>JAOPSE010000033.1:0-600000 GCA_029449295.1 Zea luxurians | reverse complement strand
CCTTGTCATGTTCGCAGCCAGCTTTCTCTAAGACCGATGTGGCCCCCCGTGCACCAGCAAAGGCGCAGAAATCTCCTCGGTCACTTAAAATTTCGTAAAAAGCTTCGACCTCCCCACTGATCCACTTGACAACTCCATTAGGGTCGCCGCGGATGAATTTTTTGCTTAGAGGTATATGCCCCAACACTAGCAAAGCTGTCCTTTAATTTCTTGGCACACTCCAGGGATATTTCATAACATTTCTCTTTCGAAGCCTGAAGCTCATCGGCATTCTTTTGTGCTCTTGACCTTTCGATCTCGCAAATTTCATGTTTCACCGCCTTAGCTTCAAATTTTTCGGTTGCTTCAGCAACATTCCTTTTTAGCTCTTCCACTTCAGCTTTATGAGTTTCAACTTGAGTAGCAGGTTTGGCTTCGTTAGATTTCACCCTATCCACTAAGGAAAGTAATATCTTATCCTTTTCGAGAGCCTCATTCCTTAGTGTGTTAACTTTTGAGCGAAGATTCCTAAGAGCTATTCGGCAGCTCTCATCTTCTACTTCCTTCTGGGCCTTTAGAGCCTTGCTTAGAATTAAGCCCTACAAAACAAAGAATGAGCACATAATGATAAGAAAATCTACAAAAATAATTTATTTTACAACAAGTCAAAATATACACACCTTCAGACTATTGTAGGCAAGGCTGTCCACAAGCTGATCCTTTGACATCGCAGATAAGCCGAGTTCAAGCTTCGGATATCCTATATTGTCCGCCATTTCCCAGTAGACATGTATCTCTTTATTGTCTGGCAGATAGTAAAGGAAGTCATCTTCATCATCGCCACCATACACCAAGGACCCTCGGGGGTACTTTAGATCCCTAGCATAATGTTGCACTTCGGCAACCTGCTTTTCTGATAGCTTCTATTGGGGGCCTGCTTCGTCGCTGAAGGTCCTCTAAGCAAAAACACCTTCGGCAAATTGGCACATAAGCAGACAGAGCACGAAGGTACAGGCCGAAGCTATGATCCAGGGAGCTTCGGCATAGTGACATGCCTTGAGACGAAGGGCTGCACCGACTTAAAGAGGAAAAGACCGATCAGTCCATGATAGTTTATGTCATGTTTATAGTTATTTATCGAGGGCATGAATGTAATTTCGACTGGGCTGTGTCCTGTGCCTATAAATAGATGAACAGTAACCCTGTACTATTCACGCTGACTGGTATTCACTTGCACGTCACACTTGAATTTCCGCCTTCTATCAAGTCGAAGATATAAATGTAATTCAATATTGTTCATATTCATTGATAATACTATAAGAAAGAGATATAAATGATATCATATGATTATTCATGATACTTCTCATGTTTCATATGCTTCTACCTCCATTATTACACACTATGATGATGAAGGTATGTCCTTCATAACCTTCATCCGAAGATCATTATATCCCAAGGGAAATAATGCTTCGAAGGATGAAGGACTTTAACCATTAATGTTTTGTGTTGCCTTGTTCTTGACTCATAGCATTTGAGAACAAGTCCCCAACATTGGTGCCCACCTCCGGTGAACTCACTTCCATTGTTGAGATGATGGCTTCGTTCAACAACCAAGTCGTGGCACCTTTGGCTACAAAGCTGGTGCTCCCAATCACGGGCGGTTCAAGTTCAGAGCCAGCTAACAAGAAGCAGAAGAAGGAAGCACAGAGAAGAGTGTAGCATGTTGGGGTGCAAGGACCCTTCATCAGGTCCAAGTGGTCCCACATCCGTATCACCTTCTCCTAGGAGGATCTTCAGCTAAAAGACTATCCTCACAATGATGCTATGGTCATATCTTGTGTCATCAAGGGTTTCCTGGTCCACAATGTTCTGGCTGACACAGGCAGTGTAGCAAATATTATATTTGCAAAGGCTTTCAGGCAGATGCAAGAACCAGAGGATAAGATTCATGATGCTACACACCCTCTTTGTGGCTTCGGAGGATGGCAGATTGTGGCACTTGGCAAAATCACAATGGCAGTTACCTTCGGCTATATCCACAACACAAGAACTGAACAAGTCGTTTTTGACATTGTTGACATGGAATACCCATATAATGCAATCATTGGTCGAGGAACACTTAATGCCTTCGAAGCAATACTTCATCCAGCGTACTTATGCATGAAGATACCTTCGGAACAAGGGCCCATTGCTGTCCACGGAAGTCAAGAAATTGCTAGAAGGGCTGAAGGAAGTTGGACAGATTCAATGGAAATACATAACATAGATGGAGCCAAAGCTTGTCAACAATACAAACACAAAAGAGAGAAGGCTACTTCAGCAGATCAGCTGAATCCTATGCTTTTATGTGAAGATATAGCAGATCAAAGGGTACTGCTGGGGTCTCAGTTATCCGATGAGCAGGAAAAAACTCTGATAAGGTTTCTGTTCAACAATAAAGATGTCTTTGCTTGGACAGCCAATGATCTTTGTGGTGTCAATAGAGATGTCATTGAACATTCACTTAATGTGGATCCATCTTTCAGACCAAGGAAGCAAAGACTTTGGAAGATGTCTGATGATAAAGTTGAAGGTGCTTGGAATGAAGCAAAGAAGCTTCTCAGTGCTGGTGTTATTAGAGAAGTAACATATCCAGAATGGCTAGCTAACACTGTTATGGTGAAGAAGGCTAATGGCAAATGGAGAATGTGTATTGATTTCACAGATCTCAACAAGGCATGCCCAAAGGACGAGTTCCCATTGCCAAGAATAGACTCCCTTGTAGATGCAGCAGCTTCTTCGGAGCTCATGAGTCTATTGGACTGCTACTCAGGTTATTTGGATGAAGAAGGAAGATGAACCAAAGACCAGCTTCATAACTCCTAGTGGCACTTATTGCTACCTTTGGATGCCTGAGGGGCTCAAGAATGCTGGAGGAAGCTTCAGTAGAATGACAACCAAGGTCCTTCATTCTCAAATAGGCAGGAATGTGCTGACTTATGTTGATGATATCATAGTAAAGAGCACGAAGCAAGAAAAATCACATTGTTGACTTGCAAGAAACATTTGCCAATTTTAGGCAAGCTGGTTTGAAATTAAATCCAGAAAAGTGTGTTTTTGGAGTAAAGAAGGGCAAGTTTCTTAGTTGTCTAGTATCAACAAAGGGAATCGAAGCTAACCCCAATAAGATCGTAGCTATCCTTCGAATGGAGTTGCCAAATACAAAAAAGGGGGCCCAACGGCTGACAGGAAGACTAGCATCATTAAATAGATTCATATCCAGATCAGCAGAAAGAAATCTCCCATTCTTTGAGATACTGAAATCAGCCAAAGTTTTTTAGTGGGGTCCGGCTCAGCAAAAGGCTTTCAAAGAGTTAAAGAAATACTTGATCGATTTGACAACACTAACTCCACCTTCGCCAGGGGCTCCATTGCTCTTATATGTGGCAGCTTTGCACTCTACAGTCAGTGTGGCGCTTGTACAGGAGAAGCAAGATGGCCAGGTCAAAAAACAAGCACCAGTATATTTTGTCTCCGAAGTTTTAAGGTTTTCAAAGAAAAATTATACAGAACTGGAGAAGGTGCTATATGCTGTGTTGATGGCCTCCAGGAAGCTTCGGCATTACTTTCAAGCATACAATATAATTTTTCCTTCATCGCAACCTCTAAAAGACATAATGAGGAATAGAGAAGTTACTAGGAGGATCAGAAAATGGGCTACAAAGCTCAATGAATTTTCTATAGATTATGAGCATAGGTCCTCAACTCAGTCTTAGGCGTTGGCAGATTTCATCGCCGATTGGACACCAGGGGCTCAGGAAGAAGTAACAAAGGACGCCGAAGCCTGGACAGTGTTCTGTGATGGTTCTTGGGGAACCTTCGGCGCAGGAGCCGCTACAGTCTTAGTAGCGCCCTCTAAAGTTATAACATGCTATGCAGCAAGTTTGGACTTTAGTTGTACAAACAACATTGCTGAATACAAAGCCCTTCTGTTGGGGCTTCAAAAGTTAAAGGCAATGGGAATAAGAAGGGCAATCCTTAAAACTGACTCTCAAGTCATTTCTGGTCATGTAGACAAAAGTAGCAAGGCAAGAGATCTGAAGCTTGAAATATATCTGGATACAGTTCGAAGGCTGGAGGCTTCTTTCGAAGGTTTTTCTGTCAAAAATATTACAAGAGGAGAAAATGAGCATGCAGATCTGTTAGCCAAATCAGCGGCACAGGTCCTCCCTTTACCTTCGGAAGTATTCTTTGAGACAATAAAAGCACCTTCGGTTGAACTTATGGAGAGAGCAGTCCTCACAATATCACCTGTACATAGTGAAGATTGGAGGACTGAAATCATATCCTCCCTCCAAGGAAATTGTCTTTCGGATGACGAAGTCTATAATAAAAGAATGGAGGCAAGGACAAGACCATATGTCATGATAGAAGGGGAGTTGTACAAGCATGGAGTGTGCTCTCCACTCCTCATGTGCTTATCCAGAACCGAAGGTACAAAGCTAATGAAGGAAATCCATGCAGGTCTGTGTGGATCCCACATTGGGTCCAGGCCTTTGCTGGGAAAGGTTTTTAGACAATGATTTTACTAGCCGAAGGCAGCTTCGGATGCAGCAGATTTGGTTCAAAAGTGAGAAAACTGTCAAAAATGTGCAAAGGACCAGAGACAACCTTCATCGCTCACTCAACTAATACAGCCAATCTGGCCATTGCAAAGATGGGACCTAGATTTGTTAGGTCCACTTCCACCGGTACAAGGTAATTTGAAGTATGTTGTGGTGGCAGTAGAATATTTTTCTAAATGGATTGAAGCAAAGCCCTTGGCTACAATAACTTCGGCCACAGTCCAAAAATTCTTCTGGTAGAATATTGTTTGTCGTTCCGGCGTGCCAAAGGCAATAACCATGGATAATGGAACATAGTTTGATGCTGAAACATTCAAAGATTTCTGTGACCAGATTGGTACGAAGATCCATTTTGCATCAGTTAGGCATCCGGAGTCAAATGGTCTGGTAGAAAGAGCAAATGGCATTATAATGATAGGAACAATGAAGCTAATCTTCAATCAGCCTAGAGGAAAGTGGCCAGACGAGCTGATTAAAGTGGTGTGAAGCCACAATACAACTACGTCAAGATCAACAGGATTTACACCCTTCAAGCTATTATTTGGTGACGAAGCTATAACTCCAAAAGAAGCAAAAGCAGGATCAATAAGAACAATAGCTTCAACAGAAGATGAAGCTGATTATCACGTAACTAAAGATACTATAGAAGGGACCAGACTTCAGGCTATAGAGAACATCAATAAATATCAGGCCAAAACAATAAAATGGCGTGACAGAAAGGTTCAATTGAAAAATATCAAGCCAGGACATTTGGTGCTTCGGAGAGTGGCCAACCTAGACACAGTGGGCAAGTTGCAACTAAAGTGGGAAGTTCCTTTTCTGGTAGTATCTTCGTCAAGACCTGGTTCTTACAGATTTAAGGATATGGACGACAATGACATACCCAGATCTTGGAATGTGGATGAGCTTCGGCGATACTATGTGTAATATTGATGTAATCTTTTTTCATTTTTTCTATGGTACCCTTTCCTTTCAAGAGGGGAGAAAGGTTTTTAATGGGGCCATAGCTTGTAATTTTCCATTTTCATTTAACCCCATGAGGGCCAAATCTCCCAAAAAGATGTAATATGTAAATCTGAGCATGCACCATCGAGTGCAAAAAGAAAATAGAGAGAAGCTCAAAAGACGTCCCCAAAGGGATGCCGAGCATGACGAAGCTACAAAAAGTCATTCCTAATGGAGCGCAGCGTAAGTTTTCTGCTCAAAAGTCGTTCCAAAAGGAATGCAGAGCCAAATACCGCCGAAATAGAAGGCGAAGAAGTTCAAAACTCGTTCCTATGGGGATGCAGAACTTATACCACCGAAATAGAAGGTGAAGAAGCTCAAAAGTCGTTCCTAAGGGGATGCAGAGCTTAAGACTCAAAAGACATTCCTAAGGGGATGCAGAGTCTGGGCGTGGCTTCGTGTGTGTGTTTGGACATTCATTTGCACGTTACATTACATCATTCATTGCATTCATACACATTCATGTAGACATCCGTAGGATCATCATCATCATAACATAAAACACAGACAGATACTTCAGCTTTGATAACAATGCTTCGATAAGCATAAAGAGGCAAAGATACGCTTCGTTGTGTACGAAAAGAAGGGAAGGTGTTTTTCGCCTACGGCTCAAAAGATACAAGTTTCGTCCATAGCAAAGCAATTCATACATGGATGGAAAGGTAAAAATATATTAATAGGTATGGACAAATTTATAAAGTAATGTTTGATTCTTAAATTACAATATCTGTTACAAAGATACTTCAACTGTTTCTAAGCCTTGTTCAGCAGCTTCAGCAATCTTCGAAATGAGCTTCAGACTATTGACCTTCGACATCATCATCCTATACACAACAACACAGTATAAGGTAAAAAGTAATTACAAGAGAGCAAGCAACAGGTATAAGTATCGTACCGGCTTTAGCAGGCTTCGGGCCTCATCGCTAGCCAACTCTCGACCACCCTTCACCCAAATTTGCATTATGAATCTGCTCCCTATGCTTCAGGCTATATTGGGGATGTCAACCAAATCTGATGCAGATAGGCTGAAGTTTGGTCTATTTAAAAACTTTGCATGTGTACATCAAGCCTTCAAAAATGCTGCAGCTCTACCACGAGAAGCTAGCAGGACACAGAAGTCACCGTGCCTGACTATTACTTCGTCGAGTGCCTCTAGTTCGCCTTCAATATGTTCGAAGGGGTAAATTTTTTAGCGCTGGCCCCAACCAAGTTAAAAACCTTTTTTAGTTGTTGAACACAGCGGCTGCTAAAATCCAGACACACTTTCCGAAGCTCTTCTAAGAAGTGTTTCAGCTTCGTATTTTCAGCAGCTTCAGCTTCGAATTTTGTTTGCAAGTTTTTCTTTCCTGTTCGAAGCTCTCTGATTTCTGCAGAAGTTCCTTGTTTAATCTAATATTCTCGGCCTGTGCTTCTGCAAGGGAACCTTCCACTGCTTGGAGTAAGAAGTCTTTCTTTTCAAGAGAAGCTTCGTATTCTTTGATTTTGCTTTCTAGACCCTCGACTATAATTTCGTTCTTCTTATCCTCAAGGTCCTGTTGCATTTGTAGCGCTTTGCTCAGCAGCATACTCTGTAAAAAGTAGACCTTCATCAGTTAACTTCATTGATTCAAACAAATAATAAAATTTTGTTTTATTATAAGAATCTTACCTTAAAATTGGAATAAAACAAACTACCGATGATATGTTGTCGTCGGTAGCTGCTAATATCGGCTTCAAGCTTCGGAAAACCGACACTCTTCGATAGAGTGCCGATTACCTTCGCCCTGATACGGTCACGAACACATCCTAGGGCCTCTTCATTGATTCCACCAAAGAGCATGGCTCCTGGTTGGTAGCCACAGGAAATGTCGTATTCCTGTAGCTCTTTCTTTTCAGCCTTAGATAGTTCCTGTCCGATCAGGTTCCGAAGCTCAAAATCTTCTTCAGCCGAAGTAGCTTCGGCAATTTTCTTTCCTTTGTCAGGCACTAGGGCCATGACCTGTTCCACAGCTGCAACTATTTCTTCTGTGGCCATATCCAATAACAATTTATCAATCCCAGATAAGGTAGTCTCCAAGTTGGCAGTTTTGGTGGCAGCTGCAGCTTCGACAGATGTTTTTGCTTCGGCAGTGGCCTCGGTACTTGCAGTAGGTGCTATCTTAGATACCGAGGCCGAAGGTGGCGTCTTTTCAATAGCTTGCATCATGCTACCAATCCTTCGCTTCTTCAGCCCATCTGCCTTCTTTGTAGCCGAAGGTTCTTGTTTCTTCTGAAAAAGCTTCGATAGATGCGGTCCCAGAGGACTTAGCAGCTTGATAGGTAAAGATTCGGTCATTACCTTTAAAATCTCTTCTACTTCGGCAGCAGGAGGTGTTGAAGGAGTTTCCTCTTCCACCTCACTCATCTTCGGCTCTGGAGTTGCAGCCTTTCTCTTCTTCAAAGTCGCTGATTTCGGCTCCGGACTGGATTTTCTCTTCTTTAAAGTTTTTCATCCTCCTTCACCATTCTGGCAGCCTGCCTACTCAGAACGCTGACAACTCTCTTCCTTTTTGCCCCTTAGGCACCTTTGTCGAATCGCTCGTAATCAGGGTATTCAAAATTTAGAGCGTCCATTACTCGGTTCAATCTTCGTTTTGGTCGGGTGCCGAAGGCTACAATCATTAATTGATCTTCTTTTTTGGTGTAGTTTCCCAAAATTTCATTGCACATTGTCTCAATCATTTCTAGCCACTCTTGGCAAGGCTTCTTGAACTGTTTCTCAAACTTAAAACGATAGGGTAATTGCACAAGCTCAAGTGTTTTCTTCGTTCCCTTTAGCTTCGGCATGCTCCATTCACTTAACGTTGGAGACGTTCTGTTAGCCAACTATTCTTGAACTAGATCTCTAGTGCTGATTTGTTCTACCACCACCCTGAAATCTGATACAGATAGTTGGCATGCTGACCTTGGCTTCATATTGCACAAAGGTCTGGTCATTCCGAAGCTTAAAGCCAACGAGCACATGACTATCGTCATCAGTTTCCCCCTTTTCTTCTCATCGACCTTAATATAAAGCCATTCACTCTTCCAGCCGGTTGGCCATTTGGTGCAGTAGCTAAGAACCGGAGCCTTCGTATCCTTGCGATACGCGAAATTATAACCACCAAAATTCTCATGTAAGCCATCGGCCCTGGCCTTCGTTTGGTAGTGCAACTCGTGCACTCGATAGAATGCTTCGGCATCTGGATCCATCCCTTGGCTTCAAAGGGCCCAGATGTAGATACTAAGCCTAATGATGGCGTTAGGGGTCAACTGATGAAGATAAATTTCAAAATTCTTCAACACTTCTCCTATCATCTCGTTCACAGGGAACCGTAGTCCGGCTCTAAAAAAACTCTTGAAAACAATTACTTCATCATCTTTCGGCACTGGGGTGGTCTCTTCTCCGGCAAATCGAATCAGTTTCCATTCAGCTTCTCCGAAATAACCTAGCTTCATTATCATGGGCACGTCGGCTTTAGACACAGTAGATTTCTCAAAATCTAGGTGGCTGGGTTTTGACAGAATCAAAATGCTATAATCCTCCTCTTCTTCATCAACATTTTCTTCTTCAATGTCAACCAGTTCAGCTTCAGCAGCAGGTGCGCCATCGCCAATGGTTTCTTCTGTCACAACTAGGCCCGAATGTCTCATGACTTTGGAAATTGGAGCTGTCTCGGCGGCCTCGGTCTCCTCTCCTTCGCGAGTCACCCTTGCAGTCGAGCATACTTTGGCCATGTGATGGATTTTTTGCAGTTTTTACGAAGTTGATGTCTTATGTAGTTTTGACGAAGCTCTCTTTTTTGACGAAGTTAACTCAAAATGATGGTCCGCTCGAGAGTGCAGTGAAAAAGCTTCGGCTATGGTTAAATTTTTTGACAGCACAACAGTGCAATGGCAATGAATGTTGTGGTAACTCCACACCTACCCATCTGTTTATATAGTGCTGCAGGTGGGAAGGTGAATCGCCAAGTTGCCCGCACCCGCTGAATGGTGGACCACCCGGCGCCTGGAAGGTGAATCACCAGAACGCTCGTACGTGCTACGTGCTGGGCTACCTGGCGCTCAAAATATTTTACTCGTTTTTCGGCAACGAGCTTAGGGAAGGTGTTTTTCGGACCTTCGGCATTCCAGACCTTCGGCATTCCGAAGCCTTTGAGATTATTTCACGGATCAAGCTCGTTACGAAAAATGATCTAGCACCGCGAAGGGGCTACTATTGGGGGCCTACTTCGTCGCCGAAGGTCCTCTAAGCAAAAACACCTTCGACAAATTGGCACATAAGCTGATAGAGCACGAAGGTACAGGCCGAAGCTACGATCCAGGGAGCTTCGACATAGTGACATGCCTTGAGACGAAGGGCTGCACCAACTTAAGGAGGAAAAGACCGATCAGTCCATGATAGTTTATGTCATGTTTATACTTATTTATCGAGGGCATGAATGTTATTTCGACCAGGCTGCGTCCCGTGCCTATAAATAGATGAACAGTAACCCTATGATGTTCACGCTGACTGGTATTCACTTGCACGTCACACTTGAATTTCCGCCTTCTATCAAGTCGAAGGTATAAATGTAATTCAATATTGTTCATATTCATTGATAATAGAATAAGAAAGAGATATAAATGATATCATATGATTATTCATGATACTTCTCATGTTTCATATGCTTCTACCTCCATTATTATGCACTGTGATGATGAAAGTATGTCCTTCATAACCTTTGTCCGAAGATCATTATATCCTAAGGGAAGTAATGCTTCGAAGAACGAAGGACTTTAACCATTAATGTTTTGTGTTGCCTTGTTCTTGACTCATAGCATTTGAGAACAAGTCCCCAATAGCTTCTTTCTCAAAGCATGTCGAACAATGAATTCCAGCTCTCTAGCAGATGCTTCAGGAGCAGGAGATTTGGATTTCTTGGAAGCACTCTCTTTCTCTAGGGTTATCGGAGCACTTTCCGAAGGTCTAGCTTTGGCAGGAACTTTTGAAGGTCCGGTTTCAGTAATAGTCTAAGCCATCCTGGCGTCATCATTTTTCCCCGAAACTTTAACCTCCATTCTAAGTGCTTCGGTAGAAGCAGGAGTTGAAGTTTTCATAGACTCCATAACAACATCTAGCACACTAGTCATTCTCCTTTTCCTTGGAGTTGCTGCGGGGATGCTTGATGGCTTCGACAGTTCCGTTGCTCATGGTGGACTCAGTGCCTTTAACTGTTCTATCGTCTTCTCCAGTTTTGGCTCTTCAGTCACATTTGTCCTAGCTTCGACTGGCATAGAGCGACCTAGCTTTGTGATAGGAGCGACCCCCTCACTTAGCTTCGGCACGTCGGCCGTTTCAATGCGCCTGGGTCGACTCGTCAAAACTTTAACCTTTTTCGACCTTGACACACTAGAAGTTGCTGAGGTAGCGACTTTCCTCTTCTTCCCCTGCTTTTGTGTGGGATAGCAGTAATCCGGGTACACAAATCCGATTACATCAAACACCCTATTCAATTTCTTTTTGCCCCGAGCACCGAAGGCAATTGTCATAGCTTCATCTTCAGCCTTCGAGTATGCCCTAAGCAGCTCATCGCTAGTTGCCTCAATAGGATCTAGCCAGCCATCATTTGGCTCATCAAACTGGCTCCTGTATCAAAAAGTATACTTCAGATAGATCAAACCATTTTGGCTGGAGCCAGCGGCAGCCTCCTTCGGCATCTCCCATCCGCTTGCAAGTGGCCACACTCTGTAAGCAATATGCTCTTGGACCAAGTCTCTTGTGCCGATGTAAGTACACACTATATTGAAAGCTGCCTGGCATGCTTGCACGTTGTTCCCAAGTGCCGTGACTAGCCTCCTAATGCCGAAGCGAGACCATATAGGGCGCTGAATAACCCCTGTTATATCTTCCATTTGACTCAGGTCAACCTTCACATAAAACCATTCTTGCATCCAAGAACCTGGCCACTTTTTCTGAAATGTTGGCACGAGATAATTGGCCTCAGCGCGGGGTACGAAGTTGTAGCATCCAAAATTGTTGTGGTATTGCTCTTTTCTGGTCGCCTTCATCTGATACGATAACTCGTGGATATTTTAGAAACACCTGGTATCTGGCTCCAACCCTTGGCTTCTCATGGCCCATATAAAAACCCCTACCTTGATAATAGTTTCGGGAATAAGTTGATGAAGATAAATTTCAAAAGTTTTTAGAACTTCGACCAACATTTTGTCTAGGGGGAACCGAAGTCCGGCTTTCATGAAGCTTCTGAAAATTACCACTTCGTCAACTTTAGGAAGAGGAACATTATTCTCTCCTCTGACCCTCACAATTGAAATGTCACGAAAGTATCTGCCTCTCATTGCTTCGATCTGCCCTTGTTTATTAGTCGACTTTCCAAAAACAACATGGCTCGGTCTCCATGGCCGATCTTCGCCATCTTCACTTCCACTTTCCACGTCGAAACTCTCACTATCGCTGGAGTTTTCAGAAATTCCAGCCAACATCTCATTAGCGATTTTCTCCATGTTGGTTTTTTCCATAGCTTCACAAAATCCGGCTAGCGCCGGGTCAATGATCAACTTCTCCTCAGCCATTTAGGCAATGGTTGCTAAAATGTCGAAGCTCAAAATTCAATTAAACTCGACGAAGCAAGGAAGGTTAAAATGGCAAACACAATGCAAGCAGCTAAAATAGCACAAAAAATACTCACGACACAGGCTTCTATTTATATACTCAGAAGCCCACAGATTGGTGGGTCCCGCAAGCCAGTGTAATTCGCTATTCTAGCAAAGGGAAGGTGTTTTTTCGGACCTTCGGCTAAAGGCCTTCGTTCACGTCGCAGTCTAAATTTGTTACAAAGAAACAAATCAACATTGCGAGGGGCTACTGTTGGGGGCCTTCTTCCTCCGAAGGACGTAAAAAAACTTGACTAACCATATGTTTCTAGTATGACATGGGTTATTACAGAGGAGGGCTTCGGCTTCGGGATGAAGGTTTTCTCTCGTGACAGGGTGGAAATACAACCCGAAGGTGATGAAAATGGGCAATGGAGCTATAGCCGAAGAGATTCGGCTTGACGTGATGACGAAGACCAAATATGATGAAGACCAAAAAGGGACAAAGACTATTCAATCCTTAATGATTTGCATTACGTTTATAGAAGAATGTCAAGGGCATAAATGTACTTTTGACCGGGCTGCATCCCGTGCCTATAAATAGATGAACAGTAGCACCGTACTGTTCATGCTGGATTGTAATCACTCTCTCGCATTCACGCCTTCGAGCAAGCCGAAGGTATCAATGTAATATTAGTCCTGTTAATATTCATACGTGTTTTGTGGAATACAAATATGAATGAATTAATAAGAAGAAGTTACTGTCTTCATCCTTATGCATTTTTATTCACATGATTAATGATGAAGGTATGTCCTTCTTGACCTTCGTCGGATAAGCATTATGCCCTTGTGGAAATAATGCTTTGGAAGACAAAGGTCTGTAATAATTAACAATCGTGTTGCCTTATTCTTGATCCACAACATTTGAGAACAAGTGATCAACAATGACCAAGAAGGCCTCAATAGAGAGAGCTTCATCAAGAAAGTCCAACCAACGGGGATGGATGGTATGATGACTTTTATCATGGTAACTTTGCTTTTGATAATGCTTCTCCTCTAGCAGCAGAGTTGCAGGCTACCCCATGGCCACCATCTTACAAGTCACAACAACTTCCCATGTACGATGGGCACTCAGATCCGAAACAGTTTCTCATAAGCTACGAAGCACCCATATCCTCATATGGGGGCAACATGGCTGTCATGGCGAAATCCTTCGTCATGGCGGTCAGGAGTGTAGCTCAGATGTGGTATTCTTCCTTTCGTCTAGGAACGATCACGTCATGGCAAAAGCTGAAGGATATGCTGGTAACTAGCTTCCAGGGTTTCCAGACAAAACCAGTAACTACCAAGCATTGTTCCAGTGTTCGCAAGACCATGAATAGTACTTGCAGGCATATGTCCGAAGGTTCCTGTGACTCAGAGCCCAGGCGCCAACGGTGCCAAATGAGATTTTCATCGAAGCTATGATCAAGGGGCTCCGGCTAGGACCGACAGCGCAGTATTTTGCTAGGAAGCCACCGCAAACTCTGGAAAAGCTTCTCCAGAAGATGGATGAATGTATCCGAGCTGACAATGATTTTTGCCCGAGAAGGGAGGAGGCATACAGGTATTCTGAGATGACTAGGGGCTTCGGAGGAAGATTCCACCCTAGGCATGTCAAAACAATCCACAATCCTAGCACAAATGATGACAGGGCAAACCACACTCAAGGCAGCCAACAAAGCTCACAATCTTCAGGAATGCAGCAAACCTCTTACAGGCCACCAGTTCCAAGAGGCAGACGAGGAAGAAGCTTTGGAGGAAGGTTCAACACTCAACCCAGGAGATTATTCTGCATATTCTGTGGGGAGGATAAGGGACACACAACAAGGACGTGCCAAGTCACGATCCAAAAGCAGAAGGAGATAGCAGAAGCCGAAGCACGGTAGAATCAGCCGAAGCAGGTCATGCATATTGCCTCATGCTATTCGCCATATATAATTGAGTATGTGGGCAACCAGCAACCCATGACATCAGTTGCTTCGGAAAGTCATTCTCAAGCTGTATGGGCTTAGTTACCACCACCACTATTGGCACCTACCTTGGCTCATAATCAGTAGCCAGAAGGGCATCGCCAAGCACAACAACAACGCGACACTCGAGAGGAGTTCGAAGCTCGCACAGTCAACAACACTGTGCCCGAATCGAGACATATTTACTAAAGCAACACAGGGGCTCGACTAGAGAGTTTTCAAATTCAATGTATTTTTTACTTTTCTATCTTTAAAATTTCCCCTCCGAAGACAATATAAGAAGGTTTAACCTTTGGCCTATTGTAATTAATCTGTGGTTACACCATCGAGCGTAACAAAGATGACAAAAGCTCCAAAGTCGTTCCTAAGGGGATGCAGAGATAAAATACCACCTAAGTAAAAGTTGAAGAAGCTCCAAAGTCGTTCCTAAGGGGATGCAGAGCTAAAATGCCACCTAAGTCAAAGGTGAAGAAGCTCCCAAGTTGTTCCTAAGGGGTTGCAGAGCTTAGCTCCAAAGTCGTTCCTAAGGGAATGCAGAGCTGAAATACCACCTAAGTAAAAGGTGAAGAAACTCCAAAGTCGTTTCTAAGGGAATGTAGAGTCTTGGTTTTTCTTTGATGATTTGTGCATAAACATCATCTGCATCATATCATATTGCATAGCATCACATCATACATCATTCTGCATCGACAAAAGCAGTGGAGAAGAGGGAAAATTGCTCCTTCGAATATACCTATCGGCTCATGAAAGAATGTACCAAAAACACAAAATATGCCTTTGATATATATATATTATACAGGGATGGTATTGTTGGGGGCCTTCTTCTCTGCCGAAGGTCCTCAAGGCAAAAACACCTTCGGCAAGACAGTACAAAGGCAGGTGCGACATGAAGATATAAGCCGAAGATGATGCGGACAAAAGCCGAAGCTACGATTGAAAGAGCTTCGGCTTGGTATTATGATAAAGGCAAAGGACGATACCCACTTAAAGAGGAAAAGACTATATAGTCCTTAATAGTTTGCATTATGATTATAATTAGTTATTAGGGACATGGATGTAATTGTGTCTGGGCTGCGTCCTGTACCTATAAATAAATGAACAGTACCTCTGCACTGTTCACGCCGGATTGTAATCACTCTTGCGTCACTCTCGCATTTTCACCTTCTGGCAAGCCGAAGGTATCAATGTAATATAAATATTGTGGATATTTATTCATGTTTATGAAATGAGAATATAAATAATTTACTGATATATCATCATTATTTATATTCTTTTGTATTTCATGTACTTTCGTTTATATTTGTTTACTAAGATGATGAAGGTATGTCCTTCATGACCTTCATCTGAAGATCATTATATCCGAAAGGAGATAATGTGTCGAAGGACGAAGGTCTTTAATTGTTAACAATTATGTTGCTTTGTTCTTGATGCATAGCATTCGAGAACAAGGACCAAAATTGGCGCCCACCGCCGGTGAACTCACTTCCACAATTGCGACGATGGCTTCACAAAACAACCAAGCTCTAGCACTTTCGGCCATGAAGCGGGTGCTCCCAATCACAGGCGGCTCAAGTTCTAAACCAGCCAACAAGAAGCAGAAGAAAGAAGCGCAAAGAAGGGTACATCATGTTGGGGTGCAAGGACCCTTCATCAAGTCCAAGTGGTCTCATATTTCAATTACCTTCTCTCAGGATGACCTTCAGCTCAAGGATTGTCCTCACAACGATGCAATGGTAATATCTTGTGTTATCAAAGGATTTTGGTCCACAATGTCCTGGTGGACACAGGCAGTGCAGCGGATATAATCTTTGCAAAGGCTTTCAGGCAGATGCAAGAGCCAGAGGATAAGATACATGATGCAACACACCCTCTTTGTGGCTTCGAAGGAAGACAGATTGTGGCACTTGGCAAGATAACAATGCCAGTTACCTTCGGATATGTTCACAACATAAGAACAGAATAGGTTGTCTTTGACATTGTTGATATGGAGTATCCATACAATGCAATCATTAGTCGAGGGACGCTTAATGCCTTCGAAGCAATACTTTATCCACATATCTTTGCATGAAGACACCTTTGGAACAAGGGCCCATTGCTGTACACGGGAGTCAAGAAGCTACCAGGAGGGCTAAAGGGAGTTGGACGGATTCGAAGGCTATTCATAATATAGATGAAGCCGAAGCTTATCAGCAACATAAGCATAAAAGGGAGAAGGCTGCTTTAGCATATCAGCCAAAGCCTATGCTTTTATGTGAAGACATAGCAGAGCAAAAAGTATTGTTGGGATCTTAGCTATTTGATGAACTGGAAAAGACTTTGCTAAGATTCTTATTCAACAACAAAGATGTCTTTGCTTGGACAGCTAATGATCTCTATGGTGTCAATAGAGATGTTATTGAGCATTCACTCAATGTGGACCTGTCCTTTAGACCAAGAAAGCAGAGGCTTTGGAAAATATCCGATGATAAAGCCGAAGGTGCATGAAATGAAGTGAAGAGACTTCTAAGTGCCGGTGTTATCAGAGAAGTAACATACCTAGAGTGGCTGACCAACACTATCAGGGTAAAGAAAGCTAATGGAAAACGGAGAATGTGCATTGATTTCATAGATCTCAATAAGACATGTCCGAAGGATGAATTCCCACTACCAAGAATAGATTCCCTTGTAGATGCAGCAACTTCTTCAGAACTCATGAGTTTATTGGACTGCTAGTCGGGTTATCATCAAATCTGGATGAAGAAGGAGGATGAGCCAAAGACAAGCTTCATAACTCTTAGTGGTACCTATTGTTACCTTCGGATGCCTGAGGGACTCAAGAATGCTAGAGGAAGCTTCAGCAGAATGACTGCCAAGGTTCTTCACTCCCAAATTGGCATTAATGTGCTGACATATGTCGATGAGATCATAGTGAAAGGCACAAAGCAAGAAAATCATGTTGCTGATTTGCAAGAGACGTTTGCCAATTTCAGACAAGCTAGTCTCAAGTTAAATCCAGAAAAATGTGTCTTCAGAGTGAAGAAGGGCAAGATTCTTGGTTGCTTGGTATCAACAAAAGGCATCGAAGCTAATCCAAGCAAGATCGAAGGTATCCTTCGGATGGAGCCACCAAATTCAAAGAAGGGGCTCAACGGTTGGCAGGAAGGCTGGCATTGTTAAATAGATTCATTTCAAGATCAACAGAGAGGAATCTACCTTTCTTTGAAATACTAAAATCAGCCAAAGTCTTCCAATGGGGTCCAGCTCAGTAGAAAGCCTTCGAAGAGCTGAAGCAGTATTTGATAGATCTGACAACTCTAACCCCACCTTCATCAGGAGCTCCGTTACTTCTATATGTGACTGCTTCCCATGCTGCGGTTTGTGCAGCACTTGTACAAGAGAAACAAGAGGGCCAGGTAAAAAAGCAAGCACCAGTATACTTCGTTTCTGAAGTACTCAGCCCTTCAAAGAAAAATTACACAGAGTTGGAGAAGGTACTGTATGCTGTATTGATGGCCTCTAGAAAGCTTCAGCATTACTTTCAAGCATATCACATAATAGTGCCTTCATCACAACCCCTAAAGGACATAATGAGGAATAGAGAAGCTACAGGAAGGATCGGAAAATGGGCCGCGGAACTTAACGAATTCACCATTGATTACGTGCACAGATCCTCAATTCAATCTCACGCGTTAGAAGACTTCATTACTGATTGGACGCCAGGGGCTCAGGATGAAGAAGCAACAAAAGATGTCGAAGCTTGGATGGTATTTTGCGATGGATCTTAGGGGACCTTTGGTGTAGGAGCAGCTGCTGTCCTAGTCACACCTTCTAAAGTCAGAACATGTTATGCAATAAAGTTAGACTTCAGCTGTACAAATAACATTGCCGAGTACGAAGCTCTTCTTTTGGGGCTTCGGAAGCTAAAGGCAATTGGAATAAGAAGGGCAATCCTTAAAACTGATTCACAAGTTATTTCGGGCCATGTGGATAAAAGCAGCAAGGCAAGAGACCCAAAGCTTGAAAAGTATTTGGATGCAGTCCGAAGGTTGGAAGCTTCTTTCGAAGGTTTTTCTGTAAAAAATATCCCAAGGGGGAGAGAATGAGCATGCAGATTTATTAGCTAAATCAGCGGCATAGGGGCTCCCTTTGCCTTCGGAAGTATTTTTTCAAACAATAAAAGCACCTTCAGTCGAGCTCATGGAAAGAGAAGTGCTCACAATATCACATGTACATAGTGAAGACTGGAGGACCGAAATAGTATCCTTTCTCCAGGGCAACTGTTTTTCAGATGATGAAGCTTATAACAAGAGAATGAAGCAAGGATAAGACCTTATGTAATAATTGAAGGGGAGTTATACAAGCATGGAGTTTGCTCCCCGTTGCTCAAATGCTTGTCTAGAAATGAAGGACAGGACTTAATGAAGGAGATACATGCAGGACTGTGTGGAGCTCACATTGGGTCCAGACCTTACTGGGAAAGGTTTTTAGACAAGGTTTTTATTGGCCGAAGGCAGCTTCTGATGCAGCGGACTTGGTCCAGAAATGTGAAAATTGTGAGAAGTGTGCCAGAGACCAGAGACAACCTTCGTCTCTGACACAACTGATTCAACCTACTTGGCCACTACAGAGATGGGGCCTAGATTTGTTAGGCCCACTTCTACCAGCACAAGGAAACTTGAAATATGTTGTGGTAGCAGTGGAATATTTCTCAAAATGGATCGAAGCTAAACCCTAGCTACAATAACTTCGACCACAGTCCAGAAGTTCTTCTGGCAGAACATTGTTTGCCGCTTCGGTGTGCCGAAGGCTATTACAGTCGACAACGAAACTCAATTTGATGCTGAAACGTTCAAAGCTTTTTGTGACCAGATTTGTATAAAAATACACTTTGCTTCAGTAAGGCATCTGGAATCAAATGGATTAGTAGAAAGAGCAAATGGAATTATAATAACAGGAATAATGAAGTCAATCTTCAATCAGCCCAAAGGAAAGTGGCCAGATGAATTAATAAAGGTGGTGTGGAACCACAACACTACTATCTCAAGGTCAACAGGTTTTACTCCATTCAAGCTTTTGTTCGATGACGAAGCAATAACACCGGAAGAAGCAAGAACGGGTTCAATCAGAACCATAGCTTCGACGGAGGATGAAGCTGATTGCCAAATAACAAAAGACACCATAGAAGGGACCATACTTCAGGCCATAGGCACATCAATAAGTACCAGGCTGAAATAATAAAATGGCGTGATAGAAAAGTTCGATTGAAAAATATCAAACCAGGCCATTTGATGCTTCGAAGGATAGGTAACCCAGATACAGTGGGGAAGCTTCAGCTAAAGTGGGAAGGCCCTTTTCTAGTATTATCTTCATCAAGACCCGGTTCTTACAGACTGAAGAATATGGACGGCAACGACATACCCAGGTCTTGGAATGCGGATGAGCTTCAACGATATTATGTGTAATTGATGTAATCTTTTTATTTTTTTCCTATGGCACCCTTTTCCTTTCAGGAGGGGAGAAAGGTTTTTAATGGGGCCATAGGTTGTAATCTTCATTTTTTTTGTTTAGCCCTATGTAATACAAGGGCCAAATTCCCCCAAGAATGTAACATGTAACATCAGAATCCGCACCATCGAGTGCAAAAAGAATAGGGAAAAGCTCAAATGTTGTCCCTAAGGGGATGAAGAGCTACAATGTCACCCGAAAGGTGACGAAGCTACAAAAGTCATTCCTAAGGGAGCGTAGAGTAAGTTCTGAAGCTACAAAAGTCGTTCCTAAGGGAGTGCAAAGTAAGTTCCGAAGCTCAAAAGTTATTCCTAAGGGAATGCAGAGCCAAAATACCACCGAAATAGAAGGTGAAGAAGCTCAAAAGATGTTCTTAAGGGGATGCAGAGCTTAAATACCACCGAAATAGAAGGTGAAGAAGCTCAAAAGACGTTCCTAAGGTGATGCAGAGCTTAAATGCCACCGAAATAGAAGGTGAAGGGACTCAAAAGTCATTCCTAAGGGGATGCAGAGTCTGGGTGTGGTTTCATGTGTGTTCGGGTCATACATTTGCATATTTCATCGCATCATTCTTTGCATTCATACAAACATTCATTAGACATTCATAGGATCATCATTATCATGACATGAAGCACAGGCGTCAACATGAAAGAAAAAAGTTGCCTGTCTTTGGTGACAAAATGCTTCGTTGAATACGAAGATGCTTCGTCTCAGACAAGACTGGAATACAGAGGCACTTTGTACAATGAAACAATGCTTCGATGTGAACGAAAAGAAGGGAAGGTGTTTTTCGCCTTCGGCTCAAAAATTGTAACTGTGCATTTTGTCCACAACAAAGCAATTCATACATGGATGGAGAGGTAAAATTATATTACAATGGTATGGACAAATATGTACAATGTTGTGTTCAGCTCTCAATTACAAACTTTTGCTAAATAATGCAAAGAGATCCTAAGTTTTCTACAGGTAGTTACAAAAAGAAGCTTCAGCTCAGCGACCTTCAGAACAAGTTTCAGCTTAGCGACCTTCGGCGCCCCCATCCTGCAGACAGATGACGGTATAAGGTAAACGCAAATGTAATAAAGAAAAACCAAGGTAAAAGACAGGTCAAAGTCCCATACCGAGTTGAGCAGTTTCCGAGCATCATCTCCAGCTAGCTCGCGACCGCCCCTAGCCCAAATTTGAGTGATAAATCTGTTCCCAATGCTTCAGGCTTCACTAGGAATATCAACTAGGTCTGACGACAAGAGTCTGAAGGGTGGCTTATTAACTGTTTTGGCATGAGTGCATCCGGCTTTCAAAAATGCAGCAATTGTGCCACGAGAAGCTAACAGAGCACAGAAATCCCTGTGCCCAGTTATAACTTCATCGAGCGCATCAACTTCAGTTTCAATATGCTCGAAGGCTTTGGGGATATCTACAGCCGAAGGGGCAATTTCTTCAGAACTAGCCCCAACCGAGTTGAATATTCCTTTTAGTCGATGCACACAGCGGGTGGCAAAATCCGAGCACTTATTCCGAAGGTCTTTCAGTGATTCCCGTAGCTTCGTATTATTCTCAGCTTTGGCTTCAGTTTTTTCTTGCAGTTCTTTTCCTTCCTGCTCGAAGCGCAATAATTCTTTCTTTAAAGTTGTTTGAGCATTGTCATGTTCCTCTCTTAATTTAGTATTTTCAGCTTGTGCTTCCGTGAGGGAACCTTCGACTGCTTGTAGCAGGAAACCTTTCTTCTCTAGAGAAGCTTCAAAATCTATAATCTTGTTCTCCAAGCCTTCAATTATCATTTCATTTTTCTTATCTTCATAATCCTACTGCATTTTTAGCGCTTTACTTAGCAGCATGCTCTGTGAAAACAAGTTAAAGTTAGAACATTTTAATCCACCACGAAGGTAACAAAAATCTAGACAAAGATTTCACCTTGAAATTGGAATAAAATAGGCTACTGACAATGTGTTGTCGTCGATAATCACTGATGTTAGACTCTAGCTTCGGGAAACCAACACTCTTAGACAGAGTGCCGATTATTTTTGCCCCAGTGCGGTCACGAATACATCCCAAAATTTCTTCATCAACCCCGCCAAAGAGCAAAGATCCCGGCTGATAGCCGCAAGATATTGCATATTCTTTCAGCTCCTCCTTGTCTGCCTCGGACAGTTCCTGGCCACTTAGGTGCCAAAGATCAAAATCTTTCTCTCCCGAAGAAGTATCAACAACTTTCTTCCCTTTATCAGGCACTACAGCCGTGCTTTCCTCCACAGCCACACCGGTCTCCTCCACAACCATATCTGATATAAGCTTGTCAATTCCTGACATTATGGTTGCGAGTTTTTCAGCTTCGGCAGTAGCATCGGCTTCTTCACCAGCAGCAGTCACTATTTTGGCCGCTGAAGCTGAAGGCGGTGTTTGCTCGATGGCTTGCATCACGTTGACTATTCTTCGTTTCTTTTGCCCTTCAACCTTCTCCTTTGCAGCCTAAGGTTGTTCTTTCTTCTGTAAAAATTTCGTTAGTTCTGCTCCCAGAGGACTTAGCAGCTTGATGGGCAGGGAGTCAGTCATTACCTTTAAAATTTCTGCCACTTCGGCAGCAGAGGGTGTTGAAGGAGCTTATTCTGTCTCATCCACCTTCGGCTCAGCAGAGGGTGTTGTATCAAACCTTCGCTTTTTAGAGGATGTTGCTTTTGGCTCAGGAGCTGTTTTCGCTTTCTTCAAAATTTTCTCATCTTCTTTTATTAGCCGGGTAGCTTGCCTATTTAGGATGCTGACAACCTTTTTCCTTTTCACCTCTTCGACCCCTTTGTCAAGCTTTTCGTAGTCGGGGTATTCAAAATTAAAGGCGTCCATTACCCGGTTCAATCTTTGTTTCGGCCGGGTACCGAAGGCTGCAGTCATCAACTGATCTTCTTTCTTGGTATAATTACCAAGTATTTCATTGCACATGGTCTCGATCATCTCCAGCCATTCTTTGCAAGGTTTTTTGAATTGTTTCTCAAACTTAAAGCGGTAGGGGAGCCGTACAAGCTCATGCTTCTTTCCCACTTCTTTTCTCTTCGGCATTCCCCAACCACTAGAAGTTGGATATGTTCTGTTTGATAAGTACTCTTGCACTAAGTCCCTAGTACTGATGTGCCTAGCCACCACTCTAAATTCTACTTCGGCCAATTGGCAAGGGGACCCTAACTGCATGTTGCACAAGGGTCGAGTCATGCCGAAGTTTAGCTTCAAGGGACTCATTACCATACTCATGAGTTTTTCCCTCATCTTCTCATCAGCTTTCATGTAAAACATTTCATTAGTCCACCCAGTTGGCCACTTGGTGTGATAGCCAATAACTGGGGCCTTTGTATCCTTCTGATACACAAAATTATAACAGCCAAAGCTCTTGTGAAGGCCATCTGCTCTAGCCTTCGTCTGGTAGTGTAGCTCGTGCACCTGGCAAAAAGCTTCGGCATTAGCATCCATTCCTTGGCTTCGGAGAGCCCATATGAAGACGCTAAGTCTAACAATAACATTGGGGGTTATCTGATGAAGGCATATTTCAAAGTTCTTTAGAACCTCCCCTATCATGTCATTTAGGGAGAACCGAAGCCCTGCTCTGAAGAAGCTCTTCAAGACGATAACTTCGTCCTCCCTCGGCTCTGGAATTACCTTTTCCCAGCAAATCGAACAAGCTTTCTCTCAGACTCCCCGAAATAGCCTAGTTTTTTCATCATAGTCATGTCATCTTCTTTTACAGTAGATTTTTCAAATTCAAGATGACTAGGCTTTGCCAGGTTTAGAATGTTGTTATCCTCTTTGCTTTCATTATCACTCTCACCCTCAACCACAGTTTGTCCAGCTTCGACATTGGAAGCACCTTCGTCAGTAACTTCCCCTGGCACAACTAGACCTGATCGCTTCATTACTTCTGATATGGGTGCTATTTCGGCAGCTTCGGCCTTGTCCCCCTTACGAGACACCCTAGCAGTGGATCAAACTTTGGCCATTTGTGTCAATGCTTTTTCTAAAACGAAGCAAATCTCTAGTGACGAAGCGTTTGCTCGAAAAATGCAATACAGAGAGCTTCGGCTATGGTTAAAATTTTTTACAGCACAATAGTGCAATGGTAATGAATGTTGTGGTAACTCCTCACCATCCCATCTGTTTATATAGTGCTACAGGGCAGAAGGCGAACTGCCATACTGCTCGCACTGGCTGAGCGGTGGACTATCCAGCATACGGAATATTATAATTCTTTCTCGGCAACGAGCTTAGGGAAGGTGTTTTTCGGACCTTCGGCATTCCGAAGCCTTCGTGTTTTTCGCGGGTCGAGCTCGTTACGAAAAACGATCTAGCACCGCGAAGGGGCTACTGTTGGGTATCTTCTTCTCCGCCGAAGGTGCTCAAGGCAAAAACACCTTCGGCAACACAGTACGAAGGCAGGTGTGACATGAAGATATAAGCCGAAGATGATGCGGACAAAAGCCGAAGCTACGACTGAAAGAGCTTCGGCTTGGTATTATGATAAAGGCGAAGGACGATATCGACTTAAAGACGAAAAGACTATATAGTCCTTAATAGTTCGCATTATGATAATAAATAGTTATTAGGGACATGGATGTAATTTTGTCCGGGCTGCGTCCTGTGCCTATAAATAGATGAACAGTACCCTGTACTATTCACATCGGATTGTAATCACTCTTGCGTCACTCTCGCATTTTCACCTTCTTGTAAGCCGAAGGTATCAATGTAATGTAAATATTGTGGATATTTATTCATGTTTATGAAATGAGAATATAAATAATTTACTAATATATCATCATTATTTATATTCTTTTGTATTTCATGTACTTTCGTTTATATTTGTTTACTGAGATGATGAAGGTATGTACTTCACGACCTTTGTCTGAAGATCATTATATCCGAAAGGAGATAATGTATCGAAGGACGAAGGTCTTTAATCATTAACAATTGTGTTGCTTTGTTCTTGATGTATAGCATTCGAGAACAAGGACCAACAGGTACCTTCGACAAAAGTATAATAGCTTCGCTGGATTTCACTCTCTCGACCAAAGATAGCAAAATCTTGTCTTTTGCGAGAGCTTCGTTTCTCAAGGTTATAACCTCCGATCGAAGGTTTCCAAGTGCTATCTGGTAGCTCTTGTCTTCTGCATCCTTTTGAGCCTTCAGAGCTTTACTGAGGATTATACCCTATCAAACAAAAGAGCAAACAAACAATAATAGTAAGAATTACCGAAAACAACTCGAAAAGTACTAAATACGAAGCTAAAATGTGCAAACCTTTAAGCTACTGTACGCGAGGCTGTCCACAAGCTGGTCCTTTGACATGGCGGATAAACCAAGCTCGAGCTTCGGAAATCCCTTGTTGCTCATCATCTCGCAACAAACATTAACCTCCTTACTGTCGGGCAGATAGTACAGGAAGTCATCTTCATCATCCCCTCCTTACACCAAGGACCCTCGGGGGTATTTCAAGTCCTTGGCATAGTGTTCTACTTCGGCAATTTGTTCCAATGATAACTGCTTTCCCAAAGTGCGTCGAACAATGTATTCCAAGTCACCATGGGGAGGTGCTTCGGGAGCAGGAGATTTAGATTTTTTAGGAACACTCTCTTCCATCAGCCCTATTGGCACAACTTTCGAAGGTTCGGCTTCGGCAAGAGCAGTAGCCGTGCTTGTAGTAATCTTTTCTCTTGCATCTTCAGATTTCTCACTAGATGCTTTGGCAGAAGCAGAAACTGGTGCTTTCATGGATTCCAATACAACATCTAAAACGCTAGCCATTTTTATTTTCCTTGGAGTCGCTGTTGTAGTACTCGATGGCTTCGGCAACACTGTTACAGCTGCTTGGCTCGGCACCTTTGGCTGTTTTGCTGCCTTCTCTGATTCCGGCTCTTTGACCGGGCCTGCACTAGCTTTGATCGGCATCACAGGAGCTGTTTCTGTGGCTAAGGGGGCAGCCTTTGCACTTTCAATAAGCTTCGACACATCAGCCGTCCCAATAGGCTTTGACCTACGTGTCAACACCTTCGCCATCTTCGGCTTCGGCGCACTAGTAGAGATCGAAGTAGCAACTTTCCTTTTTTCCCCTTGCCTTCGAACAGGAAAACAGTAATCGGGGTAAACAAACCCAATAACAATGAAAACCCTGTTCAGCATCCTTTTCCCTCGAGCGTCGAAGGCAACTGTCATAGCTTCGTCTTCTGTCCTCGAGTAGGATCCAAGTAACTCGTCACTCGTTGCCTCTATAGCGTCTAGCTAATCATCATTTGGCTCATCAAATTAACTTCTGTACCAGAAGGTGTACTTGAGATAAACCAAGCCACCCTAACTTGAGCCAGCGGCAGCTTCCTTCGGCATTTCCCTTTCATTTGCAAGAGGCCATACTTTGAAAGCGATGTGCTCATGAACAAAATCTCTGGTACTAATGTAGGTACATATGGTGTTGAAGGCCATTAGGAACGCATGCACTTCATTCCCAATTGCGATTGATGGCCTCCTAATGACGAAACATGACCATATGGGACATTGAATGATGCCCCTCACTTCCTCCCTCTGATTCAGATCATTCTTCACGTAAAACCATTGATTCATCCAAGAGCCCAGCCACTTCTTCCAAAATGTAGGCACAAGGTAATTTGCCTCAGAGCGGGGCACGAAGCTATAACAGCTGAAGTTGTTATGGTATTGTTCTTTTCCAGTCGCCTTTGTCTAGTAAGATAACTCGTGAATGTTGTAGAAGCACCTAGCATCCAGCTCTAGTCCCTGACTTCTCATGGCCCATATAAAACCCCCACTTTGATAAGAGCTTCGGGGGTAAGTTGATGAAGGTGTATCTCGAATGCCTTCAGAACCTCAACCAACATCTTGTGGAGCGGAAAGCGAAGTCCAGCTTTCATGAAGCTCTTGAAGACCACAACCTCATTAGCTTCAGGAAGGGGAATAGTTCTTTCTCCACCACCCCTCACCATGGAAACATCATGAAAATATTTGTCTTTCATTGCTTCAATTTTCCCTTGTTTGACAGTTGACTTTCGAAAAACAACATGGCTCGGCGTCCACGACCGATCTTCGACATCTTCATTCCCACACTCCATGTCAAAACTGTTGCTATCGCTAGAATCCTTAGACAACCTAGCCAACATCTCATTGGTGATCTTTTCTATGTTGGTCTTCTCCATAGCTTCGTAAAACCTAGACATTGTGGGGTCTTTAATCTTCTTCTCCTTAGCCATTCGGGTGATGGTTGCGGCAGATGCCGAAGCTCAAAATTTAATCGAGCTCGCAAAAGAGAAGAAGGCTAGAATGGCAAACACAGCGCAAACAGCTAGATGGCACGAAAAATATTCCCGACACAACCTTCTATAGATAAACTTAGAGCCCCACAGCTCGGTGGGTCCCACGGTTCAGAATGATTCGCTATTCTAGCGAAGGGAAGGTGTTTTTTTGGACTTTCGTCTAAAGGCCTTCGTTCACATCACAGTCTGAATTTGTTACAAAGAAACAAATTAATACTGCGAGGGGCTACTGTTGGGGGGCTTCCTCTTCCGAAGGTCCTCAAAAATATGACTAACCATTTATTTTCAGCATGATATGGATTATTATAGGGAGCTTCGGCTTCAGGATGGAGGTTTTCTCCCATGACAAAGGCATATGAGGTGAAGATATAATTCGAAGATGATAAGAATGAATGCTGAAGCTATAGCCGAAGAGTAATAGCTTCGGCTTATAATGGTGATGAAGACTGAACATGATGCTGGCCAGAAGGGAAAAAGACTAGCTAGTCCTTAATGATTTATGTCATGGTCATAAGTAAATGTGAGGGACACAAATGTACTTTTACCCGGGCTGCGTCTCGTGCCTATAAATAGATGAACAGTAGCACCGTACTGTTCACGATGGATTGTAATCACTCTTGCGTCTGCACCTTCGAACAAGCCGAAGGTATCAATGTAATAACAACTTTGTTAATGTCTATGTGCATATTATGAAATATAAATGTGAATGAATCAATATATTATGTTCATTGTTGTTATATATTCTCATTTATCCAAGGAATGATGAAGGCATGTCCTTCATGACCTTCGTCTGATGATCATTATATCCGAGAGGAGCTAATGCTTCGGAAGACGAAAGTCCTTAATACTTAACAATTATGTTATCTTGTTCTTGATTCATAGCAATTGAGAAAAAGTGACCAACAATAGGCCCTCAGATTTAGATCCGACGGTGCAAGTTTTAAATACTGAGATCAATCCGAAGCCACCGGATCTAAGATCTACGGTCCGGGTCCGGCTGGACGAAGGGGTGTGCTAACATCTAATCCCAGCAGTCGCGTCAAATCTCAACACGCCAGATTTAAACTAACCTACATTGACCCACAGCCGATCGATCAGGATCGGACTGCGCATAGTAATACACCTGAATCGGCTATTCCAATCTAATCTAGGCCGTTGTTCGTGGGTTCAACGCCCCGCGCGCATCCTCCAATCTGACCGCGCCTAGGCGACGAAGCTCAGCTCTCCGCGGCGGCCTGCCCGCCTGCAAGCACCCAATTCGACCCCACACTACCCCAATTCTTAAACTAAC
The DNA here is from genome assembly GCA_029449295.1 of Zea luxurians. NCBI lineage: Eukaryota > Viridiplantae > Streptophyta > Magnoliopsida > Poales > Poaceae > Zea > Zea luxurians. Next base: position 571,739 of record JAOPSE010000033.1, on the reverse strand, counting down.
AGCGCAAAACCTTGAGAAGTGCATGGCGAGGAGAGCGATGGTGGTATTACCGTGGGTGAGCAATAGAAAGGTGCTGGCCATGGCGCAACAGCGGCTGGCGTCGGTGATGACGCACCGGCGAGCAATCCTGTCGGCGCCGGTGACAATTCTCGAGTGGCAAGGCCACGAGTACATTTCCCCGGATTTGAAGGAGCTCCCGAGAATGAATCTGAGGCGCGGTTGACGGTCAGGTCGGAGTTTCCCGGCGGTGGCACCCTCGTTTCCCTCCCAACACCACAACCTCTTGCTATGGTACGGTGGTGGTCGCAAGAATAGGAAAAGAGGAGGAAGGGACGGACCCGAGGTCGTGGCTTCCCTTTATAGGTGCGAATTTGACCAAGGAGCTACAACGGATTGAGCGAAGACGGCGCCCCTCGCCATGCTCGGAAATTCAGTTGAGGGATAGAGCTGACCACTAGGGCCCACAAGGCAACGACAGAGAAATGGTGAGCACGCGCACGGAGGTTGGCACGTGGGCCCGCTGTGTCTGTGCCCATATACGTGTGTGATGCATCTACGCCACGCAGGGAGGGGTTTCCGGTCAGATGGGCCGGCTGGGGGTGGGGGTTTCGGCCCATGCGGCATTTTTCTTTTCTTCTTCTTTTTTCTTGTTCTTTTCTATTTCCTTTTCCTTTTTATTTTTAGATTTCAAATTTGAATGCAAATTTGGTTGTGAATTTCACACCCAGATTAAGTGCACAAACAAAGATACCAGCATGAAGAAGTATTTTCATTATTTTATATATATTCTGTTTTAATTATTAAGGGGTTAATTCCTATTTAACTTGTGTTTGTATACACATGCATGTATCAAATAAAAAATATTCCCTAAACACCAAATATTCCAACTCCTTTATTTACTATGATTTGGGTATTACAAATCCTACCCCAGTTAAAATGAATCTCAACCTCGAGATTATGATGAGCTAGGAAAGAGGTGGGGAAATTCTACTCTTAGTTCTTGTTCTCTCTCCCATGTAGCTTCATCCTCACTATGATGAATCCATTGTACTTTGCACATCTTAATCACTTTATTCCTTATAACACGAGTCAAAGTATCAAGGATCTTGATAGGATACTTAGTATAAGTCAGATCATCTTGAACACTAAGTTCCTCCATAGGTAGTTGCTCTTCTGGTACCCTAAGGCACTTCTTCAACTGGGATACATGAAAGACATCATGTACATCCGCTAGATGGTCGGGGTAGTTCTAGTTGGTAGGCAACTTCTCTCACTCGCTTTAGGATCATTAAGGGTCCAATAAAGCGAGGGGACAACTTCCCTTTAATCCTAAACCTCCTCATACCCAGGATCGGTCACACCTTCAGATACATGTGATCACCCTCCTTAAACTATAACTGCCTTCTTCGGGTATCTACATAGCTTTTCTGCCTTGTTTGCGCAGTTCTCAAGTTCTCCCTTATCAACCGAACTTGTTCTTCTGCCTCCTGTATAATTTCTGGCCCAAAGAACTGCCTTTCACCAGTTTGATCCCAATACAGAGGAGTTCTGCACTTTCTGCCATATAAAGCTTCAAATGGGGACATCTTCAAACTAGCCTAGTAATTGTTAGTGTAAGAGAACTCCGCATAAGGTAAACTCTTATCCCAACTGCCACCATGTTTAAGAGCACAAGCTCTTAACATATCTTCTAGTACTTGGTTGGTTCTCTCGGTCTACCCATCAGTTTGCGAATGGTTGGCCGAGCTAAAATTCAACTTCGTGTCCAAGAACCCATGCAACTTCTACCAAAACCGAGAAGTAAACTGTGATCCTCGTCTAACACAATCTTCTTAGGCACTCCATGTAGACAAATTATCTAGGCCATATACAACTCTGCTAACTTGGCCCCCATGTAATTAGTCCTCACAGGAATAAAGTGAGCCACTTTTGTTAGTTTGTCCACAATCACCCAAATAGAGTCATACCTAGTAGAAGTGTGGGGTAGACCAACAATGAAGTCCATACCAATTTCTTCCCACTTCCACTTAGGTACCTTCAGCGGGTGAAGTAATCTAGCTGGTCTCTGTTGTTCAGCTTTTACCCTCTGGCAAACAACACACACTACCACATGTGAAGCAACATCCCTTTTCAGACCATACCACCAATACTTTTGTTTCAGATCTTGATACATCTTGGTACTGCCAGGGTGAATGGAGTAGGCTAAATCATGTGCCTCCTTCAATATGTTTCACAAATCCTATTCTTGAACCAGATTGTGCCCTGCTCATCTTCTGTCACACCCAGGTTTTAGGGGTCCAAAACTCGAGCGCGAAATAATCACCAAGTGTGCTGGGACCAAGTCTCACACATATGATGACTCATGGTACAAAAACGAATGTCACATCTTTACTATGTAATAGGAGTTCTATACAAAATAACTAAATAATTATATCATATGCAATTAATGATCCAACAACCATAGTTGAATGGGAGACGACGACCTAGACCACTCATGAACTCATCAGAGCATCCTTCGAGAGCCTCATCTAATGGTACCTGTTCTTGACCTGGGGGGATGTGAGTACAACAAGGTGAGCTCACATACGTTCATCGCACAACAAGTTGTGGGGAATAATGTGCATGAACTCACCAAAGGTGGGAGCTCATGTGAAGTGTAAGGCTTACCAAGGAGATGGTTAAAGCTGAGCATTGCTTTTAAAATTGGTCAAAATTTTATTAGCAATTACTAAGTATAAGTAGATGCCAACCCAATTAAGTAAGAGATCAAAATTGATAAAAACATCCGTGGTGCAATGATTATGATAGATTAAGTTTAGTTCCATAAATTAATCATGCGAGAGTCCTGAGCTGCTCATGACCCCGAGCATGGCCGATATACCAGTTTTACACTCTACACAGGTTGCACCCTTTACCCACAAGTCGTGTATCCCGTCTAGCCAGGGTTAGCTAGACCCTTAGACACATCTGAGGTGAATGGCTAGGGATCCACTATGAGGCCTTTATAAAGTTCCACTAGCTTTAGAAAACACTCTATAGCTTCTAGGGAGCGCGGTAAAAAGCCATCGCAGCAAAATCAACCCGAGAGCCTCCCTATACCGACCACTCCCCTACTGCCCTTGCCCCTTTCGGGTAAGGTAGTCCTCCACTAGCTTTCTTAGTTAGTCAGCCATGGGCGTCCCATTCCACCCTTGTGGTAGCACAGATATCTCAATTTAAGCTCCATGTTCCAATTAACACATTGATCTTGTCATGAACAATAATTAAAACAATAGTATAACTGGAACATGATCATAATGTAATATTAATCCCTAAACCAGGTAGAGCAATAGGAAAACTACCCAAAAGTTCAGTGGTAAACAAGGTGTGGGATAAACAAGTCTAGGGAAACCTATTAGGTCCCATCAGATTAACCTGAGCATGTCATAGTGATTAACAGGAACATTATTGGGTAAGGAAAAAGTAATCAAGGGCACAACTTGCCTGAGACTCAAGATTCCAGGTACCAGGATGGTCTTCAGATTCTCGTGACCTCACCGCTATTCGTAGCAATACATACAAATAAACAACAAGTACATAAAAATAACAGTACACCAAACATGAGAACAAACAATGTAATAATATTCTACGTGATGCTACGAGATCGTGGGTTTAAGAACCAATAAAATCGGAGTTACAATTAAAAAGATGTGGTTTTCATAAGTTTTATGTGATCGAATATGAAAACTATGTCTATGTTGATTAATGAATCATGTGAGAAAGATATTCCTAAGAAACCATTAATTTAATTTTAATCCAAGTTATAACTTGATTAGAAAACATATTTTAGTCAAATCATAACTTGGGACTGAAAACATTACTTTAATATTAATTAGAGAAGTTAATCCGATGAACATAGGGTAAACAAATTAATTATTTAAAAACATGTTACATGATAAAGTAGGGTTACTAATGTGTAGATAATTTTATTACAAAGCTAATGCAATTGGAATGGATCAAATCAGAGTTAAAACGAGGGAGTTATGAATTTCCCTAAGTGCTTGGATAAATTCTTATGCTAAAATATATTTTCAGATTTCCCTTTTATCATTAATTGGTGAACTATGGACTGCAGCTACCAATATTCAGAAGCTCAGGGGCCTAACAGTAAGAAAAATGACCAATCCGCAACATTAACTGAATTAGGGTGGACTACATGTTTATTTTATGAAAACTCAGGGTCCCTTTTTTAATTCTGACTGGCCGAAGGGGTACGGCCAAACCACGACTGCCCGATCTAGTTTCAAAGGTCGAGATTAGACCCAGCTTCCTCGTGCGCTAACATGTGATTAAGGCCTTCAGATCCCGATCCAACGGTGGCTTCCGAGACACCGAGATGGCAGCACGAGGCTGAATCCCAACCACTCGATCAGGCACGAACAATCTAGATTCAAAACGCGAAGAGGTACTCATTCATGTAATCCAAGCCGCCCATAGCCAATCGAACGGCCAGGGGGCCTCCTTCTTCCCTCAGACACGGACCACGACGGAGGGACACCAACCGTGGTGGCGCCATGGTCGAACTGCGCCATCCATCGATCCCTAGCCCTAAGCTCCGATCTGAGGTATGCTATACATAGAAGATACATAGGCGAACTAGATGAGGGCTTCCTTACCGGAGCTCACGCGGCACAGATCCCCGCCCATGGTGACAGGTGGCTCGACAGCGGCGAAGAACTCCAGTGAGCAATTTCCGTCATCCCGATGGTCATTCCTTTCCACCAACCCATGGTCGAATCCACTACCCACCAGCGATGCTCCCCGGCTCGACCACGTGCACATAACGGCAGCTCGGGCGAGTTTCCTGGGCGGTAGCGTTCAACACTTTATCACCCGCGGCGGGTCCCAGGTTGGGCTCAACGCCCCCGGCATGCGATGGATAAGGGAAGGGGGCGCGGGTTTTGACTGGTTTTATACCCAGGCCAACGTCCGAACACGGGAACAACAACAAATCACGATCCTGGCGGTATCGGTGTTCTGTTGGCACGCTTCAGCTCAGAGATGACGAAAGGGGATGGATCAGACAACGATGGCCCACACGTCAGCGTTACACCGGTGAACGCAGCTCCGCGCGTGGGTCTGATGAGGCGCTCGTGACCTGGGTTCACCTGTCGGTGCCAGGTCGCGCGCGGGTGTGTCACGTGGGCCGCTCAGTGAAAAATAGATGGTTAGTTGGGCCGATTGCTGGGATTCGGCCCAGGTGAGCACTAGTGAGTCATTTCCTTTTTTATCCCATTTTCTTTTTTCTATTTCATTTTCAGATTTTCTATTTTGAATACAAATTTAAATCTAAATTCAAGATGCAATTTCATATGCAAAAGTACAACAAAAACTCCAGCATGTGAATTCAAGTTTTATTTTATACATATTAATAATTATTTTAAGTGAATGCTCAACATATACAATATTTACATTATTTGCTTTAATAGATCATTCAAACTTTAGTATTTTTTATATTTTCCTCAATATCAAATACTTTCACCCCTTTCTTTTTTAATGTGCATAATAATTCAATTCTTAAAAGAACAATATTATCAATTAGTTAGTTCATATTTATATAATCAGGTTTCCAACTAAATTCTAGTCTTTGTTAGAAAACCTATTTATTCTAGGGAATGCAACTTCAGTGGTAAACAATTCTTTAAAAGATATTATAATTTAAAATTTTGTGGAGTATTTTACTAAAAGCTTATCATAGGATTTTCCATCGTTACAAATTCTACCCCCTTAAAAATAATCTCGTCCTCGAGATTACTAAGAAAGGGATATATTTTGTTTTTTATTAGTTCCAATACATTTTTTTATTTATGTTCTCCAATGGGTATCTTCCATGTCTAGCCACTTATTAGGTAGGACATGGTTAGAGAAAGTCTAGAATGAGGTGAGAAGGATTGGGGTAAGAAAAACTTCTATCCCGGATGGTGGGTCTTGATGCATCTAGAGATCGGGGTTGTACCTTATTCTTCCTTGTCAAGGTTGATCTCCTCCTTCGGATCTTGGTGTCCCTATCAGGGGTTTAAGAGGTTTAGATAGGTAGATGGTTGTGAATAATAGCATATGTCAAACAGGGTTTACTTTTGCTTTTAGGTTGAGACAGATTGATTAGGCAACCTATGATGTAGGTTAGGTTGTTGTTCACAAACGAGTTGGTGTAAGGCACTAATTTAGGTTCATTTTTTATCGGAGTGGGTCTAATCTATTTCACCATGATTAACTAACTGGTTAAGTAATTTACATTAGATTAGATCAGCTTAACTATATTAGGTCAGATCACATTAATTTAGATGGGATCTAGATTAGATTGGTATGATTAGCTTAGATGGATAAGATTTAATTAATTTGTACTAGATCATGATTGTTACTCTAGGATGAGGTAAACAAAGTTGTTAGTATAAGATGAATCTATAAGAATAAGTTAGAATCTTTGAAGATGAGATAGATCTATTAAACTAGATATATTTTAATGGGGGATAATCTAGGTTGGCTAGTTATCTTATATACACATTTTTATGCCTATATTTATATGCAGATGCAATTGTGGATATTACTCCACAACTCATCACAGTCAATCAAAGAACCGAATCAGACAAGTATCATAAGAACAAACACTCAAGCATATAAATATTTACAAAAATAGTTTTGATTTGGTTCCTCGGATTAGGTTTCCTATTCCTAAAAGTCAATTTAGGTACATGATTTCAAGGTGTGAAATCCACTTTTGTCTTTAGAAGAGAAAAGGTAAGAGTAATCAGAGTAAAGCAGCAATATATGAGAAAAGATTAAGAAATGTTCAGAAAGAATCAGAGTAGCAAAGGTAAGTAAGGGTTGTCCAGTTCTATCTAGGTTACGTCCTACAGTCAACATTCCTCTGATACCACTCCTGTCACACCCGGGTTTTAAGGGTCCAAAACCCGGTCACGAAATAATCACCAAGTGTGCTGGGACCAAGTCTCACACATATGATGACTCATGGTATAGAAACAAATGTCACATCTTTACTATATAGTAAGAGTTATGTACAAAATAGATAAATAATTACATCATATGCAGACAACGATCCAGCAACCATAGTTAACTGGGAGACGACGGCCTAGACCACTCACGAACTCATCACAGCATCCTTCGAGCGCCTCATCCAGTGGAAACTTTTCTTGACCTGGGGGGATGTGAGTACAACAAGGGTGAGCTCACATACGTTCATCGCTCAACAAGTTGTGGGGAATAATGTGTATGAACTCACCAAAGGTGGGAGCTCATGTGAAGTGTAAGGCTTACCAAAGGAGATGGCTAAAGTTGAGCATTGTTTTTAAAATTGATCAAAATTTTATTAGCAGTTACTAAGTATAAGTAGATTCCAACCCAATAAGTAAGAGGTCAAAATTGATAATAACACCCTCGATGCAATGCATATGACAGATTAAGTTTAGTTCCATAAATTAATCATGCGAGAGTCCTGATCTGCTCATGACCGCGAGCACGGCTGATATACCAGTTTTACACTCTATAGAGGTTGCGCCCTTTACCCACAAGTCATGTATTCCATCTAGCCAGGGTTATTAGCCCCTTAGACACTTCCGAGGTGAATGGCTAGGGATCCACTACAAGGCCTTTATAAAGTTCCACTAGCTTCAGAATAGAAGCGCAGTATAGGGATCCCCCGTCTGAAAAGGCATCACGACAAAATCAACCCGTGAACCTCCCTATACCGACCACTCCCCTACTGCCCTTGCCCCTCTTGGGTAAGGTAGTCCTCCACTAGCTTTCCAAGTTAGTCAGCCAAGGGCGTCCCATTCCACCCTTGTGGTAGCACGGACATCTCAAGTTAAGCTCCATGTTCAAATTAACACAATGATCTTGTCATGAACGATAATTAAAACAATAGTATAACTAGAACGTGATCATAATGTAATATTAATCCCAAAACCAGGTAAAGAAATAGCAAAACTACCCCAAAGTTTAGTGGTAAACAAGGTGTGGGATAAACAAGTCTAGGGAAACCTATTAGGTCCCATCAGATTAACCTGAGCACGTCACAATGATTAACAGGAACATTATTGGGTAAAGAAAAACTGATCAAGGGCACAACTTGCCTGAGACTCGAGATTCCAGGTACCAGGATGACCTTTAGATTCTCGTGACCTCACCGCTATTCGTAGCAATACATACAAATAAACAAGAAGTACATAGAAATAACAGTACACCAAACATGAGAACAAACAACGTAATAATATTCTACGTGATGCTACGAGATTGTGGGTTTAAGAACCAATAAAATCGGAGTTACAGTTAAAAAGATGTGGTTTTCATAAGTTTTATGTGATCGAATATGAAAAATATGTCTATGTTCATTAATGAATCATGTGAGAAAGATATTCCTATGAAACCATTAATTTAATTTTAATCCAAGTTATAACTTGATTAGAAAACATATTTTAGTCAAATCAGAACTAGGAACTGAAAACATTAATTTAATATTAATTAGAGAAGTTAATCTGATGAACATAGGGTAAATAAATTAATTATTCAAAAACATGTTACATGATGAAGTAGGTTTACTAATGTGTAGATAATTTTATTACGAAGCTAACGCAACTGGAATGGATCAAATCAGAGTTAAAACGAGGGAGTTATGAATTTTCCTAAGTGCTTGGATAAATTCTTATACTAAAATATATTTTCAGATTTCCCTTTTATCATTAATTGGTGAACTATGGACTACGAGTATGTCACACCCGTTTCTAAAGGGCAGAGCCGGGTGCATCGCATATGTGTGTCAGGATCTATTTCCACACATATGTTGACGTCACAAGTGTAATATATCAAAAGAACAATGCATAAGAGCGTAGTTAACGATTATATTAACATATTACACTTCGAACAGACAAAATGTCTTAACCTTTAGTCATCAAAGTACAGCGAAACAAGGACATCCATCCATAGGAAGATGACCGGGGGTATCACTAGACTAGCATCCATGGAGTTCAGCATCATATCTTCATCTGCAAACTTCTGATCAAAATTAAGCAAGGGTGAGCTCACTTATGGTCGGGGCTCAGCAAGTGGGGGAAAAACTAATGCAAGTCTAACAAGGTGAGGCTAAGGTTGAGCAGTAAGCATTTTAGTTAGTCAACATTTTATTAACAACACCTGTCTTACTAATAAGTGTGAATCCCAAGTATTCCCATTAAACAAAGGTACAAGAGTATATCAAAACACTTAAGTGAAACCACTTAAGCAAACCATTGGCAGATCATCGGATCTCGATTTATTTTCATCTTCAAGTTCAATTATCATGTGAGGAGTCCAGGCTGCTCATAACCGTGAGCACGGTTGATATATCAGTTTTACACTCTGCAGAGGTGGCGCATCTTTACCCATGAGTCGTGATTCCCTTTTTGCTCGGGTTAGCTAGACCCGTATTCACTTCCGAGGTGAATGGCTAGGGTCTCACTACAAGGCTTCTCCCTAGAGTCCTCATTACGCAAATGCTGGAAATGGTCAAACTGCATAAGTCACACCTACCGTAACCAACTTATAGTCCAGACTACAGGGTAAAGCTTTGGGAACTATGCCCGTATCCAATCTGCCTGAGCCGGAACTATAAGAGATTGCCAGATGCCCCCGTTCTGGTCGACCACGACCAACACCCAACATAAGACTTCCCTAGTTATTTAGCCAAGACCAGAGCCATGATAGTCCTCATGGTAGCACTGTTTTCCCGGGTGGTCACTCCATGTTCCAATTAATATGCAATAATCTTGTTTAACCATCGGGTTAACAACAATAATATAAACTTACCATTTTGGAACATTAATATCTTAAGCGGGAGTGACTGCATAAGGTTAAGTTGTAGCAATAGCATAGCTACGAAGGTAAAGTATAATTCCCAGGTTTGATCAAGGAATAAGGTTGGAAAGGTTATCTAAATAGGTAACCCGTCAAATTATGCATATATATCCAAAAGAATAAACTTTATTAAATGTATTGTTTGGGATCAAACAAAATATGCAGAGGGAGAAGTCCACTTGCCTTGCTTATTGAAAACTTGAGGTTCTTCCACGAAATATATCTTGATTCTCAACTACTAGATCAACCACTGAATATCACACAAACAAACAAGAAGAAGAAACACCATTAAATAACATACAACATTTACCATACATAAAGCTAAAAGAAAGCCTAACGAAAAGAGCGTTCGCTTTTCAAAAACGTTGTAAGTAATGGTTATAATTAAGAAGGTATTCTTTTCAAAAATGTGTGATCTATAGTTTATAAAACAAGACATAAGTTTAAAAATATCTTAATTAAAATATACAAATATTAGGTTCACCAAATTAATCTTTAATAAATCATCATACGTGATATGTCTAATATTAAGGGTTTATAAGACAATAAAACACGTTATAACATTACTAAACCTTTTTAACCTTTTAGAACACATATAAGTTATATCTAAGGTTAATGCGTTATGAAATACATTGTTAATTTATGAAGCATTATGGAACCTATGATTCATTGTTAAACCTATCACTTATGATAAATTAAGATATAAGCTTAAATAGATTTTATGTGAAAAGGTCATTATTATTAAACACCTATTTATGGAAAGTTATGATATATGCTTTAATGAACTTTTATGTAAAAGACAATGAACAACAATTATATTTTATTTTTATTAGAAAGTACATATCCTATATTTTATTAAGAAAGCTATATACAAAACAATATACAAACTAACATTATTATTAAAGAACATGAACACTAATTTCCTTAGTTTATTCTTTAGGAAAAACTAAGTGACACATTTATAAATAATATGAACTAATTTTGATTAAATGATTAATTAAGCCTATATAACTAGTTGTAAACAAATATAAATCTAATTAACTAGGTTATGAGAGGACTTAATTACTCTATTATTTACATTTAGTTTAGAAACATAAGACCTAGATATTTAAAATGAATATTATATTCATTGGTATGTTATTAACTATTGTTTTAGTTATGACAATGTGAGCACTTGATTAAGCCATTATTAGAAAAGTTATATGACATGATTCTATTGTAAAGCATATTATTATGGGTACTTAAACATGAGACTAAATGAGTTTTATGTGAAGGGATAATAAATAATTATCATTCTATTAAGAAAACACTAAATCTATAATTGTTGAGAAAACTACATTCAAACCGATAGATCATCATTTTAAAGATATGAACACAAATTCTATTATTTTAGTATCTTTTTAGAAAACTCTATTCTTTATGTTTTCTCCTTTCCTTTCTAAATAGAATTTATAAGTATAACTAAAAATTGTTTATTTGATTCCTCTAACATTAATATACTAAGATTTAATTATAAATTACTAAATGGGACTTTTAATAACCTATTCATGGTTATTATGACATAAATGAGCATTTTACTATTCTAAGTAATTAGGTGCTATACTTACGAATACATTTATTATAAATAGTAAAATCTATATTTTCATTCGATTAGAAAATACGTGACTTAGTGCCTATTTCGATTTCTTCATGTCAATACGTTTACACCTAAAATACTACTAACAAATATTATTCCACACACTGAAGCGAAATCAAATCTGTAAATGTTTTCTAGTATGAAAGTCACGGAAGTAGTGAATAGTGACCGTGTTCATTTTTAGAATTATACAATCATACGCATATTCAAAGTAGTGTCGCAGGGTCGATTTTGGCTACACGTATACATCGAAATATAAAACCATACACGTGAATCGCCAAATCGCATCAACAATTAATCGCAAGATTCAAAACATGATTTAGAAAATAAATTAGTGGGTGGTCTTCAACCTTGTGTTTTTGTTCCTGCGCAGGGATGAACGTCGACGAGCAGGAGCGGGACAGGGGGTTTGACGGGTAGGGGAACGGATGCGAGTTCCGGTCGGGGTGCTGCGTGGACGGCGAAGCTCCGGCTGGGAACGCGGATGGTGAGCACAAACTCCGGCGAGGCTCCACGGACTCCGGCAACGACGTTCGATGGCGAACAACAGAGTGAGAGAGAGGGGCGAGCTTGGGGTAGGGAGAGAGAGGGCTCGTCGTCCAATTTATAGAGGAGCGAGAGGGAGAGGAGAGGGCGCGGGGTCGGGAGAGGCGCCGGAGAGGAGAAGAAACGGCGGCCTTCAAAGCCATTAACGTCGCCATATTACCATTAACAGGAAGAGAAATGGGGAGTAACGGCTCCATTAAACGCGAAATAAATAGACGACGCTTCAGTCGGTCGGATGCACTGCTTCGGTTGGCCGGGTCGTCGGGCGAGGTCGCCTGGCGCAGTGCGCAGGGCGTCGGGGTGGGCGCACGGCCGGGTGGTCGGGTGCTCGTTGCTGCTCGGCGTGGGATGCGCAAGGCGGCGCGCGGCCTAGGCGGCTGGAGACGCGGGAGCTAGGCGCGCGGCGGGTGACGGCCGAGCGCGGTCGAGCGGCTCGGTCGCCTGGGCTTAGGGAAGGGAGGCAGGGATGAGAGAGAAACAGAGAGGGAGAAGATCAGAGCGCGGCGGTGGCTGGTGCCAGGTGGCTGTGCGGCTTGGGAGGGATGGGGAAGAGAAAGCAGGGTGGGGCCCGCGCGCAGAAAGGAGGAAGGGGAATTCCCCCCTAGCGGCGGCGGCTGTGTAGGAACTGGGGAGCGGCGGCCACAGGGAGAGTGACGGCTAGGGTTAGGATGTTTGGCCTAATGGGCTTTAGGTAAGTTAGGTTTTTTTCTTTTTTTCTCTAATTCCTTTCTAATTTCAAAATATAATTTTAAGTAACCATAAAATTTATAACAATTAACCCAAAATTATTTATAAATAAAATAGTTATTTTTTACTAGTACTTATTATATTATTTATTTGGATTTTTACTTAACAAGAAATGTTATTCGATATCCAAACTCAATTATGAGAACTCAAAAATCATTTTAAAGGCAAATAAATAACAAACACTTGAATGAAAATTTATTACCATTAATAAACTAAGTGTATTATTTTTATTTAATGAATTATAGTGTTATAGAGTACTAATATTCAAAAGCTTAGGGGCCTAACAGCAAGAAAAAGGATCAATCCGCAACATTATATGAATTAGGGTGCATGGCCGGTTTATTTTATAAAAACTCAGGGTCTCTTTTATAATTCAGACTGGCCGAAGGGGTACAGCCAAACCACGACCGCCCGATCTGGTTTCAAGGGTCGATATTAGACCCAGCTTCCTCGTGCGCTAACATGCCATCAAGCCTTTCGGATCCCGATCCAACGGTGGGATCCAAGACACCGAGATGGCAGCATGAGGCTGAATCCCAACCACCCGATCAGGCACGAACGATCTAGATTCAAAACGCGAAGAGGTACGCGTTCATGTAATCCAAGCCGCCCACAGCCAATCGGACGGCCAGGGGGCCTCTTTCCCCCATACACAGACAACAGCAGAGGGACACCAACCGTTGTGGCGCCATGGTTGAACTACTCCATCCATCGATCCCTAGCCCTAAGCTCTGATCTAAGGTATGCTATACGTAGACGATACATAGGCGAACTCGATGAGGGCTTCCTTACCAGTGCTCACGCGACACAGATCCCCGCCAATGGTGACAGGCGGCTCGGCAACGGCGAAGAACTCTAGTGAGCAATTTCCGTCGTCCTGATGGTCAATCCTTTCCACCGAGCCCACGATCGACTCCACCACCCACCAGGGATGCTCCCTGGCCCGACCACGTGCATAGAACGGCAGCGGGGGCGAGTTTCTTGGGCGGCGGCATTCATCATTGTATAACCTGCGGCGGGTCCTAGGTTGGGCTCAACGCCCCAAGCACGCGATGGATAAGGGAAGGGGGCGCGGGTTTCGATTGGTTTTATACTCTGGCCAACGTCCGAACATGGGAACAAGAACAAATCACGATCCCGACGGCATCGGTGTTCTATTGGTGCGCTTCAGCTCAGAAATGACGAAAGGGGACAGATCAGACAGCGATGGACCACACGTCAGTGTCACACCGGTGAACGCAGCTCCGCACGTAGGTCGTATGAGGCACTGGTGACCTAGGCTCACCTGTTTGTGCTAGGTCGCACGCGAGTGTGTCACGTGGGCTGCGCGGGTGTGTCACGTGTGTCCGCGCGCAGATGGTTAGTTGGGCCGATTGATGGGATTCAACCCAAGTGAGCGCTGGTGAGTCATTTCCTTTTTTTATCCCATTTTCTTTTCTCAATTTCATTTTTAGATTTTCTATTTTGAATACATAATTAAATCTGAATTCAAGATGCAATTCATATGCAAAAGTACAACAAAAACTCCAGCATGTGAATTCAAGTTTTATTATATATATATATATATATTAATTATTCTTTTAAGTGAATGCTCAACATACACAATATTTACATTATTTGCTTTAATAGTTCATTCAAACTTTAGTATTTTTTATATTTTCCTCAATATCAAATGTGACGGAACCTCCCAAGTTATTAGGCCCACCTACAGTTGTCCTTGTCCAACGGACCTTGGACAACCCTGTAGATGCACATACTCACTCCACAAGTTTGGTATCTATATCCTTATTTCCTCACCCAAGAGCATTTCACCCGTCACGCAGATATTACAACACATCAGAGGAAAGAATAGCGGAAGTGATTACAATAACTTAATTTACATTCATCAAAATATAGAGAGAGTGTTATTATTACCTTACCAGGTTATAAGGGTGCATAGAGTAATATTATTATAGACTTGGGAGGCAAAAACCCCTCCCACATAAAAGTAGATTGTTTTGCAAGTGGGAGGCCAACATCCTCCCACAACCACTTCACTGTTGAGGTTCGTCCTTGGGCACCACCTTAGAGCAAAAACAACAAAAGTCTGTTGTTTCCTCACCTACAACAACATGGGTTCGAAAACCCTGAGTACAGAGTGTACTTTCACAAGTCTTACCCATCAAAAGAAAAGACTCTCAAGGATATGCTGGCTTGAGGGATTCAAGGTAATGTGGATCAAAAATCAAAGACTCTGTTTGCAAAAGTGCTTACTAATAGTGGATCCTTAAAATCCAATTTTATCAGCAAGTTAAGTCATTACCTGAATCTAGAGTTCCTTCTACCCTAGTTCAAGCACTTGGCCTATACTAGCCATCCTTTATCAACCCTTTTTGTTTATTGAATGCTATGTGTATGGCAGTGACCAAGTCTTCATGTCCGAGAAGTAACGTCGATCTGAATCGATTAATACCGAGCTGGGGATCTCCAATCACATGACATATGTAGCACTTAACCCTTGCATATGTCAACTCGCCATCGGGGTTCTTAAGACCAGACCGGGTTCACGCCAACCGAGAGCAGTGATACACCACCGTCCAGCCTCTTGCCACGGAGGGTACACGCTACTCTCACCATCTCTCCACTCACAATGTGTGTTGGCCTTTCTGGTATTAGTCTGCCCAAGGCAAAGCTTACCCATGATGAGGCATGTGGCCAGTTAAAAGGTCCTCAATCATCAAGCCTACATCGAGACGGTCCTTAATCGACTCAGACGGAGACACTACACCGAGACTCTCTTCTCGTGCAAGTCACCCACTCGGTCTCAGCTTTATCATTTAAAAACCCAAAGTTTGGTACCTAGAAGAGGTACATCTTATCCGATGTTGAACCCATCACGGCCATGATGGATCCACCATCAAGTTTTATTTTTGAAAACATCCCATCCACTATGAAGCATCACCTTTTATTTTAAAACAAAACATTTCTTTTTCTAAAGTAGGACTAAGCATCTGAAAACCTTTTAATAAAATAGGTAATCAAGAAATGGTAAACAATTCCAAGGAAGGAAATGCAGCAATTGGTTTAGCACACAATTCCTATCACCTAATGCATCATATAAGGTGCTAAAGATTTTAAAACAACAAGGAGGTGGCAAATGCACTAGGGCTTGCCTTGTGTTGTAGGGGAGTTAGGCTCTGTTCCACAGATGTCAAAATAAAAACAGTTCCTGATAGGTGGATTTTCAGTTGATGGAGCAATCTCCTCTACTTCAACAGTTATTTCTTCCTCGTTCTTTATACATAATCATATATAACCATGAATGCTCATGTGATGCTTATGAAAATGCAATGATAGTAGAGATACATCAAGTTGTATCTTGAATACAACTTTCCTTCATGGTGTACCAGGAAAACTAGGGTTTTCTGAGTCAGTATTTCATTTCCCTAAGGCAATTATTAGCTAGAAGGCTAGGGTTTTGGGTTTGGGAATCAAACAATGTCCAAAACATGTCAAACTTCAACCAAGGGTTCTATGTACCATATTAGATTATCTAAAATGTCTTGTGATTTTTGGAGTCACCAAGTATTTTCTAAAATTCCAAAGGTATAGGTTTAAGCCCTTTTAAATACTGAATAATTCCTAGTTTGGGCTAAAAATCTTGGAACTATTTTTATTAAATACTAGAGGAATTTAGGAACCTAGTAAAATTGGTCTTATATTTTTAGCATTTTTCTAGAATTTTCTATGATTTCTCTAATCCTGGCAGAAAAAGAAAAAGAGAAATGGTGAACAGTGGTGGGCTGAAACTGGCCCGAGTCGGCCCAAGTCCCAGGGAAACGTGCGTCCACGCGCGCCTGCTGGGTTCACTTTGCTAGAGGACCCTGATCTTTTAAATAACCCTTAAAGAGTCTTGCGCACTATTCCTATGTTTCACTGACATTTATGTAAAGCTCCTCCTATTTCTATTTCTTTACAAACCCAAGTCCCCGATGTCGAACAGTGGTGAGCGCGCCCTCTGGCGAGCATGATCCGGCCGGAATATGCCAAGACCGAGCCCCTGACTCGGCTGACATCTAATTCAACCCTTGGTAACATTAACCCCTCAATTAATTGCACAATTCCGGGTTGGGAACTCACTATCCACGATAACGACGGAAACTGAGAACACACCGACGTGTTCTGGGTTATCCAGGGCAATCTAGTTCAATAAAAGGGTCTATGAGTACTAGGGAATTTGAGGGAGGCTAGAACATCAATCAAGGAGGCTTGAGATAACCTGCAGAAGGCTAGCCACGACGCGGTGGTTCACAGCGTGCAAAAAACTGATTTGTGGAGAAAAAGAAATTGGAGCTCTCTGGTGGCTAATCGGAGGCAGGAGTGGGTGCTCTGGCTTCGTGATGACCCAACAGAGCTGATGGCATGCTTAATTTATAGCGCCCAAGGGTGGTGGCTCTTGATTTTGGAATGGCGCGCTGCCGACCGAAGAGGGAGAGAGTTACTGGTGCAGGGTTACCGTGGCACTTCACCGTGGCAAGACCACCGACGATGACCGAACATACTAAGGTGAGTCACTGCGACGTGATATTGCGCTTAGGCACGTGGCACCCGAGCGGCAGGCGGCCAACTCCGGCGAGGTTATCTGGCCCGACCATGAGGCAAGTGGGTACGACATCCAGGGCGGAACAGTGTCCCAAGCTCATCCCTAGCAGTAGATTTTTCACCCTACATAATCATCTGCACTTCACTGAGCATGAATCATAACGGCGACGATGATCACGATGCGGGATCACCGGCAGCGATACACTGAATATGTCGATCTTCGTCAGGTCACTATACCATGGGAACTTGATTCAGGTGCCTGACAGAGCAGGTTTTAGGGTCTTGATCTCAAATCTTTATGTGATAACTTGTTAACCCACCTATAACAAAGTTGTTGATCTATACTCCAGCTTTAATCTTGCTATAGTAATCCTAGTCAAACAATCACTGGATCATGGTCGAATCCGATCTCAAAGTTCACCTAACTTCATTGTTAGCCAATATTCAGTTCAAAGACTGACTGTCAGCCCGACTTTAAGTCCTTTTATTTCCAATTTCTGTACAATACCAATGCTTAGTTACTTAATAAAACTTGTACTCCTAACATAGCTCTTTAGACTTCATGTGTAGACCTAGGGCAAATTCCTTATGAATTGGGAGATATAGAGCTCCAAAGTTGACCTCATTCAACTGAAATTCAGAACTTCATCACATAGTATTCATGGGGTATTTTGCATTTAAGTCCAAACTTCATCATTTGACTTGGAAATCCTCAAAAGTGAAAAGTACTTGATTTGTAATGTTCTAGTACTTTGATATTTGCACTTTGGTCCAAAAGTGCTTAGAATTTACATTTACCCCCTTAGGGTTTCAATTAGGGTTTCTAGGGTTTGTTTTTAGGGTTTTGGGCACATTAGGGTTTTAATGCCACCAAAGTCCTTCAAATGTGAAACCTTAGGATTATTTCTCATGACTTTTGAGGTTTTAACTTATTTGGGCTTCACTTACATCCATAAGCCCTAATTCAGGGTTAAGTACTCTACCCTGGGGTTAATCACACATCAAGTCACATCATTACAACTTGTTTGAAATTTTACCTAGTGAATGCACTCTAGGTGTAACAAACACATGATATGCCAATGTTCATGATGTTATGCTCAAGTTTGTGACAGTAACACCAGCGGTGTTACATCAAATACTTTCACCCCATTCTTTTTGAATGTGCATAACAATTTAATTCTTAAAAGAACAATATTATCAATTAGTTAGTTTATATTTATATAATCAGGTTTCAAACTAAATTCTAGTCTTTGTTAGAAAACATATTTATTCTAAGGAATGCAACTTCAGTGGTAAACAATTATTTAAAAGATATTCTTATTCAAAATTTTGTGGAGTATTTTACTAAAACCTTATCATAGGATTTTCTAGCGTTACATCTTCCGTGAAGTCTGGACCTCTACCTTCTGCCATTAGATCTTTGATCTCTTGAATTTTAACATCACGGGGCGGACCCTTTCGTATTTCTTGTTCCAAGGTAGGCTCTACCTCTATGGTAACTCCTTTTGTGTGAGCAACTATTCCTAGGTTGAGCTTTTCAAAGTCTCTTGCTAACTCATCAGGTAGCTGGGTAATAATAGCTGCATGAACATGCTCCTTCTGACTCAAGGCATCCACAACCAGAATCGCTTTGTCAGGATGATAGTGGATCTCCAAGTCATAATCTTTGATGAGCTCCAACCAACGGCGTTGCCAAAGGTTGAGATCTTTCTGAGTGAAGATATACTTTAAGCCCTTATGATCAGTATAGACTTGGTACTTAGTCCCCATTATATAATGCCCCCAAATCTTGAGAGCATGCACTACGGCTGCCAGTTCTAAGTCATGAGTGGGGTAGTTCAACTCATGTTTCCGCAACAGACGAGACACGTAGGCAATGAGATGTCCTTCTTGCATAAGAAAATATCCCAAGCCCTAGCGGCACGCATTACAATATATATCAAATCCCTAATGCAAATCTAGAATAACCAACACTGGGGGTGACATCAATCTAAACTTCAGTTGATAGAAACTCTCTTGATATTCATGAGTCCACTTAAACCCTTTTCCTTTCTCCAATAGTGAGGTCATAGGCTTCGCTATCTTAGAGAATCCCTCAATAAAACGCCGGTAGTAACCCGCAAGTCCAAGGAAACTCCGGATTTCTATGACCAAGCTTGGTATCTTCCATCCCACTATCTCTCTCACTTTAGCCAGATCCACTGATATTCCTCCATTAGAGATGATGTGCCCAAGAAATGGTACTTCATCAAGCCAGAACACACACTTGCTAAACTTGGCATAGAGTTGATTATCCCTCAACTTCTGTAGTACCAATCGCAGATGTTCCTCATGATCACTATCATTCTTAGAATAAATCAGAATGTCGTCGATGAATACCATGACGAACTTATCAAGATACTCCATGAACACCTTGTTCATCAGATTCATGAAGTAGGCTGGTGCATTAGACCATATTGGGTAGAGAACACCGTCTTGGGAATATCAGAAGGCCTAATCTTCATTTGATGATAACCAGATCTAAGATCAATCTTAGAGAATACCCTAGCACCTCTCATCTGGTCAAACAAGTCTTCAATATGAGGTAAAGGATACTTATTCTTAATTGTGACATCATTAAGTGATCTATAATCAACAGACATCCTTTGTGAACCATCCTTCTTCTGTACAAACAGAACCAGTGCTCCCCAAGGTGAGGAACTCGGACGAATGTACCTTGCCTCCAGTAACTCCATTAGTTGTTTCTTAGGTTCTATTAGTTCTTCCACTGACATCCTGTATGGCCTTTTTAAAATAGGAGCAGTTCCAGGTAAGAGATCAATAACAAATTCAACTTCCCTATGTGCTGGCATCCCAGGTAACTCCTCTGGAAAGACATCTAGGAACTCCCTAAACACACGGATGTTTATGCCCACAAATTTACCATCTACTAGATATATGGCGGCTCTGGTAAAGGGGGTTATGGTAATCATGACTTCAAATCTTTCTTCTTTTGGACTGGTGAGTTCTACGGTTCCTGTAGCACAATGTATAACTGCCTTTGCTTTCCTTAATCATGACATACCAAGAATCAGATCTATACTGCTCTCTTCTAATACTATAGGCATAGACTAGAATTCCTCCCCATGATTGTTAGTGTCAGTCAGTTGGTCATATAATTTGCTTCAATAGGCCCTTTAGGGGTGATTACTATCATGGGTTTTTGCATAGTTCGAAGTGGTAACTCATTTGTATTGACATAGCGAGCAGAAATGAATGAATGCGTAGCTCCAGAATCAAATAATATAGCTGCAGGTACTAAATTAATATAAAACATACCGATAGCAATATCAGCACCATCAGCAGTAGCATCAACACTGACTTGGTTGACTATAGCAATATTGAACCCCTTGCCGGTAGCCGGAGTCTATTGCCTGCCCTGAACATTGCTTCGAGCGGGTGTGTTGGTATTCCTCTTCGGACAAGCATTGGCACAATGCCCAACCTCACCACACTTTAAGTAGGTGCTGACTATAGTAGTGCCCTGGCCAGCAGGTCACACCGGGGTGCCAGTGGGGGCAGTCTGACGAGTATGTGGAGTCTGTAGAATCGCAAGTGTTGTATGCTAAGCAGGTCATTGGTAGGACTGTTGCCCTCCTCCAAGACGAGATGGTGTACCCTGGGGTGGAACATAGCAAGGATGGATGCTACTGCTCCCCTGTCCCTAGGTGATAGCCTACCTCTTCATCTCGCCCAGCTGAACACATTTGTGTTCAAAAGCTATGGCCTTGTCTAGAAGCCTCTTGAAAGATGGGAAGTTGTGAGATACCAGCTGGTACTGGAGTGGCCCAATGAGTCCCTCCATAAACATCTCTCGCTTCCTTTCGTCATCAGCAACCTCCTCTGGAGCATACCTTGACAGCTGAATGAATTTATCACGGTATTCACTCACTATCATATTGCCTTGCTTGAGTGATAAGAATTCTTTCTTCTTTATTTTCATCAGGCTAGCAGTAGCATGGGCAGCATAGTAGGAGTCCCACCAGTCAGCAGCGGGGCCAATGAGACGACATGACGCATAGAGCACCTTCTCTCGATCATTACATTGAGCAATGTTGAGCATCTTATCCATTGACTTCAGCCAATCATTAACATGTAGAGGATCCAGAGAGTTGGAGAATGTGGGTGGCTTGTGACTCATGAATTCCCGATGCTTGTCTCGGGGTGGAGTTGGTGCTAGTGGTGGAGGTAGTGGTGGTTGTTGCTGCCGTTCCAGTCATTCCTGTCGCATTTCTTGTTGCATTTCTTGCCGCTCCTGGCGCATCTCCTGACGTTCTTGTCGCATCTGAGCTTGCATTTGTGTCATAGTGTTTGTCATTTGCTGCTGCAGCTGCATCTGAGCGGCAGCCATAGGATCTATTCCAGCCGGTGGAGGATTCATCTCTGGTTGTGTTTGGTTAACAATCCTCCTGCGATGGTTGTTGGCAGGTAGATTGATACTGCCTCCCTTCCTGGTATTTATCATCTGTGTTAGAAACACATGGTAAGATAGAATTGTAGATAAGACGAGTAATTATGAGACATGATCTTTTGGGGTCTTAATAGTTCAATAGATTAGTGTGTCACCTACTAATACTAATACATTACCTTATGGCGGTACATGCTAGAATGCCCTGCTATATTATTTCAGTCATTCAAAGAAGCAAATCAAGCATTTATCATCAGAACAACATCCAAACACTTTAGATAGAGAAAATATATATATTGTGGGTCTCCTATCACTTTAGAGAGTCTTAGATGTAAGATTCCAAGGTGTGAAATCCTCCTTGTCTTTCTAGAGTAGAGAAGATAAGAATAGTGAGAGTAGAACAGCCAATGGTGAGACAAGATCAAGAAAAGTATAGAAAGAATCAGAGTAAAGGTAAGTAGGTAAGGGTTTCGTCCAGTTCTATCTAGGTTTCTTCCTACAGTCAACATTTCCTCTGATACCACTTCTGTCACACTCGAATTTAAGGGGTAAAGCCAGGTGCATCTCATATGTGCGCCAAAGAAGAACAGCACATATAGTGACCAAGTGTATAGATATAAATGTCACGAATATTATTATTACATAGCGGAAGAGTCTTACAAAAATAAATGATAACAATAAAGCTTCGTCGCCGAATAATGTGGTTCTCCATGTTCCAATTAACATAATGATCTTCTCATGATCAGTAAATAACTCATTTATAATAAAAGCATGATCATGAATAATGTGTATCTTAATACCCAAAACCACATAAAGCAATAGCAGGTACTACCCAAAAGTTCAGTGGTAAACAAGGTATAAAGATAGCCAAACTGGGGTGACCTATTGGGTCCCATCAAAATTAACCTATGCAGATCATAATGATTAACATGAACATTGTTGGGACTATGCTTCGTCGTCGAAGGTCTTGTAGGAATAAGCGGTTTTCAGCTGAAGCTGTTTGTATGAGTTGGCCGAAGGTTCCTCTTCATGAAGCTTCGGTATTACAAACCGACTTAAAGATAGAATGACCTTTTAGTCCATAAAGGTCTGAGTCAATGTTGTAAACTTTTATGAGGGGCATAATTGTAATTCTTCACAGGTTGTGTCCTGTGTCTATAAATAGTGAACAGTATTCCTTTACTGTTCAAGGATTCCTGTAATTGCAATCGCATCATTCGGGAACCAATCTTTGCCAAGGCAGAGGTATAGCTGTATTCAATGATTTAATATATCATAATATGATTCGCTTATGATTCATTTACCTTTGATACCCTTTATTTTATATTATCTTGTACAATCTATTAAAATTTGGTTACGAAGACTTAACCTTCGTAATCATATTCTCATTAACCTTCGTCCAAGGTTCATTATCCTCAAGGGAATAATGCTTCGTGGACGAAGGACGTTAACATTTAACATTTTATGTTGCCTCGTTCTTAATTCATAGCATTTGAGAACAAGTCTCCAACATTGGCGCCCACCTCCGGTGAACTCACTTCCACTTTTTTGAGCTGATGGCTTCGTTCAACGATCAAGCTGGAGCTGCTTCGGCTCCGAAGCTGCTACTCCCGATAACAGGCGGTTCATGTTCAGAGCCAGCCAACAAGAAGCAGAAGAAGGAAGCATAGAGAAGGGTACAGCATGTTGGGGTGCAAGGACTCTTCATCAAGTCAAGATGGTCTCACATTCCTATTACCTTCTCCCAAGAGGACCTTCAACTCAAGGATTACCCACACAACGATGCCATGGTTATCTCTTGTGTTATCAAAGGATTTCTGGTCCACAATGTCTTGGTTGATACAGGCAGTGCAGCTGATATCATATTTGCTAAGGCCTTCAGGCAAATGCAAGAGCCAGAAGATAAGATTCATGATGCTACGCACCCTCTCTGTGGCTTCGGAGGAAGACAGATTGTAGCACTGGGCAAGATCACCATGTTAGTGACCTTCGGGTTCATCAACAACACTAGAACTGAGCAAGTTGTGTTTGACATTGTTGACATGGAATACCCTTACAATGCAATTATTGGTCGTGGCACCCTCAATGCTTTCGAAGCAATTCTTCATCCTGCCTATCTTTGCATGAAGATACCTTCGGATCAAGGACCCATCGCTATTCATGGAAGTCAGGAAGCTGCCAGAAGGGCCGAAGGAAACTGGACTGACTCAAAAGCAATCCATAACATAGATGGAGCTGAAGCTTGTGAACAGTACAAATTCAGAAGGGAGAAAGCAGCTTCAGCAGATCAGCCGAAGCCCATGCTCTTATGTGAGGACATAGCAGAGCAGAAGGTGCTGTTGGGCTCTCAATTATCCGAAGAGCAGGAGAAAACCTTGATAAGGTTTTTGTTCAACAACAAAGATGTTTTTGCATGGTCAGCCAATGACCTCTGCGGAGTAAATAGGGATGTTATTGAACACTCGCTCAATGTTGACCCATCCTTCAGACCCAGAAAGCAGAGGCTTCGGAAAATGTCTGATGATAAGGCCGAAGGTGCTCGTAATGAAGTCAAAAGACTCCTCAGTGCAGGAGTTATCAGAGAAGTAAAGTACCCAGAATGGCTAGCTAACACTGTTATGGTAAAAAAGGCCAATGGCAAGTGGCGAATGTGTATCGATTTTACAGATCTCAACAAGGCTTGTCCGAAGGACGAATTCCCATTGCCAAGGATAGACTCTTTAGTTGATGCAGCAGCTTCTTCAGAGCTCATGAGTCTACTAGACTGTTACTCAGGCTATCACCAAATCTGGATGAAGAAGGAAGATGAGCCGAAGACTAGCTTCATAACCCAAAGTGGCACATATTGCTATCTTTGGATGCCTGAGGGGCTCAAAAACGCTGGAGGAAGTTTCAGCAGAATGACTGTGAAGGTTCTCCAGTCTCAGATAGGCAGAAATGTGCTAACTTATGTTGATGACATCATTGTAAAAAGCACGAAACAAGAAAATCATATTGCTGATTTGCAGGAGACCTTCGCCAGTTTCAGACAAGCTGGCTTAAAGTTGAATCCAGAAAAATGTGTCTTCGGAGTAAAGAAGGGGAAATTTCTTGGATGCTTGGTTTCAACAAAGGGAATTGAAGCTAATCCAAGTAAAATTGAAGCTATACTTCGAATGGAGCCGCCAACTACAAAAAAGGGGGCCCAAAGATTAATAGGGAGGTTGGCATCTCTTAATAGATTTATATCCAGATCAGCAGAAAGAAATTTACCATTCTTCGAAGTGCTGAAATCAGCCAAAGTCTTTCAATGGGGACCAAGCCAACAAAAAGCCTTCGAGGAACTGAAGCAATATCTGATAGATTTAACAACATTAACTCCACCAACGCCAGGGGCTCCTTTGTTATTATATGTGGCAGCTTCGCACTCAGCGGTAAGTGCAGCACTTGTCCAAGAGAAGCTTGATGGCCAAGTCAAGAAGCAGGTCCCAGTGTATTTTGTATCTGAAGTTCTTAGTATATCAAAGAAAAACTACACAGAATTAGAGAAGGTGTTATATGCTGTTTTGATGGCATCCAGGAAGCTTCGGCACTACTTTCAAGCATACAATATTGTTGTTCCTTCTTCGCAGCCGTTGAAGGATATTATGAGAAATAGAGAAGCTACTGGGCGAATTGGAAAATGGGCAGTAGAGCTCAATGAATTTTGCATTGATTATGTGCATAGATCCTCGATCCAGTCCCAGACGTTAGCAGACTTCATTGCTGACTGGACGCCAGGGGCTCAGGATGAAGAAACAAATAAAGATGCCGAAGTTTGGACAGTGTTTTGCGATGGGTCTTGGGGAACCTTAGGGGCAGGAGCAGCTGCTGTGTTGGTCTCGCCATCCAAAGTTAAAACTTGTTATGCGGCAAGACTCGATTTCAGTTGTACAAACAATATTACTGAGTACGAAGCCTTGCTTTTGGGTCTTCGGAAGCTAAAAGCAATGGGAATCAGAAGGGCCATTCTTAAAACTGATTCCCAAGTTGTTTCGGGTCATATCGACAAGAGTTGCAAGGCTAAAGATCCGAAGCTTGAAAGATATCTAGACATGGTTCGAAGAGTCGAAGCTTCTTTCGAAGGATTTTCTGTCAAAAATATCTCTCGAGGACAAAATGAGCATGCTGATTTGCTAGCTAAGTCAGCAGCACAGGGGCTGCCTTTACCTTCGGATGTGTTCTTCGAAACAATAAAGGCACCTTCAGTGGAACTCCTTGAAAGAGCAGTCCTCAATATATCTCTTGTTTATAGCGAAGATTGGAGAACTGAGATCATCTCTTACCTTCAGGGTAAATTCCTTTCAGATGACGAAGCTTATAACAGGAGGATAGAGGCAAGAGCTCGTCCATATGTCATGATAGAAGGGGAGTTGTACAAGCATGGAGTTTGCGCTCCGCTACTCAAGTGTTTATCTAGAACCGAAGGTATAGAGTTGATGAAAGAAATACATGCAGGCCTGTGTGGATCTCACATTGGATCTAGGCCGTTACTTGGAAAAGTTTTCCGCCAAGGGTTTTATTGGCCGAAGGCAGCTTCGGATGCAGCGGAATTAGTTCAAAAGTGCGAAGGCTGTCAGAAATGTGCAAGAGATCAAAAACAACCTTCGTCCTTAACACAGCTCATACAACCCATCTGGCCATTGCAAAGGTGGGGCCTTGACTTGTTAGGTCCATTACCACCGGCCCAAGGGAACTTAAGATATGTTGTAGTGGCTGTGGAATATTTTTCTAAATGGATTGAGGCAAAGCCTTTAGCCACAATAACTTCGGCCACTGTCCAAAAGTTTTTCTGGCAGAATATTGTTTGTCGTTTCGGGGTACCAAAGGCCATCACTGTAGATAATGGAACACAATTCGACTCTGAAGCTTTAAGAGATTTCTGTGATCAAATTGGTACGAAGATCCATTTTGCATCAGTCAGGCATCCGGAGTCAAATGGGCTCGTTGAAAGAGCCAATGGCATTATAATGACAGGAATAATGAAGTTAATCTTCAATCAACCCAGGGGAAAGTGGCCAGATCAGTTAACCAAAGTGGTGTGGAGCCACAATACAACAACATCAAGGTCTACAGGCTTTACTCCATTCAAGTTATTATTCGGTGACGAAGCAATAACTCCGGAAGAAGCTAAAACTGGATCAATAAGAGTAGTAGCTTCGGCAGAATCAGGTTCTGAAGATGCTTATTCTGTGGAAAAAGATGCTTTAGAAGGGATCAGGCTTCAAGTTGTGGAGAATATCAATAAAAATCAAGCCGAAACAATCAAATGGCGAGATAGAAAAGTTCGGCTAAAGAATATTGAGCCAGGACATTTGGTGCTTCGGAGAGTGGCCAACCCAGACACAGTGGGCAAGTTACAGTTGAAATGGGAGGGACCTTTCTTAGTAGCATCTTCGTCAAGACCCGGTTCATACAGATTGAAGGATATGGACGGCAACGACATTCCTAGATCTTGGAATGTGGATGAGCTTCGGCGATATTATGTGTAACTTGATGTAACTTTTTATGTCTTTTCTTTTTCATGGCACCCTTTTCCTTTCTAAAGGGGGAGAAAGGTTTTTAATGGGGCCATCATATGTAATTTCCTTTTTAGTTCTATAAGAGCAAAATCCCCCAAGGAATGTAAATGTAAAAGCTGAGAACGCACCATCGAGTGCCGAAAAGTAAAAAGCGAAGAAGCTCCAAAGTCGTTCCTAAGGGAATGCAGAGCTTACAGCGAAAAGTAAACGCTGATTCCGCCAAAAGTAAAAGGCGAAGAAGCTCCAAAGTCGTTCCTAAGGGAATGCAGAGCTTACAGCGAAAAGTCAACGCTGATTCCGCCAAAAGTAAAAGGCGAAGAAGCTCCAAAGTCGTTCGTAAGGGAATGCAGAGCTTACAGCGAAAAGTCAACGCTGATTACGCTGAAAGTAAAAGGCGAAGAAGCTCCAAAGTCGTTCCTAAGGGAATGCAGAGCTGATGTGTGATTGTTTCTAAGGAAATAATGGCTGAGGGTATGGCTTCGGATATGTGTTTGGACATTCATTCGCACATCACATTACATCATAGCATTTGCATTCATAAACATTCATCCAGGCATATGTAGGATAATCATCATCATGGCATAAGTGGTTGCTTCGGCATAAGAGAAGAGCTTCTTCGCGAACAAAAAGGAGAGCTTCGGAAGAAAGGGAAATGTTGTTTTCTATGCTTCGCTGTGTACGAAAAGAAGGGAAGGTGCTTTTTCGCCTTCGGCTCAAAAAAGATAATTTCGTCCACAACAAAGCACTTCACATACATTAATAGAAGGGTAAGAGCATAATACAAGGTATGAACAGAACTCATTAAAGACAAGTTTAGTTACATTTACACAAGTTATCTCAAAAGTTTCCTGAGTCTGTCTACAGTTTACTCCTACTTAATCTTTGAGGGATTTTAGCTTCGGCGTCACTCTTTTTAATCATCGACTTCGGCTTCGTCATCCTACATGAATTAAGTTGTTGTAAGTCAAAATCGAGCTTGAAGGAAGAGGTAAGCACAAGGTATGATTTCTTACTGGTTCAAGATGACTCCGAGCTTCATCTCCAGCCTTTTCTCGCCCGCCTTTTGTCCATATCATTTTTATAAATCTATTGGAAATACTTCGGGCGAGATCAGGGATGTCATCTAGGATTGATGGTGATAAAGTGAAATTGGGCCTATTGACAATCTTTCCATGGTCGCAGCCAGCTTTTAGGAAAGCTGCAGCAGTGTCCCGAGAAGCTACCCAGGCACAGAAGTCACCGTGCCCAGCTATAACTTCGTCGAGCTCGTCAATTTCACCCTCAATATGTTCGAAGGTCTTCGGTAAATCTTCAGCTGAGGGGGTGAATTTCTCACTACTGGCTCCAACTGAGTGAAAAAATTTTCTTAGTCATTGAATGCATTTGTTGCTAAATTCCAAACATTTTTCTTGAAGGTCCGCCAATAGTTTTTTCAAATCTAAATTTTGTTGAGCTTCGGCTTCAAGTTTTGCATTAAGTTCTTGCTTTTCTTGTTCAAACAGCTCAGATTGGCAGAGAAGCTTCGTGTTCAGTTCTGTTATTTTTGCTTCGGCTTCCGCCAATAAACCTTCAGTTGCCTGGAGCTCAAAGTTTTTCTTCTCAATAGCAGCTGATTGCTCCTTTATTTTGTTTTCTAAATTTTCAATTATAACTTCGTGTTTCTTGTCTTCAAAATCTTGCTGCATTTTCAAGGCTTTGCTCAACAGCATACTCTGCACAAAAACAACCTTCGTTAGACATGTTTTCATTATTAAAAACAATATAAGTTAAGGGAAAAGTAGTTCACCTTGAAATTGGAATAAAATAAACTACCAACGATATGTTGTCGTCGGTAGCGGCTAATGTCCGTTTCTAGCTTCGGAAAACCGATACTCTTTGACAGAGTACTGATAACTTTGGCTCCAGTTTGGTTTCGGATACAATCTAATTTTTCATCATCAATACCTCCGAAGAGGAGTGCTCCTGGTTTGTACCCGCAAGATTTGGCATACTCTTTAAGCTCTTCTATTTCGGGTTTTGACAATTTTTCTCCAACTAAATTTTGAAATATGAAGGCTTCGTTCTCTGAAGCTTCGTCAGCAATTTCCTTTCCTTTCCCCGACGCTGCGGCCGCGGACTCTTCGGCGGCAGTGGTAGCTTCTTCTGTGGCCATGTCTAGCAGTATTTTGTCGATGTGTTCGATTGTGCTTTCTAGGTTCACATCTTCAATTGAGGCAGCTTCGGCAGCCGCGACCTCCGAAGGTGTGATTTCAATATCTGTTCTTTCCCCAGCCGCTGGTGTCTTCTGAGCCGAAGCTCTTGGTGGTGTCTTGTCAATGACCTCTGTCACAGTGATAATTCTTTGTCTCTTTGCTTTAGTCGTTTTCTTCGTTTTTTCGGGCTCATTTTCCTTCTGAAAAAACTTTGTCAGTTGAGGCCCCAATGGACTTAGCTTCGCAGGCAGGGAGTCAGTCATTACCTTCAAAATTTCCTCCACGTCAGTGGCAGAGGGTGATGCAGGGGTTTCTTCTTCGTCAGATATTTTTTGCTTCGGAGAAGACGCTTTCCTCTTCTTCGGAATTCTCTTCTTTGATGGTTCTTTCTCATCTTCATTTAAGGCTTCAGTTGTCCTTTTCCTTTTCTGGCCCCCGACACCTTTGTTCAGATTTTCATAGTCAGGGTATTCAAAACCCAGGGCGTCCAGCACTCGATTCAGTCTTCGCTTCGGACGGGTGTCGAAGGCCGCAGTCATCAATTGATCTTCTTTTTTGGAGTAATTGCCAAGTATTTCATTGCACATTACTTCAATTGTATCCAGCCACTCTTGGCAAGGTGTTTTAAAGTATTTCTTAAACTTGAAATAGTAAGGTAAACGCACAAGTTCACCTTCTTTCTTCTCCCCCTTTAGCTTCGGCATTTCCCATTCTTTTAAACTAGGAAAAACCTTGAAAGCCAAAAACTCCTGAACCAGGTCTCTTGTACTGATATGCTCTGCAATAATTCTGAATTCATTCAATGCCTGTTGTGTTGGACCTTCTGGTGTCATGTTGCAGCGAGGTCGGGTTTCTCCGAAGATTAGTTCGAGTGGACTTTGCACAAGCTTCTCCTTGTCGTCATCAACCTTGACATAGAACCACTCCGACTTCCAGCCTGCTGCCCATTTGCTCCGGTAGCTGATTACAGGAAACTTTGTGGTTTTCCGATAAGCAAAATTATAGCAACCAAAATTGTCATGCAATCCATCTTTTCTAGCCTTCGTCTGATAGTGCAGTTCGTGAACTCGACAAAAGCTGTCTGCAAACGGCTCCACCGCTTGGCTTCGGAGGGCCCAGATATAAACGCTAAGCCTAACGATAGCGTTAGGAGTTAACTGATGAAAGTAGATACCAAACCTCTTCAGTACCTCTGCAATAATCCCATGTAGGGGGAATCTTAATCCAGCCTTTAGAAAGCTCTTGAAAATGACAATTTCATCCTTCTCCGGCTTTGGGGTAGTCTCTTCTCCCCCGAAGCGTAATAGCTTCTTCTGATTCTCATTGAAAAAGCCCGACTTTACCATTTTGGAGAGATCAGCCTTCGAAACAGTAGACTTTCCGAAGTCCAAGTGGCTGGGCTTGCTTGGCATGGCAATACGATAATCGTCTTCGGGATCAGTTTCCTCAATATCTTCTTCTTCTGCTTCGGTAATTGCTTGTTCTGCCTGTTCTGCATCATCACTGGGGATCTTTTCTGAAGTTACCAGTCCGGACCTTTGCATCGCTTCGGAGATGGGAACAGTCTCCGAACCTTCAACTTCGCCCCCCTCACGCTCAACCCTAGCGGTAGATCGCACTCTGGCCATTTAACTCTGAGTTTGTGGAAATTAAATACTTTTTTCTTCCGAAATTTTTCCTTCTGACGAAGCAGGCTTCAAGTTGGAGTTTCGTTCGATTCCGAGAGTCAAGCTTCGGCGATGGTTAAAAATTTTGGCAGCAAAACAGTGCAAATAGCAATGAATGCTGTGGTAACTTCACACCTACTCGTCTGTTTATATAGTACTGCAGGTAAGAAGGCGAAGCGCCAGGATTTTTACACCAGGCGAACACCCGCTTGCACTCGCTGCGTGGTGGACCGCAGAGACAAACAGTAACTCTGCAAGGTGGGACCGATACGCGCTGGGAAACTGAATCGTTTCTCGACAACGAGCTCGGGGAAGGTGTTTTTCGGACCTTCGGCTCCCCGAAGCTTAAGAGACTTTTTTCACGGATCAAGCTCGTTACGAAAAACGATCTAGCACCGCGAAAGGGGCTACTGTTGGGACTATGCTTCGTCGCCGAAGGTCTTGTAGGAATAAGCGGTTTTCAGCTGAAGCTGTTTGTATGAGTTGGCCAAAGGTTCCTCTTCATAAAGCTTCGGTATTACAAACCGACTTAATGACCTTTTAGTCCATAAAGGTCTGAGTCAATGTTGTAAACTTTTATGAGGGGCATAATTGTAATTCTTCACAGGCTGTGTCCTGTGTCTATAAATAGTGAACAGTATTCCTTTACTGTTCAAGGATTCCTGTAATTGCAATCGCATCATTCGGGAACCAATCTTTGCCAAGGCAGAGGTATAGCTGTATTCAATGATTTAATATATCATAATATGATTCGCTTATGATTCATTTACCTTTGATACCCTTTATTTTATATTATCTTGTACAATCTATTAAAATTTGGTTACGAAGACTTAACCTTCGTAATCATATTCTCATTAACCTTCGTCCAAGGTTCATTATCCTCAAGGGAATAATGCTTCGTGGACGAAGGACGTTAACATTTAACATTTTATGTTGCCTCGTTCTTAATTCATAGCATTTGAGAACAAGTCTCCAACAAACATTATTAGGTAAATAGAAGTGATCAAGGGCACAACTTGCCTTCAACGAGCTGCTTGCTGAGCACCTGGGTCCTGAGTTGCTTGCTCATCTGCTCGCAACAATACAAACAAACATGGTACATGAGAAATTAACATCACACCGAACATGAGAACATACTGCATAATAATATTCTACACATTGTAATGGTATTTTAGGTTCTAGAATCACTAAATTCGGAGTTACGGTTAAATAGATTGTTTTTCCAAAGTTTTAAGTGCTTAATATAAGATAAATTAAGTGGATCATTTTAATATATGTTTCATGACAAAATAGAGTTACTAGATGATAAACAATATTAAAACAAAATTAATGCAATTGGAATGGATCAAAAAGGAGTTAAATGGATTTACTATGATTTAAACAAGTTTCTGGAATTATTTTAATACTAGAAATCATTTTTCTATATTTTTTATTCCATTTACTAGCTCTCTGTATTGCGCACTTAATTACCAAGAAGTTCAGGGACGAAATCATAAATATTAGGACTCAAATCTAAATATTCTCTACCTGGCATGGATGGCGGGTTTATTCATATAAAGCGCAGGGGCTCTTTAGCAAATGCGACGCGGCAAAGCGGTATAATCAGACCTCGACCGTCCGATCAAATGTAGACACAGCAGATTAAATACCACGTCATCCGAATGGCATGCGACACAGGCCCTCGGATTTAGATCCAACGGGCAAGTTTTAAATACTGAGATCAATCCGCAGGCACCAGATCATAGATCTACGGTCTGGTTCCCGCTGGACGAAGGGGTATGCTAACATCTAATCCTAGCCGTCGGATCAAATCTCAACACGCCAGATTTAAAGTAACCTATATTGAGCCTTATCCGATCGATCAGGATTGGACAGCGCACGGTAATCCACCTGAATCGGCTATTCCAATCTAATCTAGGCCGTTATTCACGGGATCAACGCCCCACGCACATCCCCAAATCCGATCGTGCCCAAGAGGTAGAGCTCAGCCCTCCGCGGCGGCTTGCTCGCCGGCGAGCACCCAATTCAACCCCCACACTACCCCAATTCTAAAACTAACCAGTGCAAAACCTTGAGAAGTGCATGGCGAGCAGAGGGATGGTGGTATTACCATGGGTGAGCACTGGAAAGGTGCTGACCACGGCGCAACAACTGCTGGCGGTAGTGATGACGCACCGGCGAGCAATCCTGTCGGCGCCAGTGACAACTCCCGATTGGCAAGGCCGCGAGTACGTTTCCTCGGATCTGAAGGAGCTCCCAGGAACGAATCCGAGGTGCAGTTGACAGTCAGGTCGGAGTTTCCCGGCGGCGGCAACCTCGTTTCCCACCCGGTGCCGCAACCTCTTGCTGTGGTACGGCAGTGGTCGCAAGAATAGGAAAAGAGGAGGAAGGAACGGACCCAAGGTCGTGGCTTCCCTTTATAGGCGCGAATTTGACCAGGGCGCTTCAATGGATTGTGCGACAATGGCGCGCCCCACCATTCTTGGAGATTCAGTTGAGGGATAGAGCTGACCACTAGGGCCCACAAGGCAGCGACGGAGAAACGGTGAGCATGCGCACGAAGGCTGGCACGTGGGCCCGGTGTGTCGGTGCCCATATACGTGCGTGATGCAACTGGGCCGCGTAGGGAGGGGTTTCCTGTTAGATGGGCCAGCTGGGGGTCGGCCCATGCGGCGTTTTTCTTTTCTTCTTATTTTTCTTTTTCTTTTCTGTTTTCTTTTCTTTTTTATTTTTAGATTTCTGCAAATATGGTTGTGAATTTCACACTCATATTAAGTGCACAAACAAAGATACCAGCCTGAAAAAGTATTTTCATTATTTTATATATATTCTATTTTATTTATTAAGGGGTTAATTCATATTTAACTTGTGTTTGTATACTCATGCATGTATCAAATAAAAAAATATTCCCTAAACACCAAATATTCCAACTCCTTTTTTTTACTATGATTTGGGTATTACAAACATGCCCATCCATTAACCATGAAGGACATACAAACGAACATTTTTTCATAGTGTTCTCCACCCATTACAAAATCTCTAAGTTCTGCAACAGTCTAGGCATTAACCAATAGCCAATAGTGGACACCCATACAAAAACTCTAAGTTTTCCAACAATTACAATGCTTTTCACACATACAAAATAAAAGTGTCCACTAGTTTCATCAACTACAATTTAAGTTGTCTTAAAATAAATGCACCACTATAGACTTCATGGCTTCATTGGCTTCTCCTTAACCTTGTACACAACTGTTTCTTCCTTGGTGTCATCTTCATGGGAAGAGGAGGTGTTGGTATAGCTAGAAATTCATCCATGTCTAACCTTCTACAAAAGTAATTCATCCAACAGTTAATAACAGTTTCATCTAATAATAATAGTGGTGATAGAGGATAGGACTTACCCCATGAACCGTCAAGGATTTTGGTCACTAGTGTAAGAGATATGGGGTCTAGAAATATGGACCGTCAGCATGCTCGGTTCCGAGGCAAAACCAACGTTTTGTCTTGTCGACTGGTTTGGCCTTGGGCCCACCTTTCATCAGGGGTTAGCTAAGGTACTTAGGCATGATATTGTTAATTGGGGGTATTAGGTTTGAGGCCTAGATCCTAGTGAACATGTAGTGTCCAGTTAGAGGGGCTCAAAACTTAGTTAGCAGAAGTCTGGTTTTTCATCAGGAGTTTGCGGAAGTGTTGAGCAGAGACCTTAGTAACACATGGGGTGTTACAGCCCCCTCCCTTAAAAGAATCCCATTCCAAGATTTTTGAGTAAGGATCCTCAGGGGTGAGAAGGCAGGTAACTAGTGCTTAAACAGAGTGATACACCTACTGAGTGGTCTTGGGATACTGGCTCTTCGAATGTCATCCTCTTTCAACTTTAGAGGGAAGCCCTAATAGTCTCATCCATATGATCTATGGCTTATCTTACTAAGGGTAGTGTTACTGAATCTTGAGACAGAAAGCAAGGTTTATTGGGGTATGGTTACGTACCAACATCTTTAGGTAGGAAATCGTGATAGTTCTTGCTCAGATATTCCTCGGTTTTCCACGTGGCTTCTTCCTCGGTGTGCTCCATTGGATCTTATACATCCTAATTGTCTTCTTGTGAATGGATCTTTCCTTGCAATCTAAGATCTTGATGGGGTGTTCTTGATACGATAGGTCGGGTTCTATTTCCATTTCGTGCTCGATCAAGACTTCTGTCGGTACCTGAACACACTTCTTCAGTTGAGATACATGGAACACATCATGTATTGCAGACATACTATGTGGTAGTATCAACATGTAAGCCACTAGTCCCCATGCTTTAGTGATCTCATAAGGTCCAATATAGCGAGGGGCTAATTTGCCCTTAATGTCAAATCTCTGCACTCCTTTAGTGGGTGAGACCTTTAGATACACGTGATCTCCCACTTCAAACTGTATAGGTTTCCTTCTTTTGTCATGGTAGCTCTTTTGCCTGGCCTGAGTGGCTTCTAAATTCTTTCTGATTATTTTGACTTTCTCTTCAACTTCAAGCACCAAATCAGGCCCAAAGTTTTCTCTTTCTCCAACTTGTGACCAATTTAGGGGTGTGTAAGGAAAATTGTCACAACCCAACCAAGTTATCGAGCCCACGTACACCAATCCTTGCCCTCAAGGCCTTGGATGGATATGCAAGTGAATCAGATAACTTACTCGGGGTGCCGAGTTTCGATGAACTCGTTCATTCCCAAGGACCATTCACCATAGTTGCAAGTATTACAATAGTCCCACAAGAACATAAACTTTAAATATAGGAGTCGAGCGGAAAACTTTACAATAAGATAATATACATTAACAAACTTTTAAAGTATCCAAACCAAGTAGTAGGTATTACTATTACATGCCTACGGTAGAGTCAAGTGTTAACTTATTACATCAACCGGGAAGAAACCATCTTCCTGCAGTACACACATAATGAACATAAACAAAAGTAGAAGCCTCCAGTGTGAGTTTTAGCAGAACTCAAAGGTGTTAATAGTTTCTCCTGGAGCAACATTAGGAATAAAACCCTGAGTATGCAATTACTCAGCGAGACTTACCTGACTAAAGAAAAGACTCTCAAGGGTATGCTGGTTTGTTGGGAATCAAGGTAAAGCTTACCAAATTTCAAAGACTCAGTTTTGTAGAAAAGCTTAGTAATAGTGGATCCTTATGCCAAAATTTTACTTCACAAGTTAAGTTTCTTCCTGAATCTAGATTTGCCTAATCTAGATCATTCACTTGTCCTACACTAACTTCATTTTAGCATCTTTAGTTTCACTTGTTTTCTATGATGAGGGTCGAAGATCTAGTCTTCATATCCGAGAAGTTCGGCGATCCGAATCGATTAATACCCAGCTGGGGATTTCAAACCACACAACATATGTAGCACTTAACCCTTGCATATGTCAACTCGCCCACGGGTTTCTCAAGACCAAAATGGGTCCCCGCCAATCGAGAGCTCAGTACCCCACCATCCAGCCTCTTTCCAGGTGGATACACGATACTCTCGCCATCTCTCCACTCCCATTGCGAGCCGTCCTTTCTGGTATTGGTCTGGCCGAGGCTAAGCTTACCCATGACGAGACATGTGGCCAGTTAAAGGGTCCTAGATCAGTAGGCCAACAATCATACAGTCCTTAAACGACACAGATGGGTGACCTTTCCTACTCAATGTCTGGTCTCATATTAAAATATTTTCTGAAAACCTGGTACCTGTTAGAGGTACCCTACTGAAATGATGAAGTCATCAAGTCCTTTCATACCTTCATCACTCTAGTCTCTTTTTCTTTGTAAAAACATGATTCATACATCAAAACATTTTGTTCCTTGTCTATAAGCATACTAAGCATATCTAGCTTTTCAAATCAGGTATCAAGGCCAATAATCAATAAGTAAAGGAAGTTATGCAGCAAAGGTTTAATTATTCAACTCCTATTACTTAATTCAACATATAAGTGATAAAGCATTTAAATAACAAGGAAGGGGAGAATGCACTGGGGCTTGCCTTGATGAGGAGGAGGGTCAGGCTCTTCTACTAAAATATTGCAGTTGGCAGCAAATCCTATTGGAGCACCTCCTGGAAGATCTTCAGCGATAACCTCAGTTGGAGAAGTTTCAGAAGGAGGAACAGACTCTCCTTCCACTTCCACTTCAAATTCTTCTTCTAGTTGCTCTA
The DNA here is from genome assembly GCA_029449295.1 of Zea luxurians. Classification (NCBI taxonomy): domain Eukaryota; kingdom Viridiplantae; phylum Streptophyta; class Magnoliopsida; order Poales; family Poaceae; genus Zea; species Zea luxurians. The sequence continues at coordinate 534,320 of JAOPSE010000033.1, read as the reverse complement.
CAAGTCAATTCGAAGTATATGAATGCTCATGTAATGAGATGCTATGCAAACTCTCATTTAGAGAGAGGTGGAAAACTTACATATTCATAACTAAGGTAATGACCATTATATTTATGTTTCTAGGTAAAATAGTTTTTGTCTAAAGGGGTCATATTAAACTTTAAAAGAACAAGGGACTATCCATTTTCTAGTTGGCCAATTTGCTATTTAACACTAGGTAGGACTCAAGTTTGATCTAACCCTAAATCTATACTAAAGTTTAGGGTTTTAATTACTTATACTTAGCTAGGTTCTAGTCCTTTGGGCAAATCAGCTCCAAATAGGTTTAAATTTTAACAGAAGTTATTCTAAGGGTATATAATCTTGCCACAAATTTTTATGATTTTTGAAACTAGGGTTTTATTTCTAAAATTCTAAAAAGCTTGGTTTGAGCATCTTAAAAGGCTAAATAATTCCAGGCTCGGGATAAAAATCTAGAAACCATTTTTATTAATTACTCTGTGTTTTTAGGAGTCTAGCAAAATTAGTCTCATGATTTTATCAATTTTCTACTATTTTCTATAAATTGCTGAAGCTAACAATAAAAAGAAAACGAACAACGATGAATAGGGTTGGGCTGATTCTGGCTCGAGTTAGCCCACGATAGGGGAAACGCACGCGCGCCCGTGCCCGCGTTGCAGATTTTTGCGAGGGTCCCTAGGTGTTCGAATAATCAGTAAAGAACCCTAGATACTATTCATGTGTCTCACTGACAGTTGTACATAGGCCCTCGGCTTCCGTTCTATTCCCAAACCCTGGTCCACGGTCGCATCCCAACGAGCGCCGGCCATCCGCCGCTTAGACCCAACGACGGAGACCATCTCTGATGAAAACAAGCCTACCTGTGTGATCCTCAAGACTTTCTTCCTATTTCCCCTAAGTTAATCGACCTTAAACCATCTAGGGCTACACTAGCCATGCTAACGGCGGATCGACGAGCTCCGGTGAGGTGTACCGAGGTTTCAAGCACAGTAGGGTTCAATTCAAGATCACTACAGGTATTAGTAATGCATCAGACATACGATGCTCACCTAGGTTTGCCCGGAGGAGCTTTGGGTTGGCCGGTCGACGTGGACAGTGCCTTCGGCGACGTTCATCGGCCGACACTATGGTGTTCCAGTTAATCCTGTGCTGTAGAGTTCAAGCGGGCAAGCACATGAGCTTCACCATGATCTATAGACTGCGAAACACAAGTTAAACAACTATGACTGACCTTAGGAAAAGCTGACCACACGGTTGCACTGCTCGACGGCGCTGGTGACCACCGACGGGGGGAAAATCGCTGTTCTTGGCTATCGATGGTGGAACAGAGGGTGGCTTGTGTGCGTAACGGAGAGGCAGGACTGAGCGCAGGCTCAATTTAAAGGAAGTCACCACGACGGTGGGTAATTTGGTCGCTGACTCATGGCGACGGCGACAGCCCGAGAAGCTCCACGTTTGCCTCAATGGTGTCCACAGGCCCATAACGTGTCGGATTTACTGTGAACCCTTTACGGCGATTCGATACACGAGTTCCCAACCAGCTGCATGGATGGCCAGAGTGTCCGGTGGCTTGCTACGGCGGCAGTGGATGATTCACGGTGAGGACACGTGGTGTCTGTGGCTAGAGTGGTAATTCGAGCATCGAATCCGAGCTGGAGATCTTTTTACCACGCATTGATCCACGTCTCAGTGGCACCAATCATGGCACAAGCTCGAATCACGGCAGCAGGACATCGGCGGCGAGCACACGACACTTAGGATCTTCTTCAGTGTATTGTACCATGGCGATGTCCATTTCACGCCTGACAGAGCGATTTGAGGATTATTTCTCTTCGGTTTTCGTTCAACAACCTATCAAGCTGACCATAGCAAAGTTGTTGTCCATCATATCAGCTTTAATTTTGCTATAGAGTTCTTGTTCATACCTCCACTCGATCAAGCATAATTCAGCTCTAAAATTGATCTAATGCCACTGTCAGTCTAACCTTCAGCCCAACATCCGACTGACAGCCCAACTTCTAGGCTATTTTACTCCAATTTTTGTATAGCTCTAGGGCTTAATCACGTAATCAAACTTGAACTACTTCAATAGCTCTACAAATTTGTTGTAATGACCCATGACAAAATTTCCATAGATCAAAAGATACAGAGGTCTAAATTTAGCACCAAATTACTGCTTTTCAGAGTTAACCACTTGGGTGCCCTTGGGACCTTTTTGCAATTTACTCCAATTTCTTCCATAGCACATGGAAATCTTTAAATACAAAAGTTATCTAGTTTTTGTTACTCTACCACTTTGATATATGCACTTTGGTCCAAAAGTGCATAGAAATTTGAATCACCTCATAAAGCACTTAATTAGGGTTTCTAGGGTTCATATTAGGGTTGTAGTGTTCTAGGGTTTATGTGCCACTCCAACACTGCAAGTTTAGTCTCTTTTGAACATTTCCACTAATCTTTGAGTTCATACTCAAAATGCTACCTCACACACCTACATAATTCTAGTCCTTGGGTAAGCACCCTATCCTAGGATTGAGGATCAAATTCAAGGCATCATATCACAACTTGTTTTGAAAAAAAACCTAGTGGATGCACACTAGGTGTATCATACATAATGAAATGCTAGTGCAAATGATGTCATGCCAAAGTTTTAGTTTTGGTAACACCAGGGGTGTTACAAAAATGGACCCCGACAATTTGACTCAAAAGTTTTTGGTGTTTGATGGTCAACATAACCTGTGGACTAATGTGTTTGCTAGTGTTTATGTTTTTAGTTCACAGGATGCGAAGAGGATTGGACCAAGGCACTAAGGATGCAACACCTCAAAAGAAGACATAAAAGAGCTTAGTAGTCCAAGACTCAAGAACAAAAGAAACACAAAGAAACAGCGAAATAATCCATGAAGCGGGCAGTCAACCAGTGCCCTGGTGGCGCACCGGATAGTGAATAGTACCCTGTCCGGTGCGCACCGGACAGTCTGCGCAGAGGGGCCCGCAACCAGGTGCCCTTAGGCTGTAGCACCAGACTGTCTGGATAACGGTCGAATCTAACGGTCGACTGCTACAGACCCCAACGACCGGCTGACGTGGCAGGGCACCGGATAGTGAATAGTGCTTGTCCGGTGTGCACCGGACTGTCCAGTGCGCCTGTCGATAGAAAGTTGCTGCTTCTGTCCAATGGCTATAATTGTGGGGGAGGATATAAATACCCCCCAACCAGGCATTTCAAGCTGTGGGAGCCCAAGCAACATACCAAGGCATATTGTAGACATTTCCAAGTGCTCAAACACCCAAGTGCTTATTAGAATCACTCGGTGATTAGCGTAGGTGCTTGGCGAAGTGCTTAGGTTAGTTAGACCGCTAGTGCTTGCTTTAGGTGAATCCTAGTTAGTTGAGTGAGTTTAGAAAAACCACACAATCCCTCGGCTCTTGTGTGAGCCGTTGTAATTGTACCGAGTGAGACGAGAGTCTTGCGAGATTGTGACAACCGCGTTTGTGTCACGGCTGCCATCGTGTACTAGAGGGAACGAGGCCCGCGATGTTTCGGCCAGAAGCTCAATAGTGGAGACGACGGGGAGCGTCCGAGAGGAACCGGAAGCGGAGCATCACTTGCACGTGGAGAAGACCCGCAGCTCTCTATGGAGTTACTCGACCGTGGCACTTGGCCCTCGCGTGGGCTACCCTTTGCATCAGGTCACCAACGAGGATTAGTCAGAACAATGCGTGGTTCCGGATATATCGGTAAAAATACCAGCGTCATCCACGAGAGTTTGCATCTCTACCTTGCTCTTTACCTTCCACATTTATATTAAGTATTTAAGTTTCAATCTAGTCTTTCTAGTTGGATTATTTAGGTTGGAAACTTAGGCTTTGTGGTAGAGATAGCAACACTTAGACAAAACCTACTTTGCTCATTCTAGTTTGATTATCAACATAGGTTTTGTTCTAGGGATTCATTTGTGGCCTAGTTTAGAAAGAGTTTTTAGAACTTCTAATTCACCCCCCCTCTTAGGCGTCTCTGTTTCCTACAGGGTGTTCGACACCTCCTTCCATACAATGCCTCGAATGGTGCCATCTTAAAACTAGCTTGATAGCTATTGTTGTAAGAGAACTCTGCTAATGAGAGACATTTTTCCCAGTTTTTACCATAGTGGATCACATAGGCTCTCAACATATCTTCGATAATCTGATTCACTCTTTCTGTTTGGCCATCAGTTTGAGGATGGTACGCTGAACTTCTTATTAGCTTGGTACCTAATGATTCTTGCAACCGTAACCAAAATCTTGCCACAAACTGAGTTCCTCGGTCAGAGACAATTGTCTAGGGTATTCCGTGTAAAAATATTATCCGCCCAATATATAGCTTTGCATATTTTTGTGCCTTATAAGTGGTGTGTACTAGGAGAAAATGAGCTATTTTCGTCAATCTATCCACAATAACCCATATCGAATCATGATGTTGAGATGTATTGGGCAATCCTATTATAAAATCCATGTCGATATCATCCGATTTCCATGAAGGTATTGGGAGTGGTTGCAAGGCACTAGCTGCTTTTAGGTGACTTGCCTTGATCCTTTGATAGGTGTCGCACTCGGATACATACTTTGTTATTTTCCTCTACATCTTTGTCCACCAATATAGGGGTTTTAGATCATGGTAAACTTGTTGCTTCCCGAGTGTATAGAGAACTTGGAGAGATGAGCCTCGTCTAGAATTTTCTTTCTAAGATTCGTATTCTTGGGAACCACAAGTCGGTCTTCAAACCGCAATGTTCCCTTACTATCTTGGCAAAAACACTTATACTTCTCAGCTTTCTGGGTGAGCATTTCCTTGATAATCTGCACTCCTTTATCACTGAGTTGGGCCATGATAATTTGATCTAGCAATGTTGGTTCAATGGAGATATAATCCAAGGTGACAGAAGGAACTACTTCTATCTTGAACTTGTTCAACTCATCACACAAGGTGTTGACACGAGAATCCGTGAACAAACAATTTCACTATGCTTTACGACTCAACGCATCAGCTACCACACTATCACACCTGGGTTTTAGGGACTCGGGCATGAAGTAATCACCAAGTGTGTTGGGACCAAGTCTCACACATATGATGACTCATGATACAGAAACGAATGCCACATCTTTAATATATAACGGAGTTCTGTACAAAATAGTTAAATAATTACATCATGCAAAGACAATGATCCAGCAACACAAAGTTTACTGGGAGACAATGGCCTAGACCACTCACGAACTCATCACAGCATCCTTCATGCGTGCCACACTCGGTTTTAGAAGGCAAACCGAATGCGAACCATGTACGTGACAGGATCAGCAATTCACGTACACAACAGTTTCATAACCGAACATCATCACACAGTGCTCGAATAATAACATAAAAGAGGGTAATAGTTAATTACATCATGATGTCCGAGACATCCACATAGTCAATAACAATTATCAAAGTGCGGAAATGAAACGTAGATAAACGCGGCCTTCACAGGCAGCCGACTGGGGGTTTGCCGCTAACCCACGCCTAGAACTCATCGTACCCTTGGAACTCCTAGAAATCCTCCTCCACAGCTTCATCTTCTCCTATGCAGTGGTTGCAACGTGGACAGCCAAGGGGGTTTGGTGTGTAAAGCAAGGGTGAGTACACATCAACATACTCAGCAGTTGTCCCATTTGGCTGTAGTGGACTAGCTTTATGTGGGGTTAAGGTCAAGCAGTTGCTTTTAGTTGGTCAGCTTATTATTACTAGTAGAGAGCCAAGTTTTAGCGTTAACCCAAGTTGTTAACCCAAAAGTACCCTTTCCAAACAGAAAGAATACCAGAAACCATTACCATAATCATAATCAAAACCATCATCCTCATCATCACCTATAAACCAAACATCTCTGATCAATGTGTCTCTAATCAATGGAGCTCCCTTGGCCGCTCATAACCGCGAGCATGGCTGATATATCAGTTTCATAACACTCTGCAGAGGTTACACACTTTACCCAAGAGTTGTGATCCCTTTTTGCGTCGGGTTGTACGGACCCTTAAACACTCCCAAGGTGAGTAGGCAAGGTTTCACTATGTGGCTTTTCCCTAGGGTCCTGACTATGCGAATGTTGGAAATGACCATCGCATAGAGACCATCTGGCGTACCAAACCTATACCTCTGCCCTCAGGAAAAAGCCATGGGACAATGCCAGTACCCAAATCCCTGAGCGAGGATATAGGAGCCATAACAGATGCCTCCGTTCCACAATGACCAAAACCAGCACCGAACATAAGACTTCCCTAATTACTTGGCCATGGGCGTCCCATACCACCCTCATGGTTGCACTGTTTTTCTAGGCAGTCATCCAACGAACCAGTCCTTAGGGAGAGGCACTCGAGAAACCGCTCAAGTCCCCTTAAATGTCACAATATCATCATCATAATCAAAAGGAAAAACAACATATCATAAATAATCTCATCATGTTCATTAATTAATGTGAGGCACTAGCATAAAGCTAAACCAAAAATAACCCAACCCATATAGGTAAACAAGGACAAGATAAACAAAAGCTGGTCAATCCTTAGGTATAAATTGTGTAAATGCGGGGAGTTAATTATAAAATGAGTAGGACATAGATGAGTCAAGGGACACTTGCCTTCACCAACCAGCTGTTGCTCAGGGTCTTCAACTTCATGGAACTCAAAGAGCCTGATCACTTAGTCCCTAATGCTTGATCGTCGATCCCTCAAATCTCGAAAACGGATCTCAATCTGATCGCAAAGGAAAGACAAACAGGCACAAGCAAACAAACATATATATGCATAATAACATTACACCATGCCAAAGAAAACATAATAAAACATGCAATACGAAATAAAGTTCGCTACTACGATCACGCAAGGAAAAGAAATGCGATAGTCTGAGCTACGGTCGAGAGTTTATCGCGTATACACTAAAAAGTATTAATTAGAACATTTAATTTGACACAATTATTTTAATCTACATTTATTAAATGCAACTAGAGCTATTGCCTAGCTTTAATTAGTCTATACCGCTAACAGCCGTCAAATAAATAAGTAATTTAATTAACATGAGGGCTCCTAAGCGAGTCGAATTTACGACGCGCGACAAGACGCGGCGTTCAAAAACAATGCGCGAACGATGCACGGCCAAACGCGACTTTGTGCGCGGACGATGCACGGCACGCGCAGACAACGTGTGACGACGTGTGCGAAACAACATCCGCGACAGCACGTGAACGACGTGCGAACCAGCACGCCACCGTGTGCACATCACACGTGAACAACGCGCAGACAGATCGACGACGCGTGATAATCGCTAACAAATAACGTGTTTATAATAAAGAAGTATTAAATGAAAAGTGTTTAAATTGGTATTAATCTAGTTAACATTTATATTATAAAAGCGTGAGTTAAAAACTATAAACTAGTTTTAATTAGAAGGTCATTTTTAATAACTATATAATATCGAAACGACAAATAATTAATTAATCAATTAAACTTGTGATATGACTAGATAACATTAGAAATACAAAATCGACGTTATCACGAAGTTGACACGACTAAAACGAGACGTAACGGGTTTACGACACATAATAGAATAAATAACAATTCACGGATTATAAACGACGTGACATATGAGAACTACTAAACACACGTCCCGATTATACTAAGCAAGTATTGAATCAAAACATTTGCATTGGTATTAATGATGTTAACGTATATTTTTAAAAGTGCAACTTAAAACTATAAATTAAATTGCTATTTTAATAACCATCGGACAAACCATTAATTAATTAATTAACTGAAATATGCGCTACGACAAAATTATATTTTTAACGTGTACATGACTTTATTATGAAACTAACACGGCTAGAATGGAATAAATCGAACGTTAAAAGATAACGCATATTTAATAAGCCGTGGATTAAAAATGATGTGGCGTGATTTGATTGGTAGACAGGTTGCAACAAGTAGGGTCATAGAGATCATGGCCGCAGAAAATCCGTGGGATGGTAAAATTGTGTAGCATGCAGTAGCTTTGGTCCTGGCATGCAGTGCATGCGGTGGGGCCCAGACCGGTTTCCAATTGACTGATTCCAAACGCAAGGGAAAACGTGTGGGGGGAATCGATAGATCAGCATGCACCCATGCGGGTGAGGTCCACGTAGAGCTCTCTTTCTTCTCCATACTGGAACAGCAAGGACGATTATTGCTCACCTTCTCCTCCAAAATTCATGGCGGCAGCAAAGCAATAGGGAGCAGCCGACCGAACGTGGGATGGAGGCCGGTGTGACCTGCAGAGGCCTAAGCGCGCAGGGAGCCGAGCGGGGCACATTGGGGTGGCTCACTGAGGCGGCTGGCCAGGCCAGCCTCGGCGACAGGCGGGCAGCGACGGCATGGTGATGCACCTACGGGAGCCTGCAAGGTCCAGCCGCGATCGAGTAGGGACGTGGGGGCTCGGCCCGCCGGCTGGCCGTCCTGCCGTGGAGAGCCACGCGACCATGCAGGGAAGGGCCTCGGACTGGACGCTGGCTCCGGGCTGCTGCTACGGCTGGCTGGCCACCGCGCAGGCTGGGATGGGCGCCACGCCGTTGGCGGACTGCGCGATGGCGATAAAAAAATGGAAAGGCAGAAGAACAGAGAGAAGGGAGTGAACTCACCGAAAACGAAGAGCTCGCCGGAGATAGAGGGCTCAACAGCGTCGGCGGGGAGGCGAGCTTGGCCAGCGAGCGGATGTTGACGACGGCAGTTACGCGAAGAGTGGGGCGCGGCCGCGGTGTTACGCAATGGCGTCGACGGCCGTGAGCTCGGCGAGGACGGTGGTTGCTGCAGCGGCTGCGAGAGAGAGGAGAGCAGAGCAGGGCCGAACGGACGTGGGCGCTGGGAGTGCTGGGAGCAGAGAAAAAAATGGAGGAGGTGGTTAGAAGAAGGGGCGCCTGACGCGTGGACCAGGGCGAGGCAGCACGCGGCTGGGCGGTTGCGCGCATGCGCGATGGAGCCATGGGCGTGGGGCGATTGCTTTCTAGGCAGCGTGTGCGCCGCACGCTAGGCCATGGCTGAGCAGGGCAGCTGGGCCAGGGGAGGGCACAGAGTGCGCTCGAGGAGCTGGGCCGCGACGCGGGCCAAGCGCGCGGGGTGGGCTGCTAGGCCGGGGGAGTGGACTGGGCTGGCTAAGGAAGGAGGGGAAGGGGAAAAGGTCTATTTATTTCCATTCTTTTTCTTTATTCGTTCTCTTTTTCCCACTAAATTTATACATAAGAATGATCCACGAATCAAATAGATGCACACTCAAGGCAACACGTCCGACAAAAATAACTTTGTTACACCATGATGCAACAACCATTATTCCCTTAAGGTTTTATTTTACTAGGCCTACATACACCTATATACATAACAAAATAACTCTACAATATTTAGGAAATGAAAAGAAAACCGCGAAAAAGAGAGAGTAACACCTGAATTTGGTGGATATTAGAAAAGAAATTTTATACCCCTAAATTCAGGGTGTTACAATGCGCCTCATCCATTGGTACATGTTCTTGACCTGGGGGATGTGAGTACAGCAAGGGTGAGCTCACATATGTTCATCGCTCAATAAGTTGTGTGGAATAATGTGCATAAACTCACCAAAGGTGGGAGTTTATAGTTTACCAAAGAAAATGGTTAAAGCTAAGCATTGCATTTAGAGTTGGTCAAAATTTTATTAGCAATTACTAAGTATAAGTAGATACAAACCAAATTAAATAAGAGATGGAAATGGATAATAACACCCACAATGCAATGCATATGACATATTAAGTTTAGTTCCATAAGTTAATCATACGAGAGTCCTGAGCTTCTCATGACCGCGAGCACGACTGATATACCAGTTTTACAATCTATAAAGGTTGCGCACTTTACCCACAAGTCGTGTATCCTGTCTAGCCAGGGTTAGCTAGATCCTTAGACACTTCTGAGGTGAATGGCTAGGGATCCACTACGAGGCATTTACAAAGTTCTACTAGCTTTAGAAAATCCGCTACAGTTTCTAGGAAGGGCAATATAGGAATCTGAAAGTCACCTAGAGGGGGGTGGATAGGCGAAACCTGAAAATTAAAACTTTATCGCCAACTAGATCCCTTGATTAGTGGTTAGAACAAGATATACAATTATCAAAGTATAAAAACTAAGTCCTTGCTTGTAAAAAGTATTGCTTTCAAATAATGAGGAATTGATAAAACAATACTACTAGTAGGTCTATGAGAATAAAGCACGAGGGCTTTAGATAAAAGGAGTAATCACTTAAGTTCTTCCTTGCAAGGTGTTGCTTTACCAAATAAGAATTTAACTTTAAGCAACACCAAATAATGTTAGCAAAGAATAGTGCAAGAAGAACTTGGAAAGAGAAAGCACAAACAAATCGTGCAAGAAGAACTTGGAAGGGGAAAGCACAAACAAATCACAAGCAATAAGCACACGAGACACGGGTGATTTGTTTTACCGAGGTTCGGCTATCGAAGGCCTAGTCCCCGTTGAGGAGTCCACTAAGGACGGGTCTCTTTCAACCCTTTCCCTCTCTCCACCGATCACGCAAGACCGACGAGCTCTTCTTCTTCTCACGGATCACTTAAGATCCCGCAAGGACCACCACACTCTTTGGTGTCTCTTGCTAGCTTTACAAGCCTCCAAAACTTTGGAGGAAGTTCAATGAGAGTCAAAACTCCACGCGCAAATGAACACAAAGAAGTAGTACACACTATCTCTCAACGAATCTCACAAGGCACTAGTGCTAAACTCAAATGAGTAGCTCTCTCTTGCTTGCTCTATCTTTTGTGGCACTTGTGTTGGTTGTAGTGGTCTAAATCTTGTGTATAGGATGGATCAATGAATATATGTGGTTGGGAGGGCTTGAGTATGTCAACTAGATGACTTGGAATGTTGCTTGGGCTCCCACAACTTGAAGTGGCCGGTTGGGGTGGTATTTATAGCCACCAACCAAAATGTAGTCGTTGGAGAAGGCTACTGGCGATAGGCGCACCGGATAGTCCGGTGCGCCACTGGACAGTGTCCGGTGTGCCGCCACGTCATCCAGACATTAGGGCTTGGAGCTGGTCGACCGTTGGAGGCTTTGTCCTCATGTGACGCCGGACAGTCAGGTGCGACACCGGACTGTCCGGTGCCCCTCTGACCGCTGCTCTGACATCTGATTTGCACTGTTTGCTTTGCAGAGTCGACCGTTGCGCGCAGATAGCCGTTGCTCTGCTGGCGCACCGGACAGTCCAGTGGCACACCGGACAGTCCGGTGAATTATAGCGGAGGAGCGCCTGGAAAACCCGAAGGTGAAGAGTTTGAAGTCGATCTTCCCTGGTGCACCGGACACTGTCCGGTGGCACACCGGACAGTCCGGTGCGCCAGACCAGGGAGCACTTCGGTTTCCATTGCTCCTTTCTTCTTGAACCCTTTTTAATCTTTGTATTGGCTTTGAGTTGAACCTTTGGCACCTGTAGAACATATATTCTAGGGCAAACTAGTTAGTCCAATTATTTGTGTTGGGCATTTCAACCACCAAAATCAATAAGGAAAAGGTGTAAGCCTATTTCCCTTTCAATCTCCCCCTTTTTGGTGATTGATGCCAACACAAACCAAAGCAAATATGTAAGTGCAGAATTGAACTAGTTTGCATAAAGATAAGTGCAAAGGTTGCTTGGAATGAAACCAATATTATTTCTTTTACCAGATATGCATGGTTTGCTTTTCTTCTTATTTAATATTTTGGACCACGCTTGCACCACATGTTTTGTTTTGCAAAATGTTTGTAAAATTATTTTCAAAACCTTTTGCAAGTAGTCAAAGGTACATGAGTAAGATTGAATGAAGCATTTTCAAGATTTGAAATTTTCTCCCCCTGTTTCAAATGTTTTTCCTTTGACTAAAACAAAACTCCCCCTTAATGAAATCCTCCTCTTGGTGTTCAAGAGGGTTTTAGATATTAATTTTGAAGAGGGTATACCAATTTGAAATTATATCAAAATAAGATACCAGTTGAAAAACTTCTTTTAAATACCAAATAAAAGATTACATTTTTGAAATTGGTGGTGGTGCGGTCCTTTTGCTTTGGGCTAATACTCTCTCCCCCTTTGGCATGAATCGCCAAAAACGGATGCTTGAGTGAAATATAAGCCCTTTACTTTCTCTCCCCCTTTGGTAAGCAATTTAAAATATGAGTGAAGATTATACCAAAGTGGGGAACTATGAGAAATACCGGCAAAGAGTAGATAATACCGATGGAGTTGAGTGGAAGCGTCGTCTTTACCGAATATTCCATTTCCCTTTTTCAATCTATGACTTAGCATGAAGTACACTTGCAAAACACATTAGTCATAGCAAATGAAAGAGATATGATCACAAGATATATCAATTAAGCATGATCATAGTTCTATATAATATAGTTTGCTCCCCCTAAATATGTGCATGGAGAGGAACACATATTTTGGCCTTAAATGCCAATTGCACATAATTAGGTTAATGAGAACATATCTATATCATATAGTGTGTGAAGTGCATTGTGTCGCAGTATAGGTGTGATGCTCATGACAGTTTATGCACTTATGAAAGCATGTTATGAACAATTTAAGCATTTTCCCTTAAGGATTTCAAGGAGACTTAAGGACCATCCACCTTTGGAATAAAGGCAGCTTATCCTCGTTACAAGGTTAAGCTTTAAGCTCTTTGACAATTAAATCACTTCATCTAGTTTAAACAAAGATGCATTAATGCAGGAGTGAAATCTTAAGAGGTTAAACTAGGTATGAAGCAGGGATAATGCATGTACATGCTTTCTCTTCCTTTTATACAAGATATATAAGGAATGTATACAAAAAGGAAGATTTAGATACATGAGATGAAGTAGTTTTACCCTTTTGTACCTTCTCGAAGAGACGCTCTCTTCATTGTGCTTTGTCCTTAGTCTTAGATGCTTAAGACCTATACTCAATGACAATATATGGAAATATTTTGCACAAGAGAGAGTTTTATAACTAGTGATCCTTTTCTAAGTCATTGTCAGCATATATCAAATGGATCACAAATTGTATAAATGTATCATGAATTCTCCTCATAACTTAGTGCATATCAAGAGATATCGATTGATAGTATATGCGGCACTAAGAAACATAAGTGTTAATTGAAGTTATTCAATGATCAAACAAATAACAGATGTGATCAAAAGAACAACATATGCATGAGATAAGCTTAAAACAGGAGAATTCATTACATATGCTACTTTAGTAATGAAAGCAACAATCCTTTATAAAGATGACATTGCTTTAACAAGAAGGATTGATTTGTAGTAGCATACTTCATGAGAAATTTATTCTTATGCAAGAGACTATATGAGATTATTTAAGATAAAGCGATAGTCTCAACAAAATCAAGATATAGAAAGATGCTCCCCCTAAAGATATACATCAAGTATTTGAATGAATTGAATGGATGTATTTACTTCAAATACAAATAGGGAGAAGCATTATACATCTTGATCAAGGCTTATAAGATTTGCAATAAACAACTTAAGCCTGGATTTCTCATAATGAAAAAGGTTTAGAATACTCACAACTACCCCATTGATCGTTTTGAGGATCTTATTATCCAAGTGGATGTTGTTGTTCTTGATGTCCTTCTCTTTCATGTGAGTGTCCTCCCTTTGTAGTTGTTTCCTTTTCCTTTCAAACTTATTGAAAATACTCAAGAAAGATGTTAATAGCACAAGGGAGTATATGATGGAAGATGATTCTTTTAGATAGGAGGTAAAAGCAATTCATCATCCATGAGTCACATAGACATGAAGTAAAATCCTTAACGTTAGTGCACATTATTAGAAAAGAGGAATGAGCACCTTTTTAAACATTTTTTATCAATCATAGGAATTTTACTTCTTCATATTCAATTTATTATCATGACTTAGAAGCGCATCAATATGAGAATGGATATAGCAAAGGCATGAATTAGATTCTAATGGACAAACACATTTATGAAAATGATATTGAATGCGCACTTGGTTAATTTAGGTCCGATAAAGAATCTATTCCTCACAAGGGTAAAAAAAGATAATTTAGATTAAATGGCCATTAAGATGGGAACTATATTTGATTAAGAAGATGAGTTCCCATACCTTTGCTTTTACCTTTCTTCCTTTGGGCGAAGAGGAAGCCTTGAGGCTTGTGGCTTTGAACATGCACTTACTTTCTTGTAGATTTCCATAAGTAAGCTCAAGGGATATGTCATTAGTAGCACAAGCACTAGTTTCCCTTTTTGTAATCAATTTGATAATGAATGAAAACATAGACTACTAAAACATGGAAACTTCATAGCATGAATTAGATTATCCACAGATGATGTTATGCTCAATTTTAACTCATAAAACAAGCATAAATAATCCTTTAAGATTATGGGAATAAATCTAATTCATGATATGGAAAGCGATAAATGTGAAAGAATCATATCCAATTTAAGCAAGTAGAAATACATCATAAATCATTGGATTGATTTTTCTTTTCATGTGAGATTACGCATTTCCAAAGAGAAACTTATTCTCTATAAGTGAGACTACTTGGGTTACTTAGATAAAATCATTAGTCTCACTATTTTAGTCATAGAGAGTTTTCCTTTTATAAGTGTCCTAAGGATTTGAATTCCTTACATGACACCTTATCCTTTTAAGAACTTAAAAAAAATCTCTCTATATCTAGAATCATGGCAATGATAAGATAATTAGAGTAAAACATGCCATGAGGTACTTCAACAATTTAAAGCATGTAAATTGTCATAATATAGAAATGATGAATACACAATCTACCATATGAGAGGAATTTCTTCAAAGAATGGTGACATAACTTAAAAACATCTTAAGTGCTTCTTTTTCTATGTGACTACACAAGACACATAAGAAATGATAATTTAATATACTTGCACTTAAAAGCATAAGTGTTACCATCCTTTGTCATTCCTCCATGTTGTAGGCCTTGATTTTCTGCACATGATAATTCTTTATTTCCTACAACATTAATATCTCCCTCGAGATGATATGAGTTTTAGACATAATAATTCAAAATAACTTTGGGTCAATCTTGGATATATAGATCATTGAAGATTGATAGCTTGAGTTGATAAGAATTGAATAAACTCTCTCAAGCACCCCAAAGCTTCATACCATCTCCTTTTCCTGCAAAGCCTGTCAAGCATATTTTGGTACCCATCTCTTGATGGGTCCATCAAGGTTAGTCAACAAAGATCTAGGAACCCAAATGTCCTTTGTGTTGGCACTAGGTAAACTCATTACCTTTCTAGCACAAGTTGCAATTTTGGGTTGCCTAGTTATATGAGAAATAATTGACAAGCTAGGAGTGGGGTTGTTACCAATGGGACAATCTTTAAATTGATGTCCCTTCTTTCGGCATATGTAGCACAGGCGATCTTCAAGCTTTGAAGATTTCTTCCTTCCTTGCTTCTTGCTTGCTACATGGTTACTGAATATTTTCTTTTCTAACATTATGCCTTTTTGTTTTAAATGGGGACAAGATCTAAATAAGTGTCCCTTCTTGGAGCATTTAAAACACAATTTATCATCCTTGCTAATAATCAAGTCATTTTGTATATAGGGACATGATCTAATCGAGTGTCCCTTTTCAAAGCATTCACTACACTTCTTACTTCTCTTAGTGTGAAGTGTGGCTTGATTATTACCTTGGATGTTACCTTTTGTGGAGGCATGGTTGAGGTATTGATTTTCTTCTTTTGTTCCTTCCTTTTGGCAATCCTCAAGTCCTTGACATTTTCTTCAAGGGATTTAGTGCATGCCACGGTTGTTCCTGTCTCAAGCTTCTTCACCATGTGATCACTGTTATCTTGAGAAGGTTGAGCAATGCACTTCCCTTTTAGTTGTGTCAAGCTCATCTTTAGCCTCTCATTTTCTTCTTTGAGCTTTTGATATGTATCATCTTTTGTTCCTATAAATTCTAGCTCAAAGGAAGATTTGCTTGTCGACGCACAATAAGCATTAGCACATGATAATATTGTTTCAATTTGAATACATGTGCATGAGTGAGGTTGTTGGGATTTTAAGTTTTCTATCACAACCTCATGAGCCAATTTCAATATGATATGATCATCCATAAGATTTTCATGAGAACATAGAAGCATATCATATTTTTCTTGAAAAGCTAGATTTTCATCTTTTAGCTTTTCTACTTGGTCCTTAAGCAAGGCATTCCTATTTACTAATTGAGCGATACAATGTAAACTGTTATCTTGCTCAATTGAAATAGTTTCATACCTTTGGACCAAATCAACATGAGATCACTTTAGCTCCTCATGTTCTTTAGTCAACTCGTCAAAGTGTAGCATTTTCATGGAGAGAATATCTTCTAGCCTTTGACGAGCTTCGCTTTGCTCTCTTGCTCTTTTTAGAAGTTTGAGCATTACCCCCTTATCTTCTTGGCTTAGGCGAGCGTAGAGTTGCAAGAAGCTTCTTTCTTCCTCCTCATCCTCGTTTGTGCTTCCGCTATCATTTTCATTAGCCACACAACATATGTGGGAATCGAAATGGGAAGACAAACCTTTTAGAGAGGTGGATTCATCATTTCGTCTCCATCGTTCATTTTCTTCTTCTTCCTTCAAAGGGTTAGTTTCACAAATACCAAAGGAAGTAGAAGCACAAAATGAACTATCATGTTTGGACTCATCAAATTTACTTTTAATTCTAGTCCAAATATCATGCGCGTCAGGAATGTTTTCATAACGATTAATTATGAAGGCATGATAATCTTATTTGCCAAGAGAATTACCTAAGATGTCAAGAGCAAGACAATTTAAGCTTAAACATCTTTGATCTTCCTCGAAAATATTTTTTCTATCATAATTGAAGGGCATGATACTCTTGTCTATAATTTGTTCTAATCGGGAGTCTACGATTCTAAAAGCATTTATCACACTAGTAGACCATGAAGCATAATTAGAACAATCATCAAATAGAATCTCAAGAGTTACCTCCTTCTGAGTTGACTTCTTGTTCTTTTGGGATCTTCTACGAGCCATCACTTTGAGTTGTAAGACTCAATATGAAGTGCCTAGCTCTGATACCAATTGAAAGTCGCCTAGAGGGGGGTGGATAGGCGAAACCTGAAAATTAAAACTTTATCCCCCAACTAGATCCCTTGATTAGTGGCTAGAACAAGATATACAATTATCGGAGTATAAAAACTAAGTCCTTGCTTGTAAAAAGTATTGCTTTCAAATAATGAGGAATTGATAAAACAATACTACTAGTAGGTCTATGAGAATAAAGCACGAGGGCTTTAGATAAAAGGAGTAATCACTTAAGTTCTTCCTTGCAAGGTGTTGCTTTTCCAAATGAGAATTTAACTTTAAGCAACACCAAATAATGTTAGCAAAGAATAGTGCAAGAAGAACTTGGAAAGAGAAAGCACAAACAAATCATGCAAGAAGAACTTGGAAGGGAAAAGCACAAACAAATCACAAGCAATAAGCACACGAGACACGGGTGATTTGTTTTACCGAGGTTCGGCCGTCAAAGGCCTAGTCCCCGTTGAGGAGTTCACTAAGGACGGGTCTCTTTCAACCCTTTCCCTCTCTCCACCGATCACGCAAGACCGGCGAGCTCTTCTTCTTCTCACAGATCACTCAAGATCCTGCAAGGACCACCACACTCTTTGGTGTCTCTTGCTAGCTTTACAAGCCTCCAAAACTTTGGAGGAAGTTCAATGGGAGTCAAAACTCCACGCGCAAATGAACACAAAGAAGTAGTACACACTATCTCTCAACGAATCTCACAAGGCACTAGTGCTAAACTCAAATGAGTAGCTCTCTCTTGCTTGCTCTATCTTTTGTGGCACTTGTGTTGGTTGTACTGGTCTAAATCTTGTGTATAGGATGGATCAATGAATATATGTGGTTGGGAGGGCTTGAGTATGTCAACTAGATGACTTGGAATGTTGCTTGGGCTCCCACAACTTGAAGTGGCCGGTTGGGGTGGTATTTATAGCCACCAACCAAAATGTAGCCGTTGGAGAAGGCTACTAGCGATGGGCGCACTGGACAGTGTCCGGTGCGCCACCGGATAGTGTCCGGTGTGCCGCCACGTCATCCAGACGTTAGGGCTTGGAGCTGGTCGACCGTTGGAGGCTTTGTCCTCATGTGGCACCGGACAGTCAGGTGCGACACCGAACTGTCCGGTGCCCCTCTGACCGCTGCTCTGACATCTGATTTGCACTGTTTGCTCTGTAGAGTCGACCGTTGCGCGCAGATAGCCGTTGCTCCGCTGGCGCACCGGACAGTCCAGTGGCACACCGGACAGTCTGGTGAATTATAGCGGAGGTGCGCCTGGAAAACCCGAAGGTGAAGAGTTTGAAGTCGATCTTCCCTGGTGCACCGGATACTGTCCGGTGCGCCAGACCAGGGAGCACTTCGGTTTCCTTTGCTCCTTTCTTCTTGAACCCTTTTTAATCTTTGTATTGGCTTTGAGTTGAACCTTTGGCACCTGTAGAACATATATTCTAGGGCAAACTAGTTAGTCCAATTATTTATGTTGGGCATTTCAACCACCAAAATCAATTAGGAAAAGGTCTAAGCCTATTTCCCTTTCAGAATCCCTCGTCCGAAAAGCCATCGCAACATGATCGACCCAAGAACCTCTCTATACGCAACTCCCCTACTGCCCTTGCCCTTTTCGGGTAAGGTAGTTCTCCTCTAGCTTTCCTAATTAGTCAGCCAAGGGCGTCCCATTTCACCCTTATGGTAGCACGTGTTTCTCAAGTTAAGATTCATGGTCCAATTAAAACAATGATCTTATCATAAACAATAATTAAAACTACAGTATAATTGGAACATGATCATAATGTAATATTAATCCCAAAACCAGATAAAGCAATAGCATAACTACCCAATGTTCAGTGGTAAACAAGGTGTGAGATAAACAAGTCTAGGGAAACGTATTAGGTCCCATCAGATTAACCTAAGCATGTCACAGTGATTAACAGGAACATTATTGGGTAAAGAAAAGTGATCAAGGGCACAACTTGCCTTACACTTGAGATTCCAGGTACCAGGATGATCTTTAGATTCTCGTGACCTCATTGCTATTCATAGCAATACAAACAAACAAGTTATAGGCAAAATTAACATCACACCAAACATAAACAGAAACTGCATAATAATATTCTACGCGATGCTACGAGATCGTGGGTTCGAGAATCACTAAAATCAGAGTTATGGTTAAAAAGATATGGTTTTCGAAAGTTATATGTGATTAAGTGGAAAACTGTGTTTTAAGAGGATGTTAATATAAATTATGCGAGAAAGGTATTCCAAGGGAATAACTATTTTATTTTTAATATAAACTATAAATGGATTAGAAATAGTATTTTAGTCATATTATAATCATGGATTGAATTTTTTATCACTTCAACTTTAATTAGAAAATTTAATCTGATAAACAAATACCAAAATATTTTTGAAAAAAATGCTACATGATAAAATAATGTTGTTAATGCGTGGGCAATATAAATACGAGGGTAGTGTGACTTGAATGGACTAAAACGGAGTTAAAATGAATAAGTTATAGGTAAAACAAGATTTTGGATACAATATATCTAACAGATGGAATTTAACAGATGGGATCTTTTACATATCTAATAGATAAGTTTTAACAGATGAGATTTATTGTGGTTATATTTTTTTCTCTTCTACCAATTTCTCAACAACGAACAGGAAAAGGGCCATGCCCACAAGCTGCGGTGGCCATCACACATCAACAGACACACAAGTTGCTTGTGGGGGCCACGCCCTGGCCATGGACCTCAGCGAGGCACGCTGTCTGGGTGCACGTGCTAGTGGCCACGGCTGGCCAGGTCTAAATGCCAGGCCGCCAGCCGCATGCTACGCCGAGCGGAGAGGACAGGGAAAAACACGGAGGATTGGTGACCATGGCTGACGTGGGACAACCTCTAATGATGGAGAATTAGTTGCTGCTCGTACCTCAAAAGTAGCCCCTCCTGCGATCCCTCAAGCAGAAGATGTAGTGTCGGCTGTAGATGACGGTGAAGTGGTTAATTCCGACGAGCTCTCGACCGATCTTGGAAGCTGAACAACGACGTAATCGAGAGCGACGGTAGTGCCTAGCCTCTCCCTCTCTCTATTTCCGACGTCAAGGCTCTAGCCTTCCTGTTCTGTGGCTTGGTTCAAGGAGACGGCTTCGGGTTGTATTATATACACACGGGTGAAGATCGGATCAATATCAAATCCTAACAAACCTCAGCTGGCATCGCGCGTGGCCTGCCTGTCCTGTGAACACTTTGGATTTGTCCCCGGATCAATCATATCACAAATCTCCATTGCCTCATAATTAATTTGCATCAACATTGCCCACTCTGCATAATTAGATCGAGTAAGCATCGGCTATACCATTGTGCTCTCCTTGATCACATAGGATACCGAACTCGAACTTGTACGCGTGTCCCCCATCCCTACCGGCGTCGACGACGAACGTTGGAGAATCACGCGCTTCTTCTTCGATGGTTCTCGCGGTGGAGTGATCGACCCACCGTAGAACATCAACCGGCTATGATACTAGTTGTTGGATCCGAGGCCCGACCATCAGGTCCGGCGAAAAGCGACGATGAGCTCGTGGACGATTTCGGGTCGCGGTCACCACGGCAAGGTAAGAACTCCCACCTAGATCGCAGAAGCACACAGAATAGAGTATGGGCGATAAGATTTGCCTACACAACCGCCACAGATTTTCTGGGTTTTCACATTGACTTAGGTAGTATTTGGTTGAAGAGCCAAGTAGAACGGAGCCGTTCTGTTTCAGTTTTGTTGTTGTTTGGTTACAAAGTAACTAGAACGGAGTGACTCCAATTAGGAAATATTCTCTTTAGATTCGGAACCATCCCACTCCAAAAAATCAATGGGACGGAGCCACTCCGTTCCCAGCCCACTCTTACAGCTCGCGCGCCTCCCTCTGCAACCAAACAAAAAATAGAGCCGCTCTGTTCCAGTTCACTCTGCAACCAAACAAAAAACAGAGTCGCTCCGTTCCAGCTTACCAAACACAGAATAGAGCGGCTCCGTTTCTATAATGAGAGATGGAACAGCTCCATTCTATATGGCTCCTCAACCAAACACTACCTTAATAGGCTGGTACATCGGCTAGATGGCTGACCATCCCGTCACACGATCGAGGTCCACAATCTCCTATTTTCCTGGAGCAAACGTGGGCATGCGCAATGCGTCGTCGCGACGGGGGTCACGCACTCTGGCGGTCACGGCGTGGAACTGGGCGCAGCACCGTCCACCCGAGAATGTACGCCTATTAGGGCATGTACAGTGGGTGTCTTAAGTTGTGTCTTAGAGTGTGTCTAGCGGGGTGAATGTAAAAAATCTCAAGACATGTATCTTGACGAAGAAACAGTGTCTTAGCTCTATATTCGAGACAGAAGACTATCTGATTGGTCACTTTAATTTATTGAATGTTCTGATTGGTACAATGAATATGGTAAGACATATGTTTTAGACATGACCACTGTATTATGTTGTGTTTTAGTTGTGTCTTATACTTGGAGTACCTTGCAGTTGTATCTAGGTTGTACATGCCCTTACAAAACATAAGACACAAGTCCCAACTAGATTACACAGGATCATTACTTTATTTAGACTAACACCGACCGTACTGACAGGAAAGCAAGTTGCCTTCTTAATGCGTCTGCTTCTTAGATCCTAATTCCTAAACAGGTACAAAATTGTTTTTTAACAATAATTTTGGACTGTGCTGTTGGTGGGGCTAGTGTCTACATAGCTAATGCATACGTTTCTCACCATCTTTCGAACGCAAACACAGATCTGTTGCCTGCAGTGTAAAATATTTCATCATGGATCGTTAAGAACATCATGAAATGCGTAATTTCTAACACTTTAAATATTGCATTATTAGTATTTTATTACTTCGTTCATCACTTTTTGTGCTAGCTAGATTGCAAACCCAATTTTTCTCAAGTGATTTCTATTTTTACAAGGGAAATTTGTTCATTTTCTCTTAGGAAAATGGAGTTCCCAAACTAGCCCTTAGTACGATTTTAGGTTTTTTCCATGGAACCTGTGTGCACTCATGTTCTTCCAAAATGTTGTCAAAATAGTTTGAGCATGTTGAAGACAAATCACTGTTTTACTCCATATGTTCCATTATACTCATCGTTTTGGCAGTGTTTTAAGGTGTCTAGATTCACAACATATTCTATGTATCTAGACCTAACTTATGTCCAGATTTAGAGAATTTTCCTTGTAGCTGGTATGAAGCCAAAATGACTAGTATAATGGAATAGAGTGAGTATTACACTACAGGATCAAAATCTTACAGGGAAGCCGATGATAAACTATTGCTTCAGTTGGAAGAGAAAGATGCCATCTCATCTGCTGCTACTGCTTTGTCTGATCTCTGTGGACCTCAGAAATAGATTTCTATGGACAAGCTTCATGAAGTGGAGAGGAAGTTCTTTCTCATGTAGAATTATCAATAGATGTTATTTCTTTGTGCACCCTAGCTAAAATCTTATTCTTATGGATGCTGCCATTTTTTGAGCACCAAAAGTGGCGGACGGTCCGGCCCTAGGGCCCAGACGGTCCGCGCCTCCGCGATCAGATTAGCTCGGGCGATTATCCTTATTCCGTGCGTGGTTATCCGTCTAATCACGTGGGGTTTGTTAGCTATCGCCTAGGAACGACTCCAAACCTCCCCCTATATATACAAAGGGGTACAACCGATTGAGAACCCCCGAACACATTCCAATCAAATCTATCTACTTTATTTACCTTTCCTGCCCTACTAGGAGTAGATGTAGCGTAGTTCTAGTTGTAGTCTTCAGCATATCCACCCCTATTCGACTCTACGTCGTCTAGACCCGTCTTGGGTGGCCTGCCAACCCCAAGACGAACCTAGGATCTTACCCCTTCTGGGGGGCAAGATCTAGTTGTCCACTCAACGCCTCTTCCCCGAATTGATCTCTTAATTCCTAGGTGACTCCATGTCGTCTGGGGACGCCCCGGGTGACTTGTCGACCCAGGGCGCCCTAAGATCTCTTCCCCTAGGGGGCGAGATCTAGGTTCCAGCGAGGAGAAAGATGACCCTATGCCATCACGGACTGTCTGGCCCTGTGCGCGGACCGTCCGTGTGAAGCAGGGAAGGCGTCGCTCCTACACCCAGGTAGCGGACCGTCTGGCCCAGAGCCGCGGACCGTCCACGCGCCGTAGAGAGCACCGCTAGGTGGTACACCCTGAGTGATTGGCGCTGCCCAGATTGGCGCCAACACACTTTTTGGCGAATCCGCTGGGGACCAAGGTTGCAGATTTACAAAATTAGGCTTACATGGTCGATTCTAAAGACCTCAACGATGCTTCTCCAAACAACGACACAAGGCTGACTAATTTATCGGCCGCTGAGCATAAAAGATTAAAAGATGACATGAAGAAAATAGACGAGGAGGTCCTGCGACAAAAAGATCAGGTACTCAAGGTGGCGGGAGAAGTGGTTCCTCTCGCACTAAAGGGTAGATTACCACCAGAAGAACTATCCAAGAGAGGGAAATAAACGCCGAGTACATATCAGCCGTGCTGCAACAGCTCCCCATGATAGGTGATGCCAGGTCAGCCGATGATATACCATCTATTAAAATTTCTTTTGATAATCGGATTAAAAGTATCACAAAGGATATAGAGAGGATGGCACATGCATTAGGGAAAACACACATGCCTAATTTTTTATCACATAAATTAGGCTTCGAAACAATTGCGCCAAACACATCGGCAACAAATGGGTTTCTCCAACCATATTCTGGTATGTCGATAGACTCATATCCAGGACGACCGTCACCGCCATCTCCGCTAAATGGTGGGTCAACTCTAAGCACGGCCGGACCATCCGCACGCGATCTCGGACCGTACGGCCTTCCGTCAGACCGTCCGACACCCTACTGAAAGGGAAATGTGCCCTTGGGCAATTTCTATTATGTTTTGGTGATTAAGGGCCCAACACATTTAATTAAGTTCTTATGTGCTAAATGAAGAGAAAAGTGGAAATCATGTAACAAGGTACGTTTCTAGACTTAGTACATTGTTTTGAGTACTAACATATATTGTCTAAGTGCTAGAAATAGGAAAAGAAAGGATTGCAAAAGACTTGGCTGTCTGCAGCCAAAGTCCTGCTCGGTCTGGCACACCGGACTGTCCGGTGGTGCACCGGACAGTGTCCGGTGCGCTAGGCTGAACTCCGGTGAACAGGCCGCTCTCGGGAAAATTTGGCGACGTACGGCTATAACTCACCGGACTGTCCGGTGGTGCACCGGACTGTCCGGTGAGCCAACGGTCGGCAGCGCAACGGTCGGCCGCGCAATCCGCGGGCGACGCGTGGCCCGCGCCAACGGTCGGCAAGAGGCACCGGACTGTCCGGTGCGCCAACTGCCACGAATCTGCAATGGTCGTATGCGCTAGAATAGGAAGGAGATCGGCACCGGACCATCTACAGTGACTGTCCGGTGGCGCACCGGACTGTCCGGTGCGCCACCCAACAGAAGGCAAGGATAGCCTTCCTTGTTGGCCTCCAACGGCTCCTAGCTGCCTTGGGGCTATAAAAGGGACCCCTAGGCGCATGGAGGAGGAACCTAAGCTTACAAGAAACATTCTAAAACTCCAAGACTCCAACTTCGCGCATTTGATTCTTTGAGATAGTGACTTGAGCTCCATTTGAGTTGAGAACTTCGTGGGTTGTGTTTTGAGCTCAAGTTGTGACTTGTGTGCGTGATTGTGCTGTGATTTGAGTCGTGTGTGTGTTGCTCTCCCCTCCCTTACTTCTGTGCTTCTTTTGTGATCATCATTGTAAGGGAGAGAGGCTCCAAGTTGTGGAGATTCCTCGCAAACAGGAGAAAGAAAAAGGAAGAACACCGTGGTATTCAAGTTTATCATTGGAGCACTTGAAAGGGGTTGAGTGCAACCCTCGTCCATTGGGACGCCACAACGTGGAAGTAGGCAAGTATTACTTGGCCGAACCACGGGATAAAAATCGTGTGTCTCTTGTGTGCTTTCTCTTTGATTGTCTGTGTTCACAAGAGCTCGTTTCAAGCTACTTAGCCGTTCTAACTTTAATAACTAAGTTTTGTGGCTATTAGTGTTGAATTTTTACAGGATCACCTATTCACCCTCCCCCCTCTAGGTGCTCTCAATTGCTATTGGAGTCGTTCTCTTCATCTAAGGGACTAATCGCCCGAAGAGATGGATCCTAAGAGAAATGGGATGGTGGTCAACAACAAGGAGAAGGAGTCCCTCTTCAACGAGCCAAGGGACGACAAGCCCACTGACTCAGGATCGAGTCACAAGAAGAGGGACGGGAAGAAAAAGAGGCGGATCAAGAAGATCATTTACTACGACAGCGATGCCTCCTCTTCTTCACCAAGAGACGACGACGATGATGACTCATCTAAAAAGAAACCGGTTAATCAAAACTATTCATTTGATTATTCTCGTATTCCGTTCAATTCCAATGCCCATTTGCTTTCAATTCCTCTTGGTAAACCTCCACACTTTGATGGAGAAGACTACTCTTTTTAGAGTCACAAAATGCATAGTCACTTACTCTCTCTCCATCCTAGTATTTGGGAGATAGTAGAAAATGGAATGCATTTCGATAGTACAGATAACCCGGTGTTTATTAATGAGCAAATTCATAAGAATGCACAAGCTACCACTGTTTTGCTAGCATCTTTGTGCAGAGATGAATACAACAAGGTGAGTGGCTTGGATAACGCTAAGCCAATTTGGGATACCCTCAAGATATCACATGAGGGAAACGACGCCACCATGATCACCAAAATGGAGTTGGTGGAAGGCGAGCTAGGAAGGTTCGTGATGATTAGGGGAGAGGAGCCAACACAAACATACAACAGGCTCAAGACCCTGGTCAACAAGATTAGAAGCTATGGAAGCACAAGATGGACGGACCACGACGTCGTCCGACTAATGCTAAGGTCATTTACGATAATTGACCCCCATCTTGTCAACCTTATTCGTGAGAATCCCAGGTACACCAAGATGACGCCCGAGGAGATACTTGGGAAGTTTGTGAGCGGGCGCATGATGGTGAAGGAGGCTCGATATATGGACGATGCTCTAAACGGTCCACAACCCGTCCACGAGCCTCAAACTATTGCCCTCAAAGCATCTAGCAACAGGGAGACGCTACCAAGCAAGGTGGCACAAGTGGAGGCCGCTGGCCTCAACAAAGATGAAATGGCACTTATCATCAAGCGCTTCAAGATCGCACTAAATGGACACAAAGAGTACCCCAACAAGAATAAGACAAGGGGAAAGCGCTCCTGCTTCAAATGCGGTAAGACTGGTCATTTTATTGCTCAATGTCCTGATAATGAAAATGACCAGGTGGAAGAAAGACATAGGAATAAGGAGAAAAAGAAAAGCTATAGGAAGGTGAAAGGCGAGGCTCACCTTGGTAAAGAATGGGATTCGTCTGCTCTTCATCTGAATCCGACGATGAAGGACTGGCAGCCTTGGCCTTTAACAAGTCCTCTCTCTTCCCCAACGAATGACACACTTGCCTCATGGCCAAGGAGAAGAAGGTATGTGGTCGTGATACCCCTAAATACACTACTTCTAGCGATGATGATTCTAGTGATGATGAAGTAGATTATACTGATTTATTTAAGAGTTTAGATAGAACTAAAGTAGATAAAATCAATGAGTTAATTGATGCTTTAAATGAAAAAGATAGATTGCTAGAGAAGCAAGAGGATATTTTGTATGAAGAGCATGATAAATTTGTTAGTGTGCAAAAATCCCATGCGTTAGAGATTAAAAGGAATGAAATGCTATCTTCTGAGTTATCTGCTTGTCATGAATCTATCTCTAGTTTAAAGATTTTGAATGATGATTTAAATGCTAAGCTAGAAGTAGCCAATAAATCTAGTTCATGTGTAGAACATGTTGTAATTTGCAATAGATGCAAGGATTTTGATATTAATGCTTGTAATGAACATCTTGCATCCATTACTAAATTAAATGATGAGGTGGCAAGTCTTAATGCTCAACTTAAGACTTGCAAGGTTGATTTTGATAAGTTAAAATTTGCTAGGGATGCCTACACCATTGGTAGACACGCCTCAATTAAGGATGGACTTGGCTTTCGAAAGAAAGCCAAGAACTTAACAAGCCAAAAAGCTCCCATTCCCAACAAGGAGAAAGGGAAGGCTCTATGGCTAGTAGTACTCAAAGGAATCATGCTTTCATTTATAATGATAGAAAATTTTCTAGGAATACTCATTATAATAGGAGTTATGATTATGATGCCTTTAATTCACATGCTATGATTGCCTCTAGCTCTACTTTTGTGCATGGTAGGCCTAGGAAAAGTAATATTGTGCATCATGTGCCTAGGAGAGTATGTAATGAACCTTCTACCATTTACCGTGCT
Source organism: Zea luxurians (assembly GCA_029449295.1). Lineage (NCBI taxonomy): Eukaryota > Viridiplantae > Streptophyta > Magnoliopsida > Poales > Poaceae > Zea > Zea luxurians. Next base: position 506,767 of record JAOPSE010000033.1, on the reverse strand, counting down.
TGCAATACTTCATTTGCGCTCTTATGTAAAAATGAAAATTAGTGGCTAGAAAGTTGGGATCCAAATGCAAGGGAGACAAGACTTGTATTTGGGTTCCAAAGGCTATTGTGACTAACCTTGTAAGACCCAACAAGAGTTGGGTACCTAAAACCCAAGTGTAAATTACCTTGCAGGTTTATGCATCCGGGGGCTCAAGCTGGATTATCGACAGCGGATGCACAAACCACATGACGGGGGAGAAGAAGATGTTCACCTCCTACGTCAAGAACAAGGATTCCTAGGATATAATCATCTTTGGAGATGGGAACCAGGGCAAGGTCAAAGGCTTAGGCAAGATAGCCATCACCAACGAGCACTCCATTTCAAACGTATTTCTAGTACAGTCACTTGGTTACAATCTCCTGTCTATAAGTCAATTGTGTCACATGGGTTACAATTGTTTGTTTACAAATGTTGATGTTTCTGTCTTTAGAAGGAGTGATGGTTCATTAGCATTTAAGGGTGTATTAGACAACAAACTCTACTTAGTTGATTTTTCGAAAGAGGAGACCGATCTAGATGCATGCTTAATAGCTAAGACTAGCATGGGCTGGCTGTGGCATCGCCGTCTAGCACATGTTGGGATGAAGAACCTTCATAAACTTCTAAAGGCACATGTTGTGACTGTCCGGTGGCGCACCGGACTGTCCGGTGCGCCACCCGATACAAGGCAAGGATAGCCTTCCTTGTTGGCCTCCAACGGCTCTTAGCTGCCATGGGGCTATAAAAGGGACCCCTAGGCGCATGGAGGAGGAACCTAAGCTTACAAGAAACATTCTAAGACTCCAAGACTCCAACTTCACGCATTTGATTCTTTGAGATAGTGACTTGAGCTCCATTTGAGTTGAGAACTCTGTGGGTTGTGTTTTGAGCTCAAGTTGTGACTTGTGTGCGTGATTGTGCTGTGATTTGAGTCTTGTGTGTGTTGCTCTCCTCTTTCTTACTTCTGTGCTTCTTTTGTGATCATCATTGTAAGGGCGAGTGGCTCCAAGTTGTGGAGATTCCTCGCAAACGGGACAAAGAAAAAGGAAGAACACCGTGGTATTCAAGTTGATCATTGGATCACTTGAAAGGGGTTGAGTGCAACCCTCGTCCATTGGGACGCCACAACATGGAAGTAGGCAAGTATTTCTTGGCCGAACCACGGGATAAAAATCGCGTGTCTCTTGTGTGCTTTCTCTTTGATTGTCTGTGTTCACAAGAGCTCGTTTCAAGCTACTTAGTCGTTCTAACTTTAATAACTAAGTTTTGTGGCTATTAGTGTTGAATTTTTACAGGATCACCTATTCACCCCCCCTCTAGGTGCTCTCGCCTATGTCGGACAGTCCGGAGTCACACAGATCCCATTGCAAGGGTCGCAGGTGTTGCCCGACGCGACCGGACAGTCCGACAATAGTACCGGACCGTCTGATCCACTCGCAGATCGTCCGACTACACAGGTCGGACCGTCCGGAGCACCAGAAGTCACATGTGATCCGCCTAGTGTGGAAGGCCGACACAAATATAGCCGGCCACCCAAGCCCCAAGAGCAGAAAAAGTCACCTATCCCTGAGCTTGTTTGGCCCACTAAGGCCAAACCTTCTGTTTGCTCTCCCCCACTTGACACAAAAGGAGAAAGTTAAGTTCACATTTAATATTACTAAGTGTTATAAAATATTTTATGAGTTACTTAAACATGGTAATATTAAATTATCACATATAATTCCTTCGTTTGAGGAATTAAAAGGACATGTATATTGTAAATGGCATGGCTCTTTTCTTCATAACACCAATGATTGTGTTGTCTTTCGTCGACAAATACAATTGGCTATAAACGAAGGCCGGTTGAGGTTTCAAAAAGAGGTGAGGATTGACAGGCCACTTGTCCCTGTCACCACATTAGAGCCGACGAGCAAAAAAGTCATAGTTCGGCCTTGTGCGGCCGATAAAAACAAAGATAAAAATATCGTCATTGGTGATCCCCGCACACCAAATATGTCACACAGAGTGGTTACTCAGAAGGCTCCGGACAAAAGAAAGACCGGAGGCACCGGAGGGCAAGCATGATCGGACACCCGATCACGGTCACCTATCCTACGTATGCTGGAGGGTCCGGGTACTAAGGTCGGACACTCCGAGACAAGCGCGGACAGTCCTGCTATGATGGCCGGATGGTCCGCAGACGACCAGAAGCACCAACCTCAGACCATCGGACCACAATGTTCCAAAACAAGTGTTAGGAAGCAAAACACTGCTAAGACGTCTGGACGACTCAGTAGAGTCGGCCCTACTTTTGATCATTTGCTTGCCAAATATATGAAGAAGGTCGTTCCACACAACCGGCCAATAAAACCAATGAAGTCAAAAGGGCGATCTATACGAAAGCAAAAGTCGACTAAAACGGCCCAAAAGATAGCACAATCAAGGTCGCCTAGTCATCCTCCTCCAAGGATAGCATGGTGCTTCCCGGTCTATTCATCGTTGATGTGTTGTCCTACTCATGTTTGGGGTGGTACGTCGATGAATCTGTATTACTGGCACAATCCGTTTGCATATTTGGGCTTGGGGCACCACAAGTTTTTGCCTATTGACAGGTTGATCAGGCAGACATGGCCGAAGAGGATCAATCCGAAACGGCCTCTGTGCATTAAAGTTCTATCAAGTATTTATATGATCTGATCGCAAGAGCCGATGACTTGCATCGAGCTTAGTCCTTACTTCGGGAACAAAGTAACTCGTGAGGTCAATGGTTTCAGAAGTTTTCGATGGTGCTTTTGGTTCACCAAGCTCCACCAAAAGATAGGGACATGTGTTCAGCACCAAAAGTGGCGGACGGTCCATGCCCCCGCGATCAGATTAGTTCGGGTGATTATCCTTATCCCGTGCATGGTTATCCATCTAATCACGTGGGGTTTGTTAGCTATCGCCTAGGAACGGGTCCAGACCTCCCCCTATATATACGGAGAGGTACGACCGATTGAGAACCCCCGAACACATTCCAATCGAATATATCTACTTTATTTACATTTCCTGCCCTAGGAGTAGATGTAGCGTAGTTCTAGTTGTAGTCTTCTACATATCCACCTCCACCCCTATTCGACTGTACGTCGTCTAGATCCATCTTGGGTGGCCTGCCTACCCCAAGACGACCCTAGGATCTTACCCCTGGCAAGATCTAGTTGTCCCCCCAAGGTCTCTTTCTTGAATTGATCTCTTAATTTATAGGCAACTCCACGTCGTCTCGGGACGTCCCGGGTGACCTGTCGACCCAGGGCGCCCTAAGATCTCTTCCCCTAAGGGGCGAGATCTAGGTTCCAGCGAGTAGGAGGAAGAGGACCCTGTGTCATCGCCGACCGTCCGGTGCGAAGCAGGGAAGGCGTCGCTCCTGTGCCCAAGTCGCGAACCATCTGGCCCAGACCGCGGACCATCCGCACCGCCTCAGAGAGCACCGCGCTGTCCAGATCGGCGCCAACACCATTTCCTGTACCTTTGCATTATGATAGCTGACATCTGCATTTCAGTTCGCTGATAGTGGAAATGAGCCGACCTTTAGTTTCAAGAAAGAAAGATAGTGCTCCCTCAGTTCCAATTTTAGCTGACTTTAACTTGCCTTAGTGAACTATGCTTTGGAATGGAGGCGATATTCTGTAGATAAGCTTCTCAGTTTTTTTTAGCAGCTTAAGGTTTGGTTTGAGCAAGTTGGATCCTAGATTTTGCAATGCCATCTGATAAATGCATGTTTTATTTTCTAATATATACATTTTACTGGTAGTTCTACTATGATTAACGTTTTTTTAAACAAGACACTGGGATCTACTGAAAGTGGACATAGCCGGTCACCTTTCTAATAGTTGTAGGCTGAAAGCTTCCATACAACGGTATATGGTTTAGTACTATTTCAATATTCGAACCATGTAAATTCTGTACTACCAAATCCAAATGTGGTTTATATAAAAAAGAAAAAACAAATCATATTTGATCTTTTTTTATTCAAAACGTGGTTGTAATCTTCTAGAAGCCGGCAGTTGCCACCTTATTTTCCCAGTACTCGGTAGAACCAGTGGCTCATGATCAAGGATCATTTGGTGCCCTTCTCTGTTTTCTATACTGTGCCCGAGAGTTTCTTGTTGCAATTATTGCTTAAAACTTCTTGTGGACTAGGTCGTAATCAGATTTCATTTAATTTTCCCTATTTTAGCATTTCTTTCAAATTTATTTCTAAGGGCCAGTTTGAAAACCATAATTTCCCACAGGATTCTCATTTTTCCTTCCCTTTGGGAAAATGAGAATCCCGTGGGAATTTAAGATTTTCAAACTAGCTCTAACAGATCTTTATGTTGTATTAGATGTTCGATAAGTACGGCAATATGTGGCACCACAGCATGGTGCAAAAATATCTGACATCTAAAGACTTTCCGGAGACTGAAACTGATGGTAGACCATGGCATAGACTTGCACTGCTGGTAAGAAAGTACCCTGAGCATTTTGTGATCAACATTAGGAAAGGTGGGAGCTTGAGCGCTGAGTTTGTCTCTTTGGTCTTCTTACAATCTTGAAAATTTTTCAAACACTATTTCGGTATATGTTCTCTTCGATCCCAGACATTAGGTTATATGTTGTGTAGCCATTAGGTTATATGTTCTCTTCGATCTCAGACATTACCAAGGTTTGTATAGTCATTAGGTTATATGTTCTTTTGCAGCCATTTTGTATTTTGTGATCTGCATGCAAGTGTCATGGGTTTGACTAGCTAGGGTGGGCTATTTGATGTGTTCAGCCCAAACAGGCTGGTCCTATCTAAGAACCAAACCAATACACGTTACTTAGATGTGTCTATTTTCATTCCTCTACCGATAACTCCAAGTCTCCAACAATTGGTGCCTTCTACATCTAAATTACCTGAGTTGCTTTTCTATAGATGTATCTAGGGTGTCTTTAGATGGGAACATTTTTTATCATATCATCACGTGTAAGGAAAATGTGCCAAGGTAGATTTGATGGTTAAATTTTGACGTTTAATGATTAACATAATCATTTGGTCTATTATTTACTAGTGTTTAAGAAATATAGTTCAAAGGATACAACGTTTATTTAGATGAAGGCAAAGTGGTGATAAAAAAGAACAACATCTCAAATAAAACATTAGAAAACTCATTGAATACCTACAAAAATCATGCAAGTATAATACACGAGGGAAAAGAGTACAGGTGAAGAAACCAAGAAAAACAGAACACTCAGCAACAACAGACGTGTCTAGAGAAGCACTGGATAAAACACCAGATATGAGTGTTACTACACCAAAAGAATGGCTGCTCAGACAAAGTACACCTAACACATGTAGGTGTGCACGAACGTCACCAGACCGGGCACCAGCTACGACACTCAGAGAGAGGTCTACAACATGTTTGGATATATCTTAAGACATAGATGTGTTCGGTGTACCACCTAATTCCCCACCGGATACGGTACTTAGAGAGGTTGAAAAACAACATGAGAACTTAACGCACCAGAAGTGTTTCGTGTAACACTGGTCAAAATAATGGATATCCTTACTAAAACGCTTGTAATGACTAGCAGACATGGACAATCACCTACATATCTAGTGACTCCATGAGATATGTCTAATGAGTGCACAGATTTTCTGTGTCATTTCTAATAGGGAAAAGGTTTATTTAACCCCATCAACTATAGATGGTTGTCTACCTCATCCCTCCTCAACTATAAAACCATGTATTCTACCTCTCAAACTATTAGAAACCATCAAAATAACCCTTTGATACGGTTTTGATGTGATTTTGCTAATGTGTTATTATTTTAAGTTTATATAACCCTCTAATGCTTTGCCTTTTTTAAAACACCAAAAACCTGCTCTCAATACAGACACATGCACGTCATCCAACTACGGAGTATTTGTTAGAATGCCTCGACACCATAAATATCTGGGGAGCTCTATCTCCTAATCCTTAAGCCAAATTACCTAGAGCTCTTAATAGGAAATGTACCATAATCAACCACGATGGCCGAGTCAAGTTCCAAAAGAAAGCGGCTAAAACATGGGTCCCAACTCCCAAGGCAACCAAAAGAAACTTCCAGCCCCTGCTCTTTCTCTGTTCATGTTGGTTTCGCTGTCCACCGTCCATGCCCCTGTTTGTTTCGGCTTCTGGCAGCTTCTCGCCACCAAAAGCTATTGCGGACTGCCAAACGCTTAGCTTTTCAGCTAGCTTCTATAAAATTCGTTGGGGCAAAAACCATCCAAAATCAATATAAACACATAATCGGTTGAGTCGTTGTACTAGTAGGAATCCGTCACTTTCTAGATCCTGAGCTCTATGAACAACTTTATTTTCCTCCACACGTAATCGTAATGATACTTAGATTTTCCCCACAGCTAGATTCTTCCCACAGCCAGATTTTTAGAAAAGCTGGTCACAAAAAAGCTGAACCAAACAGACCCCATGTCTCGAGCGCCACGTTCCACAGGCCACACCATGCGCCTGTGCATCCCTGCCCTGCCTCGCCTCGCCCGTGAAGCCTCCAAAATCGTGGTGCCCTTTACTCCAGGGCAGGGGCAGATCCACGTGGGGGTCCAAAGGGCTATTGCCCTTCCCCTCTCCTCTTATACCTATTGTTTATTTATTATTAGTATAGAAAAAATAAAAGTCTTGGTATATTAAACCAGTTCCGTTTTAGATCTCCTAGTCGGATTAATCTAGTCCTCCTAACTTCCGTCGTCCTTCTCAATCTAGTCCTTACTTCTAACTGTCTGATCTCATTCTTCCCAACGCCATCGAAAACAATCCGAACCAATTTGCCCTGTTGACCCATTCTTGATGCTGCCAGTTGCTGTCACCTTCCCGACGCGCGTTGCATCCAACCCCTTCCCAATGCTCCCACCCTGCTCATCTCGTCGCGACAGCAGCCCGTACAGCAGGCACGATCTCACTTGTCACGACGATGTGATCTATGTTCGACAGACAGCGAGCTTAGCGAACCAACAAACACTGACTCTCCGGAGAGGTGGCTTGACCCCACTTCCTTCTTGGTGGCTCTGTCCTTCGGCGAGATTGACATTCGACAAGGTACATTTGGCCAACAAAAAGTTAGTTGTATGTTTGCTTATTTTGTTCATATATTTTTTTCTTTAAATTTGTAACTATTGGTCATTTGTTTTCGATTTCTGTGAATCAAGAACAAGGCAACACATCTGTTAAACGTTAAAGACCTTCGTCATTCGAAGCATTATTCCCCTTCGGGTATAACGAATCTCGGACGAAGGTCATGAAGAACAAGTCTTCATCATTCACAAATATAAAAACATAATTACAAATGTAATGTCATGCCATTTATTCATTTTATATTGAATGTACAAACAATATCAAGATACACATTACATTGATACCTTCGGCTTGCTTGAAGGTAAAGACGTGAATGCAATTACAATCCAACGTGAACAGCGAGTCTTGGCTCTCAACCGGAGGAGTCATGTGACTATGCCTCTTTCTTAGTGCCCCACCCTTCGAAAACGATATATACATTCGATAAGATACACATGACTTTGATTCGATCAACAAGAATTTTTAGCGATATGTTTAATTACTTTATTCATATAGTTATCTTCTTTAAACTTCTATTGTCTATTGCTATGAAACTTAAATTCAATGCAAAAGTAGTTTTTAATGGTATTACTTTATTTTGTTATGCAGTTTTTTGGCCCTCCATGAATTTTGGTCATTCGTCTGTCACTGCCCTACTAGGCTTCTTCCTCACTCCCTCGTTGTCTCTAGGCATGGACGCCATGGTCACGGAGCTCTTGCTCGGCCGCTGACGTTCCATGCTGCGCACACCTCCATCACGCATATCAAGCGTTCCGCAACATTCACGTCCACTTCATACTCCTAAACATGCCTAAGGTTGTCCGCAACCGTTTTCTCTAAATTTCTCCCCCTATATCTCACTATCGCACTATATCATCTAGATTCCTCCCTCTATATTATTACCTTCTGCAGTGGTCCCCCTATAATAGCTCTCTATTCCCCACTACAAACTTATACTACTATTTTTTCTTTTCAAACGTAACGCCGTCAGCTCCTGTCTTCCATGGAAGCCTCATACACCGTTAGACTGTCCGCAGCGCCTGCTGCGCGACGCTCCTCCCCTTGCCCTGTAGCATGCATGGCGGCTACAGGGCGCCCGCCATGGCCGCAGCGGCTCCCCCTGCCAGGCGCCCTACGCGGAAGTCCGCTTCTCTCCCCCCTCGTTCTGGCGTGCGTGCGGCTGCCCTCCAAATACTGTTCATGTGGGCCCACTTCCAATTGTTAGTAGATGAAAAATTTATAATAGATGAAAAGTATGTATAAAAAATAATATTTTATAGTTGTAGTGGGGTATAGAGGAGTATTTAGGGAGAACCGCTGCGGGAGATGAAAAAATATGGGGTGAAATGTTAATGATGTGACCCAAAAAAGTAATATAGAGAAAAAAATTTAGAGAAAACCGCTGCGGATAGCCTTAGACTGCCCGCAGCGCCGCACGCTACCGCGCGCGCTCCCCTTGCATGGGGGCTACAACCGCACGCTAGAGCCCGCAGCGCCGCACGCTACCGCGCACCCCACGCCGCGGTACTCCTCTCTCTCCCCCCAGCTGCAGCGCGCGCGCTCTCTCCCCCTACCATTGTTCCTGTTGGCCCGCCTTCAATTAATAGTAGAAGAAAAATTGATAGTAGATGAAAAGTAGGTATAGAAAATGATATTTTATATTGTAGTGGGGTATAGGGGGAGTATTTAGGGGAAACCACTGCGGGAGATGAAAAAGTAGGGGATACACTATTGATGATGTGACCCAGAAAAGTGATATAGGGGGAAAAATTTAGAGGGAACCACTGCGGATAGCCTTAGACTCCTTGTTGAGCTCTAAAAAGAGCAGTGCGGACGGTCCGGCCCCGAGGCCGGACGGTCCGCGGTCCGGACTGTCCGCGGTGGCGGCGAGGACGGTCCGCGCGTGCGCAGAGTCAGTTAGGGTTCCTAGTTTCTCGCGAGATTTGTTACATAAAACCGCGGGATTAACTCGGAAAACAGTTGGAAACGGATCCAGACCTCCCCCTTTATATAGATGAAGGGCTACGGCCGATTGAACCCCCAACAATCGATCAAATCCAATCTATTACTCGTTTTTACCTTATGCATTAGGAGTAGTTCTAGTCTAGTTCTAGTTTAGCCTTCCAATCCCCAAATTCTCCGCCTCTCCTCGACTCTACGTCGATTAGAGGAGTCTAGGTCGGCCTGCCCGAGCCTAGACAACTCCTAGGATCTCTCCTCCCCGACGGGGTCCCTCCCGGGAGCGAGATCTAGGCGCCACCGGCGATCCTCCGCCGCCCCTGCGCACGCGCGGACCGTCCGGCCCCAGGGCGCGGACCGTCCGGCCGTCAGGCAGGGAACCCGTGCTCCTGCGCAAGGTCGCGGATCGTCCGGCCCTGTGCCGCGGACCGTCTGCGCCTGACCAGAGAGCACCTCCGCCTCGCGCCAGGTCGCGGACCGTCCGGCCCTGTGCCGCGGACCATCCGCGCCTGGCCAGAGAGCACCGCCGCTGGTTCTTTTGAGTAATTGACGCCTCCAAAAAGGTGTCAACATACTTTTTGGCGACTCTGCTGGGGACTAGGTGTCTATATCTGCTAAACATCGGCCCATAAATGGCCGGTTCTAAGGATCCCACCAAGATCTCCACTACCAACATCATCAAGCCGGCCATGGAGGCGCTTCCGGCTGATGAGCAAAGGCCCTTTGAAGACCTCGTAATGCGCGATGAGAAGGAGGTGATGCGGCAATGGAACGAACAACGCGACAAGGAAGAGGCGGAACTGCTGCATAAACTCTCCGAACGGCGCAAGGAGGCGGCGGACAAGTACTTGTCACACTTCACGGTAGATCGCCACCAGAAGATCGTCCGTCAAGGGGAGATCGATATGGAATCTCTCCTACCTCCACTTCAGGGTCCCGCTGTAAGTACTCCAGACCTATCTCTTACGACTTTCATGGATCAACGAGGAGATCAGTTAAAGCAATATGTAGATGAATCTATTAAAATGCATTTACGTGCATACGAGAAATCAGCTGCTCCTAACTTTCCATCGCGAGAGTCTAATAAAGTGCCACCCATGTCAAACACATCGGCTATAAACGGGTCACCCTTGACCCAGCCATCATATGGTATGCCGATGCACGCTTTCGTGTCACCATCATAGCCGCAACCACTAGGCACGCGGTAGGTACTGGACGCGACCGGACCGTCCGAGCATCATCTTAGACAGTCCGGTTATACCGCGGACCGTCCGGCGTATTTCGCCGGACCGTCCGACCAGATGCATGCCCGCACACAAAACACTCAGGTCGCACCATACATGGCCGAACCGTCAGGGTACAACCCTGAACACTTCGGCCCCATCACGGACCGTCCGGTGCATCACGCCGGACCATCCGGATATGTTGCAGACCGTCCGCCATCTTACGTCGGACCGTCAGGATATGGCATGAACCGACCGACGTATTACGCTGGACCATCCGACTCCACACGAGTCCATGCACAGACTGCCCAAGTCGCGCCATATATGGCCGATCCGTCTGGGTACAGCCCTGGACCATTCGGCCCAATCACGGACCGTCCAGTTCTTTATGACAGACAGTCTGGGTATGAGACTACCCACGTAGCACCATATACGACTGGACAATCTAGATATACCTTCGGACCATTTGGCCAGGTCGCGGACCATCCGGCTTCTTATGCCGGACCGTCCGGATATGCACACGCAGAGCCGAGAGCTGCGCAATACGCAGAGTTCCCACATTCATCGCAGCAACATTATGGTGCCCCACCGGCAACATATTATAATCATGCCATACCACCTCATGGACATAGGGCTGAATACTATTCGGCCACAAGAGAGCCTGAGAGGTATAGGGCAGGAGCTGGTGACATTAATAGGACACCTAGCACACTGGGAGGAAAGCCGACAGAGTGATGTCAGGCAACCTGAGATTTCCACCCACAAACTCAATGGATGGTCGCCAGATATGGTGGAGAGGATCAGAGACGAGGTAGCCGGGATGTTCAGGGACAAACTCGGTGTTAGTGTGTGAGGTACAGGGCAATCGTATCGGAAGCCTTATAGCCTTCGATTCGACACCGTGCCATATCCACAGGGAACTAGAATACCAGACTTCTCTAAGTTTTCTGGTGAAGGTGGGAAAAGCACACATGAACATATAAGCCAATTCATAGCACACTTGGGAGAATTGGCTGATGGGGAAGCCTACTGCGATCGTTTATTCTCGTTGTCCCTAACTGATACTGCATTTGCATGGTACGCAGCTTTACCACCAAACTCTATTAACTCTTGGGAAGAATTAGAGCAGAAATTTCATGAACACTTCTTCTCAGGAGAACGTGAGTTAGAATTGGCTGACTTAGCTTCAGTCCGACAGGGGCCTGAAGAATCGGTTAATGACTATATCCGGAGATTCCGGGACACTAGAAACCGATGCTTTCAGATTCATGTCGCAGAAAAACAACTGACAGGGCTAGCTTTCAATGGGTTGCGACCCTACTTAAAAGAAAAATTAGATGGCACCCAATTCTTTTCGCTAGTGCACTTACACTAGTGGGCTATGACCTGTGAAAGCCGAAGTAAGGAAACATCAAAATCGGCTAGCCATAAGATGCATCTAGTGGGATACGATAATTTGGACGATGAATCCACGGATGTATACACCGCCGAACTGGTTTGGCCAGGACAGGCTAAACCTTCAGCGTGTTCTGCTTTACAGTCGATTCGAAAGTATCGACAAGAAGAAGTTAAGTTTACCTTTAATGTTGCCAAATGCGATAAAATATTTGACGAGTTACTAAAAAATGGCAACATTAAATTAACTCATACTATTCCTCCTCCTGATGAATTAAAGAGGCGTGCTTATTGTAAGTGGCATAATTCCTTTTCTCATGCCACCAATGATTGTAATGTTTTTCGTCGACAGATACAATCGGCCATAAATGAGGGTCGATTGGCTTTTCAGGAGATGCAAGTAGACACACAACCCTTTCCTGTTAATACAATAGAACTCACACGCAAAAAGGTCTTGGTTCGGCCCGAAATGGCCGATAAAGGCAAAGGCAAGGGCATCGTCATCAGCAATCCTCGCATGTCAGATATATCACAAAAGGAGATTGCTCGAAAGGCTTCGGACGAGAAGGCTAAAAGGTCCGAAGACGCAGGGGGGCAGGCACAGTTAATGAACCAAACACATCAGCCTAGCCCCAGCATCGTAGATGGTCTGGCACCTACGTGCGGACAATCTGGTGCTCAGACAAACGGTCCGGCTAACTCAGCTGGACAGTCCACCTATGACCAAAGGCGTCAACCTTTACACAAAGCAAGGAAAAAGACGCAAGGTCAAAGCACATATAATCGGCTGATTAAAGCCGATCCTACTTTTGATCAGTTGCTCTCCAAAAATACTAGCAAAAAGACTGTTCCACGTGATCGGTCAACAAAGAAACCCCGGTCACCTGCTAAAACAAAACGGTCAAACAAAACGACCCGAAAGGCGACACAACAAACATCGCCTATTCATTCTATGAGACCAGGGTACTTTCCACCTATTTACTCATCGTCGGTATATTATCCTGTTCAAACATGGAATGGCACGATGATGAATCCATGGTACATGTATAATCCCTTCGTCTATCCAGACTGGAGGGCACCTCCATTCTATTCCTTTTGATCCATTGATCATGGCCGAGAAAGATACAATCCGAAACGACCTTTATATTGGTGCTTTATTGAATAAACTCCATATCGAAAAGCCGGTGACCTACATCAGGTTTAGTCCATATGCTTTTGGTTCGTCAACCTTCACCAAAAGGCAGGGGGGCATATGTTGAGCTCTAAAAAGAGCAGTGCGGACGGTCCGGCCCCGAGGCCGGACGGTCCGCGGTCCGGACTGTCAGCGGTGGCGGTGCGGACGGTCCGCGCGTGCGCAGAGTCAGTCAGGGTTCCTAGTTTCTCGCGAGATTTGTTACCTAAAACCGCGGGATTAACTCGGAAAACAGTTGGAAACGGATCCAAACCTCCCCCTTTATATAGATGAAGGGCTACGGCCGATTGAACCCCCAACAATCGATCAAATCCAATCTATTACTCGTTTTTACCTTATGCATTAGGAGTAGTTCTAGTCTAGTTCTAGTTTAGCCTTCCAATCCCCAAATTCTCCGCCTCTCCTCGACTCTACGTCGATTAGAGGAGTCTAGGTCGGCCTGCCCGAGCCTAGACAACTCCTAGGATCTCTCCTCCCCGACGGGGTCCCTCCCGGGAGCGAGATCCAGGCGCCGCCGGCGATCCTCCGCCGCCCCTGCGCACGCGTGGACCGTCCGGCCCCAGGGCGCGGACCGTCCGGCCGTCAGGCAGGGAACCCGTGCTCCTGCGCAAGGTCGCGGACCGTCCGGCCCTGTGCCGCGGACCGTCCGCGCCTGACCAGAGAGCACCTCCGCCTCGCGCCAGGTCGCGGACCGTCCGGCCCTGTGCCGCGGACCGTCCGCGCCTGGCCAGAGAGCACCGCCGCTGGTTCTTTTGAGTAATTGACGCCTCCAAAAAGGTGTCAACACTCCTGTGCTCCATCCATCACTTTTATTATCAGTGGTCACGGTAGCGTTCTTCTTTGCCCCGCTTGCTGTGGAGGGAGAGAGAATGTTACATCGTGATATGGGATAGATGGCGTCATTGGCTGCGGCACATAGAGGGATCCTGTAGCCGTCAAACAAGTGGAGGGGGAAGTGAAGAGGCTACGATGCGGACAGCCTAAGGCTATCTGCAGCGGTTCCCTCTAAATATTTCTCTCTATACATTACTATGCAGCCACATCATCTAGATTTCACCCCATATTTTTCCCTTCCTGCAATGATTTCCCCTAAATTATTCCCCTATACTCCACTATAACTATAAAATATTATTTTTTATACTTATTTATCATCCAACATCATTTATTCTCTAACTAACAAATAATGGCGTACACAAACTTCGAGGCAAGAGGGCTGAATAGTGCATCCCTTGTTCTGGCGTGATGCTGTGCGTAGTAGGGGGGAAGGGGAGGAAGTAGCGTCTACCGTTGCAGCTATAGAGTGAACCTATACATGAATAGGCGTAGGGGAGAGGGTGCCGAGCGTCGAGCGCTGCAGATAGTCTAAGGCTGGGTTCGTTTGTTCAGAATTGGGGACAGGAATGATTCCATATGATTAAAGTCTATACAAATTAGATAAGCATTCCTGGTTAGATTGGTTCTAGGTCACGATTCCGAAACAAACGAATACACCCTACCTAAGGCCTTGTTCTTTTGTGTCGGATTGGTGGGTCAGAACGATTCCGAGCCGGATTACTTCTCTAATTTATATAAACTTTGATTAGTTGGAACGATTCCGGGTGTAATCCGATGTAAAGCCTAAGGGAAGCATCGGACGGGAGCCTCAACTGCAGGGAACTTTTTTTCTCGCTGACATGCAATGAGTGAATTCTTGTTTATTATAATTGACTCGAGAATGAAGGCTTCTCCACGTTTCACACGTACGGCCCAGCGTGCGTATACCCTCATGTCCGGAAACGCGGACGCAAAATCTCTCTCAAATCCCATTATGAACGAAGTCGTTTCCTCTCCCTCCCCTGCTCCCTCCACGGCACCTCTCTTCGGATCCGATGTCGTCTGCACTCGCCCTCGCCCGTCCTGCTCTCTTTCCATGTCGTCTCCCTCCAGATCCCACGTCCTCTGCTCCTCGTCCTCATTGCGGTTCGATTGCGCTCGTGCTCCATGAATCCTCTCGCCACCCCCTGCCGTCATGGACGGCGACCATGACCAGGACCCAGATACATCATCGTCGGCCACCGAAAAGCGATGACCGTGCTGCTCCTCCTCGCTGGTCGTGCCGTGGCGGTGGTCTGTGAAGCGGAAGCTGTCAGCGGAAAAGGGGGAGAGGGCGAGGAGGCGTGGCCCACGGCGCGGCATCGGCGCTGTGAGATGAGGTCGAGGAGGAGCGCCTTGCCACGGCTCGCGCCGCCTGCGAGGCCATGATGTTCGGTCTACAGTGCGAGAAGGCCCACCCGTGCCTTGCCTCCGGTCGTCGCACATGACCGGCGAACTGTGCCACCGTCGCACGCTGTCCATGGACGGGGACGAGGACGAGGGCGCCACCTCCTCTGCTCGGCCCGCTCATCACCTCATTGAGAGGTTTAAGGATTTATAGCAGAACCTTAACACCTCATTGAAAAGTACATGAAATTTGCTAAACACAGCTCCCTGATGCTAGCTAAAACTGATGGTGTTCAACTTTATTTGAATGTTAGCAGTAGGAGACAATTCAAAATTGGTATATATTGATGTGCTAAGCAAAGTTAGGATTTCCACAAACCAGAATACTAATAGAAAAGCTTTATTTTAGTGCTTTAGCAGTTTGATAGATGTTAGGTTTTACTAGATGGATAATCATGATCAATTCTACTTTCTATAACAATAATTCATTGGTGTCATGGGGTTAGGGCGTCCCTGCAGCCAGAATGTAGTTGACCAAAAATGAAGTTTCAAAATGCCGACAAGACCACGCTGCTCCACATGCTCAAGGACGAGGCTCGTCGACATACCCTGCCTACTTCCTGCATCCTGGATTTGATCGCACCTACTCATGGCACCCGCTTCAGTTTCCTTGTCGTGCTTGCTTGGTTGCCGGCTTGTCTTGCTTTCCTTTGCTTGCTTACTTTTGGGAAAGTATTCTCTATGCTGCCCACTTGTGTTTTTATTGTGATCTGGCAAGCCGAACAGGGCAAGCTTGCCTTCTAATAAGGTAGACTTGATATGCACATCTTCTAGATTCCTCTGCCTATTGTTTCAATGAGAAAAGGTCTTTCCGTTCCATTTGTTCCCATTGAATTTACCTGAACGTGTCTGGCATGTACAATGATGTTTAATGTAGAGGCTTTTGAGGTATTTAAAGAGGGTATTTATAAAAAAATCGTAGAGTCGTCTCTCCGTAAAGAGATACCTCTGGCTCGTAACCTAAGTAACAACAGACGCCTCACTTCCCACTGTACGAATTTGTCATCTATTCTATCGATCCGATGTTGTACAAACATTTACTTCTGTATTTATTAATATACTACATTTATAGACACTCCATTGTATAATAGAGTATCTTAGTTGTCTCTTATGTTTGGAGAACCATTTTGGTGTCTCTCCACTATACATGCCCCTAGTAGTATGGTCATGGACTTATGGCCCTGTAGAAGATCCTAGAACGTCTCTTTAGTGAAAACGTCAAATTTATAGTATGATGGTCATGGACTCAAGGCCTTGTCACACTCGGATTTAGGGGCCAAACCCGGGCACGACTCAAATGTGTGCTGGGATCAAGTCTCACACATATGATGACTCATGGTACAGAAACGAATGTCACGTCATTAATATATAATGAAGTTCTGTACAAAATAGATAATTAATTACATCATACGAAGACAACGATCCAGCAAACATAGTTGACTAGGAGAGACGACGACCTAAACCTCTCACGACCTCATCGCAACATCCTTCAAGCTCATCGTCTTGTGGTACATGTTCTTGACCTGGGGGATTTGAGTACAGCAAGGGTGAGCTCACATACGTTCATCGCTCAACAAGTTGTGGGGAATAATGTGCATGATCTTATCAAAGGTGGGAGCTCATGTGAAATATAAGGCTTACCAAAGGAGATGGTTAAAGTTGAGCATTGCTTTTAAAGTTGGTCAAAATTTTATTAGCAGTTACTAAGTATAAGTAGATACCAAGTCAAATAAGTAAGAGAACACAATTAATAATAACACCAACGATGCAATACAAATGGCAAATTAAGTTTAGTTCCATAATTTAATAATGTGAGGGTCTGAGCCACTAATGACCATGAGCACGGCTGATATACCAGTTTTACACTCTACAGAGGTTACACATCTTTACCCACAAGTCGTGTATCCTGTTTAGCCAGGGTTTGCAAGGCCAATTAGACACTTCCGAGGTGAATGGCTAGGGATCCACTACGAGGTTTTTACAAAGTTCTACTAGCTTCAGAAAATCCGCTACGATTTCTAAGAAAGACAATATAGGAATCCCTCGTCTGAAAAGCCATCGCAACATGATCGACCTGAGAACCTCCCTATACATAGCTCCTCTAGCCCTTGCCCCTTTCGGGTAAGGTAGTCCTCTACTAGCTTTCCTAATTAGTCAGCCAAGGGCGTCCCATACCACCCTTGTGGTAGCACTGTTTTCCAGGGTGGTCGCTCCATGTTCCAATTAACACAATGATCTGGTCATGAATAATTAAAACAACAGCATAACTAGAACATGATCATAATGTAACAATAATTTACCAAAACCAGGTAGAGCAATAGCAAAACTACCCAAAAGTTCAGTGGTAAACAAGGTGTGGGATAAACAAATCTAGGGAAACCTATTAGGTCCCATCAAATGAACCTGAGCATGTCACAGTGATTAACATGAATATTATTGGGTAAAGAGAAAAGTGATCATGGGCACAACTAGCCTTAGACTCGAGATTCCCAGGTACTTCACCAACTTGGTCTTCAAGTGACTCGTGACCTCACTTCTATTCGTAGCAATACATATATATGGACAAGGAGTACATAAAAATAACATTACACCAAACGCTTGAACAAACAAAGTAAGAATATTCTATGCGCTGCTACGAGGTCGTAGGTTCGAGAATCACTAAATTCGGAGTTACGGTTATAAAGTTATGATTTTCCAAAGTTTTAAGTGTCTACTATTAATATGAGATTAATGCAATTGGAATGGATCAAAAAGGAATTAAAATAAATTATTTAACCAGTTTGGAATGGATCAAAAATGTTTTCTAGCATAATTTCAGAATTGTGCACATGAGTGCTTAAGTTTCCGGTACAACCGACTGAAGGGATAATGGATAATTACTTAAGTTTCTGGAGTTATTTCTATACTAGAAAACATTTTCTGAAATAATTTACTCATTTTATTTAACCTTTGGATTGCGGGCATTAATTCCAGAAAACTTGGGGTTAAATTCATAAATATCAAGGACTCGGTTTTAATTATTTCCTAACTGGTTGGATGGCGGGTTGATTTGAAAGAAACTCGAGGGCCTCTTTATAAAGATGGACATAGCAAAGAGGTATGGTAGATTGCTAGCCGTGGGATCCAAATTCGACGGTAGGGATTAAGACTTATCTCACCTGAACTGGTATTCTATCACAGCGACCGGATCTAAAAACAACGCTCGAGATTAAAGGATCCCGCGATCTGATCTCGGCCAACAGATCTGAGATCAACGACTACGATTTTCGATCACGATGGTGTATTTGAGATTCAATCGTGAGCGCTCATCACCGGATCGATGGCCAGGGCCGTTTCTCCCTGGCACGATCCTGTTCACGCTAGAACTGGGCTGTGGCATCCTGCCCGCGGTGGCAGGCCCACCGGCGAGCGGTGGCTGCTGCGAGGCTATGGATGAGATGAGTCTTTGATTGATGGCTTGAGGTGTTATGGTGGCATGTATTTAGGTAGTGTTTGGTTGAGGAGCCAAGTAGAACGGAGCCGTTCTATCCCTGATTCTAGGAACGGAGCCGCTCTGTTCTGTGTTTGGTAATCTGGAACGAAGCGGCTCTGTTTTTTGTTTGGTTGCAGAGTGAACGGAACGGAGCGTGACTGTGAGAGCGGGATGGGAACGGAGCGGCTCCATCCAGTTGATTTTTTTGGAGCGGAATGGTTCCGGATCTGAGGAGAATATTCCCTAATTGGAGCCATTCCGTTCTAGTTCCTTTGTAGCCAAACAGCAACAAAACTGGGACAGAACAGTTCCGTTCTACTTGGCTCTTCAACCAAACACTACCTTATATAGACTGGAAGGTGGGTGGTTACATGATAGATCTAATCTGGTACTTATCTATTACAACCATATCCTATATATTATGAACTCTAACAATCTCGAAACCAAATATGTTACATGATAGATCTAATCTGGTACTTATCTGTTACAATCCTATCCTATCTATTAGGAACTCTAACTTATCCGTTTTATTCCAATAATATTGTTGTTAATTTGTACTAATCATATTAGTCCTTCAATTTAAATAAATCTTAGAATACATTTTTATTTAATTTTTTAAATTAATTTTTGGGTGTTACATGCGAGTTGAAAGGAGTATTTTCTTAAATATCTTATTACGATATCCTAATTTATATCAACTTTACCTAAAGGACGTCGTTTACAAACAAACCAACTAAACATACATCGATCCATTATATTAGCTTATAATTCTACTTTTTGCTTTCTATTTTAAATTTACAATTCATGTCTAATTTAGAGATGATTTAAATTTTCTATTTCAAGCATAAATTGCAACAAACAAAAACTAAACATGAATGCAAAGCATTTTTTTAATTAATTTATCCATTTAAGTAAATAAAAATTAGTAGGAATAATTGTCACACCCGGTTTTAGAAGGCAAACCGAATGCGAACCATGTACGTGCCAGGATCAACAATTCACGTACACAGCAGTTACATAACTGGACATCATCACATAGTGCTCAAATCATAATATAAAAGAGGAATAATAGTCGATTACATCATATGTCTGAGACATCCACATAGTCTTTACAATAATCAAAGTGCGGAAAAGAAACGTAGATACGCGCGGCCTTCACAGGCAGCCAACTGGGGGTTGCCGCTAACCCACGCCTAGAACTCGTCGTAATCTTGGAATTCCTGGAAGTCTCCTTCCACGGCTTCATCTTCTACTGAGCAGTGGTTGCAATGCGGACAACCTGGGGGGGGGGTTGGTGTGTAGAGCAAGGGTGAGTACACATCAACATACTCAGCAAGTGTCCTGTTTGGCTATAGTGGACTAGCTTTATGTGGGGGTAAGTCAAGCAGTTGCTTTTAATTGGTCAGATTATTATTACTAGTAGAGAAAGCCAAGTTTTAGAATTAACCCACGTTATTAACCCAAACGTACTCTTTCCAAACGGAAAGAATACCACTTACCATTACCAGAGTCAATACCAAAACCATCAATCTCATTGCCACCTGTAATCCGAACATCTCTGATCAAGTACCACTAATCACTGGAGCTCCCTTAGCCGCTCATAACCGTGAGCACGGCTGATATATCAGTTTTCATACACTCTGCAGAGGTTACACACTTTACCCACAAGCCATGATTTCCCTTTCTGCCCAGAGATCATGACTCTCCATTGATCACTACCAAGGTGACCCAGCAGGGTATCACTATGTATCCTTTACAAAGATTCCCCAGAGCTGTAGCCGCCTGTTAGGTTTCCTAAATGTACCGCACTCCTCCCCAAGGGACAAATTAACCTTGGCAGAGCGAGCCGCATACACCGAGCCCCATTGACGGCACGACGGCTAAGCGAACTACCCCCTGGTTCCTCTAATTATTCAGCTAAGGGCGTCCCACTCCACCCTCATGGTTGCACTGTTTTCTCGGGCGGTCATCCAACGAACAGGTCCTTACGGAGAGACACTCGAGAAACCGCTTGAGCCCCCTTGAATGCCACAAGTATAACATCATAAATAAGAGGGAAAACAGCGTATCATAGATAATTCTCATCATGTTCATTGATTAATGTTAAGCAATAGCATAAAGCTAACCAATAATAATCCAACCCAAATAGGTAAACAAGGACATGGATAACAAACGCTAGTCAATCCTTAGGTATAACCGTGTAAATGCGGGAAGTGAATTATAGAATTGTATAGGACATAGATAGGTCAAGGGACACTTGCCTCCACCAACCAGCTACTGCTCAGGGGCTTCTCCTGTGAGTTTCACGGGCTCTTCAACCAGATCGTTCTCTATACGGGTGCAAACATACATACATCCACACATTTAATACAAAGGAACAGTACACCATACAATAGAATGCAATAAATAAACATACATTCCACGCGGGGCTCGTAATTACGGTTAAGAGAGAAAGAGGAAATGACAGTCGAGTCTACGGTCGAGAAGCGATCACGTTACATAATTATAAATTAAACCACTCATTTAAACAGAAGGGTATCAATTTGGACACTGTGTTTAGCACAAAGTAAAGTCATGTTCCACATTTAATCATTATAAATAAATAAAGATGAATGAAAGGGAGTGGTCGCACGGCGAGACGCGCGACACAGCATTTAAATTGAATTATGAACTGAACGACTCGCTGCGCGATAGAGCACACAATGATATTCTTGCATTAATTATAGATAAACGTTAAGCGTTGCGTGACGAAACGCACGACGGCTTACGTCAATAGAACTACATTTAAAAACGAATCATCGCGCGGTGAAGCGCGCGACACAACACATTAATAAATATAAATTAAAAGAATCGTCGCGCGACGAAGCGCGTGACGCAACACATTAGTAAAGATGAAATTAGAATGAACCGTCGCGCGGCGAAGCGCGCGACGCAGCACATTGACTAAACAAAATTAAAATGGATTAAACGAGGGTTAAACGAAGCGCGACTACGGTCGCACGCGCGAGAGCACGATGCGCGTGCCAAGGGCACGCGAGCCGTGCAGGCGCGCGGGACACGAGTCGCCAGGGCACGGGCGCGGGCAGGGGCGTGGTGCGGGGAGCGCGAGGGCGCGACGCAGGTCGCGGGGCCGGGGAGGGGACGCGGCCAGGGAGGGGCTCGCCGAGGGTGGGCGCGGCCAGGGAGGGGCTCGCCGAGGGCGGGCGCGCGGCTGGGGAGGGGCTCGCCGGGGGGCGCGAGCGCGCGGGGAGGGGCTCGCCGGGGGGCGCCAGGTCGGGCGCGGGGCCGTGGGCGGCGCAGAGGGCGCGCGGGCAGGGAGGCCGCGCGGGGGGAGAAGAAGGGGAGGGGGAGGAGAGAGAGAGAGAAGGGAAGGGGAGGGGAAAACTCACCTCCAGGGATCCAAACTCCGGCGATCACGTCTCCAAACCCTAGGTCACCACGGGGAGAGAGAGAGAGGGGTGGAAGAGGGAGAGGGAGGTTACTGCGCGGGAGAAATCAAATGAGACAAATGGATCAGGGGGGAGGGAGGGGGCGTGCGCATAGGGAGGGCAGGGGGCCCCGGGGGCGCGCGGGCCGGACCGGGCCGGGCTGGGCTGGGACACATCGCGGACCAAAACTCACGACACGCACGACCACTAAACGGAATTCGATCACGAACCGAAATCCAAAACGGGACGAGACGAACACGCGACATTAGACAAAGAAATGCGCTTCGGTATGATGCAACACCCATGACACTTAGGTTTTGTTTATACATGACACGGACACCTGTCACTATGCTGGTTTGAAATTAGGGACGAAGGAGCAAAACAGGAAGAGAAAGAGAGTACGCCTAAATTTGGTGAGTAAAAAGAAGAAAAAATTCTACCCCCAAATTCAAGGCATTACAAATCTATCCCCCTTAAAAGAATCTCGCCCTCGAGATTCAAGGTTGGCTAGCAAAGAGCTCAGGATATTTAGCCATCAGGTCATCTTGACGCTCCCAGGTTGCTTCTTCCTCAGAGTGGTGACTCCATCTGACTTTGCACATTCTGATAGTCTTCCTCCGAGTGACTCTGTCTGCAGTCTCAAGAATCTGCGCTGGCTTCTCTATGTAGGTCAAGTCCTCTTGGACCTCCAGACCTTCCACTAGCAACTTCTCTTCTGGCACACGCAAACACTTCTTCAACTGAGACACATAAAAGACATCATGCACTGCGGACAAGCCTTCTGCCAAACTGAGTTGATAGGCCACTTCTCCACGCCTTGCGAGAATATGATACGAACCAACATAGCGGGGCGCTAGTTTGCCTTTGACTCCGAATCTTCTGACTCCTCTGATCGGTGACACTTTCAGATATACAAAATCTCCAACTTCGAAACTCAGCTCTCTTCTTCTTGTGTCTGCATAACTTCGCTGCCTTGATTGCGCTATCTTCAAATTCTTCCGAACCATCTTGATGTTCTCTTCAGCTTCAAGCAAAACGTCTAGCCCAAACACTTGCTTTTCTCCAGGCTGATCCCATTGCAACGGAGTTCTACAACTCCTTCCATAAAGCGCCTGAAATGGTGACATCTTCAAGCTGGCCTGGTAACTGTTGTTATAGGAGAACTCTGCATAAGGCAACCTCTTGTCCAATCTGGACTGATCTTGCAACGCATAGGCTCTCAACATATCTTCAAGGATTTGATTGGTTCTTTCGGTATGACCATCTGTCTGCGGATGATAAGCTGAACTGAAATTTAGATGTGTACCCAAGGCTTCATGCAACTGCTGTAAAAAATGAGAGGTGAATTGCGTTCCTCTGTCTGACACTATCTTCTTTGGTATACCATGAAGACAAACGATCCGAGACATGTACAGCTCTGCCAATACTGCACTGCTATAGTTGGTCTTGACAGGTATGAAGTGGGCTGACTTGGTTAAGGGATCCACCACTACCCAAATGGAATCGTAGCCGGCTCGAGTGCGAGGTAATCCGACTATGAAATCCATACCGATTTCATCCCATTTCCACTAAGGGATCTGCAACGGTTGCAACAATCCAGCGGGCCTCTGATGCTCTGCCTTGATCCCTTAACAACTATCACACAAAGCCACATGCTCTGCGATTTCCCTCTTCATTCCGTACCACCAGAATTTCTTCTTTAGATCCTGATACATCTTCTCACTTCCACGGTGTATCGAGTAAGCTGCCTCATGAGCTTCCTTGAGGATCAACTCCCGAATAGACTGGACATTGGGAACACACAAGCGATCTTTGAACCAAATCACACCTTCTGCATCTTCCCGAAAATCTTTGCCTTTGCCTTCCAGAATCAGTTGCCGGATCTCATTGCTCTTCTCATCATTCTTCTGCGCTTCTTTGATTTTCCGCTCCAAGGTGGGTTCCAGCTCAACTGTTACTCCTCGCGTATTATTCAGAAATCCGAGGCTCAACCTATCAAACTCTTTGGCCAACTCATAAGGCATCGGATGAGCGACCATCAGATTGACCTGACTCTTCCTGCTCAAAGCGTCTACCACTACGTTCGTTTTGCCTGGATGGTAATGAATCTCCAACTCGTAGTCTTTGATCAACTCTAACCATCTTCGTTGCCTCATATTCAGCTCTGACTGAGTGAATATGTACTTCAGACTCTTGTGGTCTGTGTAAACATCACATTTCTGCCCATATAGATAGTGCCTCCATGTTTTCAGTGCGTGAACCACTGCTGCCAACTCTAGGTCATGGATTGGGTAATTCTGCTCATGAACCTTCAGCTGTCGGGACGAGTAGGCCACAACTCTTCCCTCTTGCATCAACATGCATCCCAAACCAGTGTAACAAGCATCGCAATACACTGAGAAAGGCTTGTGCACATCAGGCAAGACTAAAACAGGTGCTGTAGTCAACTTCTCTTTCAGCGCTTCGAAGGCCTCTTGACATTTCTGGGTCCACTTGAACTCAACTTTGTTGCCTAGCAAAGCTATCATTGGTTTCACAATCTTCGAGAACCCTTCAATGAATCGCCGATAATATCCGGCCATTCCAATGAAGCTCTTGATCCCTCGGGCATCTGTTAGCGCTTTCCAGTTCAAAATGTCTGCCACTTTCTTCAGATCCACAGCCAATCCTTCTTTGTTGATTACATGACCCAAGAACAGGACTTCATCAATCCAGAACTCGCACTTGCTCAACTTTGCATACAACTGGTGCTCTCGCAATCTCTGCAAAACCATCCTCAAATGATCTGCATGCTCCTCTTCGCTTTGAGAATATACCAGAATGTCATCAATGGATACCACCACAAACTTATCAAGATAATCCATGAATACACTATTCATCAGATTCATGAAGAAGGCTGGTGCATTTGTTAGACCGAAAGACATCACAGTGAACTCATACAACCCATACTTGGTAATGAATGCCGTCTTTGGAATGTCTGAAGATCGAATCCTGAGCTGAGGGATAACCTAACCTCAGATCTATCTTTGAGAACACGCTGGCTCCTCTCAACTGGTCGAACAGATCTTCTATTCTGGGCAAAGGGTACTTGTTCTTGATTGTGACCTCATTCAGAGCTCGATAATCGATACACATCCTTCTGGTGCCATCTTTCTTCTCTACGAATAGAACAGGGGCAGCCCAAGGCAAGGTGCTTGGCCAGATGTAACCTTTCTCTGACAGCTCATCAATCTGCTTCTTAAGCTCAACCAACTCTGGTCCAGATACTCTGTAAGCTCTCTTAAAGATGGGGGCGGTTCTAGGAAGAAGCTCTATGGCAAACTCAACTTTTCGCTCTAGTGGCATACCTGGTAGGTCCTTTGGAAACACATCTGGGAACTGGGACACAACCTTGATAATCTCGTGTGGGTCTACTTCACTGCTATCAATAGCCATCTGATAATAACTTCCTTTCCTTGGCTCAGGCGGGACTAACTCCGTCACCACTTCCTCCTAGTGGGGACACTAACTTGATTGTCCTCTTATCACAACTGATAACTGCCTGATATTTATCTAGCCAATTCATCTCTAGGATGACATCTATTCCTTGAGTACCCATTACTATGAGGTTAGCGGGAAACACTATCCCCCTTATTTCCACACTTACATTCAAGCAAATGCTATCTGCTCGAATTCTACCACCGGCTGAGTCAATTTGATTGGGGGTTGACATGGTAGTTACTGGAAGATTATGTGATTCTACCCATGATGCAGTTATAAAATAATGCGTTGCTCCAGTATCAGATAACACTTCTGCAATATGTGAGTCGACTGGAAACATACCTACTGTCATGCCGGGGTTCTCCTGAACTGCTTCAGCCTCCAAGTGGTTCAGTCTCCCATGGTTGTAGCGTGGCTGAGAGCGGTTGCCTGCTCCAGGCTGAGACACATTCTTCTTTGCTGGGGCATTGGGGCCTGACTGCTGCTGGGCTGCCTTCTTCGGACATTGCATCACCCAATGGCCTTGCCCTCCACAGTGGAAACATGCCCTGCTTCCACCCTAAGCTGGTGCTGCTTGACTATTCTGCTGGTTCGCTGGGGCAGGAAGACAAGGTGCCTGCTGATTCTGCCTTTGGAATTGACCTCCTCCTGACTGATTGTTCTAGCGATTCTGCTGAGGATACTGCCTTTGGAACTGCTGCTGCTGAGGTTGATTGCCTGAGAAACGAGGGCGATTGCTGCTTCCAGGCTAGGGTCCACTGATCTTGCGCTTGTGATCCTCCATCTCTTTACACTTCCTCTCTGTCATGATTGCTCTGTCAATCAGGTGCTGAAATGTCGGGAAGGTGTGATTCATCAACTGATACTGCAGATGGTCGACCAAGCTTCTCAAGAAACGATACTGTCACTTGGCGTCGGTGTTGACATCTTCAGGAGCATAGCGAGACATTTGCAGAAACCTGTCTCAATACTCACTAACAGACATTGACCCTTGCTTGAGTGCCAGGAACTCCTCCTTTTTCACTGTCATCAGACCTATAGGAACATGGTACTGACGAAAGCTACCTCTAAACTCTTCCCAGGTGATGGTGTCAGGGTTGGCATGGGTGGCGAGATAAGACTCCCACCAGGACTGAGCTGCTCCTCTCAACAGACGGGGACCATACAGAACTTTCTCCCTGTCATCACACTGAGCGGTATGCAACTCCCGCTCCACTGTGCGCATCCAGTCTTCAGCATCCATGGGGTCAGAAGAATGAGCAAACGTCGGGGGATGACCTCTCATGAACTCAGCACGCTTGTCCCTGGGCATCTGAGGCATCTAAGGCTAGGGTGGTGGCTGCTGCTGCTGCATGGTGGCCAGAGTCTGACCGATGGCTTGAACCGCCTGAGTCTGCATCATGAACATCTGCTCGATGGACATCGGGGGCGGGGGTGGCAGTTGCTGTTGCTGGGGTGCCTCATCCTGCGGGGCTGCATGCTCCTGCTGAGCACGCCTTCCTCCTCTGCGCCTGTTTTCTGACATCTGCAGAATGCAACCACACATCAGAACTGATCTGGCAAATCTTGCAGCATAAGAAAAGAGTATAGAATTCTCCCACAACACTGAACAGATGAACATCTTCACTGATCTCCAACACAGCTTCTCAGATAAAGAGGAAAGTAGAATAAAAAGGCTTCCCAACTAGACAGCTAACTTTACTAACCTATAACAGATAAACCAAAATGCAGGGGATACCCACACTCTGGTGACAGTCATTACAAAGATCCAAATCCAACATAGTTCACCATGACAAACATAAATGCACAGGATAAGCAAACTACCCTGTCTAACTAAGACTAACTAAAAGCAAGACTAACGCTAAGACTCTAGCTTCTATGTATATATATTTTCGTATTAATTACAAGATCTGACTCTGACGATCTATGGTTCTAAATTTATCCTGGTCTTGCAGTCGGGGTTGCCATAAGACTGGTGTCCACGCCGAGGTGAGCGGTACGGGTGCTGAGTCCCGACGGGAGCGGGGGAGCCATCATTCAGGTGACGACGCTCCGCGCGCTCAGTCCGCAGCTGGGCGATCTCAGCACGAGCCCTACTCAGCTCGTCTAGCGCATGGTCCAACTCCGTGTTTAGCACGGTGGCTAGGTTGACTCTGCTGCTCAACCTAGGATTGTCCTCACCAACAGGTGAGACAATCACGCCTTCTATGCTGCCAGATGGACGACGGGGGTAATACATCAGGTTGAGACCATCAGCTACCCCACCGAGCACTGAACAGTAGTGCGAAAGCGCACGCCATGCAGCATCTTGCATGGCCGCCTCAGCTGAGTCCCGCTCGGAGATAGAGTAGTGCTCTGAGCAGATCTCAGCACCCCGGAGACTATTCTCTGGACGGCGCACCAAGCAGGTCACCTCCCAGCGGTCCAGGTAGACCCCACGACGGTGCTAGAAGACTATACAACGATACTTGATGGATCAAGTACGCCGGTCAAGTGCTCGACGTAGCAGGGTGTCGAGCGCATCGTGGAAGTGACACCCGCGAGCAGCGTCGCGGGTGATGGGTCGAGCAACCCATCCTTCGAACTCCTGGTCGGCGGAAAGGTCGGTGTCGTGGCTCGAGCTGCTGTCGCCACCTCCGTCGTCTGGGTCTCCTCCAGTAGCTACTCCAGGGGCTGGGGCGCTCAGTGGTGGTGCAGGGGGCGCCTCCAGCGGAAGCACGGGGGAGCAGCTCCTCACAGACTCTATCTCCTACTGGAGCGAGAAAGAAGAGCCCAGCTGCTCCTGCTCCTGTCGTCGACGCTCCTGCTCCATGTGTAGGCGGTGGTGCAGCCTCTCCAAATGGCTGGACTGACCAGTCACTGGACGGCGAAGCGGACGCTCAGCGAGACGAGGGTAAGAAGAGGATGACAGACTTCGTGCAGTGTGTCTAAGACGAGCCATCGATAAAAGACACCGTAAGCATAAGAGTGAGAATAGAACTAATATGACCAGCAAGTAATAAACCATAAATAAATGAGGAATTAGAATAAACAGAAAGATTTTTATCAAGGTATAACATATAGTAGAACATAGGTTTGCTCGATATGACCAACTTTTGAAGGGATATCAAAGTCAAGGTGATAATAGGGGTCTATAATCCTTAGAACGACCATTCTACTCTAGGTTAGCGGTCCTACAGTTAGCATGGCTTTGATACCACCTATGTCACACCCGGTTTTAGAAGGCAAACCTAATGCGAACCATGTACATGCCAGGATCAGCAATTCACGTACACAATAGTTACATAACAGGACATCATCACACAGTGCTTAAATCATAATATAAAAGAGGAATAATAGTCGATTACATCATATGTCTGAGACATCCACATAGTCTTTACAATAACCAAAGTGCGGAAAAGAAACGTAGATACGCGTGGCCTTCACAGGCAGCCAACTGGGGGTTGCCGCTAACCCACGCCTAGAACTCGTCGTAATCTTGGAATTCCTGGAAGTCTCTTTCCACGGCTTCATCTTCTCCTGAGCAGTGGTTGCAACGCGGACAACCTGGGGGGTGGGGTTTGGTGTGTAGAGCAAGGGTGAGTACACATCAACATACTCAGCAAGTGTCCTGTTTGGCTATAGTGGACTAGCTTTATGTGGGGTAAGTCAAGCAGTTGCTTTTAATTGGTCAGATTATTATTACTAGTAGAGAAAGCCAAGTTTTAGAATTAACCCACGTTATTAACCCAAACGTACTCTTTCCAAACAGAAAGAATACCACTTACCATTACCAGAGTCAATACCAAAACCATCAATCTCATTGCCACCTGTAATCCGAACATCTCTGATCAAGTACCACTAATCACTGGAGCTCCCTTGGCCGCTCATAACCATGAGCACAGCTGATATATCAGTTTTCATACACTCTGCAGAGGTTGCACACTTTACCCACAAGCCGTGATTTCCCTTTCTGCCCGGAGATCATGACTCTCCATTGATCACTACCAAGGTGACCCAGCAGGGTATCACTATGTAGCCTTTACAAAGATTCCCTAGAGCTGTAGCCGTCCGTTAGGTTTCCTAAATGTACCGCACTCCTCCCCAAGGGACAAATCAACCTTGGCAGAGCGAGCCGCATAAACCGAGCCCCATTGACGGCATGACGGCTAAGCGAACCACCCCCCGGTTCCTCTAATTATTCAGCTAAGGGCGTCCCACTCTACCCTCATGGTTGCACTGTTTTCCCGGGCGGTCATCCAACGAACAGGTCCTTACGTTGAGGCACTCGAGAAACTGCTCGAGCCCCCTTGAATGCCACAAGTATAACATCATAAATAAGAGGGAAAATAGTGTATCATAGATAATTCTCATCATGTTCATTGATTAATGTTAAGCAATAGCATAAAGCTAACCAATAATAATCCATCCCAAATAGGTAAACAAGGACATGGATAACAAAAGCTAGTCAATCCTTAGGTATAACCGTGTAAATGCGGGAAGTGAATTATAGAATTGTATAGGACATAGATAGGTCAAGGGACACTTGCCTCCACCAACCAGCTGTTGCTCAAGGGCTTCTCTTGTGAGTTCCTCGGGCTCTTCAACCAGATCGTTCTCTATACGGGCGCAAACATACATACATCCACACATTTAATACAAAGGAACAGTACACCATACAACAGAATGCAATAAATAAACAGACGTTCCACGCGGGGCTCGCAATTACGGTTAAGAGAGAAAGAGGAAATGACAGTCGAGTCTATGGTTGAGAAGCGATCACGTTACATAATTATAAATTAAACCACTCGTTTAAACAGAAGGGTATCAATTTGGACACTGCGTTTAGCACAAAGTAAAGTCATGTTCCACATTTCTTTACTACTCATTAAGTCCTTAATGTAGGCGTCCACACAGTGATTTGGTGCACGGTTCTGCCAAACCCTCTTCCCCTCTGCTCGCGATGCCCCCGCTCCCGCACATCGCGTCGCCCCATCGTCCCGCAGTGGAAATCTCGCCGACGAGATCCACCCCGCCGTCCCCCCAACCCACCCAGCCCCCCACCTACCCCGCCCGAGATCGCCGCATGATCTCGCGACCAGCCGCCCCTGCGCAGGACGCGGCCCCCGGCCTCAGCCCCCGGTGGCGGCGCGCTGCCCCACCGCCCCGACCGCGAGCAGGCGTGGCGCGACCCCCACCCGACGGCGCGGGCGAGGCACGCGGCCCTCCCGGCGAGGCGGACGTGGCCTCTGGCTACCATGGCGGCACCTGCACCGAGCGGTTGTCTCCGTTAAACCCTACCACTGCTCTCGTCACCATCTCTCCGACTCACCCCTTTGTCCTCTCCAGGACGCGGCCCCCGTCCTCAGCCCCGGTGGCGACGCGCTGCCCCACCGGCCCCCCAGTGCGAGCGAGCGCGGCGCGGCCCCTACCGCTCGGTGCAGGTGCTATTTAGGTTTTGGATCCGTAGAGGCAGTGGCCATGGACAAGAGCATGCTCGGCGACCTGGATGCCCTGCAACTTCTCCTCCTTTATCCGCCAGTTTGTATAGAGTTTGCTACACTTGTGATTTCATTAACGAAGGATCTTCTCGCGCCCGAGCAGGACACCATGGATGGAAGCAGTTGGTGGTACGAGAACGTCCGCACGCCGAACCCAGTCATGTCACAGGCGGCGTCCATATCCGGTAAGCGCCATAAATGATACTCCCCTGCTTCTGCAATCTAATACAAACTGGAATTAATAGGCCTTGAAAGGCAAGTCAGACTCATGTCAAGTATTGCTCACCTGCCGTATTGCATTGGTCACAGCTAGCCCCGGGCTAACCATCTCAGCGAATCATGCTCTTGAAAGCAAGTCAGACTCCGACAGCGAATCGCTGTATGAGGTAGAGGGAGTTCCATACGAGCGAAGTAACAGATCCATTGAGACGAAGCGAATAAGAAGGTACGAATAGATCAAGCACGTGTCAAAATTATCCAAGTTTCCAACAAATGTCTGAACAGAGAGGTCAATTTTTGTTGTGGGATGCATTGCTCTTGTAAATTTCAGGATGGTGTCCAACAGGGAGTCTGTGCGGCGGTCTAGGAGGAGGAAACAGGCACAGTTGTCTGACCTTGAGTCACAGGTACCATAACCACCTCACTCACCTGGCCAGGAATGACTTCCAACCATTGATGTATACTGCAAGTTTGTAGGATGCGCACTGACATGTTGCCTCGTTATCAGGTTGAACGACTCAAAGGTGAAAACGCAACACCGTAGCTGGTGGCTTGAGCAGAGCTTGCACATTTTTGCCAATAGTCTAGAGTTCCATTTTTTTACTGTTATTAGCTGTTATTTTGACTATCTTCTGTAGGCACTTTTCCCATTTCCCCTAATGTCGACTGCCACTAGAGTGCTCAATATGTTGTCGATGATCCTTGGGTGTAATAAGATCATCTTTAATCTTCTCCATAAAGCAGCACTGTTGGGGGCTTGTTCTCAAATGCTAAGAGTTAAGAACAAGGCAACACAGAAAATGTTAAATATTAAAGGTCCTTCGTCCTCCACTTCATTATATCCCTTCGGGACATAAGGAACTTCGGACGAAGGTTACGAAGGACGCACCTTCGTAAACATAATAACGTAGGGTGAAGCATTCATATAAATCATGAGGTATAAAATGGACATTCAAATGTTAACATAGAATCATTTCCATTTCTATTAATACGAATGAATATAAATGACAAATGTACCTTCGGTCCTGAGGAAGGCAGGAATACAAGTGTGATGCGAAGGCAAATGACAGGTTCGCGTGAACAGTACAGAGATACTGTTCATCTATTTATAGGCACAGGTCGCAGCCTGTGACAAATTACAATTATGCCCCTTACAAAAGTTTACAACATTGACTCAGACCTATATGTATAAAAAGGTCATTCTATCTCTATGTCGGTTTGAAACGCCGAAGCTCCATGAAAAGGAACCTTCGGCCATCTCTTGGAGACGTTCTTCAGCCGAAGCTGCTTCTTCGTGTGGGACCTTCGGCGCACCGAAGCACGACCCCAACAGTAGCCCCTTTCGCGGTGCTAGACCGTTCTTCGTAACGAGCTTGACCCGTGAAAAAAGCTTCTTCAGCTTCGGGAAGCCGAAGGTCCAAAAAACACCTTCCCTGAGCTCGTTGCGGAGAAACGATCCGACTTCCGAGCGCGTGCCAGGCCCACTTTGCAGAGTTACTGTTTGATTTTTGCGGTCCACTGCACAGCGAGTACGAGTGACTGCCCGCCTGGTGTAAAAATCCTGCCGCTTCGCCTTCTTACCTGCAGCACTATATAAACAAACGGGTAGGTGTGAAGTTACCACAGCATTCATTGCTATTTGCACTGTTCTGCTGCCAAAATTTTCCACCATAGCCGAAGCTTGACTCTCAGAATCGAACGAAGGTCCATCTCGACGTCTGCTTCGTCAGAAAGAAGAGCTTCGGAGAAAAAGAAAAAAGAAAAAAGTTTCTGACTTCCCCAAACTCAAAATCAAATGGCAAGAGTGCGATCTACTGCCAAAGTCATACGTGAGGGAGTCGAAGCCGAAGGTTCAGACACTGTGCCCATCTCCGAAGCGATGCGGCGTTCCGGTCTAGTGACTGCGGAAGAAAGGCCTGCTGCCGAAGCAAACCCGACAACTGGCGAAGGAGAAGAAGAAAACATTGAAGGGACTGACCCCGAAGATGACTACCACATTGCCACGCCCAGCAAGCCCAGTCACCTGGATTTTGGGAAATCAACTGTTTCAAAAGCTGATCTTTCGAAGATGGTGAAAGCAGGTTATTTCAATGAAGATCAGAAGAAGCTACTCCGCTTCGGGGGAGAAGAAACCACCCCGAAGCCAGGGAAGGATGAAATTGTTATCTTCAAGAGCTTTTTAAAAGCTGGGCTAAGATTCCCTCTTCACAATATTATTGCAGAGATACTGAAGAAGTTTGGTATCTTCTTTCATCAATTGACTCCTAACGCCATCGTTAGGCTTAATGTTTATATCTGGGCCCTCCGAAGCCAAGCTGTGGAACCGTTTGCTGACAGCTTCTGCCGAGTTCACGAATTACATTACCAAACCAAGGCCAGAAAAGATGGATTACATGATAATTTCGGTTGCTATAATTTTGCCTACCGGAAGACAACAAAGTACCCTGTCATCAGCTACCGAAGCAAATGGCCAGCAGGCTGGAAATCTGAGTGGTTCTATGTAAAAGTTGATGAAGACAAAGAAAAATTGGTACAGAGCCCTCTGGATTTAATCTTCGGAGAGACGAGGCCACGGTGTCGCATCGGCGATCTAGAAGGTCCCACCTGGGCTGCTCTGGGTGAATTTGAAATTATTTCAGAACATATTGGCACCAGGGATCTAGTTCAGGAATTTTTGGCATTCAGAGTTTTCCCTACTCTAAGAGAGTGGGAAATGCCGAAGCTGGAGGGAGAGAAGAAGAAGGGGGAGCTTGTCCGGCTGCCCTACCACTACAAGTTTAAGAAGTACTTTAAAAAACCCTGCAAAGAATGGTTAGACACAGTTGAGGTGATGTGCAACGAAATTCTGGGGAATTACTCCAAAAAAGAGGATCAACTAATGACAGCGGCCTTCGGCGCCCGACCGAAACGAAGGCTGAACCGAGTGCTTGATGCCCTGGGCTTCGAGTACCCAGACTATGAGCAGTTAAACAAGGGTGCCGAGGGCCACAAAAGAAAAAGGGTGGCCGAAACTCTGATCAAAGATGAAGAAAGACCAGCAAAGGAAAAGAAAATTCCCAAGAAAAGAAAAATATCTACTCCGAAGCGCAAATCACCCGAAGAAGAAGGGACCCCCACACCGCCTTCTGCCAGCGACGTGGAGGAAATTTTAAAGGTAATGACTGAACCCATGCCCACGAAGCTAAGTCCATTAGGGCTCCAACTGACGAAGCTTTTTCAAAAGGTGGGCGTGCCGGATCAGACGAAGATAAGCAAACCCAAACGGCAAAGAATTATTGCGGTAACTGAAGTCATCGACAAGACGCCGCCTAGAGCGTCAGTTCAGAAAACTCCAGCTGTCGAAGACACCACAAACGTCGAAGTCGCACCTTCGGAGGTCGCGGCTACCGAAGCCGCTACAGCCGAAGATGTGAATTTAGAAACAACCATTGAGGACATTGACAAAATTTTGGAAGACATGGCAGCAGAAGAAGCTGATGCTACTACTGAAAAAAGCATGGCCACAGTGCCTGAAAAAGGAAAAGAAATAGTCGAAGAGACTTCGGACGACGAAGCCTACTCTTTTCAAAATTTAGTTGGGCAAAAACTGACGAAGGACGAAATAGAAGAACTCAAGGACTATGCCAAATCTTGCGGCTATAAGCCAGGAGCCCTTCTATTTGGAGGCATTGATGACGAAAGATTGGGCTGCATTCGAGACCAGACTGGAGCTAAGGTAATCGGTACTCTATCAAAGAGTATCGGTTTTCCGAAGCTAGAGACAGACATCAGCCGCTACCGACGACAACATATCGTCGGCAGCTTATTTTACTCCAACTTCAAGGTAAACAACCTTTTCTCTGGTTTTTATTGCTGTTAATAATGAAAATGTTACCAACGTAAATTTTTCTATGCAGAGCATGCTACTGAGCAAAGCTCTGAAGATGCAGCAAGATCTGGAGGACAGAAAACACGAAGCTATAATTGGAAACTTAGAAAACAAGATAAAAGAACAATCTGCCATCACTGAAAAGAAAGACTTCGAGCTCCAATCGACCGAAGGCTTGCTGACTGAGACTGAGGCTAAAGTATCAGAGTTGAATTCGAAGCTTATCAGTCAATCAAAACAATTCGATCAGGAGAAGCTAGAACTTAATTCGAAGCTTGAAGCCGAAGTCCAGACCAGCTCAGAGTTGAAGAAATCTCTAGGAAGTCTTCAAGACAAGTGCTTAAAATTTAGCAACAATTGTATTGGACGATTAAAAAAGATATTTTACTCTGTTGGGGCCAGCAGCGGGAAATTTAAACCTTCAGCGGAAAATTTACCACAGGCCTTCGATCATATTGAAGCCGAAATTGAAGAACTTGACGAAGTTATAGCCGGGCACGGCGACTTCTGTGCCTGGGTAGCTTCTCGGGGTACCGCTGCTGCATTCCTGAAGGCCGGCTGCGAACATGGAAAAATAGTCAACAGGCCCAACTTCACCCTATCTCCATCAATCCTGGATGATATACCTGATCTCGCCCGAAGCATTTCAAATAGATTTGTAAAAATGATATGGACAAAAGGCGGGCGGGAGAAGGCTGGAGACGAAGCCCGAAGTCATCTTGAACCAGTAAGAAATGATACTTCGTACTTACCTTTTCCTTTGCACTTGATTTTTACTCACGATTCCTTGATCTATGTAGGATGACGAAGGTGAAGATGATGCCTAAGATATGTCGCCGAAGCTGCCGCCGAAGCTGAAGCTTAATGAAGATCAGTAGAAGTATACTGTAGAAAAACTCAGGATAGTCTTGTATCAATTGTTGTAAATACAATTAGATTGTTTTCAAGGACCTTTGTACATACCTTGTAATATATTCTTACCCTTCGATTGAGGCGCTTTGATGTGGACGAAATCAGTTTTTTGAGCCGAAGGCGAAAAAACACCTTCCCTTCTTTTCGTACACAACGAAGCGTAAAAGCAATTCTTCTTTTTGCCGAGCAACGAAGCTTTTCTCTTTTGTATACAACAAAGCATAAGAGACCAATTCTTCTCTTTACCGAAGCTTCTCCTTTTTGTATACAACATAGCATAACGAATCATAAAAAACCACTTCTCCGAAACTTTTCTTTTACACAACGATTCATAAAAAACCAATTCTCCCTTCTGCCGAAGCAACCACTTTGGTTCACAAATGCTATGAATGAATGCTTATGCATGCAAATGTTATGATGTCATGTAATGCACGAATGAATGTCCGAAGCATATGTTCGAAGCCACATTGTCAGCATTACTTAGAAACAACCACACATTGGCTCTGCATTCCCTTAGGAACGACTTTGGAGCCTCTTCGCCTTTTACTTAGGCAGTATCAGCGTTGACTTTTCGCTGTAAGCTCTGCATCCCCTTAGGGACGTCTTTGGAGCTTCTTCGCCTTTTACTTAGGCGGTATAAGCTCTGCATTCCCTTGGGAACGTCTTTGGAGCTTCTTCGCCTTTTACTTTCGGCGGAACCAGCGTTGACTTTTCGCTGTGAGCTCTGCATCCCCTTAGGGACGTCTTCGGAGCTTTTTCTCTTTTTCAGTTTCGGCACTCGATGGTGCGTTCTCAGCTTTTACATTTACATTCTTTGGGGGATTTTGCTCTTATAAAACTAAAAAGGAAAATTACATATGATGGCCCCATTAAAAACCTTTCTCCCCCTTTGGAAAGGAAAAGGGTGCCATGAAAAAGAAAAGAAAAGACATACAAAATTACATCGAGTTATACATAAAACCGCCGAAGCTCATCCGCATTCCAAGATCTTGGAATTTCATTGCCATCCATGTCCTTCAGTCTGTACGAACCAGGCCTTGACGAAGATGCTACTAAGAAAGGCCCTTCCCATTTCAATTGTAACTTGCCCACTGTATCTGGGTTGGCCACTCTCCGAAGCACCAAATGCCCTGGCTCAATATTTTTTAGCCGGACCTTTCTATCTCGCCATTTTACTGTTTCAGCCTGGTATTTATTGATATTCTCCACGGCCTGAAGCCTGATCCCTTCTAAGGCATCCTTTTCCACAAGACAAGTATCTTCGGCACTTGATTCTGCCGAAGCTACCACTCTTATTGATCCAGCTTTAGCTTCTTCTGGAGTTATTGCTTCGTCACCAAATAACAACTTAAATGGGGTAAAGCCTGTAGACCTTGATGTTGTTGTGTTATGGCTCCACACCACTTTGGTCAACTGATCTGGCCATTTTCCCCTTGGTTGATTAAAGATTAGCTTCATTATTCCTGTCATTATGATGCCGTTGGCCCTTTCAACAAGCCCATTCGACTCCGGATGCCTGACTGATGCAAAATGGATCTTCGTTCCAATTTGATCACAGAAATTTCTGAAATCTTCAGAGTCAAACTGTGTTCCATTATCTACAGTGATAGCCTTCGGCACTCCGAAGCGACAGACAATATTCTGCCAGAAAAATTTTTGGACAGTGGCCGAAGTTATTGTGGCTAATGGCTTCGCCTCAATCCACTTGGAAAAATACTCCACAGCCACTATAACATATTTCAGATTGCCTTGAGCCGGTGGTAATGGACCCAGCAGGTCGAGGCCCCACCTTTGCAATGGCCAGATGGGTTGTATCAGCTGTGTCAAAGACGAAGGTTGCTTTTGATCTCTTGCACATTTTTGACAACCTTCGCACTTTTGAACT
This sequence comes from Zea luxurians, assembly GCA_029449295.1. Lineage (NCBI taxonomy): Eukaryota > Viridiplantae > Streptophyta > Magnoliopsida > Poales > Poaceae > Zea > Zea luxurians. The sequence continues at coordinate 468,883 of JAOPSE010000033.1, read as the reverse complement.
AACTCCGCTGCGTCCGAAGCTGCCTTCGGCCAATAAAATCCTTGGCGGAACACTTTTCCAAGTAACGGCCTGGATCCGATGTGGGATCCACACAGGCCTGCATGTATCTCCTTCATCAACTCTATACCTTCGGCCCTAGACAAGCACTTGAGTAGCGGGGCACAAACTCCATGCTTGTATAACTCCCCTTCTATCATGACATAGGGACGAGCTCTTGCCTCTATCCTTTTATTATAAACTTCGTCATCTGATAAAAAATTACCCTGAAGGTAAGAGATTATTTCAGTTCTCCAATCTTCACTGTAAACAGGAGAGATGTTGAGGACTGCTCTTTCAAGTAGCTCCACTGAAGGTGCCTTTATTGTTTCGAAGAACACATCCGAAGGTAGCGGCAGCCCCTGTGCTGCAGACTTGGCTAACAAATCAGCATGCTCATTTTGACCTCGAGGGATATTCTTAACAGAAAATCCTTCGAAGGAAGCTTCGATCCTTCGGACCGTGTCTAGGTATTTTTCAAGCTTCGGGTCTTTAGCCTTGCAACTTTTGTCAATATGACCCGAAACAACCTGGGAATCAGTTTTAAGAATCGCCCTTCTGATCCCCATTGCCTTTAGTTTCCGAAGACCCAGGAGCAAAGCTTCGTACTCAGCGATATTATTTGTACAGCTGAAGTCAAGTCTTGCTGCATAGCAAGTTTTAACCTTGGACGGTGAAACCAAAACAGCAGCTGCACCTGCTCCGAAGGTTCCCCAAGAGCCATCACAAAACACTGTCCATGCTTCGGCATCTTTATTCCCTTCTTCGTCCTGAGCCCCTGGCGTCCAGTCGGCAATGAAATCTGCCAATGCTTGAGACTGGATTGAGGATCTATGCACATAATCAATGTAAAATTCATTGAGCTCCGCAGCCCACTTTCCAATCCGGCCAGTTGCTTCTCTATTTCTCATGATGTCCTTCAACGGCTGCGAAGAAGGAACAATGATATTGTATGCCTGAAAATAATGCCGAAGCTTCCTGGATGCCATTAAAACAGCATACAACACCTTCTCCAGCTCTGTATAATTTTTCTTTGAGACACTGAGGACCTCAGATACAAAATATACTGGGACCTGCTTCTTGACTTGTCCATCAAACTTCTCCTGAACAAGTGCCGCACTTACTGCTGAGTGCGAAGCTGCCACATACAACAACAGAGGAGCCCCTGGCGTTGGTGGAGTTAATGTTGTGAGATCTATTAAGTATTGCTTGAGCTCTTCGAAGGCTTTTTGTTGACTCGGGCCCCATTGAAAGACTTCAGCTGACTTCAGCACCTCGAAGAATGGTAAGTTTCTTTCTGCTGATCTGGATATAAATCTGTTGAGAGATGCCAGCCTTCCTGTCAATCTTTGGCCCCCCTTTCTTGTGGTTGGTGGCTCCATTCGAAGTATAGCTTCGATTTTATTTGGGTTAGCTTCGATTCCCTTCGTTGAAACCAAACATCCAAGAAATTTACCCTTCTTCACTCCGAAGACACATTTTTCTGGATTCAGCTTCAGCCCAGCTTGTCTGAAGCTGGCGAAGGTCTCCTGCAAATCAGCAATATGATTTTCTTGCTTCGTGCTCTTTACGATGATGTCATCGACATAAGTCAACACATTTCTGCCTATCTGAGATTGGAGAACCTTCGCCGTCATTCTGCTGAAACTCCCTCTAGCATTCTTGAGCCCCTCGGGCATCCGAAGATAGCAATATGTACCACTTGGGGTGATGAAACTAGTCTTCGGCTCATCTTCCTTCTTCATCCATATTTGATGATAGCCTGAGTAGCAGTCCAGGAGACTCATGAGCTCCGAAGAAGCTGCTGCATCAACTAAAGAATCTATCCTTGGCAGCGGGAATTCATCCTTCGGACAAGCCTTGTTGAGATCTGTGAAATCAATACACATTCTCCACTTGCCATTGGCCTTCTTCACCATAACAGTGTTAGCTAGCCACTCTGGATACTTCACTTCTCTGATAACTCCTGCACTGAGGAGTCTTTTCACTTCATTGCGAGCCCCTTCGGCCTTGTAATCAGACATTTTCCGAAGCCTCTGCTTTCGGGGTCTGAAGGATGGGTCAACATTGAGCGAATGTTCAATAACATCCCGATTTACTCCACAGAGATCATTAGCTGACCATGCAAAGACATCTTTGTTGTTGAATAAAAACCTTATCAAGGTTTTCTCCTGGTCTTCAGATAATTGCGAGCCCAACAACACCTTCTGCTCTGCTACATCTTCACACAATAACATAGGCTTCGGCAGATCCGCTGAAGCTGCCTTCTCCCTCCTGAATTTGTACTGTTCACAAGCTTCAGCTCCATCTATATTATGGATTGTCTTGGAGTCAGTCCAGCTTCCTTCGGCCCTTCTAGCAGCTTCCTGGCTTCCATGAATAGCAATAGGTCCTTGGTCCGAAGGTATCTTCATGCAGAGATAAGCTGGGTGAAGAATTGCTTCGAAGGCATTAAGAGTGCCACGGCCGATGATAGCATTGTAAGGATACTCCATGTCAACAATATCAAACACAATTTGCCCAGTCCTTGTGTTGTTGACAAATCCGAAGGTTACCGGCATGGTAATCTTCCCAAGTGCCACAATCTGCCGCCCTCCGAAGCCACAAAGAGGGTGCGTAGCATCATGAATCTTGTCTTCGGGCTCTTGCATTTGTCTGAAGGCTTTAGCAAATATAATGTCAGCTGCACTGCCTGTGTCAACTAGGACATTGTGGACCAGAAATCCTTTGATCACGCAAGAGATAACCATGGCATCATTGTGGGGATAATCCTTAAGCTGAAGGTCTTCCTGAGAGAAGGTAATTGGAATATAGGACCATTTTGACTTGATGAAGGGTCCCTGCACTCCAACATGCTGCACCCTTCTCTGAGCCTCCTTCTTCTGCTTCTTGTTAGCCGGCTCTGAGCAAGAACCGCCTGTTATCGGGAGCACCAGCTTCGAAGCCGAAGCAGCTCCAGCTTGGTTGTTGAACGAAGCCATCAGCTCAGAAAAGTGGAAGTGAGTTCACCGGAGGTGGGCGCCAATGTTGGGGGCTTGTTCTCAAATGCTAAGAGTTAAGAACAAGGCAACACAGAAAATGTTAAATATTAAAGGTCCTTCGTCCTCCACTTCATTATATCCCTTCGGGACATAAGGAACTTCGGACGAAGGTTACGAAGGACGCACCTTCGTAAACATAATAACGTAGGGTGAAGCATTCATATAAATCATGAGGTATAAAATGGACATTCAAATGTTAACATAGAATCATTTCCATTTCTATTAATACGAATGAATATAAATGACAAATGTACCTTCGGTCCTGAGGAAGGCAGGAATACAAGTGTGATGCGAAGGCAAATGACAGGTTCGCGTGAACAGTACAGAGATACTGTTCATCTATTTATAGGCACAGGTCGCAGCCTGTGACAAATTACAATTATGCCCCTTACAAAAGTTTACAACATTGACTCAGACCTATATGTATAAAAAGGTCATTCTATCTCTATGTCGGTTTGAAACGCCGAAGCTCCATGAAAAGGAACCTTCGGCCATCTCTTGGAGACGTTCTTCAGCCGAAGCTGCTTCTTCGTGTGGGACCTTCGGCGCACCGAAGCACGACCCCAACAAGCACCTCTGAAAAAACTGAACTAATAAATTAAGTTGTGTCGTATGATCCGATATAGTGCCTTTATTTATCTTATATTACTTTGTTTGAGGTTTTCTAATTTGGCTTTCTAATCATGCAATTTCCCTCCTAATTGTTTATGCGTGCTTAATTTCTCGAATTTGGATCTGGTTGCTCTTCGTTTGGACTAATTTGGACTTATGAAGGGAGGTAACCTATGTACCAACAATTGTTAGCATTACTCAGCTACCAGAGTCCTATAATTTTTGTTGATTCGGCTACCTATGTACCAGTGTTGGATTCAAGTGGAATTTGGTGTGAATTGTTTTAATGTTTCTCTTCAGCACATTTTATTTACTGCCTTCATGGTTCACTTGTGGTAAACCTCTACTGCTTAATCTCATACAACCAAACCGTCATTTTTGGTTTTACTAGATTGCTTTGGTAGGCCGATCGCAAGTGCACCAGAATCATGGTTTGATGTTGTTGAGCGGACCTCAAAGGACAATAACAATACACTACAGTAAGTATTTATTCTATTAGCTACCACAAGGGAAATAAATCCAGTTACTGTGTGACATCATAATGCAATCTTTCAGGAAGCTGAAGTATGAGGAAATAGTTGCCAACATATGACCAGATTTTGGAACTAATGGAAAGGAGTTAATAAAGGTACCATATACTATCTGATTGGCTACTTCCTAAATCCTAACAATATCATGCACCAACTTTAAAAAATCTAGATTGATGATTTTGAAAAAAACAATGGTGTATGTGTTGTCTCAAGTAGTGTCTAAGTTCTTGGCAGCTATTGTTAATGATTCGTGAATAATATCAACTGATTGTTTTCCTTTTCTTTTTAAAGTTTTACAGGATCATGCGCCAACACAAAGATATGCCAGTTTTGGGTAGCGGTTACTCTATTACTGGACAATGTAGTGAGGATGTATAAACCTTGATGGCTATTTACTTTACAAAACATTGTAGAATGATATCCCATTCCCTTTTGTTATCATTTATTCCGTCAGCATTCCAGAAAAAAGAATTTGATGGCTCATTTTGAAAGTATGGCTTTATAGCTTTAACATGGTGTTTTTGGCTTTCTGCGTGCAATTTGGTGAGCCTCAAGCAATGCTTGTGCAGTCCTTTGTTTCTTGATTTTCACCGCTTACATTTTTTGTTTGTTCTTATCATTTGTTTCAGGTAATCAGGCATGCACCGCTGCATCATGTATTCTTTTTGGGTGCATCATTTTCTGATTTTGCCCTTGATTAATCAAGATGTGTAGCTATGCCAGTATTAATCACCTATAGTCCAGATTATGGTAGTCCTTTTAGAGGAAAAACTCAAGCAAACTTCCCAAAAATTTTGAACCTAAACAACCCTCAATGCTCTGCAGTCTGCATTTATTATGGCTATAACACAAATTAGTTAATCGGGATTCAGTTCCCGAGCCCAGAGGTATCTGTGGACTTTTTTGTTCACCGCCTTCACTGTAGTACTATGCTATAGTAGTATTGTTGAGTTAACCATACTCTCTAGATCTTTGATTTTAGAGCACGACCAGGAACCGCCGACCACGCCCAATCGGGAGCTCTATCTTGGTAAGTGTCTTGCCGGGCTCTTGAGTGAATCTCTCACGCGTGTCTGCGGGTTCCTATACACTGTTGTTTTGGTTATCTGAAAGTTTATGTAAAGGACAACCATCTCATTTATTAGGATTAATATATTATAGTTCAGTGATAGCAAAATTTTCAAATTGCTTTACGCCCAAAAGAGAGGCATCTCCGTGGGGGCTGGTTGTTTTGCTGAGAAAAAATACCGATCATGGAGGTGTGTCCACACATTTCTTGGCCTGGGGATCTTTCTGTGCCTGCTGATGGTCACTACAAATGGTCATTGCCTCTATTGTGTATCCTTTAGTTGATAGATACATGTTAGACGTTGCTTAATATACCATCTTATATTGATTGAGTTTGCTTGCTGACTACATATGGTTAATTGCTAGATACATGGAGCCAAATGTTATCTGATATACCAGCTTCCATCACTTGGGTTTTGCTTGTTGGCTACCTGCTGGTTTATTCAAGGTTTTTAGTTAAGTGCAGAAACTACACTGATTTTTTTCGCTCAAACAAGCATTTATAAGCTACCAGCTCCTGGCTTCAGCTTCAACCATGCACCTATCTCTGTCTGCAGAATTTGACTACTCGGTTGGGCCAACAATTGTAAGTTACCAGCTCCTTATATTTTGCTTGAGAAACTCGGATCTTGGTTGAAATGTCAATGTCATTCTAAAAGAGAGTAAATCACTAACAAGAAGTTTACTGATTCCTTTATTAAACCATTCCTTTCGTTTTTTAAACAAACAGTAATTCATGTTGTTTGCTGATAGGTTGGTCGCATTATTATGGCAGGGGTTGTGGTCGCATTATTATGGCGGGGTTGTGGGGCAATGAGAACAAATTGGTTTTATGTGGTGCATGTTAGTTGTGAAATGGTATTTGAAAATTTTATAGGAATCCAAAATCCTAAATCCAAATTGTATATTTAATAATTGGAAGCGGTTTCTCTTGGTAAACCTCAGCTTCGCTTCTTCATGTATATTGTTTTAAAAAATGGTAGTTCAACATTTGGTTCTTTTGCAGTACCTGGAACAAAAGCTTACAAGCATATGTCAGCCTCATCTAGGTCATATTTTCCCCATTTTTTTGCACATTGAACAGTTTATGGTTGAGTAGCCTAACAAGCCACATGTTCTGCATTCTAACACCATATGCAATTAAACAATCACGTTCCATTTCACCAAAAGACGTGAGCATGTAAACAATATCATAGAACGGGAATAAGATAACCAACAAGTACATAGTTTATTTGAAATCCTTATATGAATAAAGATTTATATTTTAAATCTTAATTAATAGGCCTTTTTTTCCTTGACCTTGTCATATGAAATAATCCTCCTGCTTGTTAGGTATGACAGTGACTCAACTATCGGCCATAGATTATACATAGAAGATATAACAGTAGAATTGGAAGGGGAAGGGTGGCCGTTTGACAAGACCAATTACCAATATTTACTAGGAAACAATTGCAACTAATCTTGACGAGTTTCTTGAAATATTAGTAAGGGTTTCTACTTATATATATTTGATGTGCACTTATATTTTTATTAATGAGGTTGACATAAAATCCTAACAGGAGAAGTTATCTAGAAAGGGTTGTGTTGAACCTGCCATTGTAGAGCCATCTTAAGACAGACATTATTCCAGATGTGGAGAAGTTTCAAATTGTAGACCCTAGCTGCTATGTTTTCTAAGTTCCTATTTATTTCCACCTATACTTTTTTGTAATTAGTACGAGATATTTAAATATGTATGTTAGCTGAATAGGCAAATAGAAATACCAGAGGTTTTCCTCATGGGAGCATGTATGGATGGCCCCATTATAAAAATGAAAAACATCAGAAGCATAAGCCTTAATATTTGATGTCAATATCTCCCATGTTTTGAATTGCATTTTTTTATGTAACTGAGCCACTAACAAATGAAATACATGGATCTATTAGGTTGGTTTGTAACTTCATATCAAAACATGTACTTTTTTGTTGCAAAAGAACACACGTATTGGGATGAACATTGACATAGCATACAATGTAGGATAATCCGAACTATTTTCAGGTGCCTTTTGCAACTGTCTTCTACCAGAGAGCATGCGGCTTGAGTCAACTGAGACAAAGCATCTTGCAGACTATCATTTCTCAGGTAGGTTCTATCGTTCTCTATTTCCTGTCATAACTGGTGGTTTCTCATGCTATTTATAATGACAATACCAGATACTTTGATCTTCTTCCTTTCATTTTTCACATCTGTATATTGCACTATAGTCCAATCTGGTGTGCACTATTGTTATCCAGTCTCATGTCGTATTGCTGTCTGAATTTAGATGGTTCCAACACCACCAGCAATGGTAACTTTGACAGAGATGACATGGAACAAAAACACCTGCTTCCGACGTCTTCTGTTGGTGAAGACACAATTGTAAAAGAAGTTCACATATGAATGTCTAGCGAAGCCTTGTAGTGAGTTCTCTCTGTATTCTAAAACGTTATGGGTTTCAACACTCATTGTGCAGCTTGTCATTCATTATGTGCATTGTCAGTGTATTTTAAAAATGTAATGAGCCATTTCTATTGTACTCTGAAATTTTGTGTACATTGTGGGTAATCCACATTCATGACTGGGTTCATTTCACTTGTACCACAGTCCACATGTAATTACCTTGCTCTTTGCTTTGTCCTTTGAATGGGGTAAAGCCGGATCTGATAATAGAATACATAGCCTGTTTGAGAGAGCTCTAACTGATGATAAGTTGCAGAAGTATGTCCTGTTGTGGCACTGTTATCTAGCCTGAGGCAGAAATAACCCTGCAACTCTTTTGTAGCACGGCGTGTGTTCTTTAGACCTATACATGTCTATCCATGGTATAATGCTGACATGTTTGATGATGGTGTGGTTTTGTCTCCCTTGCATTGCAGCCTTCTACTTAACGTTGTTCTATAGTCAATTGAATAAAAAACAAGTTATTTGTTTTAATGACATTTGATCTACAATTTCTCCTGATACCGGACCATGAAGAAGTTAATATTGTTAGATGGTGGTATTTTCTTTTTAGATACCGTTGCAACGCACGGGTATTATCCTAGTAATTATTATAAATTAATAAAGATGAATGAAAGGGAGTGGTCGCACGGTGAGACGCGCGACACAGCATTTAAATTGAATTAAGAACTGAACGACTCGCCGTGCGACAGAGCACGCAACGAGATTCTTGCAATAATTATAGATAAACGTTAAGCGTTGCGCGACGAAACGCACGACGGCTTATGCCAACAGAACTATATTTAAAAATGAATCATCGCGCGACAAAGCGCGTGACACAACACATTAATAAATATAAATTAAAAGAATCGTCGCGCGACGAATTGCGCGACGCAGCACATTGACTAAACAAAATTAAAATGGATTAAACGAGGGTTAAACGAAGCGCGACTATGGTCGCACGCGCGAGAGCACGCTGCGCGTGTCGAGGGCACGCGAGCCGTGCAGGCGCGCGGGATGCGAGTCGTCGAGGCACGGGCACGGGCAGAGGCGTGGCCGAGGGCGCGACGCGGGGCGCGGGGCCGAGGAGGGGACGCGGCCGGGGAGGGGCTCGCCGAGGGCGGGCGCGCGACCGGGGAGGGGCTTGCCGGGGGCGTGAGGCTGGGCGCGGGGTGGCCGAGGGGGCGGCGTGGGGCACGGCCGAGGGCGATGCACAGGGCGTGGGGCCGAGGGCGGCGCGGGCGCGGGGCCGAGGGCGGCGTGGAGGGCGCGCGGGCAGGGAGGTCGCGCGGGGGGAGAAAAAGGGGAGGGGGAGGAGAGAGAGAAGGGAAGGGGAGGAGAAAAACTCACCTCTGGGGATCCAAACTCTGGCGATCACGTCTCCAAACCCTAGGGCACCACGGGGAGAGAGAGAGAGGGGTGGAAGAGGGAGAGGGAGGTTACTGCGCGGGAGAAATCAAATAAGACAAATGGATCAGGGGGGAGGGAGGGGGCGCGCGCATAGGGAGGGCAGGGGGCGCCGGGGGCGCGCGGACCGGACCGGGCCCGGCTGGGCCGGGCTGGGACACATCGCGGACCGAAACTCACGACACACACGACCATTAAACGGAATCCGATCGCGAACCGAAATCCGAAACGGGACGAGATGAACACGCGACATCAGACAAAGAAATGCGCTTCGGCATGATGCAACACCCATGACACTTAGGTTTTGTTTATACATGACACGGACACTTGTCACTATGCTGGTTTGAAATTAGGGACGAAGGAGCAAAACGGGAAGAGAAAGAGAGTAACGCCTGAATTTGGTGAGTAAAAAGAAGAAAAAATTCTACCCCCAAATTCTGGGCGTTACAATAATTCATGTAAGATGTTTTACAATAATAATTATTAAAGAAAATAATTCAAACACATAGCCACATTTTAGAAGTACAATAAGATAAATTTATAATCTTCACATATTTATTTAAAAGGATATAATTTCTTATGTAAAATCTATATTAAGAGATAGTTTAACTTAATTCTTTTTTGAGAATAAATCTTTAACACAAAAGATAGTTCACATAAGAATCTTTTACGTAATCTATTATTTGAAAACACCTTTATTTAAATCATGAAATGAGTTTTCCTAATTTATCTAGAATAGGATTTTATAGTGTTACATGCCTAGGGAGAAAATCCTAGCTTTATAAACCTATTGATGCATGCTATGCGGCCATGCCATTTGCTTTGCTGACAAATGGACACTACACTACTGTGCACTATTTTGTATGTACAAAACCAAAAGATGGAGAGAGATGATGGAGGTTTCATGATATGCTATTTTTTTATAATACAATTCCTTTTTTGGTTGGAGTAAGGTATGGTTGTTGTTGGACTTACACATACCATCAGATTTATAGGTTCATGTTTTGATCAAAACCTACATCACTACTCTGTTGATATACATTCAACTCATGAAATGTTTTCATGTGCTTGATTATTTATTTGGGCGGACTTTTCGGCTATATATATATACATACATATATATGGAGTCTGGTTATTTGGAGTCCAGGACTTCAAATAGTTATAGGAAGCCTTGGTCGGATCCCTCCCCCCATGAGCCACGCCCATACGACCCACCACCCTACACCCCACATCCAGATCATGTGGGTGCGCTATTTTAGGGATCTGTTTTTATGTCAGTTATAGACACGATACCAGGTTTTGAGCATAAAAATCATCACGTTTAAGCGTAAATTAGTGTCAGACATAGCATAAAATCATGTTTTCGTCACCTTGCATGCGGGGTTTTGTTTTTATGGAAGGTACAATCATCACCCACCAGGCGTGCATGCGGTTTTCGATTTTTATGATAGGTGTGGTTTCAGATCCAAAAATTATAGCATGTCCAGAAATTATGTTATATCCGAAAATTGATGTGCATGCAAAAATTTTGCATGCAGGACACTATGTGGACGCAACCCATATTTGATCGTAAAAATTCCCACGTTTGAGCGTAAATAATGTCAGATATAGCCTAAATGTTGATTCACTCCCAACAACTGCCCTTGCGTCCATGCAACCACCATAAAATCAGGATTTGATTGTAGGAGTTAATTAGGAGATTTAATTAGTTGAGTTGATCATGTAATTTATTTTTTATGGTAGTCACAAACACCATAAATGTCACACCTGGATTTAAGGGATAAAGTCGGGTGCTTCTCATATGTGCATCAAAGAAGAACATCACATATAATGACAAAGTATAAAGAGATAAATGTCACAAGTATCATTATTACATAGCGGAAGTCTTACAAAAATAGATGATAACAATAAAACGAACTAAATAATTATTCCTTGGCGCCATCAAGCTGACTAAAAGACGCCACCTAGATAAGCTCGTACTCTTGTTGTAAGCGTCCTCCTGGACCACTTGTTCTTCTCCTGTGAGGGGTTATATATCACAAGAGTGAGCTCACAAAAGATCATAGCTCAACAAGTTGTGGGGAATAATGTGCGTGAACTCACCAAAGGTGGGAGTTCATGTGAAGTGTAAGGCTAATCAATAAATGATGGTTAAAGCTGATCATTGCTTTTAATAAGTTGGTCAAATTTTATTAGCAGTTACTAAATGTAAGTATATACCAAACCAGAGTAATAATAGATCAAAATTAATAGTAAACCACAATGCGATACAAATGACCAGTTAATTTTAATTCCATAAGTTAATCATGTGAGGGTCTGATCCACTCATGACCGTGAGCACGACTGATATACCAGTTTTACACTCTGTAGAGGTTGCACATCTTTACCCACAAGTCATGTTACCCATCTGCCAAGGGGTCATGAATCCCATACACCTCTACCAAGGAAGCGAGGCAGGGTAACAATACGATGCCTTTACAAAGTTCCACTAGCTTCAGAAAACCCGCTACAATATCTAGGGAGCGCAATGTAGGAATCTTCCATCTGACCGCCACCGCAGCAAAATCAACCCGAGAACCTCCCTACACCGACCACTCCCCTACTGCCCTTGCCCCTTTCGGGTAAGGTAGTCATCTACTAGCTTTCCTAATTAGTCAGCCAAGGCCGTCCCATACCACCCTTGTGTAGCACTATTTTCCCAAGCGGTCGCTCCATGTTCCAATTAACATAATGATCTTGTCATGAACAGTAAATAATAAATTGATAATGAAAGCATGATCATGAATAATGTGTATCTTAATACCCAAAACCACATAAAGCAATAGCAGATACTACCCAAAATTTCAGTGGTAAACAAGGTATAAAGATAGTCAAACTAGGGTGACCTATTGAGTCCCATCAAAATTAATCTATGCAGATCATAATGATTAACAGGAACATTATTCGGTAAATAGAAGTGATCAAGGGCACAACTTGCCTTCAACGAGCTCCTGCTTAGTATTTTCCACTCCTGAGACTCTGGGTCCTCGGTCACTTGCCCGTCTATTCACAACAATACAAGAAAACATGGTATAGGAGAAGTTAATATCACACCAAATAGCAGAACGAAATGCATAATAATATTCTACTCATCGTAACAAGATCATAGGTTTGAGCATCACTAAATTCGGAGTTATGGATAACAAGTTATGATTTTCTAAAGGTTTTATGTGTTTGGTACAAAAATAGCCATGTGATTAATTTTAATATAGGTTTCATGCTAAAACAGAGTTACCAAGTGATAAACAATATTTAAACAAAATTATTGCAACTAGAATGGATTAAAAAAGGAGTTAAAATGAACTTTCTAGGAATTAAACAAGATTCTGGAATTATTGTTACACTAAAAATCATTTTCTAAATTAATTCCTCTGATTTCTAACTCCTTGGACTGCGCGCAATATTCACGAGAAGTGTAGGGGCTGATTTCTAAAATCTCAGGGGTTATCTCGTATTATTCCCCACTGCACTCGGACAGTGGGTTAATTTCTCGTTTAACCAGGGACTCATGTGCAATTTTGCCTCGACGAAGCGTTATTGGGTGATCTTAGCGGTCCGATCTAAATCGGATGGTCCCGATTAGATCCGAGTTACTATGAACCGGTACTTAACAATGCGCGTTGGATCGGGGATCAATGGTTAGGATTTTATGAAACATGATCTGCAACCATCCATCGGATCCAATTTCAACGATCCCGATTCAAATCAGACAAATGGGGCAACTTCTAATCGTAGCCACCCATAGCAATCAGATTGTAAGGATTTGTTGGCAACAGGGCGACTCTCCCAACCCACATCTGCCCAGCCACGCGCGACGGCGCAACGCAGACATGGCGGCGCCATCGCCGGCGTTCCCCAATCCCTAATCTCTCACTCTCGAACTTTGATCGGCGCACTACTATACGAAGAGGATACTATTGTGAATGTATTGACGAGGTCCATACCAGAATCCAAGTGGTGCCCTACCTTGTCCGCGGCGCACATCGAAGTTGCGGCGACAGTGAAAAATCCTGGGGTCAACAGTGCACTCCCGAATCCAAACTTTCGCGTGTCTACTCCATAGGACTCGGCGAACACCAATGCTCCCACCTCAGGCCACCGGTCACCAGTGACGCGAAGAATAGCGCCGGCGGGAGATGACCCTGAATCCCTGATCCGCGCGTGCGATTATTGGCAGCACACTGATTTATGCTGGGATAGCCTCGGGAGTTTGATGGGGGCATGCGCGTGGTCGAGGCGACCTCCCCAACATATTGGCACCGCATCAGTTGGTTGGGTTCTTAGGCGGATTTCACGCGCGGTAAGGTCGCCGTCAGTTACGGCGTAGAGGAGCCCAGCTCGTGGCCGGGTCTGACTTGTGGGGACCACCGGCCAGTGTCAACCGCACCTAGTGAGACTGACACCCGGACCCCACAAGTCGGCGCGCAAGTTTGGCTATTGGGCCGTGCGGAAAGAAAACGAATGGGCCAAGGGGAACAGGTTTGAGCCCACACGCACTTATCTTTTTCTTTTTTTCTTTTACTTTCTTGTTTTCTTTTCCTCTTATTTTTGCATTTTAACTTGAATTCAAATATTGTTGTGGATTTCATATTTGGATCAAATAGACAAATTTACCTACGAGTATGAACCTGTGCATTTATTTATTTATATATATTCTCTTTTATATTTATATAGTATTTCCCTTATTCTTTATATCATTTTCAATTTCTAAGTGGTAAGTTTGGTCTTAAATCCCAATTTGGGCACTAATATATTTTTATTAATATTATTATCATTATTTATAGATGCACAAACACATAAACTCCACCATGATGCATACAGTATTTTATTAGTTAATTATTCACTTTAAATATGGTTACTCCTATGTTCTATTAAGTAGAGGGCAAAACATATAATGAGATCAACTCTTTCTTATTATTTATAAATTGGGTATTACAATAAATCAAGGGACTTCATTTTTATTGTGCTCATGAGAAATATGTATGTAATACACTGGTGGACGCACTCCAGCTCGAGCGTAAAATGCTTCATTGTTTAGTATAAAACTCCTCAGTTTTGATCGTAAATACTAAGCCAACGTGAGAGATGTTGACAACTCTAATGCGTTGTTTTCATGATCATAAAAATCCTAAAGTTTAAGCATAAAATAGTGTTAGACACAACGTAAACTTTGATTCTAACCCAACCAACAGCCACCACGTTTATACAACCACCATAAATCAAGGGATTTGATTAGGGGAGTTGATTATGATATTTGATTTTTTATGGCAGTTACATAAACCATAAATTAAGGGGTTTTCTTTTTCACCATGCACGCAAAAAATATGCATGCGGCACATTGCTGGCGCACCTAGATTTGCGTAAAATCTTTTAACTTTTAGCGTAAAAATTCTTATTTTTTTCGTAAATACCGAGCCAACGTGAGAGCTATTGATAACTCAAAAGTGTTGTATTTATGATCGTAAAAATCATCAAGTTTGAGCGTAAAATAATGGCAAATATAGCGTAAATGTTATTAGCGTAAAAATAACAAGCCAAGTGAGATACAAATCATCATAAAATCATCGAATGGAATGCGTAAAGTAGTGCAATGATCGACATAAAAATTAATCATGGAGGCATAAACATAGATCCGATGAGGTCATTGCCGGAGGATGTCATAAAGCCAACAGATCGGAGGAGACCGTCGTCGGATGATGCCCGAACAGCGCCGGATCAAAGGATGTCATGGGGCCCGAGGTGCGGATGGTGAACCCCACACATGCCTCTAGGGAGACACCGCCGCTGCGCCTCCAGGAAGCCATAGGCGCCGCGCCTCCGGAACGGGGAGCCATCGACACTGTGCCTCCTGATCGAGGAATCGTTGCTGTCGCGTCGCTGGATCAGGGATCCACCGCCACTGTGCCTCCGGATCGTGGAGCCGATGTCGTCTGTGATTTCATGGTAGTAAAATATACATGTGCAATTGTTTTCTATTTCTCTTGTAAGGGTGGATAATAAACGTCGTCCATTTTGGGACTTCTTTGTTCGATGTTTGGGATATAAAGTTGATCTAGCTCTTGTAGATCTCGATGTACGGATGTTGTACTGTATATTTGCAGTATGTTTGGTACATTAAAGATTAGCATTTTGCAATGAAGTGATTTCCGAGATGCATCCTTGTCTAATGAACAGTCCTTGACCATGCTTCTAATTAATTTATGAAAATTAATTGTTATCTTCAGAAAAATGTCATATATTTTTATCTCTTAAGATTCACATTGCAACGTATTCCTAATCTTGTGATATTATCCCATTTTTATTGCTGATGAAGGGCAATGTCACCAATGTGGAGAATAAAGATGTGGACTCAAATGACATCCTCCGCTTTGATCAGTTAAGGCATGAGTAATTGAGCTAGAAAAGTGAGTGTGGAAGAATGCGGATGAAGCTCAAAGGAGGAGGTATGCTTGTTTAACAGGATCTTGAAATAGCAAATTACTGGTTTCTCGGTACTTGAGTAGAAGAAGGGCAGGGCTGGTACAGTGGTAAGACCTGTCTCACTGAATCACGAGGTTATGGATTTGTAGTCTCTCTAATTTAATATGACTCATCATAGCCATGGTCATCATAGGGCGCACGAAGTGTGCACTACTACAGTAAACCTCTGTACAAGCGGTCCGGTTAGCCTCTACACAGGCGGTTCCAGGAACCGCTTGTGGTGCACCGCCTGTGATGTAAAACAACATCACATGCGGTCAATCAAAAACCGCTTGTGATAGACACACATCACAGGCGGTCTAGTTTAAAGGAACCACCTGTGATAGACACACATCACAGGCGGTTTTAAATATAAGTCCGACTGTATTTCAATATACAGATTCCAGATTCATATTCAGATTCCAGATTCCTATACAGAATTAATAACAGATTCAAACACAGATTCAAACACAGATATGTTGCATAACAAGTTCCATACACAGATTCATCCACATATCAAGTTCCATCATACACAGATTTATACACATATCAAGTTGCATAACAACTCAACATCTCAAAGTTCCATAGACAACTAAACATCTAAAGTTCCTAACTAAAGATCTAAACACTGTGTGATATCGTGTACAAACTTAGTTCTGGGAATTGTTGCAAATTTCCATTTGTATTGTAGAATAGCCCTTGTTGTTGAAGAACTTCATGGCGCATAAAGTAAAGCAAGTCTTTTACAACCTTAGCCACGCCAATGGAAACCATATCTCTTTCTAACCATTCAGCATTGATCTTGGATTTAGGAACCTGCAATGAAAGCAAAAAGCAAGCAGTACTAAGAGTAATGTGATGAGCAACAATATAACATAAAAATTGCAACATAGACAATGATAGCGAACTTACATCCTCACGATTGACCATGTAATGGAAGGTGACACGACACCATTCGCATACATAATAACCACACAGGACAGTACCCGGAGGTTGTTTGTCACTATATGGAAATAATGATATTGACAAATTAGGCTTGTCCTCTGGATGTTCACCGCCAAGATCTTTCCAATAAAAACGGTATGCACTGCATATAAGAATAGCATTGTGAGATTAAGAATACATTTGTTAAGTCGTAATAAGTACAAGTGCACAATAATAATCATACTTCTCCAAAATCTTCAAGAAGTCATTATACGTAGCCTTTTCCATTCTCATTGAGTCGAAGACCACGACTTTACCATGCTTTGGAAAGATCATGATACAAATGTAGTGGTCACTATATAGACATAGACGAAAACACATGTTAAGATCACGATTGCCATAATTTATAGTCCAAAACCATGTCAAGAACTTAGTTAAAGTGGTGCGGAGCTATTATTAAGTCCTTGTCATGTTGTACATGATTATACATGGCTCGTCCAATGTATGCCGCCATTACCTTCATTTTCTTTCTCTGATTCTGTTTGACGGCTTTCTCAAATTCAGCATCATCCAAGTCTTTGTATTCTTCTCCATGTCTCCGAGCAACTTCTTTGTAGCGAGCTTGGGATATCATCAACGGGTCAAGAAACCCTGTCTTAAGTTGTTTCTTCTTATCATCCATGTATTGCTTCCTACGTGTAAAAGTGTTAATCGTTAGACTTTCGTTTATGTGTGCGTGTACAAAACTAACAAATATGAAAGTTTAGAGGTACTTACAAGCAAAAGAGGGTTAAGTAGTTGGTTTCCATCCTTTGTCGGTGGTACAACAACCAGAGATCGTCAAAGAATAAATGCCGCACAGGAGCTATATTATCTTTGCTCCAAAATGCATCTTCTGGCACAACAAATGTGAAGTCCTCGAGTTTGTATTTGTTGCTAGCCACCATGTACCACTCATGCATTCTAATCTCCAGAGTCGACAACTTAGAAAGTTGCACCGTCGTCAAGAACGGCCTCCCATTCACAAATTTAGGAGGAACATCCTTCTTCTTGTATATCGAGATATTGGTTTTAAGACGTAATGATTCTCGAGTATGAATCATTCCATCTTCTTCCCATACTTCGAAATTGTCTATTTGGGACCGTGTGCGTACTCCATGAGATGATGATTCCGCTTTTGATTGATTTGTCATAACTCTCCACAATTTATGCAGGTAGCGTGCCACTGATTCTGACGGTTTCTTGACATCGTCAGTGGCGATTCGCTGATCAATTTTCTTTGAAATAGTTGGCCCTTCAACATTGGTGTCAACCTTTGCTTCCTTTTTGATGTTTGCGTCGACATTCTGAGGAACAATTTTGTCTACGTCCCCCTCGTCGAGTTCCTTCGCAAGAGGTGATATGATTGTTTCAACGATTTTTGTGGAGGTCGGTGCCATATTTTCCTGCACCATGGGGTATGGAATGATCGAACTATCTTTCTGTTGCATTGGTGTTGAATTTGGCGTTGGTGACTTATGACGCGATACACAGCTTAAGATTGGCTCATCACCCAACTTGATGTCGCGTCGATGCCAAAGGACCAACTCGTTCATTGCCTCCTGCAAAGTTATGATCCCCTCAACTGGAAAGTCTATCTCCCAATCTTCACAACCACTGTCTGTGATCTCTAGAACTTGGACCATAGCATAGTACGACGGGACAGGATTATCCTTGTAGTTAACAAGTCCTAGTTTTACCAAACCAGTAGCAGCTTGTTTTGTTTTTGTCACAGATCGATTGATTGGAATATGAAGAAAGCAAGGCTTGTCCTCAACAATATCGTCTACAGGGTACTTGGTGAAGTCTTGCACAGATCCTACGCTGCTAGGGACTATAGGTGGACTCATGTGGCCTGGCTTGAGTTCAAATGATATGCATTCTGTTTTCTTCATTTTGTTCATCACGTCATTAATAGCCTTTTGTACCCTTTCATCAATAGTCTCTTCAAGGGTCCTTTTCGACTTCTCGTGTTTCATATATGACGTCGTATACTCTGGAAACGCCTCTCTCTAGGAAATCTTAGAAGAGATTCCCCGAGCCCGTCCAGTGTGTTCAGGATTGACTAGTGCTGCAGTTAGTATGTCATTCTCCCTCCGAGGCTTAAATTCGCCCTACTTTCTCTTATCTGCATATTCTTGAATTTTTGTCGAAACTGACCCTTCAACTTACACAACTTTCAAGAAGTAATCAATTTTTTTCAAGTACCTCCCATACTAGAAGGATATGGAAATTTGCCACAGCATTGATTTGATGCATGTAACAAAGAATGTTTTTAAGAGCATCATTGGAACCTTGCTGGGCATGCCGAGTAAGACAAGGGACGGACTTAAATCACGCAATGATCTAGTAGATCTTCAAATCATACCAGAACTTCATCCAGTGGATAGTGGCAAAGGGAAGCCTTACCTCCCCCCAGCTAGCTACAACTTGTCAGTTGAGGAGAGAACAAAGATTTGCAAATGTTTGCGTGGGGTCAAAGTGCCCACAGGTTTCTCATCCAATATCAGCAAACTAGTCAGGATGAAGGACTTGTCTCTATTTGGCTACAACTCTCATGACTGCCATGTGATGATGACGGTGTTCCTCCCAATTGCGGTAAGAGCCCTCGAAATAGAGCATGTCAAAGTTGTCATCACATGCTTGTGTTACTTTTTCAATGCGGTTTCACAAAAAGTAATAGCTTTAGAAGACTTGGACTATCTAAAGGCATACATCATCGAGACTATGTGCAAGCTTGAAATGTGTTTTCCTCCATCATTTTTTGATATGCAAGTACACCTAATCATACATCTCGTGGATCAGATAAAAATATTAGGGCCACTATATTTACATCATATGTTTCAGTTAGAGCGATACCTGTGAGTATTAAAAGGTTATGTGTGAAATCGCGCTCACCCAGATGGTTCAATCATGGAGGGATACACTACAGAAGAAGTGATTGAGAGCTGTATAGATTACATCAGTGACGGAACAATGATAGGTGTGCCTGTACCTAAACATGAGGGTAAACTATGTGGGAGAGGGAGAATGGGCAGGAAAACTTTTCGCGTTGAGGATTACAAGCTAGTATATTGTGCTCATGGTAGTGTACTACAACATCTCACGATAGTCGAGCCTTACATAGAGGAACACCTGGATGAGCTTCGTAAAGAAAATCAGAACCGCATAGAGGACTGGATCATGAGGGAGCACAAACATCGTTTCAGCGAATGGTTAATGGACAAAAACATCCCATTCGGAGACTCTTTGGAAGAGAAAACAATGAAGAATTTGGCTTCTGGGCCATCGTGTTTTGTGACATCATGGCAAGCATATGACATCAATGGGTACACATTCTACACTAAATCAAAAGACATGAAAAGTGTTGCACAAAATAGCGATGTTCGTATTGATGCTTTTGACCTACATGGACAGAAGACCACATATTTTGGATTCATAGAGGAAATATGGGAACTTGATTATAGCCCAAGCATGAAAATACCCTTATTTAAGTGCCAATGGGTACAATATCCCGTGGGGGTGATAGTGGATAACTACGGACTCACACTGGTAGACTTAAAGAAAGTAGGATATAAAGATGACCCGTGGGTTCTCGCCGAATGTGTTGCACAAGTGCTCTATGTACTCGATACAGCAGATGAGAAGATGCATGTAGTTATTTCTGGAAAGCAAAAAATTGTTGGAGTTGAGAATGTGGGAGACGAAGATGAGGAATACAATAAGTATGAAGAGATGTTCGTCTTCAACGGTCCAGAGAGAATCAAGCGTGTGGAAAAGAAAATTGATACGAACTTAAAGCCATACATGCGGAAAAATGGTAGTTCATGAAAAATTGTATGAATCAAATTGTATTTGTTATCATGTATGATCGACTATGCATTGTGGTTGCCAATTAATTTAAAATCTCTCTAGTTATCTATGTGTGCTATTAAAATTCATTTAAATTGTATTTGCATATTTCTGTTAAAAATTAAAATATTAATTCATTTAAATTGTATTTTCATATTTCTGTTAAAAATTAAAATATTAATATGGTAATCAAATCACAATCACAGGCGGTTTTTCATTAGGATCCGTTTGTGAAAAGAATAGAGCACCACATGCGGTCCTAAAAAAACCGCTTGTGATACTAATACATCACAGACAGTTTGAATAGACTGTGACATCCCAGACGGTTTTCTGACCGAACCGCCTGTGATGTAAAAAGCCTACCGCTTGTATAGAGCCAAATTGTACTAGTGGTGCCTACTGAAGTTAAAAGTAAAAACCGGCTGATGCTGATGGAACGGGGCAGGGCAGCGATGGCTAATGAATGGGAGGTACTGAGGAAAGGCAAGGCAGAGCCGAGGTCTCACCTTGTTCGATTGCGTTTGGATCAAAGGGGTCAGAGGAGATTAAATAATTAAAATTGAATAGAAGGGAACTTAATTCCTCTTAGTCCTATTCAATTCAGACGATATAAGAGCTTGTTCGTTTTGCTCTCAATCCACGTGTATTAGTGTATTAGGTGAGATTGTGTGGATTTAAATTCTAAATAAATCAAAAAACTTTATTTTTTTTTTACAATCCCATGCAATCCATTAATCCATGACAAGGTCGGGCAGAGGAGGGTAGTCTCGCTCGTACGGAGATGGTCCCCTGCATGATCTATGGATGCATGGATGATTGATGATGCCCTGCGCAAGCAAGCAAAGCAAAGCAAGCGGGGGCAGCATGAATGGCGTGTGTTCAATTCTGCGCAACGCAGCCCACCAGCGTGCGCAACCGCCACCACGCTTCAAATTTCTGGTTGGCGAGACAACGACGAACTGCCAGAGTTAACACCTGATCGATCTGCATCTTCTTGGCACGAGCGCGCGGCAGCCCCAAACTGCACTCCCACTCTCACGTACGTACAGTACGTACTAGAGCAACAACAATTCCTATTGAAATCGCGAGCGCGTCCGTGACATGAGAAGAGAGTAAAAAGTTTGTATCCCTGCTTCAAGTTCATCGACAAATCAGCAGGCATTTGAAAAACAGCACCTGTATGTCCATGGACATGATTTGGAGGCATCTCAAGCAAGCCATGAGCTAGGTATAGGTACTGAGGTTTGGCCATGTGACGGATCTTGGCGTCTGGTCTAGACGACAAAAGACCAAACGCAAATGGTCATGGTCTCCACCGAGGAGTCCTACGCCTGCGAGAGCCATGTGGGTGGGTGACCTATAGCTAGCGCTTGGTGCATGCATGTCGACCTGGTTGGCTGTGTAAGGACCACGCCGAACAACGCGTGGATGGAGACGGGCATGGCGTTGCTGTTGACCTGATGCCGTTGCCATTGCGAGTTTTCTATCATCACAATCCAGACAATTCTTTTGCATGTCTTTACTATTTGTGTTCCGTACTCTACTCATTTCCTTGGTCTCCGGCCGGTGATGAACTTTCATCAGTCCAAAATGGTTGTGGTCCTTCATTCCCTCAACTGACGTTCAATTTGAATCTTTGACCAAATAGGTTCACGTGATGAGTTTGATATCATTCGTCACATGACTGCTGCCACTGATTTATTACCGAAGTGTTAAAATAAAAAAAAACTAAGAATTAGTTTGGAAATTTAAATTCATTCCGAGATTCTTGGGAACGAGTGGAAAATTAATTCATTTTTCTCATTCAATTCCGATAATCCGGGAGAGGATTTATATTTCAAAACTAGCCCTAATAAAGGTACTCTCCTTAGTCGTTAAATGAAACAATTTCTAGAGTTGTTTTAAACAACCTTTTATGTTTAACTGGATTTATAGAAAAGAGTATAAAGTTTTATAACATAAAATAAATATATTATAGAAATATAACGCCTTTTCTAGTCCTTCAAATTTATAGTTTATATAATAATACTACTTTGGTTCTATAAATTTTAAGATTATTTTTCTACAAATTTAGTGAAATTTAGAAAAAGAAGTGAGAGCTCTGATCGTATATTATATATTATGAAGCTAAAATTTAAGGATACTATCACTGAGAACTCTGATTGTACATGCGTAGGGGTGGTAACAGATCATGATCCAAATGCTTCTTTATAAAATGGTAGGACACTAAATAAATTTTAGTTAAAAAAATGAATAGAAATAGAGTCCGATCCTAATCTATCCGATTCTTAAATCTTATAGTATAAAATTTAAAGCCCATTGTCACCCCTACACATGCGCCATGTGTAGTAATGAGCTCGATCCTAATCCAACTTGTGATGGAGCGGGGGAAGGGGCAACTGTCTGGAAAAGGCCTCATAGTGGAGTGAGACTAAGACTATCTCCAGCGGCTTATCCATTTCCATACACATTCAAACTCAACTCTGCAAACAGTATAGTCTATAGTGCAGAACAGTGCAAAAACAATACTTTTGCGTAAACTATAAGTAGACTGCTGCAAATGGTCTAAGGAAGTAGGGAACCGAAAATGCGAGGTGTAGTGCAACTTCTGTCGCGGGAGACTGGGGCATGGATTACTGTGCATGTGAGGGATAAAGGAAGAAGAATGATCCAAATAATATTGGTTATTGAATTTGAGTGAGCAAGAGAAATGAGGGTTATCTAGTGAACTAAACCTTGATTTTGAGGGTTTGTTATTTGTGGGTGCAATATGTTTGGTGAAATTAACGGAGGTTATGTGAAAGTTCCCTTTATGAGGAACATAGATCTGGATGTCACCTATATGGGACGAATAGGCGAATAAAAATTAACACTAATAACTTAGAACTTTCTTACTCTACTCAAAGTTTGATCTTAACAGAATGAAGATCACGTCGATTAGATCGTAGCGGAATACAAGCCCTTGTTTCAAAAGATCATGTGTTTCAAAACATCTTATACCAAGATGAGAGCATAAGTGCAAATAAGAAAGCAAACAGAAGACAAGGGACACATAGATTTATCCTATGATTCGGCCAAGCTTGAAATGCTTACCAACATCCACGTTGGAGTTAGCCACTTGGATTGGAGTCTATTTCACTCCTTCCTTTGTTTGCTCAGATTTACCACTAGATGATGGATCGAGACTTCTCTTCTTCTTTGGTTGGTGTTGTAGTACATTAGAACCGTGACTATCACAACTTGATAGCTCAATGGCGAAGAACACAACACGGTAGAGTATGCTCAAGATCTTGCCTAGAAGAACTAAAATGTAGCAGCAATTTTCCTCTCTTTTAGCTTATAACTGCACCAAACACTGCATCTATAGGGAATAATCTTGAAACTGGCCTACACAGAGGGCCACCAGACCGGTCTGGTACACCATCGGACCAGGTTCATCTATCCAGTCTGCATGATCTGATTGACTGCCTTCCTCTTCTTCTTGTTACCGGACCAGACACCATGTCAGCTAGCCGTTGGGCTACTATCGTTCCTGTGAAGTAGCCATTACAGGGTGGTCTGGTGTGCCACCAGACCAACACTGTTCATGATAGGGTGATTTTGAAAATAAAATCCCAAGAGCAACCTTGTAATAACCTAGAAAAAAATAATTAATTAAATTTTATTGGGAAAATAAACTCTCAGAGTCGACCAAAAGTTGTCTTTTTGCACCGTTCCCGATGGACGATATGAGACCGCATATGCTTAACGAAACATGTGATGCCTAAGAGGGGGTGAATTAGGACTTCTAAAACTTTCTCTAAACTAGGCCTCAAATAAATCCCTAGAGCAAAACCCATGAAAATAATCAAACTAGAATGTGCACACTAGGTTTTGCCTAAGTGTTGCTATCTCTACCGCAATGTCTAAGTTTCAATCCTAAACAATCTAAGTATAAAGACAAGATTAAAACTTAAATGCTTAGTATAAATGCGGAAGCTAAAGAGCAAGGTAGAGATGCAAACTCTCATGGATGACAGCGGTATTTTTACCGAGGTATCCGAAACCATGCAAGGTCCCGACTAATCCTCGTTGGTGCCCCCACGCGAGGGCTAAGCACTACAGTCGAGTAACTCCGTAGAGAGCTGCGGGCCTTCTCCACGCGCAAGTGGTGCTCCACTTCTGGGTCCTTTCAGACGCTCCCAGCTTCTCCACTAGCGAGCTTCTGGCCGAAAACATCGTGGGCCTCGTTCCTTCCGGTACACGGTGGCGGTCGTAACACAAACGCGGTTGTCACGGTCTCGCAAGACTCTTGCCCCACTCGGTATAATTACAACGGCTCGCGCAAGAGCCGAGGGGTTGTGTGGTTTTTCTAAACTCACTTAACTAACTAGGATTCACCTAGAGCAAGCGCTAATGCGGTCTAACTAACCTAAGCACTTTGCAAAGCACCTACGCTAATCACCGAGTGATTCTATTAAGCACTTGGGTGTATGAGCACATGGGAATGTCTACTATATGCCTTGGTATGTTGCTTGGGCTCCCACACCTTGAAATGGCCGGTTAGGGTGGTATTTATAGGCCCCAACACAATTCTAGCCGTTGGAGAAAAACTGCTGGTCTCTGCAGCACACCCGACAGTCCGGTGGGGTCACCGGACAGTCCGGTGCGCCTAGCCGTTGGATCTGACAACGTAAGTGATCGTTGACGCTGCTAGCTTTTACATCATACAGTCTAGACGTCACACCAGATAGTCCGGTGTCTTCTCTCCACCAGTGACACCTGGAACTTGTCGTTGGGCTACTGTTCCATAGTGCATCGGATAGTCCAACATGTGGCATCGGGCAGTCCTGTGCACTCAGCCGGATAGTCCGCCAGTGGCAGCACTATTCTTCGTTTCTTGGACTTGCTTGATACTTATTGATACTCACTTGTGATCTTCATAATGTCTTCTTTTGAGGTGTTTCTTTCCTCAATGCCTTAGCCCAGGTAACTTTAGCATCCTGTGAACTACAAACATAAACACTAGCAAACACATTAGTCCACAGGTTGTGTTGATCATCAAACACCAAAACCTATTGAGCCAAATGGCCCGGGGTCCATTTTCCTTACAATCACCCCCTTTTTGGTGATTGATGACAACACAACCAAGCAAGCAAATATAATCAAACATTTGAGTGAAAATATGCAATCTACTTGCTAGGATGCATGAGTGTCCCCTTAAGGTGAGATTATGGATTTAAGCCTCCCCTAACTCCATAATTCACTTACTTCCTATTTTAGACCAAAGAGCCAAAACCACTTGAAGGATGAAAATTTTTAATTTGGTGGTGTTTGGTGTTTGCTACAATTTTCATTGGTTTGGTCTTAAACTTCTCACCCTTTGGCATCAACCATCGAAAAGGAAGACATTAAAAGCATATAGGAAGCAAATAAGACTTGCCCTCATAAAAGATTTATCAATGATACCGATTGAAGTAGTAAAAAATATTACTCCCCCTAAATGAGTGTTCTCTTTTAGAAAGAATTTTCTCCTCCTTTAGAGATGAAGAAATACTCCCCCTGACAGAGATCTTCTACTCAGGAAAAAGCATGTGAGAAATAGATGTGCAAGACATGATTTGATTAGACTAACTTCCCTTTGGCATGTATAGCAACATGGGAAGTATAAGATGTGAAATATAGTCTAACCAAATAACGGAGAAGACATGTAAATGATGCCAAATGTAGTCTCAAAGATACCAATTGAAAGTCAATTGTGGACCAATTGAAGACCAATGGCAGGCTTGAGAGACATAAGAGTTCTTGTAGATTTGCAGTGGAAGCTTGTTGTCTATCTCCGGGGACTCCATTTTCCTTTCAATGAGACTACTATATGAAATAAACTTGAAAACAGGTATTAGTCTCAAAGACTTAGATTATAGAGTAACCTCCCCCTGAAAGTGTGCATACAAGTTTTGAATACTTGTAGGAGACATGCACTTGAATTGATATCAAGAGGGGCAAATTATCTATAATTCGAGCTTTGGCACATATAAGTTAAATGATACCAATTGAAGCATAATTGAAGTATTATACCACTTGTAGTATTTCAAAATATCAATTGATGTATCATTTTCTTAGGAATGTTAAGTAAGCTATGTGTCGTGCTTATCATTTTAAAACATGTAGGTTTGCTCAAGAGTATGAATTTAAAGTGAGAATCCTACCATATGATTTACCTAGTATGCATGTGTTTTTAATCAAAAGTAAATACAAATTGTAGCACTAGGTATGAGAGGTAAAACTAGATACATGAGCATAGATACACATATCTAAAAAGAAAATACAATAAATCTAGTTATCTTAGTCATGGGTGGGAATTTGGGTCCAAAGTATACACTAACCCATTTGGCAATAGACTTGATCCAATATGATGCATCCCATGATATACATCCCAAATTTGCCAAGTCTCCAAATTCCCCATTGTCCTTCAGACTCCTCAATTCCCTCTCGGGATCCAAACCTTCTTGGTGCTTTTCATGGTTGAAATAATCTCTTTTGGCACCCAGATGCGTTTGGCCCCCTTTTCTTTGTTGGCATGCTTGTTGGCCTTGATTGCTATCTGAAAGGGAAATGTGCCCTTGGGCAATTCCTGTTATGTTTTGGTGATTAAGTGCCCAACACATTTAATTAACTTCTTATGTGCTAAATGAAGAGAAAAGTGCAAATCAAGACATGAGGTATGTTTCTAGACTTAGTACATTGTTTTCAGTACTAACATATTTTGTTTAAGTGCTAGAAACAGGAAAAGAAAGAATTGCAAAAGACTTGGCTATGTGCAGCCAAAGTCCAGCTCGGCCTGGCACACCGGACTGTCCGGTGGTGCACTGGACAGTGTCCGGTGCGCCAGGCTGGTTTCCGGTGAACAGGCCGCTCTCGGGAAAAGTTTGGCGGCGTACGGCTATAATTCACCGGACTGTCCGGTGGTCCACTGGACTGTCCGGCGAACCAACGGTCGCTAGCGCAACGGTCGGTCGCGCAATTCGCGGGTGACGCGTGGCCCGTGCCAATGGTCGGCATGGGGCACCGGACTGTCCGGCGTGCATCGGACAGTGTCTGGTGCGCCAACCGGCCCGGAGATGCAACGGTCGTCTGTGCCAGAAAAGGAAGGAGATCGGCACCGGACCATCTACAGTGACTGTCCGGTGGTGCACCGGACTGTCAAGTGCGCCACTCGACAGAAGGCAAGGATGGACTTCCTTGTTGGCCTTCAACGGCTCCTAGCTGCCTTGAGGCTATAAAAGGGACCCCTAGGCGCATGGAGGAGCTACCTAAGCTTACAAGAAACATTCTAAGACTCCAAGACTCCAACTTCACGCATTCGATTCTTTGAGATAGTGACTTGAGCTCCATTTGAGTTGTGAACTCCGTGCGTTGTGTTTTGAGCTCAAGTTGTGACTTGTGTGCGTAGTTGTGCTGCAATTTGTGTCTTGTCTGTGTTGCTCATCCCAACCTTACTCCATGCTTTCATTGTGATCATCATTGTAAGGGCGAGAGGCTCCATGTTGTGGAGATTCCTCACAAACGGGAGAAAGACTAAGAAAGGAAAAACCGTGGTATTCAAGTTGATCATCGGATCACTTGAAAGGGGTTGAGTGCAACCCTTGTCCATTAGGACGCCGTAACGTGGAAGTAGGCAAGTGTTACTTGGCCGAACCACGGGATAAAATTGCGTGTCTCTTGTGTGCTTTCTCTTTGATTGTCTGGTTTCACAAGAGCTCGTTTCAAGCTACTTAGCCGTTCTAACTTTCATAACTAAGTTTTGTGGCTACTAGTGTTGAATTTTACAGGATCACCTATTCACCCCCCCTCTAGGTGCTCTCAATTGGTATCGGAGCCGTTTTCTTCACTTAAAGTACTAACCGTCTGAAGAGATGGATCCTAAGGGAAAGGGGATGGTGGTCAACGATAAGGAGAATTAGCCCCTCTTCAATGAGCCTAGAGACGACAAGCCCACTGACTCTGGCTCGAGTCACAAGAAGAAGGACGGGAAGAAGAAGAGGCGCATCAATAAGATCATCTACTACGACAGTGATGCCTCATCTTCTTCACCACACGATGACGACGATGACTCCTCGTCAAAGAGGAAACCGGTGAATCAAAACTATTCATTTGATTATTCTCGTATTCCATTTAATTCTAATGCTCATTTGCTATCAATTCCACTTGGGAAACCTCCACACTTTGATGGAGAAGACTACTATTTTTGGAGTCACAAAATGCGTAGTCACTTATTTTCTCTCCATCCTAGTATTTGGGAGATTATTGAAAACGGAATGCATTTTGATAGTACTGACAATCTCGTTTTCTTAAATGAGCAAATTCATAAGAATGCACAAGCTACTACTGTTTTGCTAGCATCCTTGTGTAGGGATGAATACAACAAGGTGAGCGGCTTGGACAACGCCAAGCAAATATGGGACACCCTCAAGATATCGCATGAGGGAAACGATGCCACCATGATCACCAAAATGGAGTTGGTGGAAGGCGAACTGGGAAGATTTGCGATGATCAGGGGAGAGGAACCAACACAAACCTACAAAAGGCTCAAGACCCTCATCAACAAGATTAGAAGCTATGGAAGCACAAGATAGACGGACCACGACGTCATCCGACTTATGCTAAGGTCATTCACGGTAATTGACCCCCATCTTGTCAATCTCATTCGTGAAAACCCTAGGTACACCAAAATGACGCCCGAGGAGATACTTGGAAAATTCGTAAGCGGGCGTATAATGGTAAAGGAAGCGCGATACGTGGATGATGCTCTTAATGGCCCTCTACCCATCTACGAGCCTCAACCCGTTGCTCTCAAAGCAACAAGCAGCAGGGAGGCACTACCAAGCAAGGTGGCACAAGTTGAGGCTACCGGGCTTAACGAAGATGAGATGGCCCTAATCATCAAGCGCTTCAAGACCGCACTAAAAGGACGCAAGGAGTACCCCAACAAGAACAAAGTAAAGGGAAAGTGCTCCTGTTTCAAATGCGATAAGACTGGTCATTTCATAGCATAATGCCCCGATAATAAGGATGACCAGGAACAAGAAAAGCATGGGAAGAGGGAGAAGAAGAAGGTTTACAAGAAGGCGAAGGGCGAGGCGCACCTTTGCAAAGAATGGGACTCGGACTGCTCTTCATCCGACTCCGACAATGAAGGACTAGCAGCCTCGGCCTTCAACAAATCTTTACTCTTCCCCAATGAACGCCACACTTACCTCATGGCCAAGGAAAAGAAGGTAAGTGTTCGAGATACCCCTAAGTACACTACTTCTAGCGATGATGATTCTTCCGATGATGAAGTAGATTACTCTAGCTTATTCAAAGGTTTAGATAGAGCTAAGGTAGAAAAGATCAATGAATTAATTGATGCTCTAAATGAAAAGGATAGATTGTTAGAAAAACAAAAGGATATTTTATATGACGAGCATGATAAATTTGTTAGCATGCAAAAATCTCTTGCTTTAGAGATTAAAAGGAATGAAATGCTATCTTCTGAGTTATCTGCTTGCCATGAAACTGTATCTAGTTTAAAGAGTCTAAATGATGATTTAAATGCTAAGCTAGAGGAAGCTAATAAATCTAGTTCATGTGTAGAGCATGTTAGTATTTGTAATAGATGTAAGGACTTTGATGTTAATGCTTGTAATGAACATCTTATTGCTATTACAAAATTGAATGATGAAGTGGCAAGTCTTAATACTCAACTTAAGACTTGCAAAAATGATTTTGATAAATTAAAATTTGCTAGGGATGCCTACACAATTGGTAGACACCCCTCTATTAAGGATGGACTTGGTTTTCAAAAGGAAACCAAGAACTTAACAAGCCAAAAGGCTCCCGTTCTCAACAAAGAGAAAGGGAAGGCTCCTATGGCTAGTAGTTCTCAAAAGTGTCATGCCTACATTTATGATAGAAAATATTCTAGGAATGCTCATAGAAGTTATGATCATAATGCTTTTGATTCACATGCTATGTTTGCCTCTAGCTCTACTTTTGTGCATGGTAGAAGTAGGCCTAGAAGAAATCATGTTGTGCATCATGTGCCTAGAAGAGTGTGTAATGAACCTTCCACTATTTACCATGCTTGCAATACTTTATTTGCGCTTGTATGTAAGAATGAAAAAGTAGTTGCTAGAAAGTTGGGATCCAAATGCAAGGGAGACAAAACTTGCATTTGGGTTCCAAAAGTTATTGTGACTAACCTTGTAGGACCCAACAAGAGTTGGGTACCTAAAACCCAAGTCTAAATTGCCTTGCAGGTTTATGCATCCGGGGGCTCAAGCTGGATTATTGACAACGAATGCACAAACCACATGACGGGAGAGAAGAAGATGTTCGCCTCCTACGTCAAGAACAAGGATTCCCATGATTCGATCATCTTTGGAGATGGGAACCAAGGCAAGGTTAAAGGATTGGGAAAGATAGCCATTTCATCCGAGCATTCTATATCCAATGTGTTCTTAGTTGAATCGCTCGGATACAACCTCCTGCCTATAAGTCAATTATCCACATGGGCTACAATTGTTTGTTTACAAATGTTGATGTTTTTGTCTTTAGAAGGAGTGATGGTTCATTAGCATTTAAGGGTGTATTAGACGGCAAACTCTATTTAGTTGATTTTTCGAAAGAGGAGGCCAATCTAGATGCATGCTTAATAGCTAAGACTAGCAAGGGCTGGTTGTGGCATCGCCGTCTAGCACATGTTGGGATGAAGAACCTTCATAAACTTCTAAAGGGAGAACATGTGTTAGGACTAACCAATGTCTGCTTCGAGAAAGATAGACCTTGTGCAGCTTGTCAGGTAGGGAAACAGGTGGGAAGCACTCATCACTACAAGAATGTGATGACAACATCAAGACCACTGGAGCTTCTTCACATGGACCTCTTCGCACCCGTCGCCTACCTTAGCATCAGGGGAAGTAAGTATGGTCTAGTAATTGTTGATGATTTTTACCGCTTCACTTGGGTGTTCTTTTTGCAGGATCAATCAGAAACCCAAGGGACCCTAAAGCACTTTCTAAGGAGGGATCAAAACGAATTTGAGCACAAGGTGAAAAAGATAAGAAGCGACAACGGGTCCGAGTTCAAGAATCTACAAGTGGAGGAGTATCTTGAGGAGGAAGGCGTCAAGCACGAGTTCTCCGCAACCTACACACCACAGCAAAACGGTGTGGTAGAGAGGAAGAACATGACGCTTATCGACATGGCGAGGACGATGCTTGGAGAGTTCAAGACACCCAAGCGGTTTTGGTCGGAAGCTGTGAACACAGCCTGCCACGCCATAAACCGGCTATATCTGCATCGCCTCCTCAAGAAGACCTCCTACGAACTTCTTACCGGTAACAAACCCAATGTCTCTTACTTTCGTGTATTTGGGAGCAAATGCTACATTTTGGTGAAGAAAGGTAGACATTCTAAATTTGCTCCCAAGGCAGTAGAAGGGTTTTTACTAGAGTATGACTTAAATACAAAGGCGTATAGAGTCTTCAACAAATCATCGAGTTTGGTTGAAGTCTCTAGCGATGTTGTATTTGATGAGACTAATGGCTCTCCAAAAGAGCAAGTTGATCTTGATGACATAGATGAAGATGATGTTCCAACGGCCGCAATGCGCACGATGGTGATTGGAGATGTGCGACCACAGGAAAAACAGGAGCAAGATCAACCTTCTTCCTCAACAATGGTGCATCCCCCAACTCAAGATGATGGACAGGTTCCTCCAGAAGAAGCGCGTGATCAAGGGGGAGCACAAGAAGAACAAGTTATGGAGGAAGAAGCACCACTGGCCCCTCCAACTCAAGTCCGAGCGACGATCCAAAGAAATCACCCTGTCGATCAGATTCTGGGTGACATAAGCAAGGGAGTAACAACTCGCTCACGTTTAGCTAATTTTTGTGAGCATTACTCGTTTGTCTCTTCTATTAAGCCTTTCAGGATAGAAGAGGCCTTGCAGGATCCGGACTGGGTGTTGGCCATGCAGGAAGAGCTCAACAACTTCAAGAGGAATGGAGTTTGGAGCCTGGTGCCATGTCCCAAGCAAAATGTTGTGGGAACCAAGTGGGTGTTCCGCAACAAGCAAGACAAGCACGGAGTGATGTCAAGAAACAAGGCTCGACTTGTGGCAAAAGGTTATGCCCTAGTCGCAGGTTTGGATTTCGAGGAGACTTTTGCTCCTGTGGCTAGGCTAGAGTCTATTTCAATATTATTAGCCTATGCCGCTCACCACTCTTTCAGGTTGTTTCAAATGGATGTGAAGAGCGCTTTCCTCAACAGGCTAATCAAGGAGGAGGTGTATGTGGAACAACCCCCTGGCTTTGAGGATGATAGGTACCTCGACCATGTGTTTAAGATCTCTAAGGCGCTCTATGGACTTAAGCAAGCCCCAAGAGCATGGTATGAATGCCTTAGAGATTTCTTAATTGCTAATGCTTTCAAGGTTGGGAAAGCCGATCCCACTCTTTTCACTAAGACTTGTGATGGTGATCTTTTTGTGTGCCAAATTTATGTCGATGACATAATATTTGGTTCTACTAACCAAAAATCTTGTGAAGAGTTTAGCAGGGTGATGACTCAAAAGTTTGAGGTGTCAATGATGGGCGAGTTGACCTAGTTCCTTGGGTTCCAAGTGAAGCAACTCAAGGATGGCACCTTCTTCTCCCAAACGAAGTACACTCAAGACCTTCTCAAGAGGTTTGGGATGAAGGATGCAAAGCCCGCGAAGACACCGATGGGAACCGATGGGCATGTCGACCTCAACAAAGGAGGTAAGTCCGTTAATCAAAAGGCATACCGGTCTATGATAGGTTCCTTGCTTTATTTATGTGCTAGTAGATCGGACATTATGCTTAGTGTATGCATGTGTGCTAGGTTTCAATCCGACCCTAAGGAATGTCACCTTGTGGCCGTTAAGCGAATCCTTAGGTATTTAGTTGCTACGCCTTGCTTTGGGATCTGGTATCCAAAGGGGTCTACCTTTGACTTAATTGGATATTCAGACTCCGATTATGCTGGATGAAAGGTTGATAGGAAGAGTACATCAGGGACGTGCCAATTCCTAGGAAGGTCCCTGGTGTCTTGGAGTTCAAAGAAACAAACATCCATTGCCCTATCCACCGCTGAGGCCGAGTATGTTGCCGCAGGACAGTGTTGCGCGCAACTACTTTGGATGAGGCAAATCCTTAGGGACTTTGACTACAATCTGAGCAAAGTCCCACTCCTATGTGACAATGAGAGTGCAATCCGCATGGCGGATAATCCTGTTGAACACAACCGCACTAAGCACATAGACATCTGGCATCACTTTCTGAGGGACCACCAGCAAAAGGGAGATATCAAGGTGTACCATATTAACACCGAGAACCAGCTAGCCGATATCTTCACCAAGCCTTTAGATGAGAAAAGGTTTTGTAGGTTGCGTAGCGAGCTAAATGTCTTAGATTCACGTAACTTGGATTGATCTATAGCATACATGTGTTCTATGCCTTTGGTTATGCTACTTTATGCATTTCAATCCATTATTGTTTATTTGTGGTGCTCAAGTTGTACACATGATCCCTAGACCTCACAAGTCCATTTGGAAGTGATGCACTTATTTAGGGGGTGATATGCTACAACTTGACCCTTTGAGACTAACCTTTGTGTTTAGGTATTCTTGATGTAGTCTCAAAGGTGCATTGAAAGGGAAAATGGACTTGGACGTTGCAAAGACTTCCACTGCACTCCGGTATTTGTGTATTTACTTCCAAGTTCATACCTATGCTCTTATTGCCTTTTTGCTCTTAATTGACAATTTTGGTGAGGCAATGGGGTTAAAGGGCCAAGAATGATCCTGTTTTGGTGCTTAATGCCAAAGGGGGAGAAATTAAGGCCAAAGCAAATGGATCATCTACCACTTGTGAATTTTGAAAACAATAGAGTTAGAACATTTGATTTGTCCAAAATACTCTTATTGCAAAATTTAGTCTCTTGTGGGGGAGAATTTTTTATCATGGGAAAAAGGGGGAGTTTTTGGCACTTGATCAATTTCACTCCTGGATTATCTCTCTTTGTGCTCAAACAAGTGAGTTTGACTTAGAGATAGGAAAATGAATTTGATTTACAAAAACAAACCAAGTGGTGGCAAAGAATGATCAAATATGTCAAAACTTGTGCAAAGACAATTTTGTTCTCAATTGCATTGATGTTGCACTTCTTTTGGTTGCTTTTGGATGTGTTGGCATAAATCACCAAAAAGGGGGAGATTGAAAGGGAAATGTGCCCTTGGGCAATTTCTATTATGTTTTGGTGATTAAGTGCCCAACACATGTTCTTATGTGCTAAATGAAGAGAAAAGTGCAAATCAAGACATGAGGTATGTTTCTAGACTTAGTACATTGTTTTGAGTACTAACATATTTTGTCTAAGTGCTAGAAATAGGAAAAGAAAGAATTGCAAAAGACTTGGCTGTGTGCAGCCAAAGTCTAGCTCGGCCTGGCACATCGGACTGTCCGGTGGTGCACTGAACAGTGTCCGGTGCGCCAGGCTGGTTTCTAGTGAACAGGCCGCTCTCGGGAAAAGTTTGGCGACGTACGACTATAATTCACTGGACTATCCAGTGGTCCATCGGACTATCCGGTGAACTAACGGTCGCCAGCGCAACGGTCGGCCGCGCAATCCGCGGGCGACGCGTGGCCCGCGCCAACGGTCGGTAGGGGGCACCGGACAGTGTCCGGTGCGCCAACCGGCCCGGAGCTGCAACGGTCGTCTGCGCTAGAAAAGGAAGGAGATTGGCACGGACCATCTACAGTGATTGTCCAGTGGCGCACCAGACTATCCGATACGCCACTCGACAGAAGGCAAGGATGGCCTTCCTTGTTGGCCTTCAACGGCTCCTAGCTGTCTTGAGGCTATAAAAGGGACCCCTAGGCGCATGGAGGAGCTACCTAATCTTACAAGAAACATTCTAAGACTCCAAGACTCCAACTTCACGCATTCGATTCTTTAAGATA
This sequence comes from Zea luxurians, assembly GCA_029449295.1. Lineage (NCBI taxonomy): Eukaryota > Viridiplantae > Streptophyta > Magnoliopsida > Poales > Poaceae > Zea > Zea luxurians. The sequence continues at coordinate 433,410 of JAOPSE010000033.1, read as the reverse complement.
GTGACTTGAGCTCCATTTGAGTTGTGAACTCCGTGCGTTGTGTTTTGAGCTCATGTTGTGACTTGTGTGCGTAGTTGTGCTGCAATTTGGGTCTTGTGTGTGTTGCTCATCCCAACCTTACTTTATGCTTTCATTGTGATCATCACTGTAAGGGTGAGAGGCTCCAAGTTGTGGAGATTCCTTGCAAACGGGAGAAAGACTAAGAAAGGAAAAACCATGGTATTCAAGTTGATCATCGGATCACTTGAAAGGGGTTGAGTGCAACCCTCGTCCATTGGGACGGCACAACGTGGAAGTAGGCAAGTGTTACTTGGCTGAACCACGGGATAAAATTGCGTGTCTCTTGTGCGCTTTCTCTTTGATTGTCTGGTTTCACAAGAGCTCGTTTCAAGCTACTTAGCCGTTCTAACTTTCATAACTAAGTTTTGTGGCTATTAGTGTTGAATTTTACAGGCTCACCTATTCACCCCCCTCTATGTGCTCTCAATATCACGTTTCCATTCTTTTTCTTCTTGATTAAGTATGGTGTAGTAGCCTTTTTATCCACCTTGTTGATGTAGGTGTTAGATATTTTGCTTTTTGGATTTTGCTTGAGCTTTTGCTTATCCCCGTTCTTCCCCTTGTATTGGAAAGACTTGTGGCCTTCTTGGTGACATAGCCTAGAAATCACAGTTTTTCCCTCGACAGGCTTGTTCACTCCCGCAGTGGTGTTATCCTGAGGAGGTTGGATTTGTTTAGCTTTGCCTTTCTTGTCATACAAGGCCTTCCCAAGGCTAGCCACCTCTTGCTTTAATTTCTCATTCTCCATTGCAATCTCGTTTGAACAGGTTTCTATAACAACATTCTTAACAAGCACTTGATTGCAGGGGTTAGAATTATCAATTAAATCAAAGCAGGAGGTAGAAACATATTTCTTAATAATTTTAGGTATTTCATCTAAACATACTTCTGGGGTGCTACCAATGTTTTCTAGCTTAGTAATTAGCTCATTATTATGTATGCTAAGAATTTCTAGTTTCCCTAGCAAATTTTCAATAGCTTCTTGGGTGCTAGCTAACTTAGTCTTAAGTTTTTCATTCTTTTTAATAAAGCCCTCATTGGTAGCAGTGGATGGAGCACTAGATTCTAATTGCTCAATTTTAGTTGATAGCTCACAATTTAAATTTGCAAATGTTTTAATTTTTTCTAGTAAACCTTTATAATCATTTTGAGAGCTAATCAACTTTTTTTTCAAGGTTTTAAGTTGAGCCTTTTGCTTAGTGCAAACATCCTGGAAAAATTTAACGGCTTCCGCAAGCTCATCTACGGAGGGCTTTCCCTCACCTTCATCATCACTAGTGATGGAATACTCATTTTACCTCTTGCCATAAGGCACTTGTGTGATGACCGTGATGATCGTGATGAGGATCGGTGGCTGCTCATCCTTAGAGGTTCATCTTCACTTGAACAGTCATTCCAAATTTTAACACTTGTAAGCGCATTGCCTGTGCTCCTCCCTTTTGTGGGTTCGGCCATAGTTGGACAACTGTCCCTGAAGTGGCCCTTCTCCCCGCATGCGAAGCATCCTCTCTTTCTTTGCTTTTTTCTGTCAATATTAAATAGAAGATCCTGTACCTATAGGGGCACACCCATTAGATTAATCTTATGCATCATCCCCATTACCTGTCTGAAGCGTCGAATTGTTTCTTCGTCCTTGGAGAATGATGTTGATGGTTGATTATCTTCATCATCATCACTTTCTTCTTTTTCCTCTTCTTCACTTGAGGAACTTGGAGTGGGAGCCTTCTTTTTACCCTTCCTTTCATCACATGCAAAAGCATATGGCCTTGAGGAAGTTGGCTCCTCTCCACGACACATTTTTCATGACATCTCAAAGGCTGTGATTTTCCCAATCACAATGGTCGGGTCATTGTACTCAAGTCCTCCATGTTGTGAAGAATAGTGATGATGCTCCCATATCTTTGTTATGGTAGTAGGGAGATAATCTTCCTCACAATGTTCGCATCACCTAGCTTATTGATGCCAATATAATTGAGCTCATTGATGATTAGATTCAAATGAGAATACATATCTCTAACAAGCTCATTATATTTCATAGCAAAAGAATTATACTCATTTAAGACTAGGCAATGTTTTTGCCCACGAACATTGGATGTGTTGTCATTGAGCTCATGCAATTTTAGCCAAATCTCATTAGCAGTTTTCAATGTAAAAACTTGATCAAAAATATCTATGCTAAGAGACTCATACAAGCAATTTTTAGCTCTAGCATTTAAATGAATTTCTTTTTCTTCACTCGTGGTGGGTTTCTTAGGATTCTTAGGTGGTTTCATCCCGTCACGAGTGACTCTCCAAACACCTAGATCAACGACCTCTAGATAACAAGCCATTCTAGCACTATAATATGGGAAGTTAGTGCCGTCAAAGTGTGGTGGCCTATGGGTATCCTTCCCCTTTCTCTAAAAAGCATCGACTCTTTTAGCGGTGAAGCTAAAGCATTTCAAATGAGCTAAACCAGGCTCTGATACCAATTGATGGAAATAGGTGACGCCTAAGAGGGCGGTTGAATTAGGACTTCTAAAACTTTCTCTAAACTAGGCCACAAAAAATCCTTAGTCTAAGTTTCAATCCCTAGTATAAACTATGCAAATAATCAAACTAGAATGTGCACACTAGGTTTTGTCTAAGTGTTGCTATCTCTACCGTAATGTCTAAGTTTCAATCCTAAACAATCTAAGTTTAAGGACAAGATTAAAACTTAAATGCTTAATATAAATGTAGAAGCTAAAGAGCAAGATAGAGATGCAAACTCTCGTGGATGACACTGGTATTTTTACTGAGGTATTCGGAATCATGGAAGGTCCCAACTAATCCTCGTTGGTGCCCATACGCAAAGGGAAGCCCACATGAGGGCCAAGCACCACGGTTGAGTAACTCCATAGAGAGCCATGCGTGGCCTTCTCCACGTGCAAGTGGTGCTTCGCTTCCGGCTCATCTCGGACGCTCCCGCTGTCTCCACTATCGAGCTTCCGGCTGAAAACGCCACGGGCCTCATTCCTTCCGGTACATGGTGGCGACCGTGACACAAACGTGGTTTTCACAGTCTCGCAAGACTCTTGCCCCACTCGGTACAATTACAATGGCTCGCGCAAGAGCCGAGGGGTTGTGTGGTTTTTCTAAACTCACTCAACTAACTAGGATTCACCTAGAGCAAATGATAATGTGGTCTAACTAACCTAAGCACTTCGCAAAGCACCTACGCTAATCACCAAGTGATTCTATTAAGCATTTGGGTATATGAGCACTTGGGAATGTCTACTATATGCCTTGGTTTGTTGCTTGGGCTCCCACACCTTGAAATGGCCGGTTGGGGTGGTATTTATAGGCCCTAACACAATTCTAGCCGCTGCAAAAAAGTCGCTGCTCTCTACGGCACACCGAATAGTTCGGTGCCCCTGTCCGGTGCGCCTAGCCATTGGATCTAATACCACAGGAGACCGTTGACGCTGCAGGCTTTTACACCAAACAGTCTGGACGTCACACCGGACAGTCCGGTGGCTTCTCTCCACAAGTGTCACCTGGAACTAGCCGTTGGGCTACTGTTCCCTGGTGCATTGACAGTCAGGCGTGTGGCATCGAACAGTCCGGTGTGCCACTGAACAGTCCAGTGCACTTAGCCGGACAGTCCGCTAGTGGCAACACTATTCTTCGTTTCTTGGAATTACTTGACACTTGTTGATCTTCACTTGTGATCTTCATAATATCTTCTTTTGTGGTGTTGCTTTCCTCAATGCCTTAGTCCATGTAACTTTAGCATCATGTGAACTACAAAACACAAGCAAACACATTAGCCCATAGGTTGTGTTGATCATCAAACACCAAGTCCTATTGAGCCAAATGGCCCGGGGTCCACTTTCCTTACTGAGGTGAAGATCTCATTAAAACAGAATCATTTGGATACTCATGTGCCTAAATCGGTGCATGGATGTGGGAAAGGGATGTAGGCCACTGGTTGTTAATTAGGGAGTCATGAGAGGCATTGTTTCCTTCTTTGCCCTATACCCTGCAGCCGCCCCTCTCCTCTCCTTGCAGTCGCCCTCCCTCTTCCCCCTCTTCCACCTCTGCTGGTCATCCTCCCTCTCCCCTCTTTTTTTTTACCACCCTGCCTCTCCCTCCTATGATGCTCGTACCCAAAATTAGGAGCTTGGTGAGAGGAAGAAGGAAGAGGAGGAAGGAAAAGGAAGGAGATCAAGAGGGGTTTAATTTTCCTCTAAGTAATTCGTGATTCAATAAATTTAGCTTCATCCGTCTATTGTTTTGATGCCATAGATTCGCTGTTATTCCTAGAAGAAATTTAGCTTCATCCGTCTATTGCTCCTTACAATTCAGAAGTTTGGCATGTTAATAATACCTTAACTTGGTGTTTACTATTCATTTGATCTCATGAAGATAAAGCTTAAAATTATATATATGAGTTTGCCCTTGTCTAGCATGATTTATATGGTAATCTAAATTCCCTTGAATGAAGTAAAGTGTAATTGAAGTTACTGTGTACTGAAATATGCCATGTGCATTTCATGATGCATTCTGCATTTGAAGTTATGTCATGACCGATGGTCCGACCGTACCGGTACATTTAGCATCGTTCGTTGCTCGAGGAGGGGTACGATGCGGCTTCATATCCTTAGAGGTATGAAGGCAGAAGTCATTATGCATTGCAGTCATATGCATTCATGAGGTATATGGGAATTGTGATATCGCTATATCATTATTGACGCTTCCATCTGAAGCAACATTGTAATCAAGGATGATGTACGTTATATCCTTGTTGCAGCTTGATATAAAGAAGTGTGTTATGTAAACAATCAATTGTCTAATTGAACTTGTGATTTTAAACAGCTTGTCAAACAAATTCCTTGCTGAGATGTGTCATCTCACCCTTGAATTACTGAATGCAGGTACTTGATGCATGTTGAGGGAGTGGGAAGTAGCGGCACGTCCACCTTCACACCAAAATAATATTATTTATCCACAGTTAATAATTTAATTGGAACCTCTAGTTTTGGAGGATGTTATTTATTAAACGTGTGGATTGGATATTAAATTTATGTTGTCCTGGTTAACTACTCATTGTTAGCAGATTATTAATGCTTAGTATGGTTCTCTTATCATGATATATATCCTTGTTGCTTCCACGTTTCTTGCATTTTACAAAGGAGATGCTGCCGAATTTTATATCTGTATGTTAGTTGTGTAGTTCAGTAGTATCCCGGGTGTTTGTGGATCTCGGGGTGTTACAGTTGGTATTAGAGCCAGGTTGTAGATTCTAGGTAAAATGATGTTAAACTGACACACTTGCACATATATGATGGGTTATTTTCTTTCATATTGTTATGACCTGATTTGTCAATGTTTATTTGCTCTTACTCGAAGTTGACGTTGTACTACTTTTTTTATTTATTTGTGGTGGCTGCAGTTATGCCGCCTAGAAGAGCTCGTGACCGCCCATCGGCTAATAATGTAGATCCAAACAGTCCAGTGGCATTGTTAGCCGCGATGCAGGCAATGCAGGATGAGTTGGAAACCTTGAGGCAAGCCATTTCAATTGCCCCTACTGGCCCTGCTTCTGCCGCTACTGTTCAAGCTGCCACTATTGGTGCTGTCCCTGTGGGTGATATTCCTGCACGCACTGTCCCTATGGGTGTTGCTCCTGTGGTGCTGCCGAGGTGCCTCCTCCAGTTAGCGGCATTTCTTTGATGCAGTGGATGGGTATGAAGCTGGACTCTTTTGATGGTAGTGTTTCTCCAGTTGAGGTAGCTGATTGGCTGACCTATGTGGAGGATAAGATGGATGTCTTTGAGGTTGTTGCTGGGGATCTCGTTCGCTATGGGACATAGTTGTTGAAGGGAGAAGCACAAATTTGGTGAAGAGGTGTGCAAGTAGCTCATTCATCTGCACCGGGTTACCTAAACTGGGATGTTTTTGTCAGGCAGTTTGAGAGGCGGTTTTACCCAGTCTCTTTTCTGGAGAAAATGAAGATAGACCTGCAATCATATAAGTAGGAGGAAAGGACAATTGCAGAGTATGAAGCGAGCTTTAACAAGATGGTTCGCTTTGTTCCACATGTGGCTTACAATGAGATAGAAAAAGCGATCTAGTTTCGTCAAGGCCTGAGACCTTCTGTTAGGCATGCTTTGAGCGCTTTTCCATTGGTGGATTTTCACACTACTGTGGAGCAAGCCTTGGGTGTGGAGATGCAGCATCAGTACACAAATGAGTCATCACAGAAGTCTTCAGGTGTTGACCAGTCTTATGGCCAAGAAGAGAAGAATGGCCACACTGTGTGTCTAGCTAATAAGAAAGGGAAGTTTCAGCGCCACCACCCATATCACGGCAAGTCCACGGAATCTATTGCTTTAGGAGGGAGTACTCCATAGTATCGGGTTGTTCCTAAGCCTGGTATGGGTTTGGAGTGCTTTCGTTGTGGTGAAGCGCATCGTCGTGCTGAGTGTCAGTGGAATGGCAAATGTTCTATTTGCAGCGAGGATCACAAAGATGTGGTGTGTAGAAAGAATCCGAATGGAAAGGTAAAATGGGAGCTAGTGACTTCTTCAGCCTCTCGTGGCACTATCAACAAGATGACATCCACTGAGTAGTAGTTCCCTATACCACCCCCTCAGCAAAAGTTCTCTATGCCAATGACTCAACAGTACCTGCCCATGTCATTCTTTCCTCAGTACATGGTAGCTCCCACTCCTGCATCGACCACTCCTTTGCCGCCTCAGTTTGGAGCTCTTTGACTGCCTCCGCCTATGACTCCTTAGGGTTCTTCTTCTGCTAGCTATACACCAGGTGTTTCTTCTTCCACTGGTGTTCTAGGAGCATATGCTTTACCCTCTGCAGATGGTAGAGACCGTGGAGATCTGGTGACAGGTACTATCTTAATTGATTCTTTTGATGCACATGCTTTTTTTGACTCTAGAGCTAGTTTCTCATTTGTCTCTATGACGAAACCTCCCAAGTCATTAGGCCTACCTACAGTTGTCCTTGTCCAACGGACCTCACACAACCCTGCAAGTGTTCCTGAATCACTTGACAAGTTCGGTAACTGCTTTTCTTACCTTTCCCAAGAGCGTTTTACCCGTCACGCAGACATTACAAATCATCGGAGATACGGAAATGCGGAAGCAGTTACATAAACTTACCTTTATTTTAAAAGTAAGACAAGGTTAAATATTTATAGACCAGAATATAACGTACGAGTGCAGAATATTATTATTACAAACTACGAGAGGCAAGAACTCCTCCCGGTAAGTATCAAACAAAAAAGTTTTTATGGAGGATCCTTTCCTCCCGCAACTTCACTCCTGGTGCTCTTTCTTTGGTACCACCTTAGAACAGAAGCACAAAAGTTTGTCGCTTCTTCACCTAAAAACAATAGGGAATAAACCCTGAGTATGGAATTACTCAGCAAGTCTTACTCGACTAAGGAAAAGACTCTCAAGGATATGCTGGTTATAAGGGAGTCAAGGTAAGGTTTCTCAATAATCAATGACTCTGTTTGCAGAAATGCTTACTAAAGGTGAATCCTTAAAAATCCAGTTTTATTTGTCAAGTTAAGTAAAATTACCTGTAACTAGAGTTCTTTCTACCCTAGTTCAATCACTTGACCTGTACTAGCCAATTTCTTAACAACCCTTTATCTTTACTGGAGTTCTACGTATAAGTCAGTGACCAAGTCTTCATAACCGCGAAGGTACGGTGATCCGAATCGATTATACTCAGCTGAGGATCTTCGATCACACGACATATGTAGCACTTAACCCATGCATATGTCAACTCACCACCGGGGTTCTTAAGACCAGATCAGGTTCACGCCAACCGAGAGCACAGATACACCACCGTTCAGCCTCTTGCCACGGAGGGTACACGCTACTCTCGCCATCTCTCCACTCCCATTGTGTGATAACTTATTCTGGTATTAGTCTGCCCGAGGCAAAGCTTACCCATGACGAGGCATGTTACCGGTTAAAGGGTCCTCGGTCAGCAGGCCTACATCGACACGGTCCTTAATCGATTTAGACGGAGACACTACACCGAGACTCTCTTCTCGTGCAAGTTACCAGCCCGGTCTCAGCTTAATCATTTCAATCCCCAAAGTTTGGTACCTGGCAGAGGTACATCTTTTCCAATGTTGAACCCATCATGGCCATGATGGATCCACCATCAAGTTTTATTTTCAAAAACATCCCTCCCACTTTGCAACATCATCTTTTGTAAAAACAAAACATTTTGTTTTGTTAAAGCAAGACTAAGCATAGGAAAAACCTTTTGTAAAATAGGGATTCCAAGGAAGGTAATCAAATTCAAGGAAGGAAATGCAGGAATTGTTTTAGCAATCAACTCCTATCACCTAATGCATCAAGCAAGTGAGAAAGAGTTTAAAAGAATCAAGGAGGTGGCAAATGCACCGGGGCTTGCCTTGGTTTATTGGTGATTCAGGCTCAGATCCGTAGATATCAAAATAAAAGTAGCTGCCTGCCTGATGTTCCGCAGGTGGTGGTGGCGAAGTCTTCTCTTCTTCTACTTCAACTTCTTCCTCGTTTTCTAAATATAATCATACATAATAATGAATGCCCATGTAATGCTCATGAGAGTGCAAAGATAATAAGAGTTTATTATCTAAAGTTTTGAATACAATTTTCCTTCACAATACTCTAGAGAATTAGGCTTTCTAGAGTCAATATAGGAATTCAAAGGGCAGGGGGTAGGGTTTTGGGCTCTAAGTATCAAACAAGGTCCAAATCATACCAAACTTTACCCAAGGCCTCTAAATAATATTTTGAGTTCATATAAAAAGTTTGGGGATTTTTGGATTTATTATTGATTTTCTAAAAAAATCCAGAAGTATGGTTTTTGGCTATTTTAAATGCTCCAAAATTCCCTATTGGAATTAAAAATCATAAAAACATTTTTATTAAATACTATGGAAAATTAGGAAACTAGGAAAATTGCTCTTATATTTTTGGGATTTTTCTACAATTTTCTAGAATTGTTTTAGTTCTGGCAGAAAAAGAAAAAGAAAATCTATGAACAGTAATGGGCCGAAAGCAACCCAAGCGGCCCAGCCTGCACAGGAAAACGCGCGCCCACGCCCGTGCTGCAGACTTTGCAGATAAGGCCCAGTCCTTTTGGGTAACCGCAAGTGGGCTCCTTGCACTGTTTACACGAGTCGCTGACACTTGCAGAAAAGACCCTGAGCTTCTAATTCTTCACAGCGCCAGGTCCTTGACGATGCGCGGCGGGGACCCGAGCACCGGCGAGCTAAGACTAGCCGGAGCATGCAATGACTGGCACTCTTCGATGAATGGCTCCTAATTCAGACCTTGATTAAGGTTTCCCCTAACTTAATTTCACTAACGGCGTATCGAAATGCCCTAACCACGGTGACCGCTCAGTCCGGGGACAATTCAAGGTGTTCCCGACGATTTACTCTGGTTCAGCACCATTGGTTGGGCCGATGAGTTATAGGAACACACAGGAATGCTAGAAAAAGAACGAAGAGAACATGATCGGACCTGTGGAGAGCTGGCCACGGCGAGCTCGGTTCTGCGGTGTTCTTGAGTGTGTTTGGGGGAAATTCAAAATTGGAGCTCACTGGTGATCGACTGGGGGCAATACTGGGTGGCTGGGTGTGCGATGATCTTACGGAGCTCACGGTGGCTTCAATTTATAGAGATCGACCGCGAGCACAATGAATTTGAGCGGCGGGTGGTGATCAGTAAGAAACAGGATGAGTCACCGATGGCCGCTCAACGTGGCCTTTACTGGGTTAACTCTCTGGTGACGACGAGGCTGGCCTTAGTGATCTACAGCAGGGCAGTAGTAAGGCTTGGCAGCGTGGCGGATGACGATGACCAGCGATCATTGCAGCGATGGTCGTGCGGCCACGTTGTGGCATAAGGGGGTACGGTAAACAGCCGGCCACAGTGCCCCGACTATATCCACGGCGAGATCTTTTCGCCAGTGAACTCAATCCTTAGCCCATACGCACGAATCACGGCGAGCAACGCTAATTCCGGCGAGGGATCACCGGCGACCAGGGGAACTGTACCAGGATCATGTTCAGGTACTGTACCATCTGCATGTGATTCAGACATCTGACAGAGCGATTTGCAGGGAGATTTACTCCCAATTTCATGTAGTAACATGATCATCACTCTATAGCAAAGTTACAGCCCTAAGATCTAGCTACAATATTGTTATAGCAATCCTAGTCAAATTCTTGCTCGATCATGCTTGAATTCCAGTCCAAAAATGACTTAGTAACACTGTGGGTCTGAATTTCAGTCATCAAATAGCCTGACAGCCCAACTTTGAGTGCATTTTTCTCCCAATTCTTCACAACAACCTTGCTTACTCTCTTAAGCAATGTTATTATCCTATGATAGATCTACATAATTGATGTGGTGACCTAGGGCAAAGTCTCAATAATTTGGAAGATGCAAGGGCTCAAAGTTGAGTCAACCACACTGAATTTCAGACTTAGGTTTAGAACTCAAATAGGGTCTTTTTGCAAATAGGTCTAAAATTTAGGGTTTAGCTTGCAAATCTTCATGATTGTGAACCATATGATTTAAGACACCTTACTTTAATAGTTTTTGCACTTTAGTCCAAAAGTGCCCTAGTTTTGCACTTAGCCCCCCTAGGGTTTAGGTTTAGGGTTTTCCAGGGTCCTTTTTAGGGTTTTTGGTATTTCAGGGATGCGAATGTAATGTAGGTCCATTCTTAGTAGCATTTTATGACTATTTCACTTAAGCTTTAGGGTTTTCTCTTTTTGGATCTTGTTTTACCCTTCTGAACCCCATTTAGGGCTAAGTACCCTACTCTAGGGTTTTATTTGCAAGATGCCATATCAATACAACTTGTTTGAAACTTTCACCTAGTGAATGCATTCTAGGTGTTTCAGTCACAAGAAATGCTGATGCTTATGATGTTATGCTCATGTTTTAGTGACAGTAACACGAGGGGTGTTACATCCTTCCCCCCATAAAAGAATCTCGTCCCGAGATTAAAAGTCCTAGGGCAAGTAGTGGAAAATGAAATGCTTCACATTTTTATTTCCTGAGTTTTGGTACAAGGCAGGGGTGGTTTGGGGCTCACTCCTTTATTACAACAATTTTATACACTTCACAAATTACAGGAGGCTAAAAAGCCTAGGAAATTCTTTTCTAAAAAGTCTCGAGTTTCCCACGTAGCCTCATCTTCTGAATGCTGGTTCCACTATATCTTGTAAAACTTGAGAGTTTTTCTCCGGGTAACCCTGTCCTTTTGATCCAAGACTCGAATAGGGTGTTCTAAATATGTCAAGTCTGGCTCTAGGACAACATCTGTTACTTCGATGGTTCGATCTGGAACCCGAAGACACTTCTTCAACTGAGACACATGGAACACATTATGTACAACAGACAAGGTTTCAGGTAGTTGAAGTCGGTATGCCACTGGTCCACATTGTTCAAGTATAGGGAATGGACCAATGTACCAGGGTGCAAGCTTCCCTTTAACCCCGAAACGTTATACGCCCTTCATTGGTGAAACTTTTAGGTAGACATAATCTCCCACGAGAAAGTACAAGGGTTGTCGTCGCTTGTCTGCATAACTCTTTTGACGAGCTTGGGCTTTCTTCAAATTATGAATTATTCTCTGAACCTTTTCTTCGGTCTCTTTCACCATATCAGGCCTGAAGAAGTACATTTCACCTGGTTCAGACCAATTTAGTGGAGTACGACATCGTCATCCATATAAAGCTTCAAAGGGTGCCATCTTAATGCTTTCTTGATAGTTATTATTATATGAAAACTCTGCTAACGGTAAACATTCATCCCATTTCTGTGGGAACTCCAGAACACATGCTCGTAACATATCTTCAAGTATCTGATTGACTCTCTTAGTCTGCCCACTTGTCTGAGGATGATAGGCCGAACTATGGAGCAATTTAGTACTCAAGGATTTGTGAAGTGCTTCCCAAAACTTGGCTACAAATTGAGGTCCACGATCCGACACTATAGTCTTCGGAATACCGTGCAAATTGAGAATACGAGCAATGTACAATTGGGCATAAACAACAACTGGGTGAACTGTCTTGACTGGCAGAAAATGAGCAATTTTCGTAAGCCGATCAACAATAACCCAGATAGAATCATACCCCTTCACGGTTCTGGGCAATCCCACAATTAAGTCCATACTAATATCTTCCCATTTCCATGTTAGTATTGATAAAGATTGTAACGGACCAGCAACTTTCATGTGTATGGCCTTGATACATTTACAAGTGTCACATCTAGCCACATAGCGTGCGATTTCAATCTTCATCTTCGTCCAACAATAATGCTGTTTCAGATCTTGATACATCTTAGTGCTTCCAGGATGAATAGAATAGCGACTAAGATGTGCTTCATCCAAAATTTGTTGGTGGATTTCTTCATTTTTAGGCACCACTATGCGGTTGTTGAACCATACAACACCTTGATCGTCTTCTTTGAAGCAGTTGGCTTTTCCAGCCTTTATCTTCTCATGGATATGTTTCATACCTTCATCATTCTTTTGTGCGCCAATTATCCTTTGTAAGATGACTGACTCAAGCTTCAAGTGATTTGAAGTTCCATGCTGAATCATTCCCAGGTTCAGATTCTCCATCTCCTGGCATAATGTAATGTCAGAAGTCCTCATTGTTAAACAATGGCAGGAGGCCTTGTAACTGAGTGCATCTGCCACTACATTAGCTTTGCCTGGGTGATAATGGATTTCCAGTTCATAATCCTTAATAAGCTCGAGCCATCTTCTTTGTCTCATATTGAGCTCAGACTGGGTAAAGATATACTTCAAACTTTTGTGGTCTGTATAAATATGACAGACATTTCCCAGTTGATAATGACGCCAAATTTTTAGGGCATGAACCGCTGCAGCTAACTCCAGGTCATGAGTTGGATAATGTTCCTCATGCCTGTGCAACTGCCTTGAAGCATAAGCTATTACTCGGCCTTCTTGCATTAATACACAGCCGAGACCACTGCCTGATGCATCACAATACACATAAAAAGGCTTTTCAATATCTGGTTGAGCCAATACCGGTGCAGTGGTTAATAATACCTTCAATTTTTCAAAGGCTTCATTACATTCCGAAGACCAATTGAATTTAATATCGTTCTTCAATAAACTCGTGATTGGTTTCACAAGTTTGGAAAAATCGTGTATAAATCGGCGGTAATAGCCAGCCAGTCCAAGGAAACTTTGGATTTGATGTACAGTGGTTGGGGGTTTCCACTCCAAAATATCCTTGACTTTGCTGGGATCCACCACAATCCCCTTGGCAGATAACACATGTCCCAGAAATTGGATTTCTTCTAGCCAGAACACGCATTTACTGAACTTGGCATATAACTGATGTTCTCTCAAGTGCGTTAATACAATCCGCAAGTGCTGAGCATGCTCCTCTTCATTCTTGGAATATATCAAGATATCGTTGATGAATACCACCACAAACTTGTCTAACTCAGGCATAAATACTGAGTTCATCAAATAAGTGAAGTGGGCAGGAGCATTCGTCAGTCCGAAAGGCATTACCAAATATTCAAATAACCCATACCGCGTAGTGAATGCGGTCTTTGGTATATCTTTGGGCCTAATACGGATCTGATGGTAGCCCGATCTGAGGTCAATCTTGGAGAATACCCTCGCTCCAGTTAGTTGATCAAATAGAATGTCAATCCATGGAAGAGGATACTTATTTTTAATAGTAACCTCATTAAGGGGTCTATAATCCACACACATTCGAAGTGTTTGGTCCTTCTTCTTGACGAAGATGGCTGGACAACCCCATGGTGACGAGCTTGGCCGGATGAATCCCTTCTCTAGTAGATCTTGCAATTGGGTCTTGAGTTCTGCCAGCTCATTTGGAGGCATTCGGTACGATCTTCTAGAAATGGGAGCCGTACCGGGCTTCAACTCAATTACAAATTCTACATCTCTTTCGGGTGGCAATCCAGGCAAATCTTCTGGAAAGACATCTGGGAACTCACATACTATCGGAATATCTTTGATCTCCGATATAATGGCTTCATTAATTCTGCCAATTGGTTTAGCTGGAATGGCTATGGGGATAGACAAAAGAATTTCTTCTTGGTCATAACTCAACCTGATAGTTCTCAGATTAGTGTTGAGGATTGCTTTATGTTGGGCTAACCAATTCATGCCCAAGATTACATCTATGTCTTGGCCTTTTAGAACAATCATATTAGTAGAAAAGTCCCGTCCAGCCAATGTTACGGGCACTTGGAAAGCCACTTCTTTAGTAAATATTTGTCCCCCAGGCGAATGAATTTTAAACCCTTCCTTTGATTCATGGTATGGAATGCAATGTTGCTCCACAAATTTCTTGCTTATGAATGTATGTGAAGCACCAGAATCAAAAAGAATAATTGCGGGATGATTGGCCACAAGGAACGTACCCATCATTACCGGTTTGCCATCCGATGTGGTATCCACTTGAGTGTAATAAATTCGTCGTGTCTTCTTTGTATTCTTGCCCGCATTTCCCTTAGCTTGAGAAGAATTCCCAGAACCTTGCTGATTGTTTGAGCGATTCTGCTTCGGGTAGGGGCAGTCCTTAATAAAATGCCTGGACTTTCCACAATTAAAGCAGCCTGTCGAGGAACTGGGAAGAGCAGGGAAACGAGTGCTAGGGGCACCAAGCTGACTTGTTGCAGTGGGGGCAGTGGTGGGACGAATGAATACTGGTTGCTTGAAAGGGAAGGAGGGTGGACGAAAGGAAGAGCGATTCTGGTTAAAAGGTCGGATAACCAACCGTTGCCTTTTCTCGGGGCCCTCATTGGGCCTGTTGCCACCATTCCCCTTGGATTTTCTAGATCCTGCATATTTAGCTTCGACTGCCAGTGCTGTGCTGATAGCCCTTCCATAAGTAAGGTCGATGCAGGTGGCCATCTTTCTATGCATCCGATCATTCAAGCCTCTCATGAAACAATTCTTCTTCTTTATGTCGGTGTTGACTTGATCGATTGCATATTGGGATAAGTGGTTGAACTTATTGAGATACTGGGTAACAGTATCCCTGCCTTGCTTAAGCTTCATGAACTCCTCTTGCTTCATGTGAAGAACTCCCTCAGGTATATAATGCTCTTTGAAGGCGAACTTGAACTCATCCCATGTGATCTGATGACCGGCCGGCTGAACAGCCACAAAGTTTTCCCACCACGTACTGGCAGGGCCTCACAGTTGTTGGGCTGCAAATAGGGGCTTTTGAGTTTCTGAACACCGAAGAAGCCCGAATTTTTGTTCAATGATGCGGATCCATTCATCCGCCTCTAAAGGATCTTCTGCTTTGACGAACAATGGAGGGTGCGTCTCGGAGAAGTCTAGATAAGATGTCTCATGGGAGCCTTGCGGATATACCCGCCCGCCTTGTTGTTGTAGTTGTTGACCTGCCATCTCCTGCAGGAAGCGGGTATTGTTTGCTGTAGCATTTACCAAGGCAGCGATGGCCTCGGCAAGTGTCGGGGGTACTGGAGGTGGATTTGGGGTCGCTTTCCTCCCACGGGAGGTACCAGCCCCATCCTGAGCGCGAGTCCTGGAAGGCATCTGAAGCAAAGAACATTTGGAGCAATATGATATGCCATACAAACCATCCATTTCACATTACTTAAAAAGGTAATGTTACAGACTCGTACTTACAATAGGATTACACCACCTATTACACAATAGTACTACTTCTATACTATACTATTCCTGCTTTTTGTCACTCTGGGTAGCCTCGCTGTCAGGCGTAGGACACCATTCGTCAACCAGCTTCATAGAAGGAGGGGGCCTAAAAAGGTCCAGCTCACCGCCAAGTGCTTCTCCCGCTACTCTAGAAGGTTTGGCTTCCATCATGACAGGATCCGCAGGGACGTTCGGGTGCAGTTGCGAGTACAGTACATGAACTTCTTCATGTAGTGTGTTGCAATAAACCTGCAAGCTATCCACGGTTGAGCTAAGCTCTTCCACTCGGGCTCGAGCTCTAGCTTCCTTTGCCCAAGCTAGCGAACGAGAGTTCACAGCCCAGTCGAGTGCTAGATCCCGATCCGCTAGCTGGTCTTGCAGTTGACGGATGTCTCTTCTAAATTCATTGATTCTTTCGCCATCCGCGACCCATATTTCGTTCCTGCGTCAGAGTTCTGATCGAAGCTGATTAACTTGAGCTTCTAAATCCCCGATTGGATTGTTACTACCGCTACTGCTGTCGTCATGTCTCGGGGCAAGTTGGTGACGAGGTACGCCAATCGGCCCGGTTGACTTGCGTGCAGTCTTTCTTGTACGTGGCAGCATTTTTCTAAGGGGGAAATCTTATTAGCATAGTTTTTATCATGATGCATGTGTAATTACATAATCAACCTTAGTTGATTCAACCTTCTATACATTGCACTCTTCCTATCTAGTCTTTGCAATAAACTCTTCAGAGATACTTAGGTAAGAAGGGAAGAAATTTTCTAGATAAGTCTTAGAAAACTCTTTTTGAAGATGCCTCATAATATCTGCAGAGATGGGCTTCGCTCCGATACTAGCTGTGACGGAACCTCCCAAGTCATTAGGCCCACCTACAGTTGTCCTTGTCCAACGGACCTCAGACAACCCTGCAGGTGTTCCTGAATCACTTGACAAGTTCGGTATCTGCTTTTATTACCTTTCCCAAGAGCGTTTCACCTGTCACGCAGACATTACAAATCATCGGAGATACGGAAATGCGGAAGCAGTTACATAAACTTACCTTTATTTTAAAAGTAAGACAAGGTTAAATATTTACAGACCAGAATATAACATAAGAGTGCAGAATATTATTATTACAAACTACGGGAGGCAAAAACTCCTCCCGGTAAGTATCAAACAAAAAAGTTTTTATGGAGGATCCTTTCCTTCCGCAACTTCACTCCTAGTGCTCTTCCTTTGGTACCACCTTAGAACAGAAGCAACAAAAGTTTGTCGCTTCTTCACCTAAAAACAATAGGGAATAAACCCTGAGTATGGAATTACTCAGCAAGTCTTACCCGACTAAGGAAAAGACTATCAAGGATATGCTGGTTATAAGGGAGTCAAGGTAAGGTTTCTCAATAATCAATGACTTTGTTTGCAGAAATGCTTATTAAGGTGGATCCTTAAAAATCCAGTTTTATTTGTCAAGTTAAGTAAAATTACCTGTAACTAGAGTTCTTTCTACCCTAGTTCAATCACTTGACCTGTACTAGACAATTTCTTAACAACCCTTTATCTTTACTAGAGTTCTACGTATAAGTCAGTGACCAAGTCTTCATAATCGCGAAGGTACGGCGATCCGAATCGATTATAGTTAGCTGAGGATCTCCGATCACACGACATATGTAGCACTTAACCCTTGCATATGTCAACTCGCCATCGGGGTTCTTAAGACCAGATCAGGTTCACGCCAACCGAGAGCACAGATACACCACCGTCTAGCCTCTTGCCACGGAGGGTACACGCTACTCTCGCCATCTCTCCACTCCCATTACGTGGTATCTTATTCTGGTATTAGTCTGCCCAAGGCAAAGCTTACCCATGACGAGGCAAGTGACCAGTTAAAGGGTCCTCGGTCAGCAGGCCTACATCGACACGGTCCTTAATCGACTCAGACGGAGACACTACACCGAGACTCTCTTCTCGTGCAAGTCACCCGCCTGGTCTCAGCTTAATCATTTCAATCCCCAAAGTTTGGTACCTGGCAGAGGTACATCTTTTCCGATGTTGAACCCATCATGGCCATGATGGATCCACCATCAAGTTTTATTTTCAAAAACATCCCTCCCACTTTGCAACATCATCTTATGTAAAAACAAAACATTTTGTTTTGTTAAAGCAAGACTAAGCATAGGAAAAACCTTTTGTAAAATAGGGATTCCAAGGAAGGTAATCAAATTCAAGGAAGGAAATGCAGGAATTGTTTTAGCAATCAACTCCTATCACCTAATGCATCAAGCAAGTGAGAAAGAGTTTAAAAGAATCAAGGAGGTGGCAAAGTAGCTACCTGCCTGATGTTCCGCAGGTGGTGGTGGTGAAGTCTTCTCTTCTTCTACTTCAACTTCTTCCTCGTTTTCTAAATATAATCATACATAATAATGAATGCCCATGTAATGCTCATGAGAGTGCAAAGATAATAAGAGTTTATTATCTAAAGTTTTGAATACAATTTTCCTTCACAATACTCTAGAGAATTAGGGTTTCTAGAGTCAATATAGAAATTCAAAGGGTAGGGGGTAGGGTTTTGGGCTCTAAGTATCAAACAAGGTCCAAATCATACCAAACTTTACCCATGGCCTCTAAATAATATTTAGAGTTCATATAAAAAGTTTGGGGATTTTTGGATTTATTATTGATTTTCTAAAAAAATCCTGAAGTATGGTTCTTGGCTATTTTAAATGCTCCAAAATTCCCTCTTGGAACTAAAAACCATAAAAACATTTTTATTAAATACTATGGAAAATTAGGAATCTAGGAAAATTGGTCTTATATTTATGGGATTTTTCTACAATTTTCTAGAATTGTTTTAGTTCTGGCAGAAAAAGAAAAAGAAAATCTATGAACAGTACTGGGCCGAAAGCAACCCAAGCGGCCCAGCCTGCACAGGAAAATGCACGCCCACGCCCGCGCTGTAGACTTTGCAGATAAGGCCCTATCCTTTTGGGTAACCGCAAGTGGGCTCCTTGCACTGTTTACACGAGTCGCTGACACTTGCAGAAAAGACCCTAAGCTTCTAATTCTTCACAGCGCCAGGTCCTTGACGACGCGCGGTAGGGACCCAAGCACCGGCGAGCTAAGACTGGCCGGAGCACGCAATGACTGGCACTCTTCGACGAATGGCTCCTAATTCATACCTTGATTAAGGTTTCCCCTAACTTAATTTCACTAACGGCGTACCGAAACGCCCTAACCACTTTGACCGCGCAGTCCGGGGACAATTCAAGATGTTCCCGATGATTTACTCTAGTTCAGCACAATTGGTTGGGCCAATGAGTTATAGGACACACAGGAATGCTAGAACAATAACGAAGAAAACATGATCGGACCTGTGGAGAGCTGGCCACGGTGAGCTCGGTTCTGCGGTGTTCTTGAGTGTGTTTGGGGGAAATTCAAAATTGGAGCTCACTGGTGATCAACTGGGGGCAATACTGGGTGGCTGGGTGCGCGATGATCTTATGGAGCTCACGGTGGCTTCAATTTATAGAGATCGACCGCGAGCACAACGAATTTGAGCGGCGGGTGGTGATCAGTAAAAAACAAGATGAGTCACCGATGGCCGCTCAACGTGGCCTTTACTGGGTTAACTCTCTGGTAACGACGAGGCTGGCCTTAGTGATCTACAGCGGGGCAGTAGTAAGGCTTGGCAGCGTGGCAGACGACGATGACCGGCAATCATTGCAGCGACGGTCGTGCGGCCACGTCGTGGCACAAGGGGGTACGGTAAACAGCCAGCCACAGTGCCCCGACTATATCCACGGCGAGATCTTTTCGCCGGTGAACTCAAACCTTAGCCATACGCACGAATCATGGCGAGCAACGCTAATCCCGGCGAGGGATCACCGGCGGCCAGGGGAGCTGTACCAGGATCATGTTCAGGTACTGTACCATCAACATGTGATTCAGACATCTGACAGTGCGATTTGCAGGGAGATTTACTCCCAATTTAATGTAGTAACATGATCATCACTCTATAGCAAAGTTACAACCCTAAGATCTAGCTACAATATTGTTATAGCAATCCTAGTCAAATTCTTGCTCGATCAAGCTTGAATTCCAGTCCAAAGATGACTCAGTAACACTGTGGGTCTGAATTTCAGTCATCAAATAGCCTGACAGCCCAACTTTGAGTGCATTTTTCTCCCAATTCTTCACAACAACCTTGCTTACACTCTTAAGCAAAGTTATTCTCCTATGATAGATCTACATAATTGATGTGGTGACCTAGGGCAAAGTCTCAATAATTTGGAAGATGCAAGGGCTCAAAGTTGAGTCAACCACACTGAATTTCAGACTTAGGTTTAGAACTCAAATAGGGTCTTTTTGCAAATAGGTCCAAAATTCAGGTTTAGGTTGCAAATTTTCATGATTGTGAACCATATGATTTAAGACACCTTACTTTAATAGTTTTTGCACTTTAGTCCAAAAGTGCTCTAGTTTTGCACTTAGCCCCCCTAGGGTTTAGGTTTAGGGTTTTTCCACGGTCCTTTTTAGGGTTTTTGGTATTTCAGGGATGTGAATGTAATGTAGGTCCATTCTTAGTAAAATTTTATGACTATTTCACTTAAGCTTTAGGGTTTTCTCTTTTTGGATCTTGTTTTACCCTTCTGAACCCCATTTAGGGTTAAGTACCCTACTCTAGGGTTTTATTTGCAAGATGCCATATCAATACAACTTGTTTGAAACTTTTACCTAGTGAATGCATTCTAGGTGTGTCAATCACAAGAAATGCTGATGCTTATGATGTTATGCTCAAGTTTTAGTGACAGTAACACCAGGGGTGTTACAGTCTCGGAGAGTTTTATGGCTCGTTCTAGTCTTTCTATGCAAAAGGTTGGTCGCTCAGTTGTGGTTAGTACTGCTAATGGCCCTATTAGTAGTTGTTCAATCTGTCCGGGTTGCTCCATCTTTCTTGCAGATGAGACCTTTGGCTAATCTTTTGGTGATTCCCCTTGAGCCTTTTGATGTTATTCTAGGTATGGATTAGTTAACTCAATAATGTGCAGTGATATCTTGTTTCTGGAAGATAGTGTCTTTGCAGGCACCATCGGGTGGAGAGGTGATCTTTTTAGGGAGTGCTCCGAAGTACACTCTTTCCTTGTTGTGTCAGTTGTTTCCGGATCGCTGGACAAGGAAATATGGAATTTTTTTCTATGGTGTTGGGTAGTGAGGCTGCATTGCGAGTGTAGGACATCCGTGTGGTGTGCGATTATTCTGGCGTGTTCCCTGCGGAACTACAAGGCATTCTACTGGAGCGTAATGCGGCTTTTGAAATCAAGTTGATTCCTGGTATGCGCCTATCCACAAGGCTCTATATCGATTGGCTCCAAAGGAGCAGGTTGAGTTGGAGCGGCAATTGGATGACCTTCTTGCTAAGGGTTTCATTATGCCTAGCAGGTCACCATGGGCTTTCCCTATGTTATTTGTTGAGAAGAAGGCTAAAAGCAAGAGGTTATGTGTGTATTATCGTGCTTTAAATCAAGTGACAATCAAGAATAAATATCCTCTACCTCGTATTGATGTTCTCTTTGAGTAGTTGGGAGGTGCCAAGGTATTCCCTAAGATTGATTTGAATTTCGGCTATCATCAGTTGAGAATCCATGAGGAGGATATTGAGAAGACAGCATTCAGCACGAGGTATGGGCATTTTGAATATATCGTTATGTCTTTTGGCTTAACCAAAGCCCTGCTGCTTTTATGGAAGCAATGAATATGATGTTGCATGAGTTCTTGGATGACATTGTGGTCGTATTTCTTGATGATATCTTGATTTACTCGAAGGCTGAGGAAGAGCATGAGCGACATCTTTGTCTCACTATGGATGCTCTTAGGAAGAATCAATTCTATGGCAAGTTGAAGAAGTATGCTTTTTGGCTTTATAAAGTTGCTTTTCTAGATCATGTGATTAATCAGCATGGCATTTCAGTTGATCCCAAGAATGTCGCTTCTTGGTTGAGTGGGAGAGACCTTCTAGTGTTTTGAAAATTTGAAGTTTCTTGGGGCTTGCTAGTTATTATCGGTGTTTTGTGCCATGTTTTTCCAGCATTGCAAAATCATTGAATTGAATTTTAGAGAAAGGTATTCCTTTTGTCTAGACCAATGATTGTGAGGTCAGTTTTTAGACATTGAAGGACGAATTGGTGAATGCTCCTATTTTGGCTTTGCCTGAGAATGGTAAGCATTTCATAGTTTATAAAGATGCTTCTCGTATTGGTCTTGGTTGTGTGTTGATGCAGGAAGGTAAGGTGATTGCTTATGGCTCTAGGCAGTTGAAGAAACATGAGAGGAATTATCCTACCCATGATCTTTAGTTGGCCGCTATTGTGTTTGCCCCAAAATCGTGGAGGCATTATCTTTATGCTGAGTCTTGTGACATTTATATGATCACAAGATTCTCAAGTACATTTTTACTCAGAAAGAGCTGAATTTGAGGCAGCGTCGGTGGCTTGAGTTGCTAAAGGATTATGATCTAATGATTCAGTATCATCTAGTGTTGGGGACTTGTTCTCAAATGCTATGAATTAAGAATAAGGCAACACGAAAATAGGTTAATTGTTAATGTCCTTCGTCCTTCGAAACATTATCTCCTGCAGACGAAGGATATGAAGGTCATACCTTCATCATCACAGAATGTATTAATGGCAGATGAAGCATGCAAAACATAAGAGAGAACATGAACAATTATGTGATATAATCATGTACATTTCTTATTATAGCATTATAAATGAATAAGGACAATATTGAATTGCATTCGTACCTTCGGCTTGACAGGAAATAAAAGTACAAGTGTGACGCAAGAGCGAGTACAAGTCAGCGTGAACAGTACGGGGGTGAGATAATGTTTCGAAGGACGAAGGACATTAACAATTAACCTATTTTCGTGTTGCGTTGTTCTTAATTCATAGCATTTGAGAACAAGTCCCCAACATTGGCGCCCACCTCCGGTGAACTCACTTCCACTATTGAGCAAATGGCTTCGTTCAACAACCAAGCTAAAAAGTACCTTCGGCTACGAAGCTAGTGCTTCCGATAAGAGGCGGTTCGGGTTCAGAGCCGGCTAATAAGAAACAAAAGAAGGAAGCACAGAGAAAGGTACAACATGTTGGGGTGCAGGGGCCCTTCATCAAATCAAAGTGGTCCCATATCCCAATTACCTTCTCTCAGGAAGACCTTCAGCTCAAAGATTATCCTCACAATGATGCTATGGTCATATCTTGTGTCATCAAGGGTTTTCTGGTCCATAATGTTCTGGTTGATACAGGCAGTGCAGCGGATATCATATTTGCTAAGGCCTTCAGACAAATGCAAGAGCCAGAAGATAAGATTCATGATGCTACACACCCTCTATGTGGCTTTGGAGGAAGACAGATTGTAGAACTGGGCAAAATCACAATGCCAATTACCTTCGGCTTTGTTCATAACACAAGGACCGAGCAGGTTGTCTTTGATATTGTTGAAATGGAGTACCCCTATAATGCAATCATTGGTCGTGGAACACTTAATGCCTTTGAAGCAAAACTTCATCCAGCATATCTATGCATGAAGATACCTTCGGAACAAGGGCCCATTGCTGTTCATGGGAGTCAAGAAGCTGCCAGAAAGGCCAAAGGAAATTGGATAGACTCAAAAGCAATTCACAATATAGATGGAGCCGAAGCATGTGAACAGTACAAATACAAAAGAGAGAAGGCTGCTTCGGCGGATCAGCCGAAGCCTATGCTTCTATGTGAAGATATAGTAGAGTAGAAGGTACTGTTGGGGTCTCAGCTATCTGAAGAGCAAGAGAAAACTTTGATAAGATTTCTATTCAACCACAAAGATGTCTTTGCTTGGTCAGCCAATGATCTCTGTGGTATCAACAGAGATGTCATTGAACATTCACTCAATGTGGATCCATCCTTCAGGCCAAGAAAGCAAAGGCTTCGGAAAATGTCTAATGACAAAGCCGAAGGTGCTCAGAATGAAGTGAAAAGACTTCTCAGTGCTAGTGTCATCAGAGAGGTAAAATACCCAGAGTGGTTAGCCAATACTGTTATAGTGAAGAAGGCCAATGGCAAATGGAGAATGTGTATTGATTTTACAGATCTTAACAAGGCTTTTCCGAAGGACGAATTCACATTGCCAAGAATAGATTCTCTAGTAGACACAGCAGCTTCTTCAGAGCTTATGAGTCTACTGGATTGTTACTCTGGCTACCACCAAATCTGGATGAAGAAGGAAGATGAGCCGAAGACTAGCTTCATAACCCCAGTGGCACATATTGCTATCTTCGAATGCCTGAGGGGCTTAAAAATGCTGGAGGAAGTTTTAGCAGAATGACAACCAAGGTTCTTCATTATCAAATAGGCAGAAATGTATTGACCTATGTTGATGACATTATAGTGAAAAGCACGAAGCAAGAAAATCACATTGCTGACTTGCAAGAGACATTTGCCAATTTCAGGCAAGCTGGCCTGAAATTAAACCCGGAGAAGTGTGTTTGTAGGGTGAAGAAGGGCAAGTTCCTTAGCTGTCTGGTATCAACGAAAGGAATTGAAGCTAACCCAAGCAAGATCAAAGCTATCCTTTGGATGGAGCCACCAAGTACGAAGAAAGGAGCTCAACGGCTGGCAGGAAGATTAGCTTCATTAAACAGATTCATATCCAGATCAGCAGAAAGAAATCTGCCATTTTTTGAAATACTGAAGTCAGTCGAAGTCTTTCAATGGGGCCCAGCACAACAAATAGCTTTTGAAGAGTTGAAACAATATTTGATTGACTTAACAACGTTAACCCCACCTGCGCCAGGGGCTCCATTGCTCTTATATGTGGCAGCTTCGCATTCTGCAGTAAGTGCGGCGCTGGTACAAGAGAAGCTAGATGACCAAGATAAAAAGCAAGCTCCAGTATACTTCGTCTCTGAAGTTTTAAGTCCAACAAAGAAAAATTACACAGAATTGGAGAAGGTATTATATGCTGTGTTAATGGCCTCCAGAAAGCTTCGGCATTATTTTCAAGCATACCACATAATTGTTCCTTCGTCATAATCTCTAAAGGACATCATGAGGAACAGAGAAGTTACTAGAAGGATTGGAAAATGGGCTACAGAGCTTAACGAATTCACCATTGATTATGTGCATAGATCTTCAATTCAGTCCTAGGCGTTAGTACACTTCATCGCTGACTGGATGCCAGGGGCTCAGGAAGAAGGAATAAATAAAGATGCCGAAACTTGGACAATGTTCTACGATGGTTCTTGGGGAACCTTCAGCGCAGGAGCAGCTGCTGTTCTAGTAGCACCTTCGAAAGTCAGAACATGTTATGCAGCCAAGCTTGACTTTAGTTGTACAAATAATATTGCCAATACGAAGCACTTCTATTGGGGCTTCGGAAATTAAGGGCAATAGGAATAAGAAGGGCCATTTTGAAAACTGATTCTCAGGTCATTTTTGGTCATGTGGATAAAAGTAGCAAGGCAAGAGATTCGAAACTTGAAAAATATTTGATACAGTTCGAAGGTTGGAAGCTTCTTTCGAAGGTTTTTCTATCAAGAATATCCCATGAGGTGAAATGAGCATGCAGATCTGCTAGCGAAATCAGCGGCTCAGGGGCTCCCTCTACCTTCGGAAGTATTTTTTGAAACAATAAAGGCACCTTCGGTTCAACTCATGGAGAGAGCGGTGCTTGCCATTTCTCCAGTACATAGTGAAGATTGGAGGACTGAAATCATATCTTTCCTCCAGGGTAATTGCCTCTCGGATGACGAAGTTTATAATAAAAGAATGGAAGCAAGAACAAGACCGTATGTATTAATAGAAGGGGAATTATACAAACATGGAGTTTGCTCCCCCCTTCTCAAGTGTTTATCCAGAGCTAATGAAGGAGATACATGTAGGATTGTGCGGATCTCATATTGGGTCTAGGCCGTCGCTGGGAAAGGTTTTTAGACAAGGATTTTATTGGCCGAAGGCAGCTTCGGATGCAGCGGATCTGGTCCAAAAGTGCAAAAATTGTCAAAAATGTGCAAGAGACCAAAAATAACCTTTGTCGTTAACTCAGTTAATACAACCAACCTGGCCATTGCAAAGATGGGGCCTGGATTTGTTAGGTCCACTTCCACCAACGCAAGGTAATTTGAAATATGTCGTGGTGGTTGTAGAATATTTTTCTAAGTGGATTGAAGCAAAGCCTTTGGCTACAATAACTTCGGTTACAGTCCAGAAATTCTTCTAGCAAAATATCGTTTGTCGCTTCGGTGTGCTGAAGGCTATAACTGTGCACAATGGAACACAATTTGATGCCGAAACTTTCAAAGATTTCTGCGACCAGATTGGCACAAAGATTCATTTTGCATCAGTCAGGCACCCGGAGTCAAACGACCTGGTCGAAAGAGCAAATGGTATTATAATGCCGAGAATAATGAAGTTAATCTTCAATTAACCCAGAGGAAAGTGGCCAGATTATTAAAGTGGTGTGGAGCCACAATACAACTATATCAAGGTCAACAGGTTTTACACCGTTCAAGTTATTGTTTGGTGACGAAGCCATAACCCTAGAAGAAGCCAAAGCGGGGTCAATCAGAATAGTAGCTTCGGCAGAGGAAGAAGCTGATTATTCTATGGCAAAAGATACTATTGAAGGGACCAGACTTCAGGCTGTGGAGAATATCAATAAATATCAAGCCAAAACAATAAAATGGCGTGACAGAAAAGTTCGGCTGAAAAACATTAAACCAGGGCATTTGGTGCTTCGAAGAGTGGCCAATCCAGACACAGTAGGCAAGCTATAGCTGAAGTGGGAAGGACCCTTTCTGGTGGTATCTTCGTCAAGACCTGGTTCTTACAGACTGAAGGACATGGACGGCAGCGACATTCCTAGATCTTGGAATGCGGATGAGCTTCGATGATATTATGTGTAACTTGATGTAATCTTTTTCATTTTTTCCTATGGTACCCTTTTCCTTGCCAAAGGGGGAGAAAGGTTTTTAATGGGGCCATAGCTTGTAATTTTTCTTTCCTCATTCAGCTCTACGAGAGCAAAATCCCCCAAAACATGTAAAATGTAAAATCTGAGCATGCACCATCGAGTGTAGAGAGAGAGAAAAAAAAGAACAGGGAGAAGCTCGAAAGTCGTCCCTAAGGGGATGCAGAGCACGACGAAGCTACAAAAAGTCGTTCCCAAGGGAGCGCAACGTAAGTTTTTTGCTCAAAAGTTGTTCCTAAGGGAATGCAGAGCCAAATACCACCGAAATATAAGGCGAAGAAGTTCAAAAAATGTTCCTAAGGGGATGCAGAACTTACACCGAAAAGTCAACGGTGATACCGCCGAAATAGAAGGCGAAGAAGTTCAAAAGACGTTCCTAAGGGGATGCAGAACTTACACCGAAAAGTCAACGGTGAAGCCAAAAAATAAATGACATAGAAATTTCAGTCATTCCTAAGGGAATGCGGGGTCTGGATGTGGCTTCGTATGCGTGTGTTTGGACATTCATTTGCACATTACATCACATCATACATTGCATTCATATACATTCATTTAGACATTCATAGGATCATCATGATCATATCATTGACTACAGACAATTGCTTCGGCTCTAATGACAAGGCTTCGGCAAATACAAAATAAGCAGACTTATGCTTCGTTGTGTACGAAAAGAATGGAAGGTGTTTTTCGCCTTCGGCTCAAAAAGAACAAGTTTCGTCCACATCAAAGCAGTTCATACATGGATGGAAAGGTAAAATATATTACAAGGTATCGACAAATTTACAGAGTAATGTTTGATTCCTAAATTACAGTATTTTCTACAAGATTAATTCAAAAAATTTCTCTAGAGTTCTTTTGTAGCAGCTTCATCACTTCATCATTGTCCATTAAGTTTCGGTTCATTGTTCTTCGGCCTCGTCATCCTGCACACAACAATAGTATAAGGAAAGTGCAAATTTTAAGAAAGTAAAGCAGCAAGTACAACATTATTACTGGCTTGAGGTGGCTTCGAGCTTCATCACCAGCTAAGTTTCGCCCACCCTTTGCCCAAATTTGAGTTACGAATCTGTTCCCAATGCTTCAGGCCAGGTCGGGGATATCATTTAAGTCCGCTGGTGACAGGCTGAAGTTTGGCCTATTTACAATATTTCCATGCGTGCAACCAGCCTTCATGAAAGCAACAGCTGTGCCGCGAGAAGCTAGCAGAGCACAGAAGTCACCGTGTCCAGCTATGACTTCGTCAAGAGCATCAACTTCACCTTCAATATGATCAAAAGTGCCTGGCAGGTTTTCAACCGAAGGTTTAAACTTTTCAGAGCTGGCTCCAACTGAGTTGAAGACCTGCTTCAGCCGTTGCACGCAACGGGTGCCGAAGTCTAAACATTTATCTTGAAGCTCCTTCAGAGATTTCTGCAAATTTGAACTCTTTTCAACTTTAGCTTCAAGTTTTGTTTCGAAATTTTTCTTCTCTTGTTCGAAGGTTTTTGACTTCATGGAGAGTTCACTGTTCAGTCTGGCAATCTCAGCTTGGGCTTCTGCCAGTGAACCCTCCATTGTTTGAAGCATAAAGTCTTTCTTTTCTAGAGCAGATTCATGATCTTTAATTTTGCTCTCTAAGCCCTCAATTATAGTTTCATTTTTCTTGTCCTCGAGGTCTTGTTGCATCCTTAAGGTTTTACTTAGTAGTAGGCTCTGGAAAAAATAACCTTCGTTAGAAAACACTTTAATCTCAAAACAATAAAAAGTTGAGGAAAGAACTTTACCTTAAAATTAGAATAAAACAAGCTACCAGCGATGTGTTGCCGCCGGTACCTGCTGAGGTCGGCTTCAAGCTTCGGAAAACCAACACTCTTCAATAGAGTGCTGATAACCTTCACTCCAGTTTGGTCTCGGAGGCAACCTAAGCTTTCTTCGTCAATGCCACCGAAGAGCAGTGCTCCTGGCTGGTAGCCGCAAGATATAGCATAATCTCTTAGCTCTTCTTTTTCAGCCTTAGATAACTCTTGCCCGATTATGTTTTGAAAGTTGAAGTCTCTTTCCCCCGAAGCATCTTCGCCAAGCTTCTTCTCTTTTCCAGGCACTGTGGCCAGGGTTTCTTCAGCAGCTGCAGCAGTTTCTTCCGCGGTCATGTTCAAAATCATTTTATCGATGTCAGAAAATGTGCTTTCCAGATTTGTGGCTTCCACCGCTGCAACTTCGGAAGTTGTAGCTTCGGTGGCAGCAGCTTCGGTAACTATAGCTTCTTCGACGGCTGGTGTTTTTTGTAACACCCTTGGTGTTACTGCCACTAAAACCTGAGCATAACATCATAAGCATTGGCATATCATATGTTTGTCACACCTAGAGTGCATTCACTAGGCAAAAATTTCAAACAAGTTGTATTGATATGACATTTTGTGAACAAAACCCTAGGGTAGACTCCTTAATCCTAGATTGGGCTTAAAGGGGTAACCAAAGTTTAACCAAGAGAAAACTCCAAAGCTTAGTTATAATAATCATAAAATATCACTATGAATGGACTAAAGTGGCATTAAAACCCTAAAAGTACCACAAACCCTAAATAGAACCCTAGAAAGCCCTAAACTTAAACCCAAGGGGGCTAAGTGCAAAATTGGTGCACTTTTGGACTAAAGTGCAAAAACTATGAAAGTAAGGCATCTTAAGTCATATGGTTCACAAATAAGTGGATTTGCAAGTTAAACCTTGAGTTTTGGGCTTATTTGCAAAAGAGCCACACTTATACTCTTGTGGCTAAGTCTGAATTTCAGAGAATTGGCTCAACTTTGGAGCCATATATCTGCCAAGTTATAAAGTTTTTGCCCTAGGTCACCACATCAATTTTGTACATCTATGAAAGGAGAATAACTTTACTATAGAGATCATGCCTTGGTACCATGAAGAATTCTAAGAAAATTGGACCTAAAGATGGGCTGTCTGACTGTCCTAAGACTGAATTCTGTCTGACAGTATAATTAGGCAATCTTTGAACCCAGATTCGACCATGATCTAGCGCAAGTTTGAGCATGGTCCCCATAGCAAGATTGTAATTGGTTAATTGGGCTATAACTTTGATGCAGTGGGATGATGGGGTTGTCACATGGAATGCAGAGAAAAGTGGCTCTGATTTTGCTCTGTCAGACCAACTACATGGTAATCGCCATGGTACAGTGAACGGGGGGATCAGGTTTAGAGAACCTCACTGTCGGCGACCCTGCGCGTAGATTCACGCCGATGAGGTGATTCATGCTCACCGGCGCTTAGATAACGCTCCATGGTGAAAAGATCTTCCCCCCCCCGGATGAGCTTAAGGCACTTTTTGTCCGGCCGCCGTGTCCGCTCGATCCCGATCACCTGGAATCACCCCTCGCCCGAGTTAGACATCTCATAGTCTGATGCCACATGCCTCAACATTTTAACCATGCCACCGTGACTCGTGCCTGGCCTATCCAGCGATCGCCGGTGAGGTTGCCACGGTTACATCCACTAATCCCGTGTGCCAGTAACCTCCTCTTCCTCCGATCGCCACGCGTCTCAATCCAAATTCACCGGCCATCGCTCTTGCCTGCTATAAATTGAGCCCGCCTTGAGCTCCGTAGGGTAGTCAAGCACCAAGCCACCAATTCCTGCCCTCAATCGTTCACCAGAGAGCTCCAATTTCTTACTTCCTCCAAATCACTCAAGAACTCCGCCTGATTTGCCTCGCTGTGGCCAGCTCGTCTTAGGTTCTTTCTTGTCCATCATCCTCTTGTTTCAGCGCGCTCGCTTGCTCCTGATGCTCGCTGACCCGCCTAATTAAGCTAGGGAGTCCTGGATCACCAGGAACACGTTGGTTCCTTGGACTGTCCGCACTGCCTGCGTGGACAGGATGATTCAGTGTCTCATTAGTGAAATTAAGCGAGGGGAAATGGTTAGGAGGAATCCAATCTGGTGTCTGCCACACGGGAACACCAGTCATCAAGTGATTTGGCCGGTACGCGCTCGCCGGAGCACGGTCCTGCGCTGCTCGCCATTGTGGGCTTCGATCAGTAAAGAAATAGAAAGTGAAGGGTGTTTTTGTAACGTGTCAGTGAGTTAGGGAAATAGCGCTGTGACTTGTTTCCAGATATTCAAACCAATCAGGGTTTTTCTGCAAAACCTGCAGCACGCACACGCGTGGGCGCGTTCTGTCCTAGTTGGGCTAGCTCGGGCTGGTTTCGGCCCAGGACTGTTCAGTGTTTTCCTTTTTCTTTTTCTGCCAGGCTTTGGAAATCTATAAGAAATTGTAGAAAAATGATAAAAATACCAAACGAATTTTGCTAGGTTTCTAATTTCCTATAGTGTTTACTAAAAATAGTTTCATGATTTTTAGTCCAAATAGGAAATTATAGAGTATTTAAAATAGCCAAAAACCTTGTTTCTAGATTTTTAGAGAATAAATAATAAATCCAAAATTCACTAAACTTTTAGGATAAACTCTATATAATATTTAAAGGCCTTGGGTAAAGTTTGGAATGATTTGGACCATGTTTGATGCTTAGAACCCAAAACCCTAGCCCCCTGCCCTGTGAACTTCACTATTGACTCCGGAAACCCTAAGTTCTCAGATATCCATGAAGGAAAGTTGTATTCAAGACTTTAGATAATAAACTTTTATTATCTTTGCACTCTCATGAGCATTACATGGGCATTCATTATTATGTATGGTTATATTTAGAAAACAAAGAAGAAGTAGAAGTCGAAGAAGCGAAGACTTTACCATCACCACCTGAGGAACATCAGGCAGGCAACTGTTTTTATTTTGATATCTGCGGAACAGAGCCTGATTCACCAATAACACAAGGAAAGCCCCGGTGCATTTGCCACCTTCTTGTTACTTTAAAATCTTTCTCACTTACTTGATGCATTAGGTAATAGGAGTTGTGTGCTAAACCAATTCCTGCATTTCCTTCCTTGGATTTGATTACCTCTTAAATCCCTGTTTTACAAAAAGGTTTTTCTTATGCTTAGCATTGCTTTAGAAAAACAAAATGTTTTGTTTTCACAAAGGATGTTGCTTCAAAGTGGGTGGGATGTTTTTGAAAATAAAACTTGATGGTGAATCCATCATGGCCATGATGGGTTCAACATCTGAAAAGATGTACCTCTGCCAGGTACCAAATTTTGGGTTTGAAATGATAAAGCTGAGACCAGGCGGGTGACTTACACGAGAAGAGAGTCTCGGTGTAGTGTCTCCGTCTGTGTCGATTAAGGACCTTGTCGATGTAGGCTTGATGACCGAGGACAATTTAACTGGTCACATGCCTCGTCATGGGTAAGCTTTGCCTCGGGCAGACTAATACCAGAATAAGATACCACGCAATGAGAGTGGAGAGATGGCGAGAGTAGCGTGTACCCTCCGTGGCAAGAGGCTGGATGGTGGTGTATCTGTGCTCTCGGTTGGCGTGAACCTGATCTGGTCTTAAGAACCCTGGTGGCGAGTTGACATATGCAAGGGTTAAGTGCTACATATGTCGTGTGATTAGACATCCTCAGCTGAGTATAATCGATTCGGATCGCCGTAACTTCGCGGATATGAAGACTTGGTCACTGACGTACACATAGCACTCCAGTGAATAAGAAGGGTTGATAAGAAACTGGCTAGTACAGGTCAAGTGATTGAACTAGGGTAGAAAAAACTCTAGATGTAGGTAACTTTACCTAACCTGACAATAAAAATTGGATTTTAAGGATCCACTCATAGTAAGCTTTTCTGCAAAACAGAGTCTTTGATTCTTGATAAGCCATACCTTGAATCCCTCTAGCCAGCATACCCTTGAGAGTCTTTTCTTTAGTCGGGTAAGTCTTGCTGAGTAATTCCATACTCAGGGCTTTGTCCCATGTTGTTTTAGGTGAAGAAGCAACCAACTTTTGTTGCTTCTGTTCAAAGGTGGTACCAAAAGAAGAGAATCAAGACTAAAGCTGCGGGAGGAAAGGCCCTCCGTTAACAACTTTTTACTGTTTATTTGGGAGGAGTTTTTGCCTCCCATGTTTTGTAATAAGAATACTCAGCACTCCTATATTTGTTCTGGTCTGTAATATTATAACTCTTTCTTACTTTTAATATAAGGTAAGTTATTGTAATTGCTTCCGCACTTTAGTATCTCCGACGAATTGTAATGTCTGTGTGATGGGTAAACGCTCTTGGGAAAGGTAAGGAATTCAGATACCGAACTTGTCAAGTAATTCAGGTGCACCTGCAGGGTTGTCTGAAGTCCGTTGGACAAGGACAACTATAGGTGGGCCTAATAACTTGGGAGGTTCCATCACATTTTTGACGCTGGCGCTGACGGTGGTGTTTCTTCAATGGCTTCAATTACAATAATAATTCTTTGCCTTTTTGGTTCAACAGGCTTCTTGGCTGCCGCAGGCTCCTTCTTCTTCTGTAAAAGCTTCATCAGTTGTGGCCCCAGTGGACTAAACTTGATAGGTAAAGATTCGGTCATTACTTTTAAATTTCTTCTACGTCAGTGGCATAAGGTGTTGAAGGAGCTTCTCCCTCTATACTAGTTTCTGGCCTCGGAGTTGTAGCTTTTCTCTTCTTCGGAACAACCACCTTCGGCTCAGGGCTGGATTTTTTCTTTTTCAATAATTTCTCATCTTCTTTTATCATTCTAGCAGCTTGTCTGTTCATAACACTGACAACTCTTTTTCGCTTTGGCCCTTCGGCACCCTTTCTTAATCGTTCATAGTCAAGGTATTCAAATTTCAAGGCATCCATTACTCGGTTCAGCCTTCGTTTTGGCCGGGTGCCAAATGCTGTGGTCATCAATTGATCTTCTTTCTTAGTATAGTTGCCCAAAATCTCATTGCACATAGCCTCAATCATCTCCAACCATTCTTTGCAAGGCTCTTTGAAATGTTTCTTGAAGTTGAAATGATAGGGCAGTCCAACAAGTTCATTCTTCTTCTTTTCTCCCTTAAGCTTTGGCATATTCCATTTATTTAACGTCGAAAATACCCTATTGGCTAAGTATTCCTATCCCAAATCTCTAGTACCGATCTGCTCAGACACAACTCGGAATTCTGCCACAGCCTATCGGCATGGTGACCCTGGCAGCATGTCGCACAAGGGCCTAGTTAACCCGAAGGTTAGGCTCAGTGGGCTCAGAACTAACTTCTCCTTCTCATCGACCTTAACATAGAACCACTGATTTTTCCAATCGGTTGGCCATTTGGTGCGATAGCTGACCACCGGAGTTTTCATATCTGTGCGGTAAGCAAAGTTGTAACAGCCGAAATTCTCTTGTAGCCCATCTTCTCTAGCTTTCGTCTGATAATGAAGCTCATGCACTCGGTAGAAAGCTTCGGCATGCGGGTCCATTCCTTGGCTTCGGAGAGCCCAGATGAAGACGCTGAGCCTAACGATAGCATTAGGAGTCAGCTGATGAAGATAAATTTTGAAATTTTCCAAAACCTCTCCAATCATCTTGTGCAAAGGAAACCTCAATCCTGCTTTGAAGAAATTCTTGAAAACCACCACCTCATCATTTTCTGGTTTCAGAGTGGTTTCTTTCTCGCCAAAACGAATCAGCTTCTTCTCGGCTTCTCCAAAGTAGCCTAGCTTCATCATCATGGGCATATCATCCTCAGAAATAGTAGACTCTCCAAAGTTCAAGTGGCTGGGTTTGGAAGGCATGACAATGTTATAATCGATCTCTTCTTCATCAGCATCATCCTCTTCAACATCAACTTGTTCAGCTTCGGCAGCAGGTGCACCTTCGTCAGTAGCTCCCTCTGTCACAACCAGTCCCGATTGCCTCATTACTTCGGAGATTGGGGTAGTCTTGGCAGCTTCGGCCTCCTCTCCGTCGCGTGTAACTCTAGCAGTTGAACGTACTCTGGCCATCTGATGCTGAATTTCTTACGGTTCTGACAAAGTTGATGACTTTTACAAATTTGCCGAAGCTCCCTCTTATGACGAAGCTAGGCCAAGATGATGCTTTGACTGAGAATACGATGAATAAGCTTCGGCTATGGTCCAATTTTTCAGCAGCATAACAGTACAGTAGTAATGAATGTTGTGGTAACTTCACACCTACCCGTCTGTTTATATAGTGCTGCAGGTGGGAAGGAGAATCGCCATGCCGCCCACACCCATTGAATAGTCGCTCGCACCCACTGAACGGTGGACCACAATGCGCAGGAAGGTGAATTACCAGATCGCGCGTACCCGCCGCATAGTGGGACCTCCTTGCGCTTGGAATATTTTAATCGTTTCTCGACAACGAGCTCAGGGAAGGTGTTTTTTGGACCTTTGGCTTTCCGAAGCCTAAGAGAATTTTTTCACAGATCAAGCTCGTTACGAAAAACGATCTAGCACCGTGAAGGGGCTACTGTTGGGGGTCTGCTTCTTTGCCGAAGGTGCTGTAAGAAGAAATACCTTCGGAAGATCAAAACAGAAGCAGCGCCGAAGCTACTATCCGGGGAGCTTCGTAGCACGCCTTCAGACGAAGGGATGCACCGACTTAAAGATGAAAAGACCAATCGACCCATGATAATTTGTGTTATGATTGTAACCAGATGTGAAGGACATAAATGTAAATCCACACAGGCTGCGCCCTGTGCCTATAAATAGATGAACAGTACCCCCGTACTGTTCACGCTGACTTGTACTCGCTCTTGCGTCACGCTTGTACTTTTATTTCCTGTCAAGCCAAAGGTACGAATGTAATTCAATATTGTCCTTATTCATTTATAATCCTATAATAAGAAATGTACATGATTATATCATATAATTGTTCATGTTCTCTCTTATGTTTTGCATGCTTCATCTGCCATTAATACATTCTGTGATGATGAAGGTATGACCTTCATATCCTTCGTCCGAAGATCATTATATCCTTGAGGAGACAATGTTTCGAAGGACGAAGGACATTAACAATTAACTTATTTTTGTGTTGCCTTGTTCTTAATTCATAGCATTTGAGAACAAGTCCCCAACATCTAGGAAAGGTGAATGTGGTAGTTGATGCTCTTAGCAGGACTGGTGTTCTGAAAGTGGCAATGCCTTTGATTGTAGATCTGGATCATATGGGTGTTTCTTTGTGCTATGCAGGCACTGCTAGAGAGGAGACTCAGATGCTCATTCAATCTTCCCTTCTTGATAGAGTGCGTGTGGCGCAACACCAGGATCGTTTGATTCAGGAGGCTCGTAATAGAGTCGATGATGGTAAACCTCGAGAATTTTCTATTGATGAGAATAATTTGGTTTGTTTGAGAGGACGTCTTTGTGTGCCACTGAAATCAGACATGAAGATGGATATATTGAGAGAAGCTCATAAAACTCCTTACACCGTTCATCCTGGTGAGACCAAGATGTATAGAGATTTGAAGCAAAACTTCTAGTGGAAAGAGGATGAAGTTTGATGTTTCTAAGTATGTGGCACCTTGTGGGGTGTGCCAGCGGGTGAAGGCTGATCAAAAGAGACCTATAGGTTTATTGAAGCCTTTGGGAATTCTAGAATGGAAGTGGGAGCATATCACTATGGATTTTATGGTTGGCATACCTTGCTCTCCTCGAGGTAAGGATGCTATATGGGTTGTTGTTGATCGCCTAACTAAGTCAACACACTTTATTCCCATGAAGACTACGAATTCAGCTTCAGAATTGGTTCCTTTGTATATGAAAGAAGTGATAAAGCTTCATGGTGTGCCTAAGTCTATTGTTTTAGATCGGGACTCCAAGTATGTATCCAAATTTTGGGAGAGTCTCCATAGTTCTTTGGGTACCAAGCTTTCTCTCAGTGTTGCTTTTCACCCTTAGACCGATGGTCAGTCAAAGCGGGCTATTTAGACTTTGGAGGACATGCTGCGTGCTTGTGTCCTTTCTTGGAAGGCAAGTTGGGAGGATCATCTCGCCTTAGCTGAGTTTGCTTATAACAACAACTATTAGGCTAGCATCAAGATGGCACCATGAGGCTTTATATGGCAGACGATGTATCTCTCTGTTGTGTTAGGAGACATTGGGAGAGAGGTCCTTGGTTGGTCCCAACTAGATTCAATAGACCACTATGAAGGTACATGAGATTCGTAAGAACATTTTAGCTGCTCAAAGCTGTCACAAAAGTTATGCTGATGTGAGGAGGCGGGATCTTGAGTTTGCAGTGGGTGATCAAGTTCTTCTCAAAGTTTCACCTACTAAGGGTGTTGTATGAATTGGTGTC
Organism: Zea luxurians; assembly: GCA_029449295.1. NCBI lineage: Eukaryota > Viridiplantae > Streptophyta > Magnoliopsida > Poales > Poaceae > Zea > Zea luxurians. Next base: position 396,469 of record JAOPSE010000033.1, on the reverse strand, counting down.
ACATGAAAGCTTAGTTTGAGGTACATTGGACCATTTACTATTGTAGCCCAAGTTGGTAGCTTGGCTTATGCTGATGTATTCCATGTTTCTATGTTGAGAAAGTATTTGCGGGATCTAGATCATTAAATCGAGCTAGAGCCGATCACAGTGCAACATGACTTGACTCTGGAGTGTCGCCTGGTGCGTATCTTAGAATCCTCAGAGCGGGTCATGAGGAGAAGAACAATCAAGTATGTTAAGGTCCTGTAGACTTATCAGACTGAGCGTGAGGCTACCTGGGTGCTTGAGGAGCAGATGTGAAAGAAGTATCCCGAGCTTTTCAAATCTAGTGAGTTATTAGTTTTGCCTATCTTTTCAAGGGTCATTATTGTAGAAGCGTCGGAATTCGAGGATGAATTCTTTTAAGAGGGGTAGAGTGTAATAACCCAAACAAAAAATTAATTAATTAAAGTTTATTGGGAGACGAAAGTCTCAGAGTCGACCAAAAGTTGTCCTTTTGAACCGTTGCCCAATGGATGATCTGAGACCGTGGATGTGAAGATCTCGTTAAAACAGAATCATTTGGTTACTCATACGCCTGAATCGGTGCATGGATGTGCAAAAGGGATGTAGGCTGTTGGATGCTAATTAGGGAGTCATCACAGGCATTGTTTCCTTCTCTACCCTAAACCTTGTAGCCGCCCCTCTCCTCTCCTTGGAACCGCCCCCTCCTCTCCTTTCCTTGCAGCCGCTCTCCCTTTTCCCCCCTCTGCAAGCTATCCTCCCTCTTCCCTCTCTGTTGGCCACCCTCCCTCTCCCTCCTATGTTGCTATTACCCAGAATCAGGAGCTCGGTCGGCCCTTTCATGTTGGCTTGGTGAGAGGAAGAAAGAAGGAGAGGAAGGAAAAGGGAATAGATAAAGAGTAATTTTGTTTTCCTTTAGGTAATTCGTGATTCAATAAATTTAGGTTCATCCTTCTGCTGTTTTGATGCCATAGATTCACTCTTAATCCTAGAAGAAATGATGTCAAATTTGTCCTGTTTTGGGCTGGGCAAGTAGCAGGATTGCGGGACGTTTTTTAAGTTCTTACATGCCTAATTAGCTCTGATCTCTGTGGATTTCATGAAGTACATTACTAGATCTTTCCATAGAGTACTTAAACGTTGAATTTGGTGGAATATTCTAGGATTTATCGAATTTTGAAGTCGGCTAGGCTGCTGTCCAAAAACAGAATGCTATGTGTACCTTGTCGGTCGCGTAGGACTATCTAGATGTTGAAATTTAATTATCTTTTGAATAAAAGACATGTAGAGTATTTTGTGTAGATGCTCCTAGATTATTTGTTTGATATCACCACTATTTTAGTTTTAAAGATACAAAATTATCAAGCAACGCTGCTGCTGTTTGGCGGGTGGCTTAGAGGGGAGTTGTTTTCAACAGTTCTTGGTTTCAAGCGTAGGAGCGGTTTGTTGATTGTTGGCAAATGCTATGTGAAATATTTGTATTAGGTTTTTATGCCCCAAAACAGGTAGTGCTCCAGATCATGCCTAGCGCCATTTTGATTCCCCGGCGAAGGCAAGTGAATGTAGCGGTGGTTGTTACCGTTTGATATGATATTTTCATCTCTTCCTCCTTACAATTCAGATGATTGGCATGTTAATAATAACTTAACTTGGTGTTTACTATTGATTTGTTCTCATGAAGATAAAGCTTAAATTATATATATGAGTTTGCCCTTGTCTAACATGATTTATATGGTAATCCAAATTTCTTTAAATAAAGTGAAGTGTAATTGAAGTTACTGTGTACTGAAATATACCATGTGCATTTTATGATGCATTCTGCATTTGAAGTTATGTCGTGATCAATGGTCCGACCGTACCAGTACATTTAGCATCGTACGTTGCCTGAGGAGGGGTACGATGTGGCTTCATATCCTTAGAGGTATGAAGGCAGAAGTCATTATGCATTGCAGCCATATGCATTCATGAGGTATATGGGAAGTTTGATATCTCTATATCATTATTGATGCTTCTACCTGAAGCGACGTTGCAAGGATGATGTACGTTATATCCTTGTTGCAGCTTGATATAAAGAAGTGTGTTATGTAAACAATCAATTGTCTAATTGAACTTGTGATTTTAAAGAGCTTGTCAAACAAATTGCTTGCTGAGATATTTCATCTCACCCTTGCATTATTCAATGCAGGTACTTGATGCATGTTAAGGGAGTGGGAAGTAGCGGCACGTCCACCTTCACACCAAAATAAAATTATTTATCCACAGTTAATATTTTAATTGGAACATCTAGTTTTTTGGAGGATGTTATTTATTAAACGTGTGGATTGGATATTAAATTTATGTTGTCCTAGTTAACTACTCTTTGTTAGCAGATTATTAGTGTTTAGTATTGTTCTCTTATCATGATATATATATATCCTTGTTGCTTACACTTTTTCTTGCATTTTACGAAGGAAATTGTGACACCCCAGTGTCACCTAGGGTTTCTTCTTTAAGCTAACTCAAAACCATTATCACATGTGAACCAAATTGAGTAATGAACATAAAAAATTAGGAGCAAAGGTTAAATTAAGTCTTTTGTCTTATGGATCATGCCTAAAACATATTAATCCTTCAAAAAGGGAAGAATTGCTAAAACCCTAGAACAACACTAATTAGGTCATTTAAGTAGAAAGGAAAGGATTTATAAAAAGACCATGAAAAACATAGAATCATGGGTTAGGCCAATTATAAAAGTTGAAATAAACTAACTAAGCTACAATAAAGGTTATAAAAGTTTAGCCAAAATAGTTTGTTAAAACCCCAATCAAGCCATTCAATTGGAGGCTTCCTAGAAAAATCTGAAATTCAGATTTCTGAATTTCAGCCTCTCACTCAAAACCGAGCGTGTTCACCTTGATCCATAGCTCAAATCCTAAAGCTCCCATTAAAAAATGTGCTAAACTAATCCCTCTACCACATATCTGAAGATGGCATTGGGACGCGAGCCCTAGACACGACAAAACCAAAGATTTGCCTCCGGCTCGGGCTGAGAGACAGACCAGACTTGAGAGCTCCATATCTTTGGAACTAGTAGGCCAAATCCTATGACCCCCACACAAGATCGGTAGCTTATAGGGAGGATAAGAGGTTTTGTGCACTGACCAAGGCAAGAGCAAGCTTGGATGAGTGACAACACGCGCCAGAACTTGGGCAGAATGAACACGCACACGTGTTCGACCCTGGTCGGCACGCCGCTGGAAAGCCCCTCCGCCCTTTTCTTTCACCACGGTCACTGTTCCGTTAGGGAAAGGACTGTGGGTTCGATTTCGCAAAACCCTAAGGGGTTTTCTGTAGAGCCATAGACTCAGATGAATAGTAAACCGAGGACCTGTCTGTAATACACTTAAAACCTTTCGCCAGGGACACCAGTGCAAAACCCTTTTTCCATTATCCATTTCTGTTTATTCTTTTTAAATTCAGCAGAGAACTTATAAAATTATATCTTGAGAAATGTTTAACCAAATTTAGTCAACCCAATTTTGCTGGATTCAAAATATTATGGACTATCAAATAAAAATGCTAAACCCTATGGTTTCTGTATTGATTTTTAGAGTTTATAATTAAATAAGGAAACTTCCAAAACCTTGTTAAAATAAACAAAAATAGTTAGGCTTCTGTGCTGAACTTAAGAAAATTTGTAGAAGTGTAAACCCCACTTAGACACTGTTTAAAAATAGTGAGCATCCCAGTATTGAAGATTTAGACAAGGTTATTTATTAAAAGCCATATTTGCCCAAAACTTAGGAAAATGAGAAAGGTACTAGAAAACAATGAACAGTGGATGCAAATATTTTTCCTAGCCCACTTAAGTAATAAAGAACCTAGGAAAAATAAAGGGAACCCTAGTCACGAACAAATTCAAGGTGAAATATTTTATTAGGCACTAATAAAACTAGAAAGGCCATTATTAAAAATATAAGAATAATTTAAAAATTGGTAAAAAAAATTCAGTAGACTTGTAACTACTAGGACAACACTCCAAAAATGATAAATGCCCCAGCCCATCATTTTAAGTGGGTTGAACAAATAAAACTTGGTATTGAGCCATATTTCAATTAAATCATAAGTAAGTCAAGAAATGTGCAACAGTGGGCAAATAAATTTTTACCAAATTAGTAATGGAATAAACAACCAGAGAAAAATGTAAAACTATTCAAAACTATAAAGTAATACCCATTGCCAATACTTTATGAAAAAGGCCATTTAGTTCAAGAAATTCCTACCACCTTTCCCTTAAGCAAAAAGTTACCAAAACGTAAAATGATTGCTCTTGCACAAAGAAAAAGATAGAAAAAATTGGAAATCTGTTGTTTGATATTTTTCAAATATAGTGGTAGTAGAAAGCACCCCTTTGGCTAGAAACTTTAGAAAATCATAATAAAATAACTGATAAGTGTTAGTGGCTGAAAATATGTACAAAGTCATGTTATAACATTTAAATGCCAGCAAAAATAAGTCTTAGAGAATAACCTACTGTTAGAAGAAGGTTGTAGTTCAAACACCCCCCTCTGCCCTAATAATTGATAATTTTGTACAGAGAATACCACTCACTTTTTAAGCTTTAAATTTTGAGACAGAGAATTATACACCAATGAGAAGCCACTGTAATTTTTGCAGAATTTTTGGAAATTTATTAAGCTATCTTGTAGTTCAAACCCACCTTAAAAGTATAAAAGAAATAGCAAAGAAGAGAGGGAATAATAAATCTCGCTCTAATAAATTCAGCTAGGAATCTTAATAAAACTCTCACTAAGACATTTAAAAGAAATCAGTGGAACCCCAAAATAAACTTATCAATTAACTTAACCAAGCTTGACCTTAATTTGCTAAGTGTACCACAAAGATCTTCAGTTGTAAAAAATAAGCTCCACCATATTAAATTGATCATCCCCCATCAAATTTTAATTGCTAAATTTCATATCATGTCGTGCATGTATCTTACTCATTGCATTCATTAGATTGCAATCTCGCTGACAGAGAGTATGTGCTCATCCCTGAGCAAAGAGCTGTCCACGAGGAAGACCAGGAGCAAGCTCCCGAGACTGCCATCGAGGATCTCCCCGCATCCCCAGCAATTGAAGGCAAGCCCCGGTTTTATGCATAACCAAGTTATATATGCTACTTTACTACACTTAATATTTGTAGGCTTGTAATGTGCACTTAAGTGTAGGAGTTGCTTGAAACCTCTAGTTGCATGAACTCAGGATTCCATTTTGAGATGGATACTAGTATGCTAGGTCGAATAGCTGCTATGCTAATTAGGATCTCGGTAGAAGTCGAGTGATTTTTCTAGCACTCGCGCGAGGTCAGGAATTGATTGTATTCATCTTGATAACAGGATCTATGATGGTCTATAGACTTGGATCCAGGGTGGATGCCTTGTCCATGAGACAGGAAAAAGGAATTAAGGATTAATGTGTGGATACCTGAGTCAAGCGTTTGAACGTACTAAACACATGTCGAGAAATATGGTAATCGATAAACCTAGTACCTGAGTGAAGCCGGGCGCTGACTTTTCTCCTCACTCGTCCTGAGACTGGGTCTCCCATGCTAGCTATGGTGGGTACAAGTCCGGTCACTGCACGGTGGCAGCTAGGGTCAGTGGAGCATTGTATGCCAAGGCGGTGAGCCCTGGCCGCGAACAGGGGATCGATGGGGACGATTGACGTGTGTGGGGACAGAGTGCCCCTACATGTCGTGTGTTTAGGTTTAGCTTGCAAGGTTTAAAACTCGATTCGAATCGTCTGCTTCTCGCAGCTAATGAGACTGCTTGACCCTTGTACTACATTGAGTAAGAAGTGAAATGAGGTTTACATGAGATAACTTGTTGTTTGTACTAAATGCTTGTTACCATGTATGCTTAGAAGGAGCAAACTTATCTAAGATAATGATGTTAGAAATTGAAAAGCTAAAACTTGTTTATAGACTCAGCTAGTACTTTTGGCAAACCAAACCTCTCAGCCAAACAGCTACATGGTCTAGAGGTAGAGGAGTGGTTTCCTCACACCGGGTAAGTCTAGCTGAGTATTAGTATACTCAGCCTTGCTTGTGGCATAATTTTTGTAGGTACGCTTCAGGATATGGTTGATGGTGTGACTTGGCCTACCACCCTGCCACCGGGTTGGACGGTCTAGTGGGATGCTGCTCCAGCGGGAGAGGAGCAGGAGGAGTAGTAGGTTAGGCCTTGCCCTATTCCTTGCTTGCGACGATATCGATTATCCGCTGCAATTTATTTTGTGAACTTATGTCAGCTACTTGAAAAACTCTGATTTATGTAATAACTCTAGTACTTTAATTTGAGGTTTCCTGTTTTATTGTATTTCTTTTGTGACTCACCTTCGAGTGAGTTTGTGGTATTTGATCCTGGTTAAGTGGCTCTATCAGACTAGATCTGAGCGACTGACGGGTTATTCCGATTTAAGTGTGTTGCAGCCCCTGAGGCGTAACTTAGGCACTTAAGCTAGAATAATTCGGGCGGTTCTGCCACAGAAATGCTACCAAATTTATATTTGTATGTTTGTTGTGTAGTTCAGTAGCATCCTAGGGTGTTTGTGGATCTCGAGGAGTTACAGATCTATTCCTCCGCACTGGTGATCTAGTGCACAAGGCTACCAGAGCCTCCGGTCAGGCCCGCTACCCAGCCGGTTAGGTGTGCCACCAAACTCTTATTGTAGGCGGTCTGCTGCGCCTAGATACATAGGCTTCAGTGATGCCTTTGTTCTCCAATATTTCTCCTTTTGATTCCAAATTCTTGGAGGACTCTCCTACGACTTAGACACACATGATTAGAGTAAAATCGAATTGACCAAGTCCCAAAAAGTTACCACTTTCTCAATCTATACCCAGCTTCTTTGTTTTTGCTCAAACAGGTCCTGGAATAACACTTTATATACAAACAAGGTTAGAGGGCAAAACAAATTGTCAAATGTGTAGTAAAAGGTGTATGCAACATAGTTAAACACTCCAACCATGCATACTTATCCTTTTTCATCGTTTTTCTCCATTTGTCCTGATTGAGGTCGAGGTTGGACTCCAAAGCTCCAAGTCTCCATGACTTGATCATTATAGACATCTATGGGCTCCAACACCCTGCAATGGTCACATAGTACATTTCCAAACACAAGAATAACCCAACTGAAGGTCAGAGTGAACTTATCTATTTTGATCACTTCTAGGTTCTGACTTTGATATTTCTCCTCTTTCTAGTGACCTTGTCCTAGTTCTTGAACTAGGATTTTGAACCTTATGACTTGAACCATTAACTATAGGAATTATCTCAATGATTCCAATCATGTTCTTATGTAGCGATCATCAATGCACCTTGACCTTCCTCAGCTGATTAACCTAGACTTTTGAAGAGCCTCTTCTTCACCTTGGTTTTAGGTAGCTCAGCCACCTTGACCTTCTCCCTTGCTCTAGTACCTTGAAGATCTACGTGCCTCCGTCCTTGCTTCGATCAGTTGACTCCAAGTCATGCACATTGATTCTCACATAATCAATGTCCATCCTTCATCTTTACTTGTGATGTCCACAAACATGGTCAACTTAGTTTATTGGACCATCACACTTGATATCATTATTGAACCCAATAAGCTTTCCACTAAGCACTTGTTCAAAACTTAACACCTTAGGTCCTATTTGTTTCAAATTATAGATTATATAATCTGGATTATAATCTAAATTATATCTAGATAAATTATAATCTACATGTAGCTGTTTGGTAATCTAGATTATACAAATATAGATTTTTCACAAAGACAACAGTACCCTTGTTTGTTTATTTGAGGTGAGAAAAGAAAGATGGCATATATTGTAATTTCTATTTACATAACCATGGGTAGTGGGTCTTTTGCAAAAAATAATCTCAAATAAGCTACTCTTGAGGAGATTATGAGATTATCATAATCTAAGCTTTATATTATATAATCTGAACCCATAATCTAGTTGTTTGTTTACTTGCTGGATTATTTGTGCTAGATTATATAATCTGGAGAGATTATATTCTGAAACAAACAAGGCCTTAGTTAGACCTTTAATTGTGTTGGCATCCAAACCACCGAAACCCACAAGGAAGCTTTCAGTCTCCCCTTTTTTGGTGATTGATAGCAACACAATTAAAGCTTACAAAAGATTGGAATTTAAAACACAAATTTGAATCCTAAGCTATAGAATGATCCCCCTAAATATGTGCTTATACAGAAACCTCAAATGCCAAATTACACATACTTAGGCTAAGTGCAAATCATTACTACAGGAATGTTTGGTTCTATATCTAAAGTGCTAAAAACTGCCACATAATATGCCACACTTGCCTAAGGTGCCTATTGATCACTTGTTCTCAAATGCTATGAATCAAGAACAAGGAAACACAACTATGAATTATTAGAGACCTTCGTCTTTCGAAACATTATCTCCCCATGGGTATAATGATCATCAAACGAAGGTCATGAAGGACAGGTCTCCATCATATAATATGTAAACATGAATGCGAAAGGGCAAAGATAGAAATTACATCTCATTAATTCTTTTATATTCGCATTCTATCAAACATGTATGAACATCAACAAAATTAATATTACATTGATACCTTCAGCTTGCTCGAAGGTAAAGATGCGAGAGAGTGATTACCATTCAATGTGAACAGTACGGTGCTACTGTTCATCTATTTATAGACAAGGGACGCAGCCCAGGTAAAAGTACATTTATGTCCCCAATATTCACATATGATCATAATACAGGTTATTTAAGGACTAAGTAGTCTTTTCTTCTTTCGGTCAGCATCATCATTATACATTATCTTCATTGTGAGCCGAAGCTATCCATCTAGTGATAGCTTCGGCGTTTACTCTTATCCTCTTTAGATCTGTCTTCATATTGTGTGCCTTCGTCACGAGGAAGAGGCTTGTATCCTGAAGACGAAGCTTCCTGTAATAGCTTATGCTGAAAGCAAATGGTTAATTATATTTTTGAGGACCTTCAGAAGGAGAAGGCCCCCAACGGTGCCAAAGGTTAGGCGCTCAAATTCCCAGGCTTGTTTGGTTCACTACCTTACTTTCCATAGTTTACCACTCCTATGGTTAGGCAGGTTTGACCGAGTTACGCATGTGTTTGATTTGTAGCCGCAGTTGTAGCATGATTTTTCTCCTATTGTGTAAGTCCCACTTGTCAATGACTTGTATAAGTGTGGCAAGATTCCTATAAATATGCCACAGTATGGCACAGAATTTGAGCGACTAACCTTAGGAAAGTGTGGCAGCAAATGTGTGGCAATTTTTGGCACCTTAGACATATAACCAAACATGCCCACCACAGTTGGTCATGCCTAAGAGAATCTTGCCACACTTTTACAAGCCATTAACGAGTGGGACGTACGTAGAAGTAGAAAAATATTGCCACAACTGTGGTTTCAAACCAAACACATGTCTAACTTGGTCAAACTTGCCTAACCTTAGGCATGACAAACTGTGGTAAGTGAGGCAGCAAATCAAACAACCCCACATCTTAGCATTCGTGGGAGTGTATTGTGTCAAAAATCAAACTGTGATGCTCATGACACTCAAATGCACACAATCAAAGTTTTGCACCATAAAATCAATTAACTAGTAAATATCATATAGATACCAATTCAAAAGATATTTGTAACACCCTAAATCCATCAATTAAAAGAAACCCAGTTTAATTAATTAGTTTCTATTAGAAAGGAATATATTTGTGTTTTCAAATAATGAAATGGGGTATATATAAACCGCATAATTTTTTGAATAGATAAAATTTTACCAAGTGTTTGATACATTTATGCTGAAGCATATGTTTTGTTCGATTTGAATTTCAAATCCAATTTTTGGATTAGATCTTGTGAGGAAAATCTCATTTCATAAAATAATAATGATTTGATAAATAATAATTTTTGAAATATATATTTTGATTTGTTAATAATATTCTTAAATCTATTATGATTTCAGAAATATATATATCTATACATTATTTGGATTCATTTCTTTGTGTGAAATCTTTTTATAAATAAATGTAATGCGTTGCTATATAATAATTTATGAAAAACATGTAATTTATTTTCTTAATAATATTTCGAATTTATCTAATTCTTTGGATACATATATATTAATATATTTACTTACGTATTCTGTTTTTGTAAAAAAAAGAAATGAGGAAATTGAAAAAAAACCTAAATTACTACACTCGTGCGGCCAAACGCCTTGGCCAGCTTCTAGGCACGGTCTCGTCTCGTCTCGTCTCGTCTCCCTCTCTTCTGATCTCTATGTCTTGTGGATCCATTCTCCCCTCTCTCTTCCCTTCTCTATGTCTGGGGGGGCCCACATGTAAAGCTTCTTTCCTCTTCCCCAAATCAGGAAGCGTACAGACCAGAGAAAATGAACGTCGACGCCTATGCCTATGTCCGCTCTGCTGCGCAGCTCCGCTCTCTGCAGCCGCACTCGCCCACACTAAATCACTAGCTAGAGAAAATGAACGGGTGCCTCTTCAGCTCTCGCTCGCGCGCACCGCTCGCCTGTCGCCTCCCCGCAGTGGATTTGCCGCCCCGGCCATTCCTCTCCTTCCCTCATTAAACCAGTCGTTTCTCCTCCTCCATTGATGACGAACGTCAGCACCCGTTCACCTTCCCAGCAGTCTAGCTCCCTCCTATCCTCCTCTAAATACTACCGCCACGGCCACGGCTCGTCGTGTGGGTTACCTCCTGCTTCCTCCTCCACCCCTCGCTGCTGGTACGTACCTTTTGCGCAACAGTTGTCGAAGCGCCTGACGACGTCGAGAACCCCCACCGAAGCCACTGTTGTCCCTCGCCGCCGGTGCGGTGCCCCGTTGCGTCGTTCGTCGCTGTGGCCGACCCTTCCCCGTTCGTCGGCCATTTCTCCCTCCCAGTTCGACGGGTAACAGCAAGGTAGAAGATGAACAATTTATATTTAGTACCTGGTCTTTGTGTAATACGCGCCCACATGTCTAGCAGTTCAAAAAACTATTTAACTAGTCCTTTTTCTTAAGTGCTACTCGTGCAATCTATAGCTAATCACGATCTAAACCACTGAGGTCATGTTTTCTTTATGAAATGTTGTAGTCTAATTAAATTAATTTTTGGATCTGTTAACTTCACAGCAACATGTTAAACAGATTAGACTAGTTTTTATAATAGATTTCATGTGATCATTATTTCATGATCATTATAGCTGCATGGAGATAGTTTTTTTAATAGGTAATTAAAAGGACAGTAGACTATGCTTTTCTTAGATAAAATTAGAGAGACTATTAACTGGTTATCCTACTCATATTATATGATATAGTTTTGTATTTAGGTTTTTCATAATCATATAATTTAGGCTTAGCAATATTAATAGATGTTTAGAATGTTCTTCTAAAAATATTGAAATAGTTTAACCAGTGATCTTGACTACTATAATCTAAATAGCAGTTTAATATAATTCATTTAATAAACTATAGATTATTTGTCTTATAAATAACTCTATAGTGTTTTTAATAAAGTTTTTCAAATGAAAAGTTAAAAGAAATGTAACTCACGTGCTTTTGGAAAAAAATAATTAATCTAATTCTATAGAGGTGGTTTAGCATTATATTTAAGATTTCTACAAGAGCCTTTTTGCTGCTTCTCTGTCCCTTCCGACCGCGGCGAAGCCGGGCCCGCCTCGCCGCTCCCGTCCGGGCGCCGCGGCAGCAGGGCTCGGCAAGAAAGATCTCCCCAGCAGCTCCATACCGACGCCATGGGCAGAGCTCCAGAAACTTCCTCCCCCATGATCGACCGATCGTAACAGTTAAGGTTGGCTGACGCACCGAAGAACAAAACAACAAATCGCCGGTGGACTAGTTCGCGGATCGTTACCAGCGGTGCAGTGGTGGAGTAACTGATCTGCCCAGCAAATGCCTAAACCGAGCTGTGTGTGACTCATGCTCAGGTACTGGAACTTGGATTTTTTTTAAAAAAAACAAAAACAAAATTGGAGCATACATGGAACTGGAGATGGCACAGATCTAGCGGGGTTTTGAATTTGGAACAGGATAGCTAGCTGCCTGCCGCTGAATTGCGGACTTGGATTGGACAAGGCGCTGTGGCTCTGCAAACCCCTCCTTAGACTTGCAGTCCAGGCATGGATCCTACCTTGCACTAGCAGTGGGGTCCTGCAATTTGGGAATCTCCTACCTTGCCTACCTTGCACTAGCACTACGATATACATATACATATCATTCTGTTCTCCTGTTCTTCTTTGAATTAGTGATATATATATATATAATGTTTTCTCAAGTGTGCTTATGATGTATGGTTTATCTGTTGTAGATGCCTCACAACAACTTAGAATTGGTTAGAAGAAATTTGGAGGAAATGAGAGAGACTATAGAAATTCTGGATTAGCATAGTCATTTTCCAGAAAAAAAAACTTCATGTTTGATTTCTATTGGCTGCACAGGAATAAAAGAATAAAAATAAAGAGAAATTTTGATTCGCAGATCTAATAAAGGGTCGTTTAGGATAATGGCCATTTTGAAAGAAATTTTGATTGTTTTTGTTCATCCACCCTGGTTCGTCTTCCTTAGTCCGTCAATCATTGATATACCATATGGATGCACTGTTTGGATCATGTTTCGACCTTCAGCTGGCTAGCTCCAACGAAAGCAGCCTCTTTGTGCCTTGTTGTTTTCCTCTCGCTCTCTTGTCATATATCACGTTAATTACCTGGCTTGGCTCTGGCTGGAGAGCTAGCTAGCAGACATTGCAACATTGTCCTACCCTTCTTGTCTAATTTCCATTGGCCGCTTCCTCAATTAGTTATATATTTATATAACTTCAAATTGTTTATAATTGTAATTTGAGGTTCAACATTGTCCGTTTGTTTCGTTGGAATTGAATTCCATTTTAATAATTGTAATTTAGACAAAACTAATTAAGTTTATATATTTATATATGTAGTATATTTGTATATTATCCTAAATCATTTGAGAGATATAGTTATATACTATATTTATGGTATAGCGAAGCAAGTAGAAGAGTGTGCTATAAGTTGTACATCGGAAAATAACATGTAAATCTATAGAATCAATTTCCATCTCTCACCCTATGAATTTGAGATAGGCTTATATAATAACTTTGGAAAGTGGTGGAATGTCGCATTCTAAAAAATAGCCTATTCCATTAGTAAGATTCCAATTCCTCAAAATGAAAGAAAACAAACGGGACTACAGTTTTGAGACTGTTTGAGATTATAGTGGTCATGAAATTTTCATGTTGTAGGTTATGTGATAGAATTTTTTTTGTAAATTCTGTAGGTTTTGAGACTGTTCGAGATGCCTGATATTGTCAAGTTGAGATTTTCTACAAAACGTTTGAAGAGATTGGTTGATGAACTTAAACCTGATCAAAAAGACTTTCTCCATAGAAATGGATTGGGTGCCTTTATTCACATAAAGGATTTCCATGTTCCAATTCCCATGCTTGAGTGGGTCATGAGAAACATGATTGTTCCCATCTCTCAGTTCAAGCATGGGAGTAATTCCATAAAATTCACCAAGGTCATTATTCGAAATGTGATTGGGCTTCCCCCGGGTGGAATCGAAGTGTGTGATGAGAATGTTGATGAGGAGTTACTCAAAGAAGCTCAGGCAGTAGAGCGCGACTATCCTAATAAATCAAAATGCCCTGTTAGTACTGTTGTGCGAATGTGTCTAGCTGAGCATAACGAAGAAGTCTTCATAAGACATTTTATGTTAGTTGCTTTGGCATCTGTGATTGCTCCTGGTACATCTAACTGTGTTCATTTGAAGTACCTCAAGTTTTTAATGAGGCCAGATGCTATTCAATCGTATGATTGGGCTTCCGTTTGCTTTAAGTGCATTTGTGTAACAGTTCTAAAATTTCAAGACTATGTTAAGTCAGGTACCAAATCTAAAAGGGGTTGGAATTGGTATGGCTCCTGCCTTCCTTTGCTTCTGGTATGAATCTACTACTTTTTCTTTAAAATTCATATAGGCATTATGTTTGTTCAATATTTTCATCTGGTATTTTTTTTCATTTTAAGGTTGTTTACATGGATTTTCTGGATCTCCATTCCGATTTTGGTAATCCTCATGCAATATCATATGAGCTTCCCAGATTCTGCAACGTGAAGTCTGCAGATTTTTCTTATGTGAGTGGTATTGATTGTGTATATGAGACTATGAACTATGGTGTCATACCGGTGAGTGCTTCATACTCTTTGCATGTACTATTTTTCATGCATATTCAAATATTATTTCATTGTGTATTTGTCTTTGTGTAGTTTCGTGACCTGTCTAGGACACCATATGCTACTGCATATGCTATTGCTACTCCTTCGCCTGAAGATACTGCTTCTGATAAGGACACTGCTGATCGTGCTGGTCCTTCTAATGCTACTCCTTCGCCTGATAAGGACACTGTTAGTCCTTCTGAAGATCCTCATGACACTGATGGTGCTGCTGATCGTGTTGATCCTTCTAATGTTGAGGACACTGTTGATAGTGCTGCTGCCAAGAAAGATGCTGATGATACTTCTAATGCTGATCCCAATAAACCTGATGTTGATTTTGTGTTTGGTCACAATAGAAAGAAAAATATTGAGCCATTACCTATCAGGTTGGAACATAATTCATCAACAATCTCAGGAAGCTTGAAGAGGCAACGTTCCAGTGATTCCTTCACCTCAATGATGGCGGAGAAATTAGACAAGTTCACTGAAGCTATTAGGGATGAAGCACCAAAAGGCTCGACATCAAAAGAAATTTTTAGCACATTGGAGGAGATAGATGGGTTAGATGAAGACACATTTTTAGACTTGTTTGATATCTTAACAGGTGATGCGCGCAAGTACGAGTCCTTATTGGCACTTCCATTGATTCTGAGGAAGAGATGGCTGTTGAAGCAACTTAAAAAGTGAACCGAGTTGTGGTTGGGTGAATTGAACTGGTGTTGGGTGTGTTGATGTTGTTGTCTTAGTTTATGTTGGGTGAATTGAACATCACATTGAGTAGCAAGTAATGTGTTCCAATGATATGTGGACATTTGAGACAAATATGCATCATTATTACTATTCTCGTGATGCATTCTGCTTGATATTGTAGGGTGAAAACTTGTGTGTTTTGTTGTGTGCAAGTTGATGTGGTTACTTCCCTCCAAATATGTAAATTCCATATATAACTATCCAAACAAGATATTGAATTTGATTCATGGAAAAGAATTCCATTAGCATCCAAACAAAAAAATTGAATTGAATCAAATTCTAAAGAATTACTTTCTTTAGGAATCTAATATCTAGAATATTATTTATGGAATGAGTTTCATTTCCAAGGAAACAAACGGGCCCTAAATGAATAGTATGTGCTTCTATAGTCAAATTGCCAATGTAGGTTTCTCTAGTGAAATATCAAAATAAAATAATTAGTATTTTATGTCATAACAATTGAGATGATCGTTAATATGATTAAGTTTATATTGTAAGTTACGAATAAATTTTTATTTTTGGATGTCTTCTTTTATAAGCGTCATTTCAATAATGCATGTTTTAATGTCTATTGAATGGTGTGTGTTTATGTATTGATGTATGTTTTCTTTTGTTTACATGTGCGGTGTGCGACGCTATTAGAAGCTGATTTTGTGGTAGAGGACTTGAATTTATTTGAGGAAGAACTCTAGGACGTTTTTGAGCAAGGCAAGTGGATTCTCCCTTTGCAATTTTGTTTGTACCCAAATAATGCATATAATAAAGTTCACTTTTGGATATTTGCATAATCAGATGGGATTTGCCTAAATAGGATTTCCTGGAAATACCAATCATATTCCTTGATTACCCTGGGATAAATGCTATGCTTAGTAATTTTTGCTACTGCTCAACTTGATAATTATGATGTCACTCTTTTATGAAAATATTGTTTCAGAAATAAAATTCTTATTATGATGTTAACCCGATGGTTAAACATCATTATTTCATATTAAATGGAATATGGAGTGACCACCCAGGATAATAGTGCAACCACGAATGCTATCATAGCTCTGGCTTTGGTAATTTGCTTAATGCGCTTATTACTTAGCAATCTTTCGTGAAATATGGGCAAGAGGGGGGGTCAGCAATGGTGGTAGCTCACGTTAACATGTCGTCGTAGACTTGGCTAAGCTGCCTCACCCAGAGGGCCACTACAATGACTTGGAAACCTTAGCCGGTTGTTTCGTATTAAGTGTGTTTTGTGAAAACCTCATAGTGAATCACTAGCCATTCACATCAGCAGTGTTTATGGATCCATACAACCTAGGCTAGATGGGATACATGGTTTGTGGGTAAAGTTGTACAACCTCTGTAGAGTGTAAAATTGATGTGTTAGTTGTGCTCACGGTTAAGAGCAACCTGTACCCTCACATGATAATTGAACTTAAAGACGAAAAATAAATCGTTATCCGATGATTTCTAAATGGTTTGCTTAAGTGGTTTCACATAAGTGTTTTAAGATATAATCGTGTACTTATGTTTAATTGGGATACTTTGGGATACACTTATAACTAGAAAGTTAGGCGTTGTTAAAAAAATATTGACCTATTAAAATACTTACCGCTTATCCATAGTCTACCTTGTTAACTTTGTATTTTTCCTCCTACTTGCTGAGTCCCGACCATAAGTGAGCTCATCCCTTGCTAATATTTTGATTAGAGGGTGAGGAAGAAGACTTTGCAGATGATATCGATGAGTACTAAGTCTAACGATGCGCTAGTCACCTTCCTGTGGAAGAGTGTACATGCTTAATTCTATTATACTTTGATAATGATACTTTTTAAGATACTATGATTTGGATGATGTAATAAAGTTACTCTACTCTCTTTATGCCTTTATTTCATTGTCTTTTGATATATTACACTTGTGACGTCAACATATGTGTGGAAAATAGATCTTAGCACACATATGCTATGCATTAGGTTTTGCCCTCAAAACCGACTGTGACAATATTACACCAGTATATCAACCTATCAAGATAGACAACAAAGATACCAATTAAAACATCATATGAACAATATAGATCAAAACATGAATATCTATCATCAATATAAGCAATAAGCACCATAGATACCAAATCACTATATAGATACCAATTAATACCAAAGTAAGATCAATTGAAGACGATGCTACACCATGATCATACTAACTAAGGCACAAGCATCAACAACTACACAATATCAGCATCATTTACACAACTAATGCTTTATCACCAAAGAATCAACAATAAGGTCATGATAAGAACTATCAACACTGCTAATGCAGTCTCCCCTTTAAGATAAAAAGAAACTCAAGGAAACTTCCTACCTTAAACAACATGAGCTCATCCTTATCACAAGGTTGAGCTTTGAGACCATCAGGACACAAAACACCTTCACCCTTAAGATAAGCTTCCCTCTCAGGTTGAGGTATGCTTTAATGCATAAATTCTCCCCATTTAACATCAAACACCAAAACCATATCTCAAAAAAACAAAGCATCATATCAAGGGTACAACAAGGTATGAAGCATGGAAATGCAATCACACTAACATTACTCCCTCTTACAACTTAAAAGTATGCAATACAAGCATCAGAGGAGACTAAGGCACAAAACACATATTGAGTTGATTTTAACTCCTTTTGTACCTTTCTGTCGTTTATCAAGTGACGGTGCCCTTTTCTAACTAAAAGTTCCCTTTTCATGGAGCTTCTCCTTATTTGTGCTTGATCCTTCATCCTGATCTTTACTTGCTGCTAAGACCTCAGACTTAGAACAAGTTATAGCATCATGGCATAAGAGAAATTCCTGCTCTAGTGATCACTATTATATACCAATTTGAAAACACTACCAAAGCGTACCAATTGAAAAATTAGTACTAAGAAGAACTGTTGGTCACTTGTTCTCAAATGCTGTGATAAGAACAAGGCAACACAATTGTTAAGTATGAGAGACCTTCGTCTTTCGAAGCATTGTTTTCTCGCGGGATTTAGTTATCATCGGACGATGGTCATAAAGGATATGTCCTCTATTTCATAATAAATTAAAATACATGAATATAGACATAAAAGAATACATATTATCAATATGTCCACATTATTACCCTTTTAGGTTTATAAGAGCATAAACAGAATTTGTGTTACATTTATACCTTCGGCTTGCTCGAAGGTGAAGACGCGAGAGAGCGATTACAATTCAGCATTCATCTATTTACAGGCACGGGATACAGCCCGGGTAAAATTACATTCATGACCCTCAACATCTATTTATTGGCATAACTTAGATTACTAGGGTCTATCTAGTCTTTTCATCCTTTGCTCGATTTGAACTGAAGCTGATAGTAGCTTCGGCACTTGGCGTCGTTGCTTCTAAGCGAGGTCTTCATCTTGAGAACCTTCGGCAGAAGGAGAGAAGACATCGGTATTATTTAGACGAAGGTGTTTTTGTCTTGAGAACCTTTGGTGGAGAAGAAGACCCCTAACAGTAGCCCTTCACGGTGCTAGATTGTTTTTTCATAACGAGCTCGATCCGCGAAAAACACGAAGGCTTCGGAATACCGAAGGTCTGAAAAATACCTTCCATGAGCTTGTTATCAAAAAATGATTAAAATATTCCGAGCGCTGGCCGATCCACCGTTTTGCCAGTATAGATGCTTTGGCGGTTCACCTTCTTCTCTTGTAGGGCTATATAAATAGACAGGTTGGTGAGAAGTTACCACAGCATTCATTGCTATTGCACCGTTGTGCTGTTGAAAATTTTAACCGAAGCCGAAGCTCTCTGCTATTGCTTTCAAACAAGCATCACTTAAGATCAACTTTGTCTAAAAGAAGCTGAACATTGAAATGGCCAGAGTAAGTTCCACTGCTAGGGTGTCTCGTGTGGGAGATGAGGCTAAAGTAACTGAGACAGCACCCATATCAGAAATGATGAGGCGGTCAGGCTGGTTGTGCAAGAGGGAGCCATTGTCGAATGTGCCTCTAACGCCAAAGCTGAACGAGCTGTGGCCAAAATTGAGATTGATAATGGAAGTGTAGAGGACGATAACATTCTATGCCTGACCAAGCCTAGTCATGTTAAATTTTTAAAATCTATAGTAAAAGCAGATGATCTGGTTGTGATGAAAAAACTAGGTTATTTTGGAGAGAATGAAGATGAATTGATTCAGGTTATTTTGGAGAGAATGAAGATGAATTGATTCACTTTGCTGGAGAAGAAGTAATTCCAGAGCCGAAGGAGGATAAAGAAATTTGAGATATATCTCCAACAACTGACCCCGAATGCTATCGTTAGGCTTAGCATTTAAATTTGGGCTCTCTGAAGCCAGGGAAAGAGTGCTAATGTCGAAGGGTTTTGTCAAGTTCATGAACTTCATTATCAGATAAAGGCAAGGGCTGACGGTTTGCACAAAATTTTTGGATGCTACAACTTTGCATACCGAAAGGATACAAAGACCCTCGTGATCGGTTACCGGACTGAGTGGCCCACTGGTTGGAAAAGTGAATGGTTCTATGTTAAGGCAGACGAGAAGAAAAGGGAAAACTTATGAGCATGGTGATGAGTCCGCTGTGACTACACTTCGACATGACTCGGCCCCTGTGCCACATGCAGCTGGGTTCTCCCTGCCAGCTAGCTGAAGTGGAATTTAGGGTCGTGGCTAGCATATCAGCACAAGAGATTTGGTACAAGAGTATCTGGCCAACTAGACATTCCCAACTTCTAGCGGCTGGGGAATGCCGAAGAAGAAAGAAGGGAAGAAATATGATCTTGTCTGTCTTCCGTACCGCTTCAAATTTTAGAAAAGGTTTAAAGAACCATGCACTGAATGGTTGGAATTGATAGAAACCATGTGCAACAAAATTCTTGGAAACTATATAAAGAAAGAAGATCAGCTAATGACTGCTGCCTTCGACACCTGGTCGAAGCGAAGGCTGAACCGTGTAATGGACACTCTTAACTTTGAGTATCCGGACTATGAGAGGCTTGATGAGGGGGTAGGAGGAGTCAAGAGGAAAATGATTGTTAGTATTCTAAGTAGGCAGGCTATTCGATCTGTTAAAGACCAAGTGACTTTGAAGAAGAGAAAAACTATGCCAGAACCGAAAAACGGAAGCCTGCTGAGAAATCCTCTAAGAAGATGAAGGTACAAGATGTGCCAAAGAAAACTGCAAGCCCTTCTTCGTCTTCTGTTGTCGAGGTCTCGAAAATATTGAAGGCAATGACTGAGTCTTTCCCATTTGCACAACTAAGTTCTTGGAGTTGGAACTGACTAGCCTCTTATAGAAAAAAAGAATCTCTTTGGCTGTTGAGGGGAGAGACGGGGCTTAGAAGAAATGACATATGATGATACTGGAAGCCATTGAACAGACCCTGCCCTCAGCCTCGACAGATAAAGCTGCTAAATCGAATGATGCCGAAGCTACTGCTGGAGCCAAAGATGAAAATCTCACAACTACTCTCTCTGAAACTGACAGACTTATATTAGACGTGGTTGCAGAGAAAGAGGTAGCAGCAATAGTTTCTAATAAGGGGAAGAAAATTGAAGAAACCACTTCGAAAGGAGTGAATTTTGACTTACGGCACTTGGGCGGCCAACAGCTCTCCGAAGAGGATATATCAGAGCTAAAAGGATTTGCAATCTCCTGTGGCTACCAGTCAGGGTCAATGCTCTTCGGCGGGGTCGATGAAGAAGTTGTGGGATGCATCCGCGACCGCGCAGGTGCTAAAATTATAAGCATCCTGTCCAAGAGTATTGGTTTCCTGAAGCTTGAAAAAGACATTAGCTGCTACAGACGCCAGCACATCATAGGTAGCTTATTTTACTTGAACTTCAAAGTAAGATCCTTTTTGCATGTTACCGCTGACATCTTCGTGTTGACTTAGGTATTCTAACTTTTAATTCATTTTTACAAAGTTTGTTTCTAAGTAAAGCTTTAATAATGCTACAAGATGATGAAGACAGGAAAAACGAAGTTATTGTCAAGGGTTTGGAAGATAAAATCAAGAAATTTGAAGATTCTCTAAAAGAAAAAATGATTTGCTGAATTCAGCCAAAGGATCGCTTGCTGAAGCGCAAGCTCAGAATAAGAAATTGAGTAAGGAGCTGACAGAGGTTCAGACACTTTTGGAAGAAAACTACAGCCAATTCAACTGTGAAACTGAAGCTTTGAACATGACACTTGTCACACCCGGTTTTTAGAAGGTAAACCGAATGCGAACCATGTACGTGCTAGGATCAGTTATTCACGTACACAGCAGTTACATAACATGGACATCATCACACAGTGCTCAAATAGTATTAAAAGGGGAAATAATAGTCGATTACATCATACGTCTGAGACGTCCATATAGTTCTTACAATAAATCAAAGTGCGGAAAAGAAACGTAGATAACACGGCCTTCACAGGCAGCCGACTGGGGGTTGCCGCTAACCCACACCTAGAACTCGTCGTAGTCTTGGAACTCCTGGAAGTCTTCTTCCACAGCTTCATCTTCTCCTGAGCAGTGGTTGCAATGCTGACAACCTGGGGGGGGTTTGGTGTGTAGAGCAAGGGTGAGTACACATCAACATACTCAGCAAGTATCCTGTTTGGCTGTAGCGGACTAGCTTTATGTGGGGATAAGTCAAGCAGTTGCTTTTAGTTGGTCAGGTTATTACTTACTAGTAGAGAGCCAGGTTTTAACATTAACCCAAGTTATTAGCCCAATGTATCCTTTCCAAACGGAAAGAATACCACTTACCAATACCATAATCATAATCAGAACCATCAATCTCATTGCCACCTGTACCAAAGTATCTCAGATCAAGTATCACTAATCTCTGGAGCTCCCTTGGCCGCTCATAACCATGAGCACGGCTGATATATCAGTTTCATAACACTCTGCAGAGGTTGCGCACTTTACCCATAAGCCGTGATTCCCTCTTGCCTCGGGCCGATCAAACCCTTAAACACTACCAAGGTGAATAGGCAGGGTCTCACTACGTAGCCTTTACAAATATTCCCCGGGGCTGTAGCCACCCGTTAGGTTTCCTAAATGTACCGCACTCCTCCCCAAGGGACAAATCAACCTTGGCAGAGCGAGCCGCATACACCGAGCCCCATTGACGGCACAACGGCTAAGCGAACTACACCCCGGTTCCTCCAATTATTCAGCTAAGGGCGTCCCATTCCACCCTCATGGTTGCACTGTTTTCCCGGGCGGTCATCCATTGAACAGGTCCTTACGGAGAGGCACTCGAGAAACCGCTCGAGTCCCCTTGAAGGTCACAAATATAATCATAAACAAGAAGGGAAAACAGCGTATCATAGATGATCACATCATGTTCATTGATTAGAGTTGAGCAATAGCATCAGACTAAGCAGTAATAATCCGACCCAAATAGGTAAACAAGGACATGGATAACAAAAGCTAGTCAATCCTTAGGTATAAATGTGTAATGCGGGAGGTGAATTAAAGAATGAATAGGACAGAGATAGGTCAAAGGACACTTGCCTCCACCAACCGACTGCTGCTCAGGGTCTTCTCCTGCGAATTCATCGGGCTCTTCGACCGGATCGTTCTCTATGCGAGCGCAAACATACATACATCCACATATTTAATACAAAAGAACAGTACACCATACAAGGGAACAAGTAAAGCGAGTATGCATCAAGTATGACATTCGATATCGCATTTGTTATGGTTAGAAAGAAACGGGGAAAGGGTCTCGCAGGGGGTTAAAGTTTATGCACTAATGATTAGTTACAACTGGTTCTTAACAAAAGAATTCTGTTATATGCACTAATGGAAACCTAGTCATTTTAAGTTGATCAACATTGAATGAAATAAACAATTAATTACGTGAATCAACTAGCGCAACGGAATTCTAAATTAAGTTTCCTATTTCAATAACATGAACAATGATTAGCCTACCTAAAATAAAATAACTATGATAACAGAAAGTAAAACAAAAATAAAATAAAATAAAATAAAAAAGGGGGGGCGGTTGAACCGGCCCTGGGGGCGGTTGAACCGGCGGCTGGGCCGGCCGAGCAGGGGCGGCCGAGCGCGGAGGGGAGGGGCGGCTGAGCCGGGGCGGTTGAACCGGCCCGGGGGCGGTTGAACCGGCCGGCGCAGGGGCGGCCGAGCACGCAGGGGCGGGGGCGTTAAAAATCTTTCTCCCCTCTTGAAAGGAAAAGGGTGTCATAGCTAAAAATAACAAAATTACAAGAGTTACACATAATATCTCCGGAGTTCATCTGCATTCCACTATCTTGGAATGTCGTTTCCGTCCATGTCTTTCAACCTGTACGATCCAGGTCTTGACGAAGATACCACCAAGAAAGGACCTTTCCATTTGAGCTGTAGTTTTCCCACTATATCCGGGTTGGCCACTTTCTGAAGTACCAAATGTCCTGGCTTGATGTTTTTGAGTCTTACCTTTTGATCATGCCATTTGACTGTCTCAGCTCGATATTTATTGATGTGATCTATCGTCTGAAGTCTGGTCACTTCTATGGTGTCTTTTGTTATTTTACAATCCTCCTCGTTTTTTGCCGAAGCTAGGGTCCTTATTGAACCTGTTCTTGCTTCTTCCTGTTTTATTGCTTCGTTATCGAACAAGAGCTTAAATGGGGTAAATCCTGTTGACCTTGAGATAACAATGTTGTGGTTCCATACCACTTTTATTAACTTGTCTTGCCACTTTCCCTTCGACTGATTGAAGATTGACTTCATTATCCCTGTTATTATGATTCCATTAGCTCGTTCTACCAGTCCATTTGATTCTAGATGTCTCACTGATGTAAAATGTATTTTTGTGCCAATTTGATCACAAATAGCTTTGAATGTTTCAGCAACAAACTGAGTTCCATTATCAACTGTAATGGCCTTGGTCACACCGAAGCGACAAACAATATTTTCCTAGAAAAACTTTTGGACCGTGGCCGAAAGTGATTGTAGCTAGAGGTTTAGCTTCAATCCACTTTGAGAAATATTCCACCGCTACTACAACATATTTTAAATTTCCTTGCACTGGTGGAAGTGGGCCTAACAAATGTAACGCCCCGAATTTTGCAGTTGAATTTTTTCTTTTCTTTACTCGCCAAAATTCGGGCGTTACCTTTTCTTTTTCTTTTTCCCCTCGCTAAACCTTGACCTTTTCCAAAGCTAGCGGGATTCGGTTTGGAATTCCCGTGTGTAGAAAAACTCTAAATACTTTATGTTGTTTGATGCACCATGCCGAACCTTGCATTTCTCTTGATTGCTTTGAAAGTGCAAATGCATTCATGTAGAAAGATCGGATTTCGAAAATGAGGAGAAAATCTTTTCTTTCTTTTTCTCTCTCTTTCTCTCTCCTCTTTTTCTCTCTCTCCCGCGCCGTGGGCCGACCCCGGCGGGCCCAGCCGCCCCTGGCGCCCCCTCTTGGGCCTGGATAGGCCCAGCCGCCCCCCCCCATCTCCCTTTTTCCCCAAACCCTCTCCCTCTCCCTCTCATTTTCCCTCTCTCTCTCCCTAGCCGCCATCCCCTACGCCCCTGCCCTAAGCCGCCGCCGCCCTTGGCCGCCCCTGCCGCCGGCCGCCCCTCGCCGTCGCTCCCCGACGCCGGTGAGCCCCCCCCCTCTCTCCCTCCCCCTCCCCTCTCCCCTCCTCTCCCCCTCCCTGCCCGGCCATGGCCCGGCCGCCCCTGGCCGCGCCGGCCGCCCCCAGCCCCGCCCGGCCGCCATAGCCGGCCTCGGCCGCCCCCCAGCCCCGCCCGGCCGGCCCTTGGCCGCGCCCGACCAGCCCCTTGGCCGCCCCCAGCCAGCCCCGGCCAGCCCTTGGCCGCGCCCTCGGCCGCCCTGGCCCCTTGGCCGCGCCCCCTGCGCAGGGCCGGCTCAGCCGCCCTGGCCGCCCAGTTCGGCCGCCCGGCCGCCCAGCTCGGCCGCCCTCCCCCGCGCGTCCGCCCAGCTCGGCCGCCCCGCCTAGGGCCGGTTCAACCGCCCTAGGGCCGGTTCAACCGCCCCCCCCCTCTGTTTTTTTTTATTTATTTTTTTTATTTTATTTTATTTACTTTCTGTGATCATAATTACCTCATTTTAGGTAGACTAATCATTGTTCATGCTATTGAAATAGGAAGTTTAATTTAGAATTTCGTTGTACTAGTTGATTCATTTAGATAATTGTTTATCTCGTGCAATGTTGATCAACTTAAAATGATTAGGTTTCCATTAGTATATATGTAACAGAATTCTTTTGTTAAGAACCAATTGTAACTAATCATTAGTGCATAAGATTTAACCCCCCTGCGAGACCCTTTCCCGTTTCTTTCTAACCATAACAAATGCGATATCGAATGTCATACTTGATGCATATTCACTTTGTTTGTTCCCTTGTATGGTGTACTGTTCTTTTGTATTAAATATGTGGATGTATGTATGTTTGCGCTCGCATAGAGAACGATCCGGTCGAAGAGCCCGAGGAATTCGCAGGAGAAGCCCCTGAGCAGCAGTCGGTTGGTGGAGGCAAGTGTCCTTTGACCCATCTCAGTCCTATTCATTCTTTAATTCACCTCCCGCATTACACATTTATACTTAAGGATTGACTAGCTTTTGTTATCCATGTCCTTGTTTACCTATTTGGGTCGGATTATTACTGCTTAGTCTGATGCTATTGCTCAACTCTAATCAATGAACATGATGTGATTATCTATGATACGCTGTTTTCCCTTCTTATTTATGATCATATTTGTGACCTTTAAGGGGACTCGAGCGGTTTCTCGAGTGCCTCTCCGTAAGGACCTGTTCAATGGATGACCGCCCGGGAAAACAGTGCAACCATGAGGGTGGAATGGGACGCCCTTAGCTGAATAATTAGAGGAACCGGGGTGTAGTTCGCTTAGCCGTTGTGCCGTCAATGGGGCTCGGTGTATGCGGCTCGCTCTGCCAAGGTTGATTTGTCCCTTGGGGAGGAGTGCGGTACATTTAGGAAACCTAACGGGTGGCTACAGCCCCGGGGAATCTTTGTAAAGGCTACGTAGTGAGACCCTGCCTATTCACCTTGGTAGTGTTTAAGGGTTTGATCGGCCCGAGGCAAGAGGGAATCACGGCTTGTGGGTAAAGTGCGCAACCTCTGCAGAGTGTTATGAAACTGATATATCAGCCGTGCTCGCGGTTATGAGCGGCCAAGGGAGCTCCAGAGATTAGTGATACTTGATCAGAGATTAGCTCCAGAATAGAAGATCTGTTCGACCAGTTGAGAGGAGCCAGTGTGTTCTCCAAGATCGATCTGAGGTCAGGTTATCATCAGCTCAGGATCCGACCTTCGGACATTCCGAAGACGGCATTCATTACCAAGTATGGTTTGTATGAGTTCACAGTGATGTCTTTTGGTTTGACCAATGCACCAGCGTTCTTTATGAATCTGATGAACAGTGTATTCATGGATTACCTTGATAAGTTTGTGGTGGTATTCATTGATGACATTCTGATTTATTCTCAAAGTGAAGAAGAGCATGCAGATCATTTGAGGATGGTATTGCAGAGATTGCGAGAGCACCAGTTGTATGCAAAGTTGAGCAAGTGTGAGTTCTGGATCAGTGAAGTCCTGTTCTTGGGTCACATAATCAACAAGGAAGGATTGGCTGTGGATACGAAGAAAGTGGCAGACATTCTGAACTGGAAAGCACCAACGGATGCTCGAGGAATCAAGAGCTTCATTGGAATGGCAGGATATTATCGGCGATTCATTGAAGGGTTTTCGAAGATTGCGAAACCAATGACAGCGTTGCTAGGCAACAAGGTTGAGTTCAAGTGGACCCAGAAATGTCAAGAGGCCTTCGAAGCGCTGAAAGAGAAGTTGACAACAGCGCCTGTCTTAGTCTTGCCTGATGTGCACAAGCCCTTCTCTGTGTGTTGTGATGCTTGTTACACAGGTTTGGGATGCGTGTTGATGCAAGAGGGAAGAGTTGTGGCTTACTCGTCCCGACAGCTGAAGGTTCATGAGAAGAATTACCCAATTCATGATCTAGAGTTGGCAGCAGTGGTTCACGCACTAAAGACATGGAGGCACTATCTGTATGGACAGAAATGCGATGTTTACACAGACCACAAGAGTCTGAAGTACATATTCACTCAGACAGAGCTGAACATGAGGCAGCGAAGATGGTTAGAGTTGATCAAAGACTATGAGTTGGAGATTCATTACCATCCAGGCAAAGCAAACGTAGTGGCAGATGCTTTGAGCAGAAAGAGTCAAGTCAATCTGATGGTCGCTCGTCCGATGCCTTATGAGTTGGCCAAGGAGTTCGACAGGTTGAGTCTCGGATTTCTGAACAATTCGCGAGGAGTCACAGTTGAATTGGAACCTACCTTGGAGCGCGAAATCAAAGAAGCGCAGAAGAATGATGAGAAGATCAGTGAGATTCAGCGACTGATTCTAGATGGCAGAGGCAAAGATTTTCGAGAAGATGCAGAAGGCGTGGTATGGTTCAAAGACCGCTTGTGTGTTCCCAATGTCCAGTCCATTCGGGAGTTGATTCTCAAGGAAGCTCATGAGACAGCCTATTCGATTCACCCTGGCAGTGAGAAGATGTATCAGGATCTGAAGAAGAAATTCTGGTGGTACGGAATGAAGAGGGAAATTGCAGAGCATGTGGCTATGTGCGATAGTTGTCGAAGAATTAAGGCAGAGCACCAGAGACCTGCTGGATTGTTGCAACCGTTGCAGATTCCTCAGTGGAAATGGGATGAAATCGGTATGGATTTCATAGTCGGATTGCCTCGCACTCGAGCCGGCTACGATTCTATTTGGGTAGTAGTGGACCGTTTGACCAAGTCAGCCCACTTCATACCTGTCAAGACCAGCTACAACAGTGCAGTATTGGCAGAGTTGTACATGTCTCGGATCGTTTGTCTCCATGGTGTGCCAAAGAAGATAGTGTCAGACAGAGGAACGCAGTTCACCTCTCATTTCTGGCAGCAGTTGCATGAAGACTTGGGCACACATCTGAATTTCAGTTCAGCTTATCATCCGCAGACAGATGGCCAGACTGAAAGAACCAATCAAATTCTTGAAGACATGTTGAGAGCCTGTGCGTTGCAAGATCAGTCCGGATGGGATAAGCGATTGCCTTATGCAGAGTTTTCCTATAACAACAGTTACCAAGCCAGTTTGAAGATGTCACCTTTTCAAGCGCTTTATGGAAGGAGTTGTAGAACTCCGTTGCAATGGGATCAGCCTGGAGAGAAGCAAGTATTTGGGCCAGATATTTTGCTTGAAGCCGAAGAGAACATCAAGATGGTCCGAGAGAATCTGAAGATAGCGCAATTGAGGCAGCGAAGCTATGCAGACACAAGAAGAAGAGAGCTGAGTTTCGAAGTCGGAGACTTTGTCTATCTGAAAGTGTCACCGATCAGAGGAGTCAGAAGATTCGGAGTGAAAGGCAAGCTAGCACCCCGCTACATTGGTCCGTATCAAATTCTCTCAAAGCGTGGAGAAGTGGCTTATCAGCTCAGCCTGCCAGAGAATTTGTCCGCTGTGCATGATGTCTTTCATGTGTCTCAGTTGAAGAAGTGTTTGCGTGTGCCAGAAGAGCAGTTGCCAGTGGAAGGTCTGGAAGTCCAGGAGGACTTGACCTATGTCGAGAAGCCAGCTCAGATCCTTGAGATTGCAGACAGAGTCACCCGAAGGAAGACCATCAGAATGTGCAAAGTCAGATGGAGTCACCACTCTGAGGAAGAAGCAACCTGGGAGCGTGAAGATGATCTATTGGCCAAGTACCCAGAGCTCTTTGCTAGCCAGCCCTGAATCTCGAGGGCGAGATTCTTTTAAGGGGGATAGGTTTGTAACGCCCCGAATTTTGCAGTTGAATTTTTTCTTTTCTTTACTCGCCAAAATTCGGGCGTTACCTTTTCTTTTTCTTTTTCCCCTCGCTAAACCTTGACCTTTTCCAAAGCTAGCGGGATTCGGTTTGGAATTCCCGTGTGTAGAAAAACTCTAAATACTTTATGTTGTTTGATGCACCATGCCGAACCTTGCATTTCTCTTGATTGCTTTGAAAGTGCAAATGCATTCATGTAGAAAGATCGGATTTCGAAAATGAGGAGAAAATCTTTTCTTTCTTTTTCTCTCTCTTTCTCTCTCCTCTTTTTCTCTCTCTCCCGCGCCGTGGGCCAACCCCGGTCGGCCCAGCCGCCCCTGGCGCCCCCTCTTGGGCCTGGATAGGCCCAGCCGCCCCCCATCTCCCTTTTTCCCCAAACCCTCTCCCTCTCCCTCTCATTTTCCCTCTCTCTCTCCCTAGCCGCCATCCCCTACGCCCCTGCCCTAAGCCGCCGCCGCCCTTGGCCGCCCCTGCCGCCGGCCGCCCCTCGCCGTCGCTCCCCGACGCCGGTGAGCCCCCCCTCTCTCCCTCCCCCTCCCCTCTCCCCTCCTCTCCCCCTCCCTGCCCGGCCATGGCCCGGCCGCCCCTGGCCGCGCCGGCCGCCATAGCCGGCCTCGGCCGCCCCCCAGCCCCGCCCGGCCGGCCCTTGGCCGCGCCCGACCAGCCCCTTGGCCGCCCCCGGCCAGCCCCGGCCAGCCCCTGGCCGCGCCCTCGGCCGCCCTGGCCCCTTGGCCGCGCCCCCTGCGCAGGGCCGGCTCAGCCGCCCTGGCTGCCCAGTTCGGCCGCCCGGCCGCCCAGCTCGGCCGCCCTCCCCCGCGCGCCCGCCCAGCTCGGCCGCCCCGCCTAGGGCCGGTTCAACCGCCCTAGGGCCGGTTCAACCGCCCCCCCTCTGTTTTTTATTTATTTTTTTTATTTTATTTTATTTACTTTCTGTGATCATAATTACCTCATTTTAGGTAGACTAATCATTGTTCATGCTATTGAAATAGGAAGTTTAATTTAGAATTTCGTTGTACTAGTTGATTCATTTAGATAATTGTTTATCTCGTGCAATGTTGATCAACTTAAAATGATTAGGTTTCCATTAGTATATATGTAACAGAATTCTTTTGTTAAGAACCAATTGTAACTAATCATTAGTGCATAAGATTTAACCCCCCTGCGAGACCCTTTCCCGTTTCTTTCTAACCATAACAAATGCGATATCGAATGTCATACTTGATGCATATTCACTTTGTTTGTTCCCTTGTATGGTGTACTGTTCTTTTGTATTAAATATGTGGATGTATGTATGTTTGCGCTCGCATAGAGAACGATCCGGTCGAAGAGCCCGAGGAATTCGCAGGAGAAGCCCCTGAGCAGCAGTCGGTTGGTGGAGGCAAGTGTCCTTTGACCCATCTCAGTCCTATTCATTCTTTAATTCACCTCCCGCATTACACATTTATACTTAAGGATTGACTAGCTTTTGTTATCCATGTCCTTGTTTACCTATTTGGGTCGGATTATTACTGCTTAGTCTGATGCTATTGCTCAACTCTAATCAATGAACATGATGTGATTATCTATGATACGCTGTTTTCCCTTCTTATTTATGATCATATTTGTGACCTTTAAGGGGACTCGAGCGGTTTCTCGAGTGCCTCTCCGTAAGGACCTGTTCAATGGATGACCGCCCGGGAAAACAGTGCAACCATGAGGGTGGAATGGGACGCCCTTAGCTGAATAATTAGAGGAACCGGGGTGTAGTTCGCTTAGCCGTTGTGCCGTCAATGGGGCTCGGTGTATGCGGCTCGCTCTGCCAAGGTTGATTTGTCCCTTGGGGAGGAGTGCGGTACATTTAGGAAACCTAACGGGTGGCTACAGCCCCGGGGAATCTTTGTAAAGGCTACGTAGTGAGACCCTGCCTATTCACCTTGGTAGTGTTTAAGGGTTTGATCGGCCCGAGGAAAGAGGGAATCACGGCTTGTGGGTAAAGTGCGCAACCTCTGCAGAGTGTTATGAAACTGATATATTAGCCGTGCTCGCGGTTATGAGCGGCCAAGGGAGCTCCAGAGATTAGTGATACTTGATCAGAGATACTTTGGTACAGGTGGCAATGAGATTGATGGTTCTGATTATGATTATGGTATTGGTAAGTGGTATTCTTTCCGTTTGGAAAGGATACATTGGGCTAATAACTTGGGTTAATGTTAAAACCTGGCTCTCTACTAGTAAGTAATAACCTGACCAACTAAAAGCAACTGCTTGACTTATCCCCACATAAAGCTAGTCCACTACAGCCAAACGGGATGCTTGCTGAGTATGTTGATGTGTACTCACCCTTGCTCTACACACCAAACCTCCCCCCAGGTTGTCAGCATTGCAACCACTGCTCAGGAGAAGATGAAGCTGTGGAAGGAGACTTCCAGGAGTTCCAAGACTACGACGAGTTCTAGGTGTGGGTTAGCGGCAACCCCCAGTCGGCTGCCTGTGAAGGCCGTGTTATCTACGTTTCTTTTCCGCACTTTGATTTATTGTAAGAACTATATGGACGTCTCAGACATATGATGTAATCGACTATTATTTCCCCTTTTAATACTATTTGAGCACTGTGTGATGATGTCCATGTTATGTAACTGCTGTGTACGTGAATAACTGATCCTGGCACGTACATGGTTCGCATTCGGTTTGCCTTCTAAAAACCGGGTGTGACATAAGTGGTATCAAAGCCGTGCTGACTGTAGGACCGCTAACCTAGAGTAGAATGGTCGTTCTAAGGATTATAGACCTCTGTCACTGCCTTGACTTTGACATCCCTTCAAAAGTTGGTCCTACTGACCAAACCTATGTTCTACTATATATTATACCTTGCTGAAAATTATGTTTTATTCTGATCCTTCATTTATTTATGATTCATTACTTGCTGGTCATATTAATTCTGTTCTCACCCTTTTGCTTGCGATGTCTTTTGTAGATGGCTCGACTTAGACACACTGCACGAAAGTCCGTCATCCCCTTCTTACCCTCCCGCCTTGCTGAGCGTCCGCTTCGCCGTCCCGTGGCCGGACAGTCCAGCCACTTGGAGAGACTGCACCACCGCCTGCATGAGGAGCAGGAACGTCGACGACAGGAGCAGCAGGGCTCTTCCTTCTCACTCCAGCAGGAGATAGAGTCTGTGAGGAGCTGCTCTCCCGTCCTTCCCCTGGAGGCGCCCCCTGCACCACCACTGGGCGTCCCAGCTTCTGGAGTAGCTGTTGGAGGAGACCCAGACGATGGAGGTGGCGACGACAGCTTGAGCCACAACATCGACTTCTCTGCTGACCATGAGCCGGAAGGATGGGTTGCTCGACCCATCACTCGCGACGCTGCTCGCGGGTGTCACTTCCACGACGCGCTCGACACCCTGCTACGTCGGGCACTTGACCGGCGTACTTGGTCCATCGAGTATCGCTGTGTGGTCTACCAGCATAGTCGCGAGGTCTACCCGGACCACTGGGAGGCGACCTGCTTGGTGCGCCGTCCGGAGAACAGTCTCCAGGGCGCGGAGGCTTGCTCAGAGCACTATTCTATCTCTGAGCGGGACTCAGCTGAGGCAGCCATGCAGGATGCTGCACGGCGTGCACTTTCGCACTACTGCTCGGTTCTCGGTGGGGTAGCTGACGGTCTCGACCTGAAGTATTACCCCCGTCGTCCATCTGGCAGCACAGGAGGCGTGATTGTTTCACCTGCTGGTGAGGACAATCCTAGGTTGAGCAGCACAGTCAACCTAGCCGCCGTGCTAAACACGGAGCTGGACCATGCATTAGACGAGCTGAGTAGGGCTCGTGCTGAGATCGCCCTGCTGCGGGCTGAGCGCGCAGAACGTCGTCACTTGGATGATGGTTCCCCCGCTCCCGTTGGGACTCAGCACCCGTACCGCTCACCTCGGCGTGGACTCCAGTCTTATGGCAATCCCGACTGCAAGACCAAGATAAATCTAGAACCATAGATCGTTAGAGTTGGATCTTGTAATTAATACGAAATATATATACATAGAAGCTTCAGTCTTAGCGTTAGTCTCAGTCTTAGTTAGTCTTAGTTAGACAGGGTAGTTTGCTATATCCTGTGCATTTATGTTTGTCATGATGAACTATGTTTGGTTTGGATCTTTGTAATGATTGTCACCAGAGTGTGGGTATCCCCTGCATTTTGGTTTACCTATTATGTTAATGGAGTTAATTATATAGTTGGGAAAACCTTTATTCTACTTTCCTCTTTATCTGAGAAGCTGTGTGGTCTGTGTTGGAGATCAGTGAAGATGCTCATCTGTTCAGTGCTGCTGGAGAATCCTATACTCTTTTCTTATGCTGCAAGATTTGCCAGATCAGTTCTGATGTGTGGTCGCATTCTGCAGATGTCAGAGAACAGGCGCAGAGGAGGAAGGCGTGCTCAGCAGGAGCAAGCCGGTCAGCAAGATGAGGCGCCCCAGCAGCAGCAGCTGCCGCCCCCGCCCCCGATGTCCATCGAGCAGATGTTTCTGATGCAGACTCAGGCAGTTCAGGCCATTGGTCAGACTCTGGCTGCCATTCAGCAGCAGCAACAGCAAGCACCACCCCAGCCTCAGATGCCTCAGATGCCTAGAGACAAGCGTGCTGAATTCATGAGAGGTCATCCACCAACGTTCGCTCACTCTTCTGACCCCATGGATGCTGAAGATTGGCTGCGCACTGTGGAGCGGGAGTTGCATACCGCTCAGTGTGATGACAGGGAGAAAGTCTTGTATGGTCCCCGTCTGTTGAGAGGAGCAGCCCAATCATGGTGGGAGTCTTACCTCGCCACCCATGCCGACCCCGACACCATCACTTGGGAAGAATTCAGAGGCAGCTTTCGTCAGTACCATGTGCCTGCAGGTCTGATGACAGTGAAGATGAGGAGTTCCTGGCCCTTAAGCAAGGGTCATCATCTGTCAGTGAGTATCGAGACAGGTTCCTGCAGTTGTCTCGCTATGCTCCTGAAGATGTCAACACTGACGCCAAGCGACAGTACCGTTTTCTGAGAGGCTTGGTCGACCCCCTGCAGTATCAGTTGATGAATCATACCTTCCCGACATTCCAGCACCTGATTGACAGAGCAATCATGACAGAAAGGAAGCGTAAGGAGATGGAGGATCGTAAGCGCAAGATCAGTGGACCCCAGCCTGGAAGCAGCAGCCGTCCTCGTTTTTCAGGCAATCAACCCCAGCAGTTCAGGCAGAACCAGCGTCCACCTCAGCAGCATCAGCAGCGTCAGCAGTATCAGCAGTTCCAAAGGCAGTATCCTCAGCATCAGTCAGGAGGAGGTCAGTTTCAGAGGCAGAATCAGCAGACACCTCGTCTTCCTGCCCCAGCAAGCCAGCAGAACAATCAGGCAGCACCAGCTCAGGTTGGAAACAGAGCATGTTTCCACTGTGGAGAGCAAGGCCACTGGGTGATGCAATGTCCGAAGAAAGCAGCCCAGCAGCAGTCAGGCCCCAATGCCCCAGCGAAGCAGAATGTGTCTCAGCCTGGATCAGGCAACCGCTCTCAGCAGCGCTATAATCATGGAAGATTGAACCACTTGGAGGATGAAGCAGTTCAGGAGACCCCCGGCATGACAGTAGGTATGTTCCCAGTCGATTCCCATATTGCAGAAGTGTTATTTGATACTGGAGCAACGCATTCTTTTATTACTGCATCATGGGTAGAAGCACATAATCTTCCAATTACTACCATGTCAACCCCTATTCAAATTGACTCAGCTGGTGGTAGAATTCGAGCTGATAGCATATGTTTGGGTGTAAGTGTGGAAATAAGGGGGATAGCGTTTCCCGCTAACCTTATAGTAATGGGTACTCAGGGAATAGATGTCATCCTAGGGATGAATTGGCTAGATAAGTATCAGGCAGTTATCAGTTGTGATAAAAGGACAATCAGGTTGGTGTCCCCACTAGGAGAGGAAGTGGTGACCGGGTTAGTCCCACCTGAGCCAAAGAAAGGAAGTTGTTATCAGATGGCTGTCGATAGCAGTGAAGCAGACCCAATTGAGAGTATCAAGGTTGTGTCTGAATTCCCAGATGTGTTTCCAAAGGATTTACCGGGTATGCCACCAGAGCGGAAAGTTGAGTTTGCCATAGAGCTTCTTCCTGGAACCGCCCCTATCTTTAAGAGAGCTTACAGAATATCTGGACCAGAGTTGGTTGAGCTTAAGAAGCAGATTGATGAGCTGTCAGAGAAAGGTTACATCCGGCCAAGCACCTCGCCTTGGGCCGCCCCTGTCCTGTTTGTGGAGAAGAAAGATGGCACCAAGAGGATGTGTATCGATTATCGAGCTTTGAATGAAGTCACGATCAAGAACAAGTATCCCTTGCCCAGAATAGAAGATCTGTTCGACCAGTTGAGAGGAGCCAGTGTGTTCTCCAAGATCGATCTGAGGTCAGGTTATCATCAGCTCAGGATCCGACCTTCGGACATTCCGAAGACGGCATTCATTACCAAGTATGGTTTGTATGAGTTCACAGTGATGTCTTTTGGTTTGACCAATGCACCAGCGTTCTTTATGAATCTGATGAACAGTGTATTCATGGATTACCTTGATAAGTTTGTGGTGGTATTCATTGATGACATTCTGATTTATTCTCAAAGTGAAGAAGAGCATGCAGATCATTTGAGGATGGTATTGCAGAGATTGCCAGAGCACCAGTTGTATGCAAAGTTGAGCAAGTGTGAGTTCTGGATCACTGAAGTCCTGTTCTTGGGTCACATAATCAACAAGGAAGGATTGGCTGTGGATCCGAAGAAAGTGGCAGACATTCTGAACTGGAAAGCACCAACGGATGCTCGAGGAATCAAGAGCTTCATTGGAATGGCAGGATATTATCGGCGATTCATTGAAGGGTTTTCGAAGATTGCGAAACCAATGACAGCGTTGCTAGGCAACAAGGTTGAGTTCAAGTGGACCCAGAAATGTCAAGAGGCCTTCGAAGCGCTGAAAGAGAAGTTGACAACAGCGCCTGTCTTAGTCTTGCCTGATGTGCACAAGCCCTTCTCTGTGTATTGTGATGCTTGTTACACAGGTTTGGGATGCGTGTTGATGCAAGAGGGAAGAGTTGTGGCTTACTCGTCCCGACAGCTGAAGGTTCATGAGAAGAATTACCCAATTCATGATCTAGAGTTGGCAGCAGTGGTTCACGCACTAAAGACATGGAGGCACTATCTGTATGGACAGAAATGCGATGTTTACACAGACCACAAGAGTCTGAAGTACATATTCACTCAGACAGAGCTGAACATGAGGCAGCGAAGATGGTTAGAGTTGATCAAAGACTATGAGTTGGAGATTCATTACCATCCAGGCAAAGCAAACGTAGTGGCAGATGCTTTGAGCAGAAAGAGTCAAGTCAATCTGATGGTCGCTCGTCCGATGCCTTATGAGTTGGCCAAGGAGTTCGACAGGTTGAGTCTCGGATTTCTGAACAATTCGCGAGGAGTCACAGTTGAATTGGAACCTACCTTGGAGCGCGAAATCAAAGAAGCGCAGAAGAATGATGAGAAGATCAGTGAGATTCGGCGACTGATTCTAGATGGCAGAGGCAAAGATTTTCGAGAAGATGCAGAAGGCGTGGTATGGTTCAAAGACCGCTTGTGTGTTCCCAATGTCCAGTCCATTCGGGAGTTGATTCTCAAGGAAGCTCATGAGACAGCCTATTCGATTCACCCTGGCAGTGAGAAGATGTATCAGGATCTGAAGAAGAAATTCTAGTGGTACGGAATGAAGAGGGAAATCGCAGAGCATGTGGCTATGTGCGATAGTTGTCGAAGAATTAAGGCAGAGCACCAGAGACCTGCTGGATTGTTGCAACCGTTGCAGATTCCTCAATGGAAATGGGATGAAATCGGTATGGATTTCATAGTCGGATTGCCTCGCACTCGAGCCGGCTACGATTCTATTTGGGTAGTAGTGGACCGTTTGACCAAGTCAGCCCACTTCATACCTGTCAAGACCAGCTACAACAGTGCAGTATTGGCAGAGTTGTACATGTCTCGGATCGTTTGTCTCCATGGTGTGCCAAAGAAGATAGTGTCAGACAGAGGAACGCAGTTCACCTCTCATTTCTGGCAGCAGTTGCATGAAGACTTGGGCACACATCTGAATTTCAGTTCAGCTTATCATCCGCAGACAGATGGCCAGACTGAAAGAACCAATCAAATTCTTGAAGACATGTTGAGAGCCTGTGCGTTGCAAGATCAGTCCGGATGGGATAAGCGATTGCCTTATGCAGAGTTTTCCTATAACAACAGTTACCAAGCCAGTTTGAAGATGTCACCTTTTCAAGCGCTTTATGGAAGGAGTTGTAGAACTCCGTTGCAATGGGATCAGCCTGGAGAGAAGCAAGTATTTGGGCCAGATATTTTGCTTGAAGCCGAAGAGAACATCAAGATGGTCCGAGAGAATCTGAAGATAGCGCAATCGAGGCAGCGAAGCTATGCAGACACAAGAAGAAGAGAGCTGAGTTTCGAAGTCGGAGACTTTGTCTATCTGAAAGTGTCACCGATCAGAGGAGTCAGAAGATTCGGAGTGAAAGGCAAGCTAGCACCCCGCTACATTGGTCCGTATCAAATTCTCTCAAAGCGTGGAGAAGTGGCTTATCAGCTCAGCCTGCCAGAGAATTTGTCCGCTGTGCATGATGTCTTTCATGTGTCTCAGTTGAAGAAGTGTTTGCGTGTGCCAGAAGAGCAGTTGCCAGTGGAAGGTCTGGAAGTCCAGGAGGACTTGACCTATGTCGAGAAGCCAGCTCAGATCCTTGAGATTGCAGACAGAGTCACCCGAAGGAAGACCATCAGAATGTGCAAAGTCAGATGGAGTCACCACTCTGAGGAAGAAGCAACCTGGGAGCGTGAAGATGATCTAATGGCCAAGTACCCAGAGCTCTTTGCTAGCCAGCCCTGAATCTCGAGAGCGAGATTCTTTTAAGGGGGATAGGTTTGTAACGCCCCGAATTTTGCAGTTGAATTTTTTCTTTTCTTTACTCGCCAAAATTCGGGCGTTACCTTTTCTTTTTCTTTTTCCCCTCGCTAAACCTTGACCTTTTCCAAAGCTAGCGGGATTCGGTTTGGAATTCCCGTGTGTAGAAAAACTCTAAATACTTTATGTTGTTTGATGCACCATGCCGAACCTTGCATTTCTCTTGATTGCTTTGAAAGTGCAAATGCATTCATGTAGAAAGATCGGATTTCGAAAATGAGGAGAAAATCTTTTCTTTCTTTTTCTCTCTCTTTCTCTCTCCTCTTTTTCTCTCTCTCCCGCGCCGTGGGCCGACCCCGGCCGGCCCAGCCGCCCCTGGCGCCCCCTCTTGGGCCTGGATAGGCCCAGCCGCCCCCCCATCTCCCTTTTTCCCCAAACCCTCTCCCTCTCCCTCTCATTTTCCCTCTCTCTCTCCCTAGCCGCCATCCCCTACGCCCCTGCCCTAAGCCGCCGCCGCCCTTGGCCGCCCCTGCCGCCGGCCGCCCCTCGCCGTCGCTCCCCGACGCCGGTGAGCCCCCCCCTCTCTCCCTCCCCCTCCCCTCTCCCCTCCTCTCCCCCTCCCTGCCCGGCCATGGCCCGGCCGCCCCTGGCCGCGCCGGCCGCCCCCCAGCCCCGCCCGGCCGCCATAGCCGGCCTCGGCCGCCCCCCAGCCCCGCCCGGCCGGCCCTTGGCCGCGCCCGACCAGCCCCTTGGCCGCCCCCGGCCAGCCCCGGCCAGCCCCTGGCCGCGCCCTCGGCCGCCCTGGCCCCTTGGCCGCGCCCCCTGCGCAGGGCCGGCTCAGCCGCCCTGGCCGCCCAGTTCGACCGCCCGGCCGCCCAGCTCGGCCGCCCTCCCCCGCGCGCCCGCCCAGCTCGGCCGCCCCGCCTAGGGCCGGTTCAACCGCCCTAGGGCCGGTTCAACCGCCCCCCCCTCTGTTTTTTTTATTTATTTTTTTATTTTATTTTATTTACTTTCTGTGATCATAATTACCTCATTTTAGGTAGACTAATCATTGTTCATGCTATTGAAATAGGAAGTTTAATTTAGAATTTCGTTGTACTAGTTGATTCATTTAGATAATTGTTTATCTCGTGCAATGTTGATCAACTTAAAATGATTAGGTTTCCATTAGTATATATGTAACAAAATTCTTTTGTTAAGAACCAATTGTAACTAATCATTAGTGCATAAGATTTAACCCCCCTGCGAGACCCTTTCCCATTTCTTTCTAACCATAACAAATGCGATATCGAATGTCATACTTGATGCATATTCACTTTGTTTGTTCCCTTGTATGGTGTACTGTTCTTTTGTATTAAATATGTGGATGTATGTATGTTTGCGCTCACATAGAGAACGATCCGGTCGAAGAGCCCGAGGAATTCGCAGGAGAAGCCCCTGAGCAGCAGTCGGTTGGTGGAGGCAAGTGTCCTTTGACCCATCTCAGTCCTATTCATTCTTTAATTCACCTCCCGCATTACACATTTATACTTAAGGATTGACTAGCTTTTGTTATCCATGTCCTTGTTTACCTATTTGGGTCGGATTATTACTGCTTAGTCTGATGCTATTGCTCAACTCTAATCAATGAACATGATGTGATTATCTATGATACGCTGTTTTCCCTTCTTATTTATGATCATATTTGTGACCTTTAAGGGGACTCGAGCGGTTTCTCGAGTGCCTCTCCGTAAGGACCTGTTCAATGGATGACCGCCCGGGAAAACAGTGCAACCATGAGGGTGGAATGGGACGCCCTTAGCTGAATAATTAGAGGAACCGGGGTGTAGTTCGCTTAGCCGTTGTGCCGTCAATGGGGCTCGGTGTATGCGGCTCGCTCTGCCAAGGTTGATTTGTCCCTTGGGGAGGAGTGCAGTACATTTAGGAAACCTAACGGGTGGCTACAGCCCCGGGGAATCTTTGTAAAGGCTACGTAGTGAGACCCTGCCTATTCACCTTGGTAGTGTTTAAGGGTTTGATCGGCCCGAGGCAAGAGGGAATCACGGCTTGTGGGTAAAGTGCGCAACCTCTGCAGAGTGTTATGAAACTGATATATCAGCCGTGCTCGCGGTTATGAGCGGCCAAGGGAGCTCCAGAGATTAGTGATACTTGATCAGAGATACTTTGGTACAGGTGGCAATGAGATTGATGGTTCTGATTATGATTATGGTATTGGTAAGTGGTATTCTTTCCGTTTGGAAAGGATACATTGGGCTAATAACTTGGGTTAATGTTAAAACCTGGCTCTCTACTAGTAAGTAATAACCTGACCAACTAAAAGCAACTGCTTGACTTATCCCCACATAAAGCTAGTCCACTACAGCCAAACGGGATGCTTGCTGAGTATGTTGATGTGTACTCACCCTTGCTCTACACACCAAACCTCCCCCCAGGTTGTCAGCATTGCAACCACTGCTCAGGAGAAGATGAAGCTGTGGAAGGAGACTTCCAGGAGTTCCAAGACTACGACGAGTTCTAGGTGTGGGTTAGCGGCAACCCCCAGTCGGCTGCCTGTGAAGGCCGTGTTATCTACGTTTCTTTTCCGCACTTTGATTTATTGTAAGAACTATATGGACGTCTCAGACGTATGATGTAATCGACTATTATTCCCCTTTTAATACTATTTTGAGCACTGTGTGATGATGTCCATGTTATGAAACTGCTGTGTACGTGAATAACTGATCCTGGCACGTACATGGTTCGCATTCGGTTTGCCTTCTAAAAACCGGGTGTGACATAAGTGGTATCAAAGCCGTGCTGACTGTAGGACCGCTAACCTAGAGTAGAATGGTCGTTTTAAGGATTATAGACCTCTGTCCCTGCCTTGACTTTGATATCCCTTCAAAAGTTGGTCCTACTGACCAAACCTATGTTCTACTATATATTATACCTTGCTGAAAATTATGTTTTATTCTGATCCTTCATTTATTTATGATTCATTACTTGCTTGTCATATTAATTCTGTTCTCACCCTTTTGCTTGCGGTGTCTTTTGATTGTAGATCTGGATCATATGGGTGTTTCTTTGTGCTATGCAGGCACTGCTAGAGAGGAGACTCAGATGCTCATTCAATCTTCCCTTCTTGATAGAGTGCGTGTGGCGCAACACCAGGATTGTTTGATTCAGGAGGCTCGTAATAGAGTCGATGATGGTAAACCTCGAGAATTTTCTATTGATGAGAATAATTTGGTTTGTTTGAGAGGACGTCTTTGTGTGCCACTAAAATCAGACATGAAGATGGATATATTGAGAGAAGCTCATAAAACTCCTTACACCGTTCATCCTGGTGAGACCAAGATGTATAGAGATTTGAAGCAAAACTTCTAGTGGAAAGAGGATGAAGTTTGATGTTTCTAAGTATGTGGCACCTTGTGGGGTGTGCCAGCGAGTGAAGGCTGATCAAAAGAGACCTATAGGTTTATTGAAGCCTTTGGGAATTCTAGAATGGAAGTGGGAGCATATCACTATGGATTTTATGGTTGGCATACCTTGCTCTCCTCGAGGTAAGGATGCTATATGGGTTGTTGTTGATCGCCTAACTAAGTCAACACACTTTATTCCCATGAAGACTACGAATTCAGCTTCAGAATTGGTTCCTTTGTATATGAAAGAAGTGATAAAGCTTCATGGTGTGCCTAAGTCTATTGTTTTAGATCGGGACTCCAAGTATGTATCCAAATTTTGGGAGAGTCTCCATAGTTCTTTGGGTACCAAGCTTTCTCTCAGTGTTGCTTTTCACCCTTAGACCGATGGTCAGTCAAAGCGGGCTATTTAGACTTTGGAGGACATGCTGCGTGCT
This sequence comes from Zea luxurians, assembly GCA_029449295.1. Taxonomy (NCBI): domain Eukaryota; kingdom Viridiplantae; phylum Streptophyta; class Magnoliopsida; order Poales; family Poaceae; genus Zea; species Zea luxurians. Next base: position 354,805 of record JAOPSE010000033.1, on the reverse strand, counting down.
TGTGTCCTTTCTTGGAAGGCAAGTTGGGAGGATCATCTCGCCTTAGCTGAGTTTGCTTATAACAACAACTATTAGGCTAGCATCAAGATGGCACCATGAGGCTTTATATGGCAGACGATGTATCTCTCTGTTGTGTTAGGAGACATTGGGAGAGAGGTCCTTGGTTGGTCCCAACTAGATTCAATAGACCACTATGAAGGTACATGAGATTCGTAAGAACATTTTAGCTGCTCAAAGCTGTCACAAAAGTTATGCTGATGTGAGGAGGCGGGATCTTGAGTTTGCAGTGGGTGATCAAGTTCTTCTCAAAGTTTCACCTACTAAGGGTGTTGTATGAATTGGTGTCACATGAAAGCTTAGTTTGAGGTACATTGGACCATTTACTATTGTAGCCCAAGTTGGCAGCTTGGCTTATGCTGATGTATTCCATGTTTCTATGTTGAGAAAGTATTTGCGGGATCTAGATCATTAAATCGAGCTAGAGCCGATCACAGTGCAACATGACTTGACTCTGGAGTGTCGCCTGGTGCGTATCTTAGAATCCTCAGAGCGGGTCATGAGGAGAAGAACAATCAAGTATGTTAAGGTCCTGTAGACTTATCAGACTGAGCGTGAGGCTACCTGGGTGCTTGAGGAGCAGATGTGAAAGAAGTATCCCGAGCTTTTCAAATCTAGTGAGTTATTAGTTTTGCCTATCTTTTCAAGGGTCATTATTGTAGAAGCGTCGGAATTCGAGGATGAATTCTTTTAAGAGGGGTAGAGTGTAATAACCCAAACAAAAAATTAATTAATTAAAGTTTATTGGGAGACGAAACTCTCAGAGTCGACCAAAAGTTGTCCTTTTGAACCGTTGCCCAATGGATGATCTGAGACCGTGGATGTGAAGATCTCGTTAAAAAAGAATCATTTGGTTACTCATACGCCTGAATCGGTGCATGGATGTGCAAAAGGGATGTAGGCTGTTGGATGCTAATTAGGGAGTCATCACAGGCATTGTTTCCTTCTCTACCCTAAACCTTGTAGCCGCCCCTCTCCTCTCCTTGGAACCGCCCCCTCCTCTCCTTTCCTTGCAGCCGCTCTCCGTTTTCCCCCCTCTGCAAGCTATCCTCCCTCTTCCCTCTCTGTTGGCCACCCTCCCTCTCCCTCCTATGTTGCTATTACCCAGAATCAGGAGCTCGGTCGGCCCTTTCATGTTGGCTTGGTGAGAGGAAGAAAGAAGGAGAGGAAGGAAAAGGGAATAGATAAAGAGTAATTTTGTTTTCCTTTAGGTAATTCGTGATTCAATAAATTTAGGTTCATCCTTCTGCTGTTTTGATGCCATAGATTCACTCTTAATCCTAGAAGAAATGATGTCAAATTTGTCCTGTTTTGGGCTGGGCAAGTAGCAGGATTGCGGGACGTTTTTTAAGTTCTTACATGCCTAATTAGCTCTGATCTCTGTGGATTTCATGAAGTACATTACTAGATCTTTCCATAGAGTACTTAAACGTTGAATTTGGTGGAATATTCTAGGATTTATCGAATTTTGAAGTCGGCTAGGCTGCTGTCCAAAAACAGAATGCTATGTGTACCTTGTCGGTCGCGTAAGACTATCTAGATGTTGAAATTTAATTATCTTTTGAATAAAAGACATGTAGAGTATTTTGTGTAGATGCTCCTAGATTATTTGTTTGATATCACCACTATTTTAGTTTTAAAGATACAAAATTATCAAGCAACGCTGCTGCTGTTTGGCGGGTGGCTTAGAGGGGAGTTGTTTTCAACAGTTCTTGGTTTCAAGCGTAGGAGCGGTTTGTTGATTGTTGGCAAATGCTATGTGAAATATTTGTATTAGGTTTTTATGCCCCAAAACAGGTAGTGCTCCAGATCATGCCTAGCGCCATTTTGATTCCCCGGCGAAGGCAAGTGAATGTAGCGGTGGTTGTTACCGTTTGATATGATATTTTCATCTCTTCCTCCTTACAATTCAGATGATTGGCATGTTAATAATAACTTAACTTGGTGTTTACTATTGATTTGTTCTCATGAAGATAAAGCTTAAATTATATATATGAGTTTGCCCTTGTCTAACATGATTTATATGGTAATCCAAATTTCTTTAAATAAAGTGAAGTGTAATTGAAGTTACTGTGTACTGAAATATACCATGTGCATTTTATGATGCATTCTGCATTTGAAGTTATGTCGTGATCAATGGTCCGACCGTACCAGTACATTTAGCATCGTACGTTGCCTGAGGAGGGGTACGATGTGGCTTCATATCCTTAGAGGTATGAAGGCAGAAGTCATTATGCATTGCAGCCATATGCATTCATGAGGTATATGGGAAGTTTGATATCTCTATATCATTATTGATGCTTCTACCTGAAGCGACGTTGCAAGGATGATGTACGTTATATCCTTGTTGCAGCTTGATATAAAGAAGTGTGTTATGTAAACAATCAATTGTCTAATTGAACTTGTGATTTTAAAGAGCTTGTCAAACAAATTGCTTGCTGAGATATTTCATCTCACCCTTGCATTATTCAATGCAGGTACTTGATGCATGTTAAGGGAGTGGGAAGTAGCGGCACGTCCACCTTCACACCAAAATAAAATTATTTATCCACAGTTAATATTTTAATTGGAACATCTAGTTTTTTGGAGGATGTTATTTATTAAACGTGTGGATTGGATATTAAATTTATGTTGTCCTAGTTAACTACTCTTTGTTAGCAGATTATTAGTGTTTAGTATTGTTCTCTTATCATGATATATATATATCCTTGTTGCTTACACTTTTTCTTGCATTTTACGAAGGAAATTGTGACACCCCAGTGTCACCTAGGGTTTCTTCTTTAAGCTAACTCAAAACCATTATCACATGTGAACCAAATTGAGTAATGAACATAAAAAATTAGGAGCAAAGGTTAAATTAAGTCTTTTGTCTTATGGATCATGCCTAAAACATATTAATCCTTCAAAAAGGGAAGAATTGCTAAAACCCTAGAACAACACTAATTAGGTCATTTAAGTAGAAAGGAAAGGATTTATAAAAAGACCATGAAAAACATAGAATCATGGGTTAGGCCAATTATAAAAGTTGAAATAAACTAACTAAGCTACAATAAAGGTTATAAAAGTTTAGCCAAAATAGTTTGTTAAAACCCCAATCAAGCCATTCAATTGGAGGCTTCCTAGAAAAATCTGAAATTCAGATTTCTGAATTTCAGCCTCTCACTCAAAACCGAGCGTGTTCACCTTGATCCATAGCTCAAATCCTAAAGCTCCCATTAAAAAATGTGCTAAACTAATCCCTCTACCACATATCTGAAGATGGCATTGGGACGCGAGCCCTAGACACGACAAAACCAAAGATTTGCCTCCGGCTCGGGCTGAGAGACAGACCAGACTTGAGAGCTCCATATCTTTGGAACTAGTAGGCCAAATCCTATGACCCCCACACAAGATCGGTAGCTTATAGGGAGGATAAGAGGTTTTGTGCACTGACCAAGGCAAGAGCAAGCTTGGATGAGTGACAACACGCGCCAGAACTTGGGCAGAATGAACACGCACACGTGTTCGACCCTGGTCGGCACGCCGGCGTTCACCCAACCCGCGCGCGCTTGCCCCAGCGTCCGGTCAAGTCCGCCACGCGCCCTCGCCTGCGCCGTGCCTATAAAGCAGCACCAAGGCTTCGGCCGTACTCCCCCACGCGCTCACAGTCCTGCCCAAGCCAGAGCTCGCTGGACTTTGCCTTGAGCACGCCGCGCCACCACCCGCCAAGTCACCCGAGCCTCGGCCACCGCGGCCAGCTCCCCACAGCCATGTCCAAGCCGCACCAACCACTCGGTTAGCTTCGCCAGTGGCCCGTGAAGCTTTCGAAGCCCTCGGACCCGACAGAACCTCACCGGAGACCCGAGATCGTCCTCACCGGACTTCGGTCGCCCGCAGCCGTGTGTAGACCAAGCAATCTGGTGAGCCATTCTCAAATTCCTCGCGCACATGTCTTCCTTGACCCTTGGTGAAACTCCCTGACCCGTTCAATTGAACTATGGCGCCATGAGCAGGCCGGATTCCTCGCCGCCGACGAGCTCTCCCACCTGCGCACGCGGACCAACCTACTCCGACCACCATCGCCGACAATCCGTACATCGACGTGATCGCCAGAGACCCCCGGACCTCACCCGACCCCTCGCCGAAGCAACCTCGCCGCTGGTAAGCCCCTCCGCCCTTTTCTTTCACCATGGTCACTGTTCCGTTAGGGAAAGGACTGTGGGTTCGATTTCGCAAAACCCTAAGGGGTTTTCTGTAGAGCCATAGACTCAGATGAATAGTAAACCGAGGACCTGTCTGTAATACACTTAAAACCTTTCGCCAGGGACACCAGTGCAAAACCCTTTTTCCATTATCCATTTCTGTTTATTCTTTTTAAATTCAGCAAAGAACTTATAAAATTATATCTTGAGAAATGTTTAACCAAATTTAGTCAACCCAATTTTGCTGGATTCAAAATATTATGGACTATCAAATAAAAATGCTAAACCCTATGGTTTCTGTATTGATTTTTAGAGTTTATAATTAAATAAGGAAACTTCCAAAACCTTGTTAAAATAAACAAAAATAGTTAGGCTTCTGTGCTGAACTTAAGAAAATTTGTAGAAGTGTAAACCCCACTTAGACACTGTTTAAAAATAGTGAGCATCCCAGTATTGAAGATTTAGACAAGGTTATTTATTAAAAGCCATATTTGCCCAAAACTTAGGAAAATGAGAAAGGTACTAGAAAACAATGAACAGTGGATGCAAATATTTTTCCTAGGCCACTTAAGTAATAAAGAACCTAGGAAAAATAAAGGGAACCCTAGTCACGAACAAATTCAAGGTGAAATATTTTATTAGGCACTAATAAAACTAGAAAGGCCATTATTAAAAATATAAGAATAATTTAAAAATTGGTAAGAAAAATTCAGTAGACTTGTAACTACTAGGACAACACTCCAAAAATGATAAATGCCCCAGCCCATCATTTTAAGTGGGTTGAACAAATAAAACTTGGTATTGAGCCATATTTCAATTAAATCATAAGTAAGTCAAGAAATGTGCAACAGTGGGCAAATAAATTTTTACCAAATTAGTAATGGAATAAACAACCAGAGAAAAATGTAAAACTATTCAAAACTATAAAGTAATACCCATTGCCAATACTTTATGAAAAAGGCCATTTAGTTCAAGAAATTCCTACCACCTTTCCCTTAAGCAAAAAGTTACCAAAACGTAAAATGATTGCTCTTGCACAAAGAAAAAGATAGAAAAAATTGGAAATCTGTTGTTTGATATTTTTCAAATATAGTGGTAGTAGAAAGCACCCCTTTGGCTAGAAACTTTAGAAAATCATAATAAAATAACTGATAAGTGTTAGTGGCTGAAAATATGTACAAAGTCATGTTATAACATTTAAATGCCAGCAAAAATAAGTCTTAGAGAATAACCTACTGTTAGAAGAAGGTTGTAGTTCAAACACCCCCCTCTGCCCTAATAATTGATAATTTTGTACAGAGAATACCACTCACTTTTTAAGCTTTAAATTTTGAGACAGAGAATTATACACCAGTGAGAAGCCACTGTAATTTTTGCAGAATTTTTGGAAATTTATTAAGCTATCTTGTAGTTCAAACCCACCTTAAAAGTATAAAAGAAATAGCAAAGAAGAGAGGGAATAATAAATCTCGCTCTAATAAATTCAGCTAGGAATCTTAATAAAACTCTCACTAAGACATTTAAAAGAAATCAGTGGAACCCCAAAATAAACTTATCAATTAACTTAACCAAGCTTGACCTTAATTTGCTAAGTGTACCACAAAGATCTTCAGTTGTAAAAAATAAGCTCCACCATATTAAATTGATCATCCCCCATCAAATTTTAATTGCTAAATTTCATATCATGTCGTGCATGTATCTTACTCATTGCATTCATTAGATTGCAATCTCGCTGACAGAGAGTATGTGCTCATCCCTGAGCAAAGAGCTGTCCACGAGGAAGACCAGGAGCAAGCTCCCGAGACTGCCATCGAGGATCTCCCCGCATCCCCAGCAATTGAAGGCAAGCCCCGGTTTTATGCATAACCAAGTTATATATGCTACTTTACTACACTTAATATTTGTAGGCTTGTAATGTGCACTTAAGTGTAGGAGTTGCTTGAAACCTCTAGTTGCATGAACTCAGGATTCCATTTTGAGATGGATACTAGTATGCTAGGTCGAATAGCTGCTATGCTAATTAGGATCTCGGTAGAAGTCGAGTGATTTTTCTAGCACTCGCGCGAGGTCAGGAATTGATTGTATTCATCTTGATAACAGGATCTATGATGGTCTATGGACTTGGATCCAGGGTGGATGCCTTATCCATGAGACAGGAAAAAGGAATTAAGGATTAATGTGTGGATACCTGAGTCAAGCGTTTGAACGTACTAAACACATGTCGAGAAATATGGTAATCGATAAACCTAGTACCTGAGTGAAGCCGGGCGCTGACTTTTCTCCTCACTCGTCCTGAGACTGGGTCTCCCATGCTAGCTATGGTGGGTACAAGTGCGGTCACTGCACGGTGGCAGCTAGGGTCAGTGGAGCATTGTATGCCAAGGCGGTGAGCCCTGGCTGCGAACAGGGGATCGATGGGGACGATTGACGTGTGTGGGGACAGAGTGCCCCTACATGTCGTGTGTTTAGGTTTAGCTTGCAAGGTTTAAAACTCGATTCGAATCGTCTGCTTCTCGCAGCTAATGAGACTGCTTGACCCTTGTACTACATTGAGTAAGAAGTGAAATGAGGTTTACATGAGATAACTTGTTGTTTGTACTAAATGCTTGTTACCATGTATGCTTAGAAGGAGCAAACTTATCTAAGATAATGATGTTAGAAATTGAAAAGCTAAAACTTGTTTATAGACTCAGCTAGTACTTTTGGCAAACCAAACCTCTCAGCCAAACAGCTACATGGTCTAGAGGTAGAGGAGTGGTTTCCTCACACCGGGTAAGTCTAGCTGAGTATTAGTATACTCAGCCTTGCTTGTGGCATAATTTTTGTAGGTACGCTTCAGGATATGGTTGATGGTGTGACTTGGCCTACCACCCTGCCACCGGGTTGGACGGTCTAGTGGGATGCTGCTCCAGCGGGAGAGGAGCAGGAGGAGTAGTAGGCTAGGCCTTGCCCTATTCCTTGCTTGCGACGATATCGATTATCCGCTGCAATTTATTTTGTGAACTTATGTCAGCTACTTGAAAAACTCTGATTTATGTAATAACTCTAGTACTTTAATTTGAGGTTTCCTGTTTTATTGTATTTCTTTTGTGACTCACCTTCGAGTGAGTTTGTGGTATTTGATCCTGGTTAAGTGGCTCTATCAGACTAGATCTGAGCGACTGACGGGTTATTCCGATTTAAGTGTGTTGCAGCCCCTGAGGCGTAACTTAGGCACTTAAGCTAGAATAATTCGGGCGGTTCTGCCACAGAAATGCTACCAAATTTATATCTGTATGTTTGTTGTGTAGTTCAGTAGCATCCTAGGGTGTTTGTGGATCTCGAGGAGTTACAGATCTATTCCTCCGCACTGGTGATCTAGTGCACAAGGCTACCAGAGCCTCCGGTCAGGCCCGCTACCCAGCCGGTTAGGTGTGCCACCAAACTCTTATTGTAGGCGGTCTGCTGCGCCTAGATACATAGGCTTCAGTGATGCCTTTGTTCTCCAATATTTCTCCTTTTGATTCCAAATTCTTGGAGGACTCTCCTACGACTTAGACACACATGATTAGAGTAAAATCGAATTGACCAAGTCCCAAAAAGTTACCACTTTCTCAATCTATACCCAGCTTCTTTGTTTTTGCTCAAACAGGTCCTGGAATAACACTTTATATACAAACAAGGTTAGAGGGCAAAACAAATTGTCAAATGTGTAGTAAAAGGTGTATGCAACATAGTTAAACACTCCAACCATGCATACTTATCCTTTTTCATCGTTTTTCTCCATTTGTCCTGATTGAGGTCGAGGTTGGACTCCAAAGCTCCAAGTCTCCATGACTTGATCATTATAGACATCTATGGGCTCCAACACCCTGCAATGGTCACATAGTACATTTCCAAACACAAGAATAACCCAACTGAAGGTCAGAGTGAACTTATCTATTTTGATCACTTCTAGGTTCTGACTTTGATATTTCTCCTCTTTCTAGTGACCTTGTCCTAGTTCTTGAACTAGGATTTTGAACCTTATGACTTGAACCATTAACTATAGGAATTATCTCAATGATTCCAATCATGTTCTTATGTAGCGATCATCAATGCACCTTGACCTTCCTCAGCTGATTAACCTAGACTTTTGAAGAGCCTCTTCTTCACCTTGGTTTTAGGTAGCTCAGCCACCTTGACCTTCTCCCTTGCTCTAGTACCTTGAAGATCTACGTGCCTCCGTCCTTGCTTCGATCAGTTGAGTCCAAGTCATGCACATTGATTCTCACATAATCAATGTCCATCCTTCATCTTTACTGGTCAACTTAGTTTATTGGACCATCACACTTGATATCATTATTGAACCCAATAAGCTTTGCACTAAGCACTTGTTCAAAACTTAACACCTTAGGTCCTATTTGTTTCAAATTATAGATTATATAATCTGGATTATAATCTAAATTATATCTAGATAAATTATAATCTACATGTAGCTGTTTGGTAACCTAGATTATACAAATATAGATTTTTCACAAAGACAACAGTACCCTTGTTTGTTTATTTGAGGTGAGAAAAGAAAGATGGCATATATTGTAATTTCTATTTACATAACCATGGGTAGTGGGTCTTTTGCAAAAAATAATCTCAAATAAGCTACTCTTGAGGAGATTATGAGATTATCATAATCTAAGCTTTATATTATATAATCTGAACCCATAATCTAGTTGTTTGTTTATCTGCTGGATTATTTGTGCTAGATTATATAATCTGGAGAGATTATATTCTGAAACAAACAAGGCCTTAGTTAGACCTTTAATTGTGTTGGCATCCAAACCACCGAAACCCACAAGGAAGCTTTCAGTCTCCCCTTTTTTGGTGATTGATAGCAACACAATTAAAGCTTACAAAAGATTGGAATTTAAAACACAAATTTGAATCCTAAGCTATAGAATGATCCCCCTAAATATGTGCTTATACAGAAACCTCAAATGCCAAATTACACATACTTAGGCTAAGTGCAAATCATTACTACAGGAATGTTTGGTTCTATATCTAAAGTGCTAAAAACTGCCACATAATATGCCACACTTGCCTAAGGTGCCTATTGATCACTTGTTCTCAAATGCTATGAATCAAGAACAAGGAAACACAACTATGAATTATTAGAGACCTTCGTCTTTCGAAACATTATCTCCCCATGGGTATAATGATCATCAAACGAAGGTCATGAAGGACAGGTCTCCATCATATAATATGTAAACATGAATGCGAAAGGGCAAAGATAGAAATTACATCTCATTAATTCTTTTATATTCGCATTCTATCAAACATGTATGAACATCAACAAAATTAATATTACATTGATACCTTCAGCTTGCTCGAAGGTAAAGATGCGAGAGAGTGATTACCATTCAATGTGAACAGTACGGTGCTACTGTTCATCTATTTATAGACAAGGGACGCAGCCCAGGTAAAAGTACATTTATGTCCCCAATATTCACATATGATCATAATACAGGTTATTTAAGGACTAAGTAGTCTTTTCTTCTTTCGGTCAGCATCATCATTATACATTATCTTCATTGTGAGCCGAAGCTATCCATCTAGTGATAGCTTCGGCGTTTACTCTTATCCTCTTTAGATCTGTCTTCATATTGTGTGCCTTCGTCACGAGGAAGAGGCTTGTATCCTGAAGACGAAGCTTCCTGTAATAGCTTATGCTGAAAGCAAATGGTTAATTATATTTTTGAGGACCTTCAGAAGGAGAAGGCCCCCAACGGTGCCAAAGGTTAGGCGCTCAAATTCCCAGGCTTGTTTGGTTCACTACCTTACTTTCCATAGTTTACCACTCCTATGGTTAGGCAGGTTTGACCGAGTTACGCATGTGTTTGATTTGTAGCCGCAGTTGTAGCATGATTTTTCTCCTATTGTGTAAGTCCCACTTGTCAATGACTTGTATAAGTGTGGCAAGATTCCTATAAATATGCCACAGTATGGCACAGAATTTGAGCGACTAACCTTAGGAAAGTGTGGCAGCAAATGTGTGGCAATTTTTGGCACCTTAGACATATAACCAAACATGCCCACCACAGTTGGTCATGCCTAAGAGAATCTTGCCACACTTTTACAAGCCATTAACGAGTGGGACGTACGTAGAAGTAGAAAAATATTGCCACAACTGTGGTTTCAAACCAAACACATGTCTAACTTGGTCAAACTTGCCTAACCTTAGGCATGACAAACTGTGGTAAGTGAGGCAGCAAATCAAACAACCCCACATCTTAGCATTCGTGGGAGTGTATTGTGTCAAAAATCAAACTGTGATGCTCATGACACTCAAATGCACACAATCAAAGTTTTGCACCATAAAATCAATTAACTAGTAAATATCATATAGATACCAATTCAAAAGATATTTGTAACACCCTAAATCCATCAATTAAAAGAAACCCAGTTTAATTAATTAGTTTCTATTAGAAAGGAATATATTTGTGTTTTCAAATAATGAAATGGGGTATATATAAACCGCATAATTTTTTGAATAGATAAAATTTTACCAAGTGTTTGATACATTTATGCTGAAGCATATGTTTTGTTCGATTTGAATTTCAAATCCAATTTTTGGATTAGATCTTGTGAGGAAAATCTCATTTCATAAAATAATAATGATTTGATAAATAATAATTTTTGAAATATATATTTTGATTTGTTAATAATATTCTTAAATCTATTATGATTTCAGAAATATATATATCTATACATTATTTGGATTCATTTCTTTGTGTGAAATCTTTTTATAAATAAATGTAATGCGTTGCTATATAATAATTTATGAAAAACATGTAATTTATTTTCTTAATAATATTTCGAATTTATCTAATTCTTTGGATACATATATATTAATATATTTACTTACGTATTCTGTTTTTGTAAAAAAAAGAAATGAGGAAATTGAAAAAAAACCTAAATTACTACACTCGTGCGGCCAAACGCCTTGGCCAGCTTCTAGGCACGGTCTCGTCTCGTCTCGTCTCGTCTCCCTCTCTTCTGATCTCTATGTCTTGTGGATCCATTCTCCCCTCTCTCTTCCCTTCTCTATGTCTGGGGGGGCCCACATGTAAAGCTTCTTTCCTCTTCCCCAAATCAGGAAGCGTACAGACCAGAGAAAATGAACGTCGACGCCTATGCCTATGTCCGCTCTGCTGCGCAGCTCCGCTCTCTGCAGCCGCACTCGCCCACACTAAATCACTAGCTAGAGAAAATGAACGGGTGCCTCTTCAGCTCTCGCTCGCGCGCACCGCTCGCCTGTCGCCTCCCCGCAGTGGATTTGCCGCCCCGGCCATTCCTCTCCTTCCCTCATTAAACCAGTCGTTTCTCCTCCTCCATTGATGACGAACGTCAGCACCCGTTCACCTTCCCAGCAGTCTAGCTCCCTCCTATCCTCCTCTAAATACTACCGCCACGGCCACGGCTCGTCGTGTGGGTTACCTCCTGCTTCCTCCTCCACCCCTCGCTGCTGGTACGTACCTTTTGCGCAACAGTTGTCGAAGCGCCTGACGACGTCGAGAACCCCCACCGAAGCCACTGTTGTCCCTCGCCGCCGGTGCGGTGCCCCGTTGCGTCGTTCGTCGCTGTGGCCGACCCTTCCCCGTTCGTCGGCCATTTCTCCCTCCCAGTTCGACGGGTAACAGCAAGGTAGAAGATGAACAATTTATATTTAGTACCTGGTCTTTGTGTAATACGCGCCCACATGTCTAGCAGTTCAAAAAACTATTTAACTAGTCCTTTTTCTTAAGTGCTACTCGTGCAATCTATAGCTAATCACGATCTAAACCACTGAGGTCATGTTTTCTTTATGAAATGTTGTAGTCTAATTAAATTAATTTTTGGATCTGTTAACTTCACAGCAACATGTTAAACAGATTAGACTAGTTTTTATAATAGATTTCATGTGATCATTATTTCATGATCATTATAGCTGCATGGAGATAGTTTTTTTAATAGGTAATTAAAAGGACAGTAGACTATGCTTTTCTTAGATAAAATTAGAGAGACTATTAACTGGTTATCCTACTCATATTATATGATATAGTTTTGTATTTAGGTTTTTCATAATCATATAATTTAGGCTTAGCAATATTAATAGATGTTTAGAATGTTCTTCTAAAAATATTGAAATAGTTTAACCAGTGATCTTGACTACTATAATCTAAATAGCAGTTTAATATAATTCATTTAATAAACTATAGATTATTTGTCTTATAAATAACTCTATAGTGTTTTTAATAAAGTTTTTCAAATGAAAAGTTAAAAGAAATGTAACTCACGTGCTTTTGGAAAAAAATAATTAATCTAATTCTATAGAGGTGGTTTAGCATTATATTTAAGATTTCTACAAGAGCCTTTTTGCTGCTTCTCTGTCCCTTCCGACCGCGGCGAAGCCGGGCCCGCCTCGCCGCTCCCGTCCGGGCGCCGCGGCAGCAGGGCTCGGCAAGAAAGATCTCCCCAGCAGCTCCATACCGACGCCATGGGCAGAGCTCCAGAAACTTCCTCCCCCATGATCGACCGATCGTAACAGTTAAGGTTGGCTGACGCACCGAAGAACAAAACAACAAATCGCCGGTGGACTAGTTCGCGGATCGTTACCAGCGGTGCAGTGGTGGAGTAACTGATCTGCCCAGCAAATGCCTAAACCGAGCTGTGTGTGACTCATGCTCAGGTACTGGAACTTGGATTTTTTTTAAAAAAAACAAAAACAAAATTGGAGCATACATGGAACTGGAGATGGCACAGATCTAGCGGGGTTTTGAATTTGGAACAGGATAGCTAGCTGCCTGCCGCTGAATTGCGGACTTGGATTGGACAAGGCGCTGTGGCTCTGCAAACCCCTCCTTAGACTTGCAGTCCAGGCATGGATCCTACCTTGCACTAGCAGTGGGGTCCTGCAATTTGGGAATCTCCTACCTTGCCTACCTTGCACTAGCACTACAATATACATATACATATCATTCTGTTCTCCTGTTCTTCTTTGAATTAGTGATATATATATATATATATATAATGTTTTCTCAAGTGTGCTTATGATGTATGGTTTATCTGTTGTAGATGCCTCACAACAACTTAGAATTGGTTAGAAGAAATTTGGAGGAAATGAGAGAGACTATAGAAATTCTGGATTAGCATAGTCATTTTCCAGAAAAAAAAACTTCATGTTTGATTTCTATTGGCTGCACAGGAATAAAAGAATAAAAATAAAGAGAAATTTTGATTCGCAGATCTAATAAAGGGTCGTTTAGGATAATGGCCATTTTGAAAGAAATTTTGATTGTTTTTGTTCATCCACCCTGGTTCGTCTTCCTTAGTCCGTCAATCATTGATATACCATATGGATGCACTGTTTGGATCATGTTTCGACCTTCAGCTGGCTAGCTCCAACGAAAGCAGCCTCTTTGTGCCTTGTTGTTTTCCTCTCGCTCTCTTGTCATATATCACGTTAATTACCTGGCTTGGCTCTGGCTGGAGAGCTAGCTAGCAGACATTGCAACATTGTCCTACCCTTCTTGTCTAATTTCCATTGGCCGCTTCCTCAATTAGTTATATATTTATATAACTTCAAATTGTTTATAATTGTAATTTGAGGTTCAACATTGTCCGTTTGTTTCGTTGGAATTGAATTCCATTTTAATAATTGTAATTTAGACAAAACTAATTAAGTTTATATATTTATATATGTAGTATATTTGTATATTATCCTAAATCATTTGAGAGATATAGTTATATACTATATTTATGGTATAGCGAAGCAAGTAGAAGAGTGTGCTATAAGTTGTACATCGGAAAATAACATGTAAATCTATAGAATCAATTTTCATCTCTCACCCTATGAATTTGAGATAGGCTTATATAATAACTTTGGAAAGTGGTGGAATGTCGCATTCTAAAAAATAGCCTATTCCATTAGTAAGATTCCAATTCCTCAAAATGAAAGAAAACAAACGGGACTACAGTTTTGAGACTGTTTGAGATTATAGTGGTCATGAAATTTTCATGTTGTAGGTTATGTGATAGAATTTTTTTTGTAAATTCTGTAGGTTTTGAGACTGTTCGAGATGCCTGATATTGTCAAGTTGAGATTTTCTACAAAACGTTTGAAGAGATTGGTTGATGAACTTAAACCTGATCAAAAAGACTTTCTCCATAGAAATGGATTGGGTGCCTTTATTCACATAAAGGATTTCCATGTTCCAATTCCCATGCTTGAGTGGGTCATGAGAAACATGATTGTTCCCATCTCTCAGTTCAAGCATGGGAGTAATTCCATAAAATTCACCAAGGTCATTATTCGAAATGTGATTGGGCTTCCCCCGGGTGGAATCGAAGTGTGTGATGAGAATGTTGATGAGGAGTTACTCAAAGAAGCTCAGGCAGTAGAGCGCGACTATCCTAATAAATCAAAATGCCCTGTTAGTACTGTTGTGCGAATGTGTCTAGCTGAGCATAACGAAGAAGTCTTCATAAGACATTTTATGTTAGTTGCTTTGGCATCTGTGATTGCTCCTGGTACATCTAACTGTGTTCATTTGAAGTACCTCAAGTTTCTAATGAGGCCAGATGCTATTCAATCGTATGATTGGGCTTCCGTTTGCTTTAAGTGCATTGGTGTAACAGTTCTAAAATTTCAAGACTATGTTAAGTCAGGTACCAAATCTAAAAGGGGTTGGAATTGGTATGGCTCCTGCCTTCCTTTGCTTCTGGTATGAATCTACTACTTTTTCTTTAAAATTCATATAGGCATTATGTTTGTTCAATATTTTCATCTGGTATTTTTTTTTCATTTAAAGGTTGTTTACATGGATTTTCTGGATCTCCATTCCGATTTTGGTAATCCTCATGCAATATCATATGAGCTTCCCAGATTCTGCAACGTGAAGTCTGCAGATTTTTCTTATGTGAGTGGTATTGATTGTGTATATGAGACTATGAACTATGGTGTCATACCGGTGAGTGCTTCATACTCTTTGCGTGTACTATTTTTCATGCATATTCAAATATTATTTCATTGTGTATTTGTCTTTGTGTAGTTTCGTGACCTGTCTAGGACACCATATGCTACTGCATATGCTATTGCTGCTCCTTCGCCTGAAGATACTGCTTCTGATAAGGACACTGCTGATCGTGCTGGTCCTTCTAATGCTACTCCTTCGCCTGATAAGGACACTGTTAGTCCTTCTGAAGATCCTCATGACACTGATGGTGCTGCTGATCGTGTTGATCCTTCTAATGTTGAGGACACTATTGATAGTGCTGCTGCCAAGAAAGATGCTGATGATACTTCTAATGCTGATCCCAATAAACCTGATGTTGATTTTGTGTTTGGTCACAATAGAAAGAAAAATATTGAGCCATTACCTATCAGGTTGGAACATAATTCATCAACAACCTCAGGAAGCTTGAAGAGGCAACGTTCCAGTGATTCCTTCACCTCAATGATGGCGGAGAAATTAGACAAGTTCACTGAAGCTATTAGGGATGAAGCACCAAAAGGCTCGACATCAAAAGAAATTTTTAGCACATTGGAGGAGATAGATGGGTTAGATGAAGACACATTTTTAGACTTGTTTGATATCTTAACAGGTGATGCGCGCAAGTACGAGTCCTTATTGGCACTTCCATTGATTCTGAGGAAGAGATGGCTGTTGAAGCAACTTAAAAAGTGAACCGAGTTGTGGTTGGGTGAATTGAACTGGTGTTGGGTGTGTTGATGTTGTTGTCTTAGTTTATGTTGGGTGAATTGAACATCACATTGAGTAGCAAGTAATGTGTTCCAATGATATGTGGACATTTGAGACAAATATGCATCATTATTACTACTCTCGTGATGCATTCTGCTTGATATTGTAGGGTGAAAACTTGTGTGTTTTGTTGTGTGCAAGTTGATGTGGTTACTTCCCTCCAAATATGTAAATTCCATATATAACTATCCAAACAAGATATTGAATTTGATTCATGGAAAAGAATTCCATTAGCATCCAAACAAAAAAATTGAATTGAATCAAATTCTAAAGAATTACTTTCTTTAGGAATCTAATATCTAGAATATTATTTATGGAATGAGTTTCATTTCCAAGGAAACAAACGGGCCCTAAATGAATAGTATGTGCTTCTATAGTCAAATTGCCAATGTAGGTTTCTCTAGTGAAATATCAAAATAAAATAATTAGTATTTTATGTCATAACAATTGAGATGATCGTTAATATGATTAAGTTTATATTGTAAGTTACGAATAAATTTTTATTTTTGGATGTCTTCTTTTATAAGCGTCATTTCAATAATGCATGTTTTAATGTCTATTGAATGGTGTGTGTTTATGTATTGATGTATGTTTTCTTTTGTTTACATGTGCGGTGTGCGACGCTATTAGAAGCTGATTTTGTGGTAGAGGACTTGAATTTATTTGAGGAAGAACTCTAGGACGTTTTTGAGCAAGGCAAGTGGATTCTCCCTTTGCAATTTTGTTTGTACCCAAATAATGCATATAATAAAGTTCACTTTTGGATATTTGCATAATCAGATGAGATTTGCCTAAATAGGATTTCCTGGAAATACCAATCATATTCCTTGATTACCCTGGGATAAATGCTATGCTTAGTAATTTTTGCTACTGCTCAACTTGATAATTATGATGTCACTCTTTTATGAAAATATTGTTTCAGAAATAAAATTCTTATTATGATGTTAACCCGATGGTTAAACATCATTATTTCATATTAAATGAAATATGGAGTGACCACCCAGGATAATAGTGCAACCACGAATGCTATCATAGCTCTGGCTTTGGTAATTTGCTTAATGCGCTTATTACTTAGCAATCTTTCGTGAAATATGGGCAAGAGGGGGGGTCAGCAATGGTGGTAGCTCACGTTAACATGTCGTCGTAGACTTGGCTAAGCTGCCTCACCCAGAGGGCCACTACAATGACTTGGAAACCTTAGCCGGTTGTTTCGTATTAAGTGTGTTTTGTGAAAACCTCATAGTGAATCACTAGCCATTCACATCAGCAGTGTTTATGGATCCATACAACCTAGGCTAGATGGGATACATGGTTTGTGGGTAAAGTTGTACAACCTCTGTAGAGTGTAAAATTGATGTGTTAGTTGTGCTCACGGTTAAGAGCAACCTGTACCCTCACATGATAATTGAACTTAAAGACGAAAAATAAATCGTTATCCGATGATTTCTAAATGGTTTGCTTAAGTGGTTTCACATAAGTGTTTTAAGATATAATCGTGTACTTATGTTTAATTGGGATACTTTGGGATACACTTATAACTAGAAAGTTAGGCATTGTTAAAAAAATATTGACCTATTAAAATACTTACCGCTTATCCATAGTCTACCTTGTTAACTTTGTATTTTTCCTCCTACTTGCTGAGTCCCGACCATAAGTGAGCTCATCCCTTGCTAATATTTTGATTAGAGGGTGAGGAAGAAGACTTTGCAGATGATATCGATGAGTACTAAGTCTAACGATGCGCTAGTCACCTTCCTGTGGAAGAGTGTACATGCTTAATTCTATTATACTTTGATAATGATACTTTTTAAGATACTATGATTTGGATGATGTAATAAAGCTACTCTACTCTCTTTATGCCTTTATTTCATTGTCTTTTGATATATTACACTTGTGACGTCAACATATGTGTGGAAAATAGATCTTAGCACACATATGCTATGCATTAGGTTTTGCCCTCAAAACCGATTGTGACAATATTACACCAGTATATCAACCTATCAAGATAGACAACAAAGATACCAATTAAAACATCATATGAACAATATAGATCAAAACATGAATATCTATCATCAATATAAGCAATAAGCACCATAGATACCAAATCACTATATAGATACCAATTAATATCAAAGTAAGATCAATTGAAGACGATGCTACACCATGATCATACTAACTAAGGCACAAGCATCAACAACTACACAATATCAGCATCATTTACACAACCAATGCTTTATCACCAAAGAATCAACAATAAGGTCATGATAAGAACTATCAACACTGCTAATGCAGTCTCCCCTTTAAGATAAAAAGAAACTCAAGGAAACTTCCTACCTTAAACAACATGAGCTCATCCTTATCACAAGGTTGAGCTTTGAGACCATCAGGACACAAAACACCTTCACCCTTAAGATAAGCTTCCCTCTCAGGTTGAGGTATGCTTTAATGCATAAATTCTCCCCATTTAACATCAAACACCAAAACCATATCTCAAAAAAACAAAGCATCATATCAAGGGTACAACAAGGTATGAAGCATGGAAATGCAATCACACTAACATTACTCCCTCTTACAACTTAAAAGTATGCAATACAAGCATCAGAGGAGACTAAGGCACAAAACACATATTGAGTTGATTTTAACTCCTTTTGTACCTTTCTGTCGTTTATCAAGTGACGGTGCCCTTTTCTAACTAAAAGTTCCCTTTTCATGGAGCTTCTCCTTATTTGTGCTTGATCCTTCATCCTGATCTTTACTTGCTGCTAAGACCTCAGACTTAGAACAAGTTATAGCATCATGGCATAAGAGAAATTCCTGCTCTAGTGATCACTATTATATACCAATTTGAAAACACTACCAAAGCGTACCAATTGAAAAATTAGTACTAAGAAGAACTGTTGGTCACTTGTTCTCAAATTCTGTGATAAGAACAAGGCAACACAATTGTTAAGTATGAGAGACCTTCGTCTTTCGAAGCATTGTTTTCTCGCGGGATTTAGTTATCATCGGACGATGGTCATAAAGGATATGTCCTCTATTTCATAATAAATTAAAATACATGAATATAGACATAAAAGAATACATATTATCAATATGTCCACATTATTACCCTTTTAGGTTTATAAGAGCATAAACAGAATTTGTGTTACATTTATACCTTCGGCTTGCTCGAAGGTGAAGACGCGAGAGAGCGATTACAATTCAGCATTCATCTATTTACAGGCACGGGATACAGCCCGGGTAAAATTACATTCATGACCCTCAACATCTATTTATTGGCATAACTTAGATTACTAGGTGTCGGTGTTTTGGGTCCGACCGCACACCCGGGGTTGCCCCTCAAGGTGTTTTTAGGAGTAGGAAGGTGTCGACAACTGTAGCAAAATGGTTCGTGCCGATCACACGAGAGACGGTGGACAAGGTTTACAGGTTCGGGCCGCTTAGTGATGCGTAACACCCTACGTCCTGATGAGTATGCTTGGTGGGTATGATTACAAGAGAGCTCTCTGGACTAAGAATACAGAGAGTTGATGTGGGTGGCTAAGTAATGGGTCGATCGTTCTGAAGGGGTGCCCCCTAGGCCTTATATACTCGACCGTGGGGCAGTACACATGGATAAGATAACAACAAGTGGCTAAAAGATAGTGAACCTCTTGAGATTATCCTTTATGTAACCCTCGCCGACTTATCCTCACGTGGCTTCGTTGCATGGAGGCTCCAGCGCGGGAAAGTCGGATCTCCGTTGCGGCCACTCGCTCGACGCTATGGGCCGTCTGGGTTTGCACCAATCCGGCCTCACGTCGCTCTGCTTTGCTGGTTGTTTCTCCCCAGGCCCACGAAAGAATAACCTTACAATTTATTGGGCCCTCGGGCCTTTCGTGAGGTCCTTTACTCTTTCAGTGGACCCGGGGGATATCTATCCCCCACAAGCCCCCGATCTTTGGGTTAATTTAGAGGTAATCAACCCGAAGATCTCAGGTCCAGCTTGCAGGTGATTTGAAGAAAGATGGCTTCCTGTTGTTCTCTCCTGCTTCGACCACTTGTTGACCAAAACCTAGTTTCGTGCCTGTGCCTTAGAGATCGGCATTCCAATTTGTAGGATTCTGAACTTCATTGGGTGCACCGGAGGTGCACCCAATGGGTGTAGCCCCCGAGCTTCGAGTAGATTTTAGAAAATAATCTACTCGAAGGTCTTCAGTAGAGATTATTTCCATTTGTGTTCCTTCATTTCGGTTGAGGATTGGCTTTTTAATCTTGTCCCATGCTCTTAGAAATTGGCACTATCTCGGCTTGGAATGATAATCCATGGGGTGCACCGAAGGTGCACCCAATGGGTGTAGCCCCCGACCTTCAAGTGGATTTTTTGAGGATAATTCGCTTGAAGGTCTTCTTTTTATGTCCTTTTGCTGAAGATTACTCTTTCTGCTTATAAAAAAGTTGGCATGATGTCATCCGTGCTATGTCATCAATATTATGCTTCAGATGTCAGCATGTATTTTGTCTTTTGCAGCCGAGTTTGCAATCCTTCCATATCTTGCTAGGTAGCGTAATTTATTTGCTCTGCGACTGATTGTACATTTGATGGACGTTCTCTGTCTAGTCTTCAAGTCGTGTCTGTCGACCATATTTTGCACTCTGCTGGCTATACTTGGCTTCCCTCTAACTCTTGTTGATATCTCATTTTTGTCTTGAGGCATTCACTGCATGCTCTGCACAGATGTGACCATTTTGAAAAATATACTGACAATTCCTGGGCGTCCCCCCGCCAATGGGTGTGGGCAAGGGACGGCTTGGTACGCTGAGTGTTTTAGCCGGCTGCTTCTGAGTTGTAATGTGATGGGACGGCGAGTGTAATCATACCCTTTGCGCTGTTGACTGGAGTCCCAATGGGTGTAGTGCTGCATGAAACGGCGTCAGCCGCCTGACGTGTCTTCGGACGGGTGGGAGTGCATATTGAATGCTTTGCGACTGTTCAGTGACCGCGGTTGGAGGTGAGCGGTTGCCTTTCTCTTCTATAAATAATGCTGTTGCCCCTCTGGTTTCTTCACATCTCTTCGCTATTCCTTACTGCTTCCTTCTCTTCTTTCCCGCTTGCTTCCACCATGGGCAAAAACAACAAGCGCAAGCGCGAGCCGACTCCTCCATCGGAGGATTTCGGTGACTCGGAATACTCGGAGGAGGAGTTCTCCTCCGAGTCCGAGGGGTCTCCGGCTCCCGTCTCTCCCCTGGCATCGTCCGATGACTCGGACGACTCCCAGGGGATAGCCGCGGAGGTCTGGACGTACATCCGGGCCGTCGAGCGCTCCGGGCTCGAGGGCTCGGATGAGTCGGAGTACTCCTCGGATGAGGAGGACTCGGACGACGGCGGCGAGGACGAGGACGACGACGACGACGACGACGACGACGGTGGCGACGGCGACGGCAGCGGCAGTGGCAGGGGCAGCACCAAGGGCGGCGGCAGCAGGGGCAGCACCAAGGGCGGCGGCGGCGGCAGGGGCAGGGCCAGTGGCTAGATGCCACTGGTCTTTTTAGATATTAGTATAGATTAGAAATAGTATAGTGAAATAATGTAGTAGTATTAGTAATGTAGAGTAGTATAGTGTAGCGTAGTAGTAGTAGTAGCAGTAGGGAAGTATCAACTCCTAATGAGTTGATTTGTAAGTATTGCCACTTCCCTTAATGAAGAATGACTTTGGTTTCCTCTTGATGACTCGTTTTGTTTGATTATAAATCTGATTCTTTTGAGACAATAGACGAACAACTTGATCATCATACTGACGCTTCCAGAAGTAGCCGCCGAGTAATATTGCAGTCTGTATCGACGTTTTTAGAAGTAACGCCGAGCGACTGAGCGCTATACCAGCGTCTTAGAGGCAATGCCGAGCGATTGAAGGTCGATGTCGGCATTTTAGAAGTAATGCCGAGCGATTGAGCTCGAGATCAGCGTTTTAGAGGCAACGCCGAGTGATTAAAGGTCGCCATCGGCATTTTAGAAGTAATGCCGAGCGATTGAGCTCGAGATCAGCGTTTTAGAGGCAACGCCGAGTGATTAAAGGTCGTCGTCGGCATTTTAGAAGTAATGCCGAGCGATTGAGCTCGAGATCAGCGTTTTAGAGGCAACGCCGAGTGATTAAAGGTCGCCGTCGGCATTTTAGAAGTAATGCCGAGCAATTGAGCTCGAGATCAGCGTTTTAGAGGCAACGCCGAGTGATTAAAGGTCGCCGTCGGCGTTTTAGAAGTAACGCCGAGCGATTGAACTCGAGATCAGCGTTTTAGAGGCAACGCCGAGTGATTAAAGGTCGTTGTCGGCATTTTAGAAGTAATGCCGAGCGACTGAGCTCGAGATCAGCGTTTTAGAGGCAACGCCGAGTGATTAAAGGTCGCCGTCGGCATTTTAGAAGTAATGCCGAGCGATTGAGCTCGAGATCGGCGTTTTAGAGGCAACGCCGAGTGACTGGGTGGTGACGTCGGCATTTTAGAGGCAATGCCGAGTTATTTTGAGGATAACACCCGAGTGATGAGATGGCCCACCAGTTTTTGGAAATAACTGCCGAATGACCACGTGGCATGCTGGGATTTTGGAAATAACTGCCGGGTGATGACTGGGCACTTTTTGAAACGGTATCTGGTCCGAGAATATCCCATAAGAGCTGCACTTTTAGCCGCCTTTGCTTTCCGCGCCCTAGTTCTTGCATTCCCGCTTCCGAATCCTCTCTGCGCTCGCCTCCAATTTGCTAACTGGTAGAATCGAGATGGCTCCCAAGAGGAAAATTGCAAGCTCGTCCGCTGTGGTGATTCCTCCAATCGATCCCAACAGCCAGTTGCCTTTTGCAGGTAACCACATGTCTATCATCTCCGAAGCCGAACTCCTCCACCTCGTGTCCATCGGGGTTCTTCCTCCACGGGAACTCTGTTCTTGGCGGATTTGCCACGGGACTACGGTCTCGATAGAGGATACCCACGAGTCCGTGGTTTACGCTCCTTTTCTTCTCCGCGGCCTTGGCCTTCCTATTTCTCCCTTTTTCCGTGGTCTCCTTGATTTCTACCACATCAACCTGACCCATCTGAACCCTAACTCAATTCTGCAAATTTCCATCTTCGTCCACTTATGCGAAGCCTTTCTTGGCGTGCTGCCGCATTTTGGCTTGTGGAAACACCTGTATCATTGTCGCCCTGGGATGGCCGGGGGACAACATCAGTTGGTCGGGGGTGCCAGTTTGGAGATGCGCCGGGGACGGAAGACTGAATATCTTGAGATTCCCCTTAAAGACAGCATTAAGGGATGGCGTCTGGAGTGGTTTATAGTTGATAACTATGGAAATTCTCTCCCCCCCGGTCGGGAAGACAGCCAGACGTTCGCACCCCAAGCTGGACCGAGTCTCCCACAGACGAGGAGGTAGCTGAAGCCAGTGTGCTGCTAGCTGAAGTTGGACTATTGAAAGAGAGAGGTTTAACTGCTGAAGCTGTAGTTGCTGACTTCGTTTTCAAAAACATTCAGCCACTGAAAGATAGGGTCCACCCGGCTTATCTGTATCAAGGGCTAGCCGACTCAACCCGAGTTATCAACAAGAGAATCCCTTCTGCAGATTTGGTGAGCCGACTGGAGATGATTCTCAGGGGCAAAGTATCCAATGTTGGTGCTCCGGTGGCGTACTCGGCCTGGAATCTGCCTCCTGCCAAAGCCTTCACTTTTTTCGTGTCAAATCCACCTGCGACTGATGGCAATTTGGGCCTTAGAACGCGGCCCTCTGATGAAGAAGTCAATGCTTTGGTTGCCTCACTTGGGAAAATTCCTGATGATGAATGAAAAGTCCATTTCGAGGTGCCTTTGGATCCTAATGATGCAGAAATGAATGCCATGCTTGATATGTTGGCTGAAGATTCTTCTGACGCTACTCCTGCTGAGACATTGGCAGTGGCGCCTCTCCCAGAGGTTGGTATAACCTTGGATGTTCAGAGACCTGTCCGTGTTCGCTCGAGGCGTCCTTGCCGAACCAATCAAACTGATCTTTCTGTTGATGAGCAGAAAAAGAAAAAAAGACGTCTTCGACGAGTATCTAGTTTGGATCAGGGTGCTGGTCCTTCGGTTCCTGCTGCTGAGGAGGTTCCTATGCCTGAATTTACTAATGCTGATCCCAATGGGTGTGGTATGTCTGTTGCTGATCCCAATGGGTGTACTCCATCTGTCGTTGATCCCAATGGGGGTGTTGCCTGTGTTGCTGATGAAGACGACAGAGAGGAAGAGAATGAGGTTCCTCTGACTCAGAAGAACAGTCGGCAATTCCTCGCCAGTGGTGAAAGTAGTGGAGTTCCCTCTCCTGCTTTATCTGCCCTCATTGGTCTGCAAGATCTGTCCCTGGCCGACTTTGATCAAACTCTTGAGGATATGGTCCCAGAGGACTTGTTATCAGAGCCAGTGGATGATGATGCGACGGAAGCTTGCGGTGCCGTGCCTGATGCTGGGTTGAGGTCATCCCGTGCCTCGTCGACCTTAGAGCGCGATCTCGAGGGTCGGGATGCTAACTTGGATTGTTCTGATTCCATGGAAGTAGCCGAAGGCCCGTCAACCTTAGAGGTGGTTACTGCGGAGAGTTTGGACCTCAAGAATGGCGCTGACACATGCCCAGCTCCCGAGGGTGTCGTCGGGGATGACTTAGCTCGGGCGAAGAGTGCAAGCTACTGCCCAGCCCCCGAGGGTGCTGCCGGGGATAATCCAGCTCAAGTGGGCAGTGCCAACTATGACCCAGTCCTCGAGGGTGCCCAAACAGGGTCTCCTTCCGGCACTTCCATGGACGTTCACGCAGGGTCACCTCCACACTCTAGCTGCATGGTGGTGGCCCAAACTTTGGACCAGGGCGTCGCTTTAGAGGGCAGCGTCCCCGCTGATCGGGTGTCCGGCTCTGTTGAAGGCGCTGAACTGATTCCCACTGTTCCGTTGCAAGCTGCTTCGGGTGGTGACCTTGCGCCTGGTTATCATCTGATTTCTCCTGATTTGGGGATCCCTTCGTTCTTTTCCAACCTCCAGGTACTGTGCTGTTTTTTTAGCTTGATTTTTACATTGCATGCACTTTTGTCATTATGCTCATCTATTCTTCTCATCAGGTTTTGGTGGATGGGATGGCCAGCCAGCTGAGATCGCAGGGTGTTTCTGTCCCAGAAGTGGCTTCATCTCTTTCGTGTTGGAATCCAGTGTCACTTCATCGTCGTGTATCCGAGTTGGAGGCAACTAACGCTGGTTAGTGCCCTTTTTCTTTTCTTCGCGTTTGTCGTGTACTATTTTACCTTCTAATCTCGTTTTGTTTGGTTTCCTCTTGCTAGGAATGACTCGGCAGATTGCAATTCTTGAAGAAAAACATTCTCGAGATCAGGCTGAATTGGCCCAGCGATGCACTGATTTTGAGGAGAAGTACTCTCAAAGTCAGATTGAGCTGAGTCAGGTCTCTGCTGCCTTAGATGATGCCAATGCGTTGAGTTCTTCTCTGCATGCCCAGCTCGACTCTGAAAAGGTGATATACGAAACTGCGCTTTTGCCTTGCTGTGCTCCTATTACTTGCCTGGTTTTCTGAAGGAACTGACTTGTGTTTGTAGGAAGAAAAACGTATCCTTGCTGCTTCTCGTGATAATCTTGACAGGTTGTATCGAGATTCTAGCAATTCGCTGACCATCTTGGAAAGAAGTCATCGCTTCACCATGGAAGAATTAGACATTCATCGTCGTAAACTGCAGGAATCCATGGAGGAGGTCACCCGGCTTAAGCAGTTGGTATCAGCGAAGGATGCTACATTCAAAGGGCTCCGGGCTTCCAAAAAATCCATTGCCCAGGAGTTAGAGAGTGCTCGACTGGCTGTTAAAACTGCTGAAGAAACTTCTGTTACTCTCAAGGCCCAACGCGACAAAGCCCTGGACAAGGCTATTCGGGCGGGTCGAATCTTGATGAGGAGACCCGGCGTAGCTATTCCTGAAGACATAAGAGCTGACGTGATCGCCGCCCCTGATTCTTCGAGTCGCCCTTCTTCATCGGTCGCTCCTGAGAAAGACATTGCAAAATAGAAAAACATTCTGCGTGCTCCAAGCGCGCAGCTTGCATGATTGAATATTTGTTAGAGGATACCAGTTTATTCAAATGACATAGTTACTCTCTCATTGTATCAGAATTTTTTAGTTAATGAGTTTGGTAGTAATGACGCATGATGACTATGAATTTTGTTTGTGGGATATGGAAATCATCCCCTGAATTATATAGGTGCGAGCATGTTGCACTGGTCTTAAGTTGCCGCCAACTTAAGTTGATTGCTCCGTTAGCAGGGCATAGTGGTCACCCCAAGTTAAGTAAGCGTGAGCATGTTGCACCGCCTTAAGTCGTTGCCGACTTAAGCCGATTGCTCCGTTAGCAGGGCATCGTGGTCACCCCGAGTTAAGTAAGCGTGAGCATGTTGCACCGCCTTAAGTCGTTGCCGACTTAAGCCGATTGCTCCGTTAGCAGGGCATAGTGGTCACCCTGAGTTAAGTAAGCGCGAGCATGTTGCACCGCCTTAAGTCATTGCCGACTTAAGTCGATTGCTCCGTTAGCAGGGCATAGTGGTCACCCTGAGTTAAGTAAGAATGCAAATCAATCGTAAATAAATTGAGTATCCTTGAGACCTTTTCTTTATTGATGACATATTTCCACTTTACAGAGTACATCATCGTTATCCCAGCAGTTTTGAGGTACAGCTAGGGATAAAACTTTCTCAGGTGTTCTATGTTCCAGGAGTTCCCAACTTCTGTGCCGTCCATCTGAGTGAGGCGATACGATCCGGGCCGAGTGACTTCTGCTACTACGAAGGGTCCTTCCCATAAGGGTGATAACTTGTGTCGTCCTTCTCCCGTTAGAATTCGGCGGAGGACGAGATCTCCTACTGAGAAGAATCGTTGCCGCACAGCCTTGTCGTAATAGCGCCTTAGAGTCTGCTGGTATCTTGCTGATTGGATTACTGCGTTTAACCGTTCTTCCTCGAGTACGTCTATGTCCTCCAGCCTGGTGGTCTCAGCTTCTGCTATGCTTTCAAAGATCAGCCTTGGCGCCCCAAACTTGAGATCAGCAGGCAGCACTGCCTCCGACCCATAGACCATGAAGAAAGGAGTGTTTCCATGCAAAGCTCGGCTAGGTTGTGTTCTTAGGCTCCAAACAACATAGGGTAATTCCCTTATCCACTTTCCTGCGAATTTTTCATTCTTATCGAAAATCTTTTTCCTGAGTGCATCCAATATCATCCCGTTGGCTCGCTCAACTTGCCCGTTGGCTCTTGGATGGGCTACAGATGCATACTTGATCTGAATGCTCTTTTGCTCGCAGAAGTCAAAGAATTCTGAACTCGTGAAGTTGGATCCTAAATCAGTTATGATGCTGTTTGGTATCCCGAATCTGAATATTATGTCTTGTATGAATTCCACAGCCTTAGCAGAGGTTAAGGAGGCAATGGGCTTGAATTCTATCCATTTAGTGAACTTGTCAATCGCTACCAATACATGAGTGTATCCCCCTTGAGCTTTCTTGAAAGGTCCAATCATATCCAGTCCCCAGCATGCGAAAGGCCAAGTTACTGGTATGGTCTGCAGTTGCTGTGCTGGCATGTGTTGTTGCTTTGACGAGTATTGGCAGGCCTCGCACCTTCGAACTAACTCGGCTGCATCGTTCTTTGCCGTTGGCCAATAAAATCCTGACCTGAAGACCTTCCCGACCAGTGTTCTGGAGGCTGCGTGTATTCCACATTGTCCAGCATGGACCTCCTCCAGGAGTTGCCTTCCAGTAGATGGGAGGATGCATTTCATGAAGACGCCTGATGCACCCCTTCTGTATAATGTCTCTCCAATAAGTGTATAGTGAGCCGACTGTCTTGCAATGCGCTCTGCCGAATTCTTGTCGTCTGGTTCTTCTTCATTCCTTATGTACTTGATGATCGGCCTTCTCCAGTCATCAGGATCTGACTCGGGTTGATCTATGATGTTGCACTCTTCTATTTGATCCGTTGAGATACTCGGCTGCAAAATTTCTTGCACGAAAACCCCGGGTGGGACCTGAGTTCGACTGGACCCTAGCTTGGACAGTACATCGGCCGCCGTGTTCCGATCTCTTTCCACGTGATGAAATTCTAGACCCTCGAATTTATCTTCCAGCTTTCGGACGGCAGTGCAGTATCTTCCCATCGAATCGTTTGAGCAATCCCACTCCTTATTTATCTGGCTGATGACCACCAGAGAGTCTCCGTATACCATTAATCTTTTAACGCCCAACGATATGGCAATGTTCAATCCATGGATCAAAGCTTCATACTCGGCTGCATTGTTGGAGGCCGGGAATAGCAACTGGAGGGCGTACTTGAGGTGTTCGCCTCCAGGTGCAGTGAAGAGAATCCCCGCTCCTGCTCCTTGCAGCTTTAGTGAGCCATCAAAATACATTCGCCATACTTCTGCAGTCTCCGGGTTGTCTGGTACTTGTTGCTCAGTCCACTCCGATACGAAATCAACCAGTGCTTGAGTTTTGATGGCAGTGCGAGGCCGGAACTCGATGTCATGAGATCCCAGCTCACAAGCCCACTTGGCTATTCGACCGATGGCTTCCTTGTTGTGAAGTATATCCCCTATTGGAAAACTTGTGACTACTATGACTTTGTGATCGTCAAAGTAGTGACGCAGCTTGTGGGCAGTTAGAAGTACTGCATACAATAGCTTCTGAACTTGAGGGTACTTTTTCTTTGAGGGGCCTAGGACTTCACTGATGAAGTAGACAGGATGTTGTATTGGGTAGGCATGTCCTTCTTCTACTCGCTCGACTACTAACGCGGTGCTTACCACGTGAGTCGTGCAAGAGATATATAGCAGCAAATCTTCAGCTGGTTGAGTTGACGTGGCTCGCCAAGGCGGTTTCAGTACTGGTGGCGTTGTCAAGAATTTTTTCAGAGCATCTAGAGCTTCTTGCGCTTCTGAAGTCCACTGGAATTTATCCACCTTCTTGAGTAACTTGTAAAACGGCAAACCTTTTTCTCCCAGCCTGGATATAAATCTGCTTAGAGCCGCCATGCATCCAGTAAGCCGTTGGACCTTCTTTTGCGATCGAGGTGCTTCCATCTTCATGATAGCTTCAATCTTATCTGGATTAGCTTCAATTCCCCGGTGGCTGACAATAAACCCGAGTAACTTTCCGGCTGGTACCCCAAAAACACATTTCTCAGGATTAAGCTTCCATCTATACCGCCTCAGACTGTTGAAAACCAGTTGCAAGTCTTCGATGAAATCTTTTGAGTCTTGTGTTTTGATTACCACATCATCCACATATGCTTCCACACGCTTGCCCCAGTGATCGGCTAAGCATGTTTGAATGGCTCTCTGGTAAGTTGCTCCAGCGTTTTTGAGGCCAAACGGCATGGAGGTATAACAGAAAGCACCAAACGGAGTAATGAATGCCGTTTTTTCTTCATCTTCCTTCGCCAGACTAATCTGATGGTATCCAGAATAGCAATCCAGGAAAGACAACATAGAACACCCAGCGGTGGAGTCCACCACCTGATCTATCCTCGGGAGCCCGAAAGGATCCTTCGGACAGTGTTTGTTGAGATCAGTATAATCAACACACATGCGCCAGTCCACTTTATTCTTTTTGAGTACAAGAACAGGATTGGCCAACCACTCGGGATGTAATACTTCTCTAATGAATCCAGCCGCGACCAGGCGAGCTAACTCGGCGCGAATGGCCTCTCTCTTATCAGGCGTGAAACGACGTAATTTTTGCCGAATCGGCCTTGCCTGGGGAAAAACCTTCAGTTTGTGCTCGGCCAGTTCTCTTGGGACTCCCGGCATATCCGCAGGTTGCCATGCGAATACATCTCGGTTATCTTGCAGAAACCGGACGAGCGCGCTTTCCTATTTGTCATCCAAACTGGAGCTGATGATGGCCGTCTTGCGCTCATCAGCGAACCCCAGGTTGATTCTCTTGGTTTCTTCAGTCGGCCGCATAGAGGTCGCGGTCTGAGCTTCATTCGCCGGTATTGCGAGGTCCTCCTCAGGCTTAGAGTTCGCCAAAGTAGAGGGAGCCGTCGACGGTTTGGCGGTGAGGGCTGCTTGAATAGCCACCCGGAAACACTCTGCGGCGCCTTGGAAGTCGGCGCGCACAGTTATGATCCCTTGCGGTCCCGGCATCTTCAGTATCATGTAGGTGTAATGCGGAATGGCCATGAACTTGGCCAATCCCGGCCTCCCGATGATGGCGTTGTACCCGCAGTCGAAGTTCGCCACCTCAAACCTCAGGAACTCGGTTCTGTAGTTCTCCGGAGTTCCAAAGGTTACTGGCATGTAGATGTGGCCCAGCGGGTATTCCCCTTCCGTCGGCACGATGCCGAAGAAAGGAGTGTCCGACTCGTGGAGCTCTTTGAGGTGAACTCCCAAGCCTTGGAGTGTCCGGGGGAAGGTGACGTTGATGCTGCTCCCCCCGTCCACTAATACCTTCTTCACCCGGCTCTCTCGGATCACCGGGTCGACGAGAAGCGGGTATTTGCCCGGGTGGTCGAAGTTGAGCCATTGATCTGCCCGAGTGAAAGTGATCGGGTGCTCCGACCACCGGTATGGGGCGGGAGGGCCGATGGTCGCCACCAGTATCTGGCGATCGTTGAGCTTTTGCTGTCTTTTGCTCTCCTGCGATCCGTGTCCGCCGAAGATGACGTTGACCTCCCTGTCAACGCGTGGAAAAGCTCCTCCTCCTCCTCCCTCCTCCTGCCGATGGGGTTGTCATGGTTCATCTGGTCCTCCCCTCGGCGGAGGAGGAGGTAGAGGTTGGAAGGGTCGGCCGTGTCCGACGGAGTGCTTGAAGTCTCGGCAGTTACGAAGAGTGTGGCGCATGTCCTTGTGGTACGGGCACTGGGCGTCGAGGATGTCGTCCAGCGTATGTTCGCCTCCACGAGGTCCTCCTCGAGCGCGAGAGGCAGGTGGTCCGGCGGCGTGCACTTCTTCGCGTGGCCTCTTCTCCCATCGCTTGTCGGGTTGCTGGTTCGCGTCACGTCGTGGCGCTGCCGGTGCGGGTTTTGCTCCTCCGATGAGGTCCTGGGCTCGCTCGTCGGCGGTGATGTAGAGGTCGGCTTCCCGGAACAGCTCCTCGGAGGTAGTCGACGCCTTCTGTAGTATGGCTCGGACAAAAGCCGAGTCATTGGATCCTCGGTAGAAGTCCTCGATCACGGCCGCCTCCGTGACCTCGGGGATACGATTTCTCATGGTTTGAAATCTCTTGAGGTACGAACGGAGAGTCTCGTCCCCCCGGCGCTTGATAGATTTGAGGTCCCACGGTTGCGCCGGCTTGTCGGAGAGGGACTGGAAGTTGGCGGTGAAGCGTCGGCTGAAGTCGCCCCAGACGTCGATGCAGTGCCGGGGTAGATGTCGCAGCCATTGCAGCGCGTCTTGCCCGAGGACAATGGGTAAGTACGCGGTCATCACGTCTTCGGACGCCCCGGCAGCTCGAGCAGCGGTGGTGTAGACGGCTAGCCAACCCCATGGATCCTGCTTAGGTTCATATTTGTCAACATTGGATACCTTGAAATTGGGAGGCCATTGGATGGCCCTAAGGCACGGAGTGAGGGCGGACACTCCGCACGTGTCCTCCTGTCGTCGGGGACGATGTCTGTCCCGGGGAGGGGAGTTGTGATTGTGATTCCTCGACCGTCCCCGGGTGGTTCCGCTAGTTGAAGCCGTTGCCGACTCAGTCCTGGTAGCTTGGCTCTGAGTTGGGATGCCATGATCCCTGTCGTACTCCTCCCGACGGCGAATCTCGTTCTCATGCCGCCGTTCGCGCGAAGCATTGATGGAGCTCCGCGCGTCTCGGCGACTATTGATGGTGTGTCGTAGATCGTTCGGCGGGTGAGCAAGCGGTAGAAGGTGGTTGGCCGCCTGAGTAAGTAGTCGTCGGTAGCCATTGGCGTCAGGAGTCCGAGGAAGTCCTTCAGCTATCCGAGCCAGTACCCCTTCGACTTCGCTCGGCGTGTTCATGGCTCGGGCGTAGTCGGGGTTCAGGTTGCGCCTGAAGAATGGATTCTCTCGACGCTGTCTTGCATCCTGCTCAGCCTGTTCCTGAGCTCGTCGGCGATCGCGTCGTCGGGAGTTCCTTCGTTCTCTGAAGACGCGTTCTTCCGGAGTTTCTCCCACCTCCGAGACCTCGTCTCACGAGACAGGTTGTTCTGGATTCCGCTCTCCGGCTGCGTGATGTCGTCGAACGTTCCTGCGCCGGTTCCTCCGTCGACGGGACTCTCGTTGGGGCGGTTCCTCCCCGGGTACAGTCGGCTCGTCGTCGGAGATGACGGGCGATTCCGCTCTTCCGATGAAGAGGATGTCGGGGTAGAACGGTGCTGCCGTCGTGGTGATCTTCTTTCGGAGAGCCAGAGGTTGCGCTTCTCCGATATTTTCGGAGTTCGTTGGAGGAGATTCCTTTTCCGGCGAATCCGCGATACGGTGCAGAATTCCTTCTTCGTCTGCTACGAATAAGATTGTTCCGAAGCAGAACATAGATCCGGGACGTAGGGTGATCTTGCTGTAGAAAGAGATGGCCATTGAGCTAGCTTGGATTGTCGACACACCCCTACCTGGCGCGCCAGCTGTCGGTGTTTTGGGTCCGACCGCACACCCGGGGTTGCCCCTCGAGGTGTTTTTAGGAGTAGGAAGGTGTCGACAACTGTAGCAAAATGGTTCGTGCCGATCGCACGAGAGACGGTGGACAAGGTTTACAGGTTCGGGCCGCTTAGTGATGCGTAACACCCTACGTCCTGATGAGTATGCTTGATGGGTATGATTACAAGAGAGCTCTCTGGATTAAGAATACAGAGAGTTGATGTGGGTGGCTAAGTAATGGGTCGATCGTTCTGAAGGGGTGCCCCCTAGGCCTTATATACTCGACCGTGGGGCAGTACACATGGATAAGATAACAACAAGTGGCTAAAAGATAGTGAACCTCTTGAGATTATCCTTTACGTAACCCTCGCCGACTTATCCTCACGTGGCTTCGTTGCATGGAGGCTCCAGCGTGGGAAAGTCGGATCTCCGTTGCGGCCACTCGCTCGACGCTATGGGCCGTCCGGGTTTACACCAATCCGGCCTCACGTCGCTCTGCTTTGCTGGTTGTTTCTCCCCAGGCCCACGAAAGAATAACCTTACGATTTATTGGGCCCTCGGGCCTTTCGTGAGGTCCTTTACTCTTTCAGTGGACCCGGGGGATATCTATCCCCCACACTAGGGTCTATCTAGTCTTTTCATCCTTTGCTCGATTTGAACTGAAGCTGATAGTAGCTTCGGCACTTGGCGTCGTTGCTTCTAAGCGAGGTCTTCATCTTGAGAACCTTCGGCAGAAGGAGAGAAGACATCGGTATTATTTAGACGAAGGTGTTTTTGTCTTGAGAACCTTTGGTGGAGAAGAAGACCCCTAACAGTAGCCCTTCACGGTGCTAGATTGTTTTTTCATAACGAGCTCGATCCACGAAAAACACGAAGGCTTCGGAATACCGAAGGTCTGAAAAATACCTTCCATGAGCTTGTTATCAAAAAATGATTAAAATATTCCGAGCGCTGGCCGATCCACCGTTTTGCCAGTATAGACGCTTTGGCGGTTCACCTTCTTCTCTTGTAGGGCTATATAAATAGACAGGTTGGTGAGAAGTTATCACAGCATTCATTGCTATTGCACCGTTGTGCTGTTGAAAATTTTAACCGAAGCCGAAGCTCTCTGCTATTGCTTTCAAACAAGCATCACTTAAGATCAACTTTGTCTAAAAGAAGCTGAACATTGAAATGGCCAGAGTAAGTTCCACTGCTAGGGTGTCTCGTGTGGGAGATGAGGCTAAAGTAACTGAGACAGCACCCATATCAGAAATGATGAGGCGGTCAGGGCTGGTTGTGCAAGAGGGAGCCATTGTCGAATGTGCCTCTAACGCCAAAGCTGAACGAGCTGTGGCCAAAATTGAGATTGATAATGGAAGTGTAGGGGACGATAACATTCTATGCCTGACCAAGCCTAGTCATGTTAAATTTTTAAAATCTATAGTAAAAGCAGATGATCTGGTTGTGATGAAAAAACTAGGTTATTTTGGAGAGAATGAAGATGAATTGATTCAGGTTATTTTGGAGAGAATGAAGATGAATTGATTCGCTTTGCTGGAGAAGAAGTAATTCCAGAGCCGAAGGAGGATAAAGAAATTTGAGATATATCTCCAACAACTGACCCCGAATGCTATCGTCAGGCTTAGCATTTAAATTTGGGCTCTCTGAAGCCAGGGAAAGAGTGCTAATGTCGAAGGGTTTTGTCAAGTTCATGAACTTCATTATCAGATAAAGGCAAGGGCTGACGGTTTGCACAAAATTTTTGGATGCTACAACTTTGCATACCGAAAGGATACAAAGACCCTCGTGATCGGTTACCGGACTGAGTGGCCCACTGGTTGGAAAAGTGAATGGTTCTATGTTAAGGCAGACGAGAAGAAAAGGGAAAACATATGAGCATGGTGATGAGTCCACTGTGACTACACTTCGACATGACTCGGCCCCTGTGCCACATGCAGCTGGGTTCTCCCTGCCAGCTAGCTGAAGTGGAATTTAGGGTCGTGGCTAGCATATCAGCACAAGAGATTTGGTACAAGAGTATCTGGCCAACTAGACATTCCCAACTTCTAGCGGCTGGGGAATGCCGAAGAAGAAAGAAGGGAAGAAATATGAGCTTGTCTGTCTTCCGTACCGCTTCAAATTTTAGAAAAGGTTTAAAGAACCATGCACTGAATGGTTGGAATTGATAGAAACCATGTGCAACAAAATTCTTGGAAACTATATAAAGAAAGAAGATCAGCTAATGACTGCTGCCTTCGACACCTGGTCGAAGCGAAGGCTGAACCGTGTAATGGACACTCTTAACTTTGAGTATCCGGACTATGAGAGGCTTGATGAGGGGGTAGGAGGAGTCAAGAGGAAAATGATTGTTAGTATTCTAAGTAGGCAGGCTATTCGATCTGTTAAAGACCAAGTGACTTTGAAGAAGAGAAAAACTATGCCAGAACCGAAAAACGGAAGCCTGCTGAGAAATCCTCTAAGAAGATGAAGGTACAAGATGTGCCAAAGAAAACTGCAAGCCCTTCTTCGTCTTCTATTGTCGAGGTCTCGAAAATATTGAAGGCAATGACTGAGTCTTTCCCATTTGCACAACTAAGTTCTCTGGAGTTGGAACTGACTAGCCTCTTATAGAAAAAAAGAATCTCTTTGGCTGTTGAGGGGAGAGACGGGGCTTAGAAGAAATGACATATGATGATACTGGAAGCCATTGAACAGACCCTGCCCTCAGCCTCGACAGATAAAGCTGCTAAATCGAATGATGCCGAAGCTACTGCTGCAGCCAAAGATGAAAATCTCACAACTACTCTGTCTGAAACTGACAGACTTATATTAGACGTGGTTGCAGAGAAAGAGGTAGCCGCAATAGTTTCTAATAAGGGGAAGAAAATTGAAGAAACCACTTCGGAAGGAGTGAATTTTGACTTACGGCACTTGGGCGGCCAACAGCTCTCCGAAGAGGATATATCAGAGCTAAAAGGATTTGCAATCTCCTGCGGCTACCAGTCAGGGTCAATGCTCTTCGGTGGGGTCGATGAAGAAGTTGTGGGATGCATCCGCGACCGCGCAGGTGCTAAAATTATAAGCATCCTGTCCAAGAGTATTGGTTTCCTGAAACTTGAAAAAGACATTAGCTGCTACAGACGCCAGCACATCATAGGTAGCTTATTTTACTTGAACTTCAAAGTAAGATCCTTTTTGCAAGTTACCGCTGACATCTTCGTGTTGACTTAGGTATTCTAACTTTTAATTCATTTTTACAAAGTTTGTTTCTAAGTAAAGATTTAATAATGCTACAAGATGATGAAGACAGGAAAAACGAAGTTATTGTCAAGGGTTTGGAAGATAAAATCAAGAAATTTGAAGATTCTCTAAAAGAAAAAAAATGATTTGCTGAATTCAGCCAAAGGATCGCTTGCTGAAGCGCAAGCTCAGAATAAGAAATTGAGTAAGGAGCTGACAGAGGTTCAGACACTTTTGGAAGAAAACTACAGCCAATTCAACTGTGAAACTGAAGCTTTGAACATGACACTCAAGGTTGAGGCTGAGAAGAACAAGAAGCTAAGTGAAACACTCAACTCTTAAGGAGAAATGTTTTATTTTTGCAAGCCAATGAACCGCTCGATTAAATAATATATTCAATTCAGTTGGAGCTGCATCCGAGGAAGCTAGCCTCTCTGCCTAAGATGTCCCTAGAGCACTCAAATCCGTTGAGAAAGAGGTTGATGTCCTCGATGAAGTCATAACTGGCCATGGTGACTTCTGTGCGCTAGTGGCTTCTCAGGGTACGGCGACCGCTTTTATAAAAGCCGGGTGTAACCACACAAGGGCCGTTAACAGACTGAATTTCAACCTTTCGGCATCGGACCTAGTTGATATTCCAGCCGAAGCTCGAAGCATAGGCAATAGGTTTATCACCCAAATTTGGGCAAAGGGTGACCAAGAGTTGGTTGGAAACGAAGCTCGAAATTTGCTCCACAAGGTATAACTCTTTACCTCTATTTTTTACTTTAAGTTTTTCCTTACTAGATTCCTCATTACCCTTTTCTTCGTCATTCTTTAGGGTGATGGTGCTGAAGGTTAGTGAACCGAAGTTGGGTCTAACACTTTGTAGAAGACTTTAGAGGGTTCCCCTTGATATTTGTAGAAACACTTTGGAAATTCTTTTGCGCAAGTGTATTATTTGACGAGGGATTTTAATTGAATGTGAACAGAATTGTAAATATTTGTAATGCTTTTTAATGCTTTTTGAGCAGCTTTGTAATGCTTTTTTTACCTTTCATTCATGTGTCGACTGCTTTGTTGTGGACAAAACCAATGCTCGTAGCTTTTTTAGCTAAAGGTGAAAAACATCATCCCTTCTTTTTGTTCACATCAAAGCACCTCTTGAGCAAAATCAAAGATCGGTTCTTGTATAGAACAAAAGTTCATTTCAGATGAAGTACCTTCGTATATACGAAGAGTTTTCTTATTAAAGGCACAAACTCTTAGTTTTCCCATTAATGGTTTATGCTTTATGTCATGATGATGAACCTATAGATGCCTAATGCATGTTTGTATGATTGCAAAAGATGATGTGATGAAACAAGCAAATGTATGCCGAATGTATAAAAACACACGCGAATACACACCCAGACTCTGCATCCCCTTAGGAACGACTTTGGAGTCTCTTCACCTTTTACTTAGGTGGCATTTAAGCTCTGCATCCCCTTAGGAATGACTTTGGAGCTTCTTCACCTTTTACTTAGGTGACATTTAAGCTCTGCATCCCCTTAGGAATGACTTTGGAGCTTCTTCACCTTTTACTTAGGTGGCATTTAAGCTCTGCATCCCCTTAGGGATGACTTTGGAGCTTCTGCATACTTTTTTACACTCGATGGTGTAATCCCAGACCCTTACATTTTACATGTGGGGGAATTTAGCCCTTGTATTGCATAGGGCTACTAAAAAAATAAAAATTACAATCTATGGCCTCGTTAAAAATCTTTCTCCCCTCTTGAAAGGAAAAGGGTGCCATAGCTAAAAATAACAAAATTACAAGAGTTACACATAATATCTCCGGAGTTCATCTGCATTCCACTATCTTGGAATGTCGTTTCCATCCATGTCTTTCAACCTGTACGATCCAGGTCTTGACGAAGATACCACCAAGAAAGGACCTTTCCATTTGAGCTGTAGTTTTCCCACTATATCCGGGTTGGCCACTTTCTGAAGTACCAAATGTCCTGGCTTGATGTTTTTGAGTCTTACCTTTTGATCATGCCATTTGACTGTCTCAGCTCGATATTTATTGATGTGATCTATCGTCTGAAGTCTGGTCACTTCTATGGTGTCTTTTGTTATTTTACAATCCTCCTCGTTTTTTGCCGAAGCTAGGGTCCTTATTGAACCTGTTCTTGCTTCTTCCTGTTTTATTGCTTCATTATCGAACAAGAGCTTAAATGGGGTAAATCCTATTGACCTTGAGACAACAATGTTGTGGTTCCATACCACTTTTATTAACTCGTCTTGCCACTTTCCCTTCGACTGATTGAAGATTGACTTCATTATCCCTGTTATTATGATTCCATTAGCTCGTTCTACCAGTCCATTTGATTCTAGATGTCTCACTGATGTAAAATGTATTTTTGTGCCAATTTGATCACAAATAGCTTTGAATGTTTCAGCAACAAACTGAGTTCCATTATCAACTGTAATGGCCTTGGTCACACCGAAGCGACAAACAATATTTTCCTAGAAAAACTTTTGGACCGTGGCCGAAAGTGATTGTAGCTAGAGGTTTAGCTTCAATCCACTTTGAGAAATATTCCACCGCTACTACAACATATTTTAAATTTCCTTGCACTGGTGGAAGTGGGCCTAACAAATATAGACCCCACCTTTGTAGTGGCTAGGTGGGCTGGATTAGCTGAGTTAGAGACGAAGGTTGTTTTTGGTCTCTAGCACACTTCTGGCAGTTTTCATATTTTTGAACTAAATCCGCTGCATCTGAAGCTGCTTTTGGCCAATAAAATTCTTGTCTGAAAACCTTTCCAAGTAAAGGTCTGGACCCAATATGAGCTCTGTACAGTCCTGTATGTATCTCCTTCATTAGCTCCTGACCTTCAGTTCTAGACAAACACTTTAGTAATGGAGAGCAGACTCCTTATTTATACAATTCTCCCTCTATGATTACATAGGGCCTTGTTCTAGCTTCCATTCTTTTGACATAAGCTTCATCATCCGAAAGACAATTGCCTTGCAGTAAAGATACAATCTCAGTCCTCCAATCTTCACTGTGCATTGGTGAGATTGTAAGCACTCCTCGCTGCATGAGCTCGACAGAAGGTGCCTTTATTGTTTCAAAAAATACTTCTAAAGGTAATGGGAGCCCCTGTGCTGCTGACTTGGCTAATAAGTCTGCATGTTCATTTTCTCCTCTTGGGATATTCTTTACAGAGAAACCTTCAAAAGAGGCTTCCATTTTTCGGACTGTGTCTAGATACTTCTCGAGCTTCGGATCTCTTGCTCTGCTGCTTTTGTCAATGTGGCCTATAATAACTTGTGAATCAGATTTGAGAATTGCCCTTCTTATTCCCATTGCCTTAAGCTTTTGAATCCCCAAGAGAAGGGCTTTGTACTCTACAATGTTATTTGTGCAGCTGAACTCCAGCCTTCATGCGTAGCAGGTTCAGATCTTAGATGGTGAAATTGAAATGGTAGCTGCTCCTGCGCCGAAGGATCCCCATGACCCATCACAAAACACTATCCAAGCTTCATCATCTTTTATACTTTCTTCGTCCTGAGCCCATGGCGTCCAATATGCAATGAAGTCTGCTAATTCCTGACATTGAATTGAAGATCTATGAACATAATCTTTGGTGAATTCATTCAGCTCTGTAGCCCATTTCTCAACTTTCCTTGTGGCTTCTCTGTTCCTTATTATTTCCTTGAGAGGCAGAGAAGAAGGTACTATGATATGGTATGCCTGGAAATAGTGCCGACCCTCAACATCTTTTTATTGGCATAACTTAGATTACTAGGGTGTATCTAGTCTTTTCATCCTTTGCTCGATTTGAGCCGAAGCTGATAGTTGCTTCGGCACTTGGCGTCGTTGCTTCTAAGCGAGGTCTTCGTCTTGAGAACCTTTGGCAGAAGGAGAGAAGACTTCAGTATTACTTAGCCAAAGGTGTTTT
This sequence comes from Zea luxurians, assembly GCA_029449295.1. Classification (NCBI taxonomy): domain Eukaryota; kingdom Viridiplantae; phylum Streptophyta; class Magnoliopsida; order Poales; family Poaceae; genus Zea; species Zea luxurians. The sequence goes on along the minus strand of JAOPSE010000033.1, from coordinate 315,034 downwards.
TGTCTTGAGGACCTTCGGTGGAGAAAAAGACCCCCAACAGGAACATACATGGAAGATCACTAATAGGCACCTCATAATCTAGTAATCAATAATGTACCAAATGGTTAATTCCATGATACCAATTTAAATGCATTTAAGATCACTAAACAATAAATACCATGTAAGATCAATAATATATAGTGAGCAAGAGAAATATGTAAACATGCATTAGTACACAAACTTAGATACCAAATGTAATAATAATAATGGTACCAAATTCCATATTGCTCCACAGCTTGCTCAAATTCCTTTCACCACCTTGAGACTACATAATATCACTCAAGGAACTGTTAGTCTCAAGAGACACAAGTTTAGTGTGCTCCCCATAAAGATGTGCAACAATTATTTGAATGACTTGCACCTTGCACATTCTAGCATTTAGAGAACAAGAGGGGTGCACCACATGCCTTGGTCTAGGCACAAAAATATCAATTTCATTACACAAGGATACCAATTGAATAATTGAAAGAACTATGCCTAGTTGAATCATATCAAGACATGCCTCATAAGGTAAATCACATTAATATCAAGATAGACATGCTACAAGATGATCATTAAAACATCAATTGAAGGAAAACAAGATCAAAGCAAGAAACTCCAATTCTAGGCACATGATTATCAACGAAAAGAATTATCACCAATTTAACGCAAACACACCTAAGCAATTGTTACTACTAATTGAAAAGGTAATCATGCATAATTCATCAATTCACTAGAACTCCTCATATAGAATTTCAAAATGAATTGCATAGTTCCATACCTTTGCCTTTTACCTGAATATAATGAAGTCCACTCTTAAGGCAATTGAATGCACCTTATGCTTGTACATGACACTCTTCCTTCAATATTTCCTTGACATATATCAAAGGATTTATTACTTTAGCAATAAAAAGTTACTAAGACAAAGAAACCTCATAAATATGGACTAAACAATAATACCATGCTTGCATAAAGTGAATACTAATTTATGCATAAATATATCAATAGCATGATGCGCCATAGGCAACACAACATGATTTACAATAGAACTCATATTTAGCCATATAACAACATATGAGGGAAAATGTAATACCCAAATTTGAATATCATGTAATAGAAGTGTTTCTCTATTTCATTGAACATGTGAATAGCCACATTTAAAATTAATAAATAGCTGATGATACTTAAATAAATATGCATCATGCCGAGGTTTCATTTTGTGTGCATTTTGTGACAATATAAAAATAATGTAAAAAGAAATATATTAATACCCAAATTGGAATTTAAGACCTAAAGGAAATTCTAGAATTTGAGAAAAGAGAAGAAAATACTACTAAACAAATGAGATAAAATAAATATAAATAAGAATATATTTCTTCCACTAATATTTGAATTTGGTACATTTTGATCAATGGTGAAACTCATAACACAATTTAAATTCAAATTTAAATTCTAAAAACAAAGAGGGAAAAGAAATCAGAAAAGAGAAAAGAATAAAGAAAAGGAAAAGAGATGCACATGGGCTGAAAACCCTAAAATCTAGCCCACCTCGTCGTCGCCTGCGCAGCCCAACTCCTCCACCGCGCGTCTGCGCCAACAGGCGGGACCCGCATGTCAGTTGCACTGCGTGCACTCACTTCCGCAAACCTGCTGGCGAGTGGGACCCAGCTAGCCAACACACGCGCTTCGCGTTTCGCCGATAAGTGGGGTCTGTTAGTCAGCCGCCTCAACCGTTCTGCGACTTCGCCTCAACGGAGCTCCGGCCATGGCGGAGTGCGCCGCGAACCTCGGAGCACGTTGTGTGACCCCGTTAGCCACGTTCCTATATGTTGCGCTGCATCCTTCCCTTCGCCTTTATCCTTCGCTAGCATGCAAAGACCTGCATCCATACCCGACCTCCACAGACTCCGCGAAAAATAGAAGCACGCCACCGCCGCCGCTGCAGGGATTTAGATTGGTGGTGACTCTGCCTCTGAACCGTGTCTCAGGGGCTTCACCGGTGGTTGTCGAAGCTGGGGACGGAAACAATCGCGCTAAGGACAACCATAGTACCGCGAATTCCTCGTCGTGATCGAATTTCGTCTTGGATTCGCAGCTCGTTGCTGACTTGCCGTGTCATCGCCCCAAATTCCCAGTGAGTCCTCCAGGGTAAGTCGCCTAGCCCTAATTTCCATAATTTTCTGGTCAGAATCAAGGTTTAGGCGTGCTAGGGTGTGGTCCGGATTCGAACGGCAATGGCGCCGCTGGGGGAGCTTCATCCCGCCACCGGAGTCTAGCAGGCTGGGGCGAACAGATCGCGGGTGTTGGTTTGTAGTTGAACAACTATGATTAAACGTAGATGTCGAATCGTGGGGAATCTAGTGTGGCCGTGGGATCCTGATCCTACGCACGGGGGTGTCCCTCGCCACTTTAAATCCGAAGTGTGGATCCTCGATCCAAGGGTTAACATTTTATACCGATTCGAGCAGCTGCATATCTAATCCTTAGCGTTAGGATCTAATTGGGCGACTGCAAGTCCTCGATACCCCTTCGCCATGGCAGATTAGCATAAGAACCCCTGAGTTACCACTGAATCAACCCACCGTCCTCGACTGGGGCGCTCTATGTCTTAGGGATTTTTATGCCAGGCCCCCTGCGTTTCTGTTTATTATGCGCCTAGTCCAGGAAACTAGAAAACCAGGGAAAAGAAAATAGAAAATGATTTTTATTGTAAAAATAATGGTTAGAACTTGTTTAATTCCTAGAAAATGCATACTTAGTCCAAATTAGTCCATTCGAGTTCCTATAATTTGGGGCTTCGAAGATGGCTTGTCAGAGAATTACTCCACGTCGCGTGCCCCACGTCGGCTTGCGCATTCACTGGCGATGTCGAATCAGTTGGAGTTCCAGATAAGGCGACAAACTATGTGGGAGATTTGCTTCGAAATCTGGTGCATCAGGGCGCCGTCCAGATCGCGGCGGCGATGTCACGGCCATGGTTGCTAGGAGCGCCGCCTCCCTGCTTGACCGTCGGGAGGTGGAAGAAGCATTTTGAGCCACCGACCTGATGTTGGACGGGTAAGATTAGAATCCTATGTAACCATTTGTATTTTGACTTCGGACCGCTGATCGGCCGATGAACGGATCTAACCTGGTAGTGGCGCTGTGTGTTCTTGACCGTTGGATCGTGGATCGAGCGTACATGATGGGGGAAACCATAATAAAATCCGGGCCATCCAAATCGAATCGGGCGTCTGTCGTTACGTACTGGTTCAGTAATAGGGCTTTTAATCTCGACCTCATATTTGAATCCCACGGCCTCAATCGTGTACCCATTCATTTAAAGGAAGATCTAATGAGGACCGTTGAAACCTGATCTGGCGGTCGAGATGTAAGCATACCCCCTCGCTGAGCCAGACATACAAAAGAGACCCTGTCTTTAATTGAAAATAACCCACGGTTCATTTTAGTTCAGCAGAGGATAAAAATAGGTCCTGGAATTTAGGGTTTGAACCCTGAGCTCTCAGGATTTTGTTCCCTCAGTCCAAATGCTATTAAAATTTATGAGTAAATCCTAGAAATTGATTTTTGGTGTAAAAATAAATTCAGAAACTTGTTTAATTCATATTTAATTTATTTTAACTCCAAATTGATCTATTCCAGTTGCATTAAATTCATTTTAATATTGTTTATCATCTAGTAACTCTATTTTGTCATGAAACATAGATTAAAAATTATGCACCTAGTTTCTTTTGTATCCAACACCCAAATCTTCAATAAATCATAACTTTATAATCGTAGCTCCAAATTTAGTGATTCTCGAACCCACGATCTCATAGCAACGCGTAGATTATTATTATACAGTTTGTCCTCATGTTTGGTGTGATGTTAATTTTTCCTATACCATGTTTGTGTGTATTGCTACGACTAGCAATGAGGTCACAAGTCACCTGAATAGCAAGTTGGTACCTGGAATCTCGAGTCTTAGACAAGTTGTGCCCTGGATGACTTATTTTTACCCAATCATGTTCTTATTAATCATAATAATCTGTATAGGTTAATTTTGATAGGACCCAATATGTTACCCTAGTTTGACTATCTTTATACCTTGTTTACTAGTGAATTTTTGGGTAGTACCTGCTATTGCTTTATGTGGTTTTGGGTATGGAGATATACATTATTCATGATTGCACTTTTTATTATCAGTTTGTTATTTACTGTTCATGATTAGATCATTATGTTGATTGGAATATGGAGAACCACCCAGAAAAACAGTGCTACCACAAGGGTGGTATGGGACGCCCTTGGCTGATTAATTAGGAAAGCTAGTGGAGGACTACCTTACCCGAAAGGGGCAAGGGCAGTAGGGGAGTGGTCAGTGTAGGGGGGCCCTTGGGTTGATTTTGCTACGATGGCGGTTAGGCGAGGCGTCCCTGCATTGGAGCTTCCTAGAAACTGTAGCGGGTTTTCTGAAGCTAGTGGAACTTTGTAAAGGCCTCGTAGTGTTACCCTGCCTCGCTTCCTTTATAGAGGTGTATGGGAAGTCATGATCCCTTGGCAGATGGGTAACATGACTTGTGGATAAAGATGTGCAACCTCTGCAGAGTGTAAAACTGGTATATCAGCCGTGCTTACGGTCATGAGTAGCTCGGACAATCACATGATTAATTTATGGAACTAAACTTAATTTGTCATATGTATTGCATTGTGGGTGTTGTTATCAATTTTGATCTACTACTTATTTGGGTTGTTATCTACTTACACTTAGTAATTGCTAATAAAATTTTGACCAACTTTAAAAGCAATGCTTAGCTTCAACCATCGTCTTTGGTAAGCCTTACACTTCACATGAGCTCCCATCTTTGGTGAGTTCATGCACATTATTCCCCACAACTTGTTGAGCGATGAACGTATGTGAGCTCACTCTTGCTGTCTCACACCCTCCACAGGTCAAGAACAGGTTCCGCAGGATGAGGCGCATGAAGGATGCTGTGATGAGTTCGCAAGAGGTCTAGGTCGTCGTCTCCCAGTCAACTTTGGGTTGCTGGATCGTTGTATCCTTATGATGTAATTATTTATTTATTTTGTACAGAACTCCTATTATATAGTAAAGATGTGGCATTCGTTTTTGTACCATTATTCATCATATGTGTGAGACTTGGTCCCAGCACACCTAGTGATTATGTTCGCGCCCGGGTCTTGGTGCCCCGTAAACCGGGTGTAACAGAAGTGGTATCAGAGGCAATGTTGACTGTAGGACGAAACCTAGATAGAAATGGAAAACCATTATCTACTTACCTTTGCTACTCTGATGTTTTTTAAACTTGCCTTAATCTTTTCTTATCTACTGCTGCTTTATTCTGATTACTCTTACCTTTTCTCTCTAAAGACAATGGTGGATTTCACACTTTGAAATCCTGCACCTAAAGTGACTTTTAGGAATAGGAGACCTCATTTTAGGAACAAAAACAAAACTATTTTTGTAGGTATCTATGTGCTTCATTGTTTGTTCTTATGATACTTGCCTGATTTGGATCTTTGATTGAGTGTGATGAGTTGTGGAGTAATGTCCACAACTGCATCTGTATATAATTAAGAAAAAATGTCTATAAGATAACTGATCAACTTAGATTATTATCCACTAAAGTGTCTAGATTAAAGATCCATCTTATCTTAATAGATTCATATTACCTTAAAAGGATTATATCTTATCCCTCCGACTTGTCCTAACCACTTTGCTTACCTCATCCTAGACTAATAACTAGAATCTAAACCAAATTAATTAAATCGTATCTAGTCCAAACTAGTAATACCAATCTAACCTAGATCTGATCTAGTCCAAACTAGTAATACCAATCTAAACTAGTAATACAATAACCCATAATGTTCTTGCTGGATTGTATTCACTTTCTCGCATCCACATCTTCGAGCAAGCCGAAGGTATCAATGTAACATTAACATTATTTACATTCATTTTTGTTTTTATGAAATATAAGAATAAATCAATTAATGAGATGCAGTTATGATATTTATCTTTTTGCATTCCTACTCGCATATTCAATGATGAAGGTATGTCCTTCTTAACCTTTGTCTGGCGAAGCTTTGTACCCACGAGGAGATAATGCTTCGGTTAGACGAAGGTCTATAATGACTAACGATTGTGTTGCCTTGTTTTTGATATATAGCATTTGAGAACAAGTGACCAACATTGGCGCCCACCTCTGGTGAACTCACTTCCACAATTGTGACAATGACTTCGCAAGGCAACCAAGCTATGTCACCTTCGGCTACGAAGCTGGTGCTTCCAATCACAGGCAGCTCATGTTCTGAACCAGCCAATAAGATGCAGAAGAAGGAAGCACAGAGAAGGGTATAGCATGTTGGAGTGCAAGGACCCTTCATCAAGTCCAAATGGTCGCATATACCAATCACCTTCTCCCAGGAAGACCTTCAGCTCAAGGATTATCCTCATAATGATGCAATGGTCATATCTTGTGTCATCAAGGGGTTCCTGGTCCATAATGTCCCAATGGACACAGTCAATGCAACATACATCATCTTTGCGAAGGCTTTCAGGCAAATGCAAGAGCCGGATGACAAGATACATGATGCAACACACCCCCTCTATGGCTTCGGAGGAAGACAGATTGTGGCGCTTGGTAAGATAACTATGCCGATCACCTTCGGCTATGTTCACAATACAAGGACAGAACAGGTTGTCTTTGACATTGTCGATATGGAGTACCCCTAAAATGAAATTATTTTTGAGGGACGTTAAATGCCTTCGAGGCAATACTCCACCCAGCATATCTTTGCATGAAGATACCTTTTGACCAAGGGCCTACCGCTGTACATCGAAGCCAAGAGGCTGCCAAGAGAGCTGAAGGGAACTAGACGGATTTGAAAGCCATCCATAATACAGATGAAGCCAAAGCTCATCAACATTTCAAGCATAAAAGAGAAAATGTTGCTTCATCAGATCAATCAAGGTGCATGCTTCTGTGCGAAGACATAGCTGAGCAGAAGGTACTGTTGGGATCCTAATTATCTGATCAACAAGAGAAGACTTTGTTGAAATTCCTATTCAACAATAAGGATGTTTTTGCTTGGTCAGCCAATGATCTCTATGGTGTCAATTGAGATGTCATTGAACACTCACTCAATGTAGACCTGGCCTTTAGGCCAAGAAAGCAGAGGCTTCGGAAAATGTCTGATGATAAAGCCGAAGGTACACGAAATGAAGTGAAAAGGCTTTTGAGTGCCGGTGTTATCAGAGAAGTAACATACCCAGAGTGGCTGGCCAATACTGTGATGGTTAAGAAAGCTAATGGAAAATGGAGAATGTGCATCGACTTCATAGATCTCAATAAGGCATGCCTGAAGGATAAATTCCCATTGCCAAGAATAGATTCCCTTGTAGATGCAGCGGCTACTTCAGAGCTTATGAGCCTGGATGAAGGAGGATGAGCCTAAGACAAGTTTCTGGATGCTACTTAGGCTATCATCAAATCTGGATGAAGGAGGATGAGCCTAAGACAAGTTTCAAAATCCATAGGGGCTCAAGAATGCTGGAGGAAGCTTCAGTAGGATGACTGCCAAAGTCCTTCACTCCCAAATTGGCAGAAATATGCTGACATATGTTGATGATATCATAGTAAAGAGCACAAAGCAAGAAAATCACGTTGCTGATTTGCAAGAAACATTTGCTAACTTTAGAAGGGCCGGTCTTAAACTAAATCTAGAGAAATGTGTCTTCAGAGTGAAGAAGAGCAAATTTCTTGGTTGATTGGTATCAACAAAGGGTATCGAAGCTAATCCAAGTAAGATAGAAGCTATACTTCGGATGGAGCCACCAAAGTCAAGAAAGGGTGCCTAGAGGTTGATAGGGAGGCTGGCATCATTGAACAGATTTATTTCAAGATCAGCAGAGAGGAACTTGCCATTCTTCGAAGTCCTGAAGTCAGGAACTTAGAAAAAAACCTTCGAAGAACTAAAGCAGTAATTGATAGAGCTGATAACCTTAACTCCACCTTCGTCAGGAACTCCATTGTTGCTGTATGTAGCTGCTTCCCACGCTACAGTTAGTGCAGCGCTCGTACAAGAGAAGCGGGATGGTGAGGTAAGAAAACAAGTGCCAGTGTACTTCATTTCTGAAGTACTTAGTGCATCAAAGAAAAATTATACAGAGTTAGAGAAGGTACTATATGCTGTATTAATGGCTTCTAGGAAGCTTCAGCATTACTTCTAAGCATACCATATCATAGTACCTTCTTCACAACCCCTCAACGACATAATGAGAAATAGAGAAGCCACAGGAAGGGTTGGAAAATGGGCTGCAGAATTGAACGAATTCACTATCGATTTCGTTCATAAATCATCAATCCAATCCCAAGCGTTAGCAGACTTCATTGCTGATTGGACGCTAGGGGCTCAGGACGAAGACAAAACAACTGATGTCGAAGCCTGTAACACCCGGCTTTAAAGGGACAAACCGGGTGCATCTCATACATGCGCCAAGAAGACAACATATATAATAACAGAGTGTATAGAGATAAATGTCATAAAACATCAGAGTATTTATTACATAGCGGAAGACTTATTACAAAATAAAGGAATAACCATAAAACGAACTAAGGATCATTGGCGCCAATGTCAACTGAGTAACGCCACCTATATCAAGTCGAATGCCTCAGTGTTAGGCGACTCTTCCTCGACCACCTGTTCTTCTCCTGTGGGGGGGGGGGTGTGAGACAGCAAGAGTGAGCTCACATACGTTCATAGCTCAACAAGTCGTGGGGAATAATGTGGCATGAACTCACCAAAGGTGGGAGTTCTGTAACACCCAAAATTCTGAAGTTGGAATTGATAGAAGAAATCTGAGCAAAATACCATTGATAAATAATTCAACTTTATAATTCACCCTTTTTAAAGGTAAAATACCCATAATAAAATAAATAAAGAAACACTATGTAGAAATTGTGCATCATGTGAAAGTTTAAACTTGTGCATAAATTTGAAATCTAGAATTTAAAACTTGGTTTGATTTGAATTGGAATTAGGGTTTGAAATAAGAGAAGGGAAGAACTAAGAAAAATACTACATAAAATAAAATAAAAATCAGAATAAACATCCTTCACACTTATATTATTAAATTATACCTTTCAAACTGAGGACAAGTTATTCACAAAGTTTGAATTTAAACTTGAACTCAAATTGGATTTGAAATTGGAGAAAAGAAAATACAAAATAAAAAGAAAAAGGAGAAAAACTTAACTGGGCCACCAACCTGGTATTTGGCCCACTCCAGCTTTTACCTCGCGCGGCCCAAGCACCAGGAGAACCAGGCGCCGACATGGAGGGCCCACGGGCCAGCCACCTGCGGTCTCTAGCTTCGCACCGGTCACTTACGGGCGGGTCCCACATGCAGCCTCCCACGCGCGCGCTCGCTTACCTTTCCCTTTCGCTGACCGCGGGGCCCGCTTTGTCAGCCGTCGTCTTCCCGGACTCCGCGGCCGAGCTCAACGGAATTGTGTGCGAGATTCTCGCCGGCCACCCATCGGAGACCGTGAATCAATCCCCGAACCAACCGGCCGAGATCCTCGTCGCCTGCCTGCCCTATTTAAGCACCGATCGAGGCATTTGCCCTCACCACAAGTCAACCGTGAAGCTCCCAGTGCCGCCGCCGGTGAACTCCCTCGGTGAGGGAGGTTTTGCTTCGGTGCGTGTCCAGGGGTGATCGTAATCGTCCGGGGAGTCTGTCCGCGCCTTCAATTTGGAACCGCGTGGCCTTGGGGTGGCTCGAATTGCTCACCGTCGTTCGAGCACCGCCGCGGTCCGCCCCTCTCCGTGGCCAGCTCCCTCCACTGCCCTCCATCCGCGGTACGTGCTCTAATCGTGTTCGCCATCATTCCCTCTTGGTGTAGCACCGGTTAATTTGGGGATTTGTGGCGTTCGGGCGTGGATTTGGTTTGCTCCGGCGAGGTCGCGGCCGTCGATTCGGGCGGCGCCGCCGCAGGTGTGCTCGGGGTGATGACGATGGCGTTGGGCCGTTGGATCTAGTATGTGCGGCTGAGATTAGATCAGGCGATACCCTTTCGCGTGGATGATCTGGGCCGCTGATCTGCTAATAGACGAACCCGGTTGGATCTCGTTTCATAAAATCGTGATCGTAGGATTTGGATCCTGCGGCTATCAGCGCGTACCGGTTCGCGGGGCTCGGGTTATAATCTGGGTCGTTGATAACGGATCAGACGGCTCATAATAGATCTTACCCTTTCGGCCATGCCATTATGCAAAAGAGACCCCAACCTTTTAAGAAAACAACCCGCCGTCCTGGGACCCTGTTCCCAGTGTCTTGGAAAACTTGCACCGAACCCCCTGTGCTTCCCAGTAATTGAGGCCCAGTCCAGTGCAGTATTAAAATGATTAAATGAATTAGAAATTAGATTTTTAATACAAAAATAATTGCTAGAACTTAGATAATTCATAGAAAATTTATTTTTACTCCAAATTGAACCATTCCAGTTTATAAAACTTTGTAATAATATTCTTCATCATTTAGTGTCTCTGTTTCGACATGAACTCTGTCAGGAAATTTATTTATCATTTAATCATATTTTAATCACATTAAACCTTAGGAAAATCATAACTTGAATTCTACAACTCCAAAATTTATAATTCTTTTTCCTGTGATCTTATTTTAATATGTAGATTATTAATATGTATTTTGGCATATATGTTTGGTGTAATGTTAATTTTGCCTATACACTGTTTGTTTGTATTGCTACGACTAGTGCGAGGTCACGAGTCACCTGAAGATCATCCTGGTACCTGGAATCTCAAGGCCCAGGCAAGTTGTGCCCTTGATCACTTCTTTTTACCCAGCCATGTTCTGATTAATCATAATGATCTGCATAGGTTAATTTTGATGGGACCCAATAGGTTACCCTAGTTTGTCTATCTTAATACCTTGTTCACCACTGATCTTTCTGGGTAGTACTTGCTAGTGCTATATGTGGTTTTGGGTATGGAGATACACTATTCATGATTACACTTTTTGTTATCAGTTGTTATTTAATGTTCATGTTAAGATCATTATGTTAATTGGAACATGGAGCGACCACCCGGGAAAACAGTGCTACCACAAGGGTGGTATGGGACGCCCTTGGCTGATTAATTAGGAAAGCTAGTGGAAGACTACCTTACCCGAAAGGGGCAAGGGCAGTAGGGGAGAGGTCAGTGTAGGGAGGCCCTCGGGAGGATTTTGCTGCGATGGCGGTCCTGCAAGGGATTCCTGCACTGGATCTTCCTATAAACTGTAGCGGGTTTTCTGAAGCTAGTGGAACTTTGTAAAGGCCTCGTAGTGTTACCCTGCCTCGCCTCCTCGGTAGAGGTGTATGGGAAGTCGCGATCCCTTGGCAGATGGGTAACATGACTTGTGGGTAAAGATGCGCAACCTCTGCAGAGTGTAAAACTGGTATACTAGCCGTGCTCACGGTCAAGAGCAGCTCGGACCCTCACATGATTAAATTATGGAACTTAAATTCAATTTGTCATATGCATTGCATTGCAGGTGATGTTGTTATTACTTCTGTTCTACTATTTAACTGGGTTGGTATTTACTTACACTTAGTAACTGCTAATAAAATTTTGACCAACTTTAAAAGCAATGCTCAGCTCTAACCATCTTCTTTGGTAAGCCTTACACTTCACGTGAGCTCCCACCTTTGGCGAGTTCATGCACATTATTCCCCACAACTTGTTGAGCGATGAACGTATGTGAGCTCACTCTTGCTGTCTCACACACACCACAGGTCAAGACCAGGTACTGCAGGATGATGCTCATGGAGGATGCCGTGATGAGTTCGTGAGTGGTCTAGGTCGTCGTCTCCCAGTCAACTTTGGGTTGCTGGACCGTTGTCTCCTTATAATGTAATTATTTATTTTGTATAGACCTCCTGTTATATGTAAAGATGTGACATTCGATCCTGTGCCACTATACATCATATGTTTGAGACTTGGTCCCAGCATACCTGGTGTTTATGTTAACCCCGGGTTTTGGATCCCTAAAATCCGGGTGTTACAGAAGTGGTATCAGAGGAATGTTGACTGTAGGACGAAACCTAGATAGAACTGGACAACCACTATCTACTTACCTTTGCTACTCTGATCTTTTCAAAACTTTCCTTAATCTTTTCTCATCTATTTCCGCTTCACTCTGATTATTCTTATCTCTTCTTTCTAAAGACAAATGTGGATTTCACACTTTGAAATCCTATGACTGAAGTGACCTTTAGGAATAGGAGACCTAATCCTAGGAACAAAAACAAAACTATTTTTATAAGTGTCTATGTATTTGAATGTTTGTTCTTATGATATCTGTCTGATTTGGATCTTTGATTGAGTGTGATGGGTTGTGGAGTAATGTCCACAACTACATCTGCATATACATCTAGGTATAAAAGATAGCATTTGTAAGATAACTAGACAAACTAGATTATCCCCTTAGAAAATATATGTAGTATTCCGTATCTATCTCATCTTGACATATTCTATCTTACCTTTGGACATTCACCTCGTACAACTAATTACCCTAGTCTTGACATAGAATATCTAGCCCAGCCCTGCCAAAGAAATTCCAGTACATAACCAACTATTAGCTTATTCATTCTGTCTACTAAATGATTCCCTTGCAAAGCTATCTTACCATATGCTTCTAACTTAGATGGTCAATACCAGGCGGGGTGGTGGAATTGATTTGCCTGCTAATCGACAACCTCAACCACAGTCAGCAGAGATGAATCCTCCTAATCCTCCACAAGGCGGAGTTGATCCACTAGTCGCAGCTCAAATGAGAATGATGCAGCAAATGGCTGACACTATGGCAGATATGCGCACCCAAATGCGGCAAGAACGCCAAGAAATGCACCAGGAAAGAGAGGATGCACGTCGGGAAATGCGCCAAGAACGGGAAGAGATACGCCAGGAGAGGAGAGTACAACAACAGCAGCTGCAGCAACAACTTCAACAACAGCAGCAACAACAACAAGTGCCATTGCCTCCACCTCCACCACCAGTCCCACCCCGGGATAAGCACCGGGAATTCATGAGCCACAAACCACCAACCTTCTCCAACTCCGCAGATCCACTGCAAGCAGATGACTGGTTAAAGTCCATAGAGAAGATGCTCAACATAGCCCAGTGCTCGGACCGAGAGAAAGTACTCTATGCATCGGGTCGTCTTGCTGGTCCCGCTGCGGATTGGTGGGATGCGTACTGTGCAGCTCATGCTGCTGCCGAAACCATTACCTGGGAAGAATTCTCCACACAATTCAGGAATTACCATATTCCTGCTGGACTCATGAAGATTAAGAGGAAGGAGTTTCTATCTCTCAAGCAAGGAAGTATGTCCGTGAGTGAATATAGGGACAAATTCATTCAGTTATCTCGATATGCTCCCAGAGATGTTGAAGATGATGAGCAAAAGCAGGAGCTCTTTCTGGACGGATTAATTGGACCCTTGCAATATCAACTGGTATCGCACACATTTCCATCCTTCCAAAGGCTACTTGACAAAGCTATTGCTGTAGAAAACAAGAGGAGTATATTTGGAGAGAAAAGAAAGGCTATCAACCAAGGGCCGGCTGGAAGTAGTTCCCGTCCTCGCTATACTACCACTCCCAATGCACCAACTAGTGGCAGTTCTGGACAACAAACTCAACAGACACCAACTGCTCCTCCAAAAGCAAGCACTCCAGGAGGAACCGTTGCTCCCAACACAACCGCCATCAGAACATGCTTCAAGTGTGGACAACCGGGACACTACGCCAACTACTGTCCCAACAAAGCTGCCTACACTACACCGGCTCCGATGAAACAAGGACAAGCCTCGGCAGGAAAGAGTCAGCCCCTATCTATCAACCGGGGATATGCCCATCATGCAGAAGTAGAAGCTGAACCCGGTGAACTTGAAATTCAAATTCAAGAAGAAGAGCCAGTTGGAGATGAAGTAGTCGGTGAAGAAGTCAACGAGCAACAAGAATAAAGATATAAACATAGATATAGATACATATATATATATATTTTACTATTTGTAAGACCTAAATATTAGTTTAGCCAGTGGTAGTATTTTACTATTTTAGTAATAATAATAAGGTCCATTTGACCCTGTGTTTTGCTAATAAGATATGCATCATGCCGAGATTTTTGTTTATGCATATGCGTTGAATCAATATGAACATGCACCTTTTTTTTTTCTTACAAATCTCGAGGACGAGATTATTTTTAAGGGGGGTAGGATTTGTAACACCCAAAATTCTGAAGTTGGAATTGATAGAAGAAATCTGAGCAAAATACCATTGATAAATAATTCAACTTTATAATTCACCCTTTTTAAAGGTAAAATACCCATAATAAAATAAATAAAGAAACACTATGTAGAAATTGTGCATCATGTGAAAGTTTAAACTTGTGCATAAATTTGAAATCTAGAATTTAAAACTTGGTTTGATTTGAATTGGAATTAGGGTTTGAAATAAGAGAAGGGAAGAACTAAGAAAAATACTACATAAAATAAAATAAAAATCAGAATAAACATCCTTCACACTTATATTATTAAATTATACCTTTCAAACTGAGGACAAGTTATTCACAAAGTTTGAATTTAAACTTGAACTCAAATTGGATTTGAAATTGGAGAAAAGAAAATACAAAATAAAAAGAAAAAGGAGAAAAACTTAACTGGGCCACCAACCTGGTATTTGGCCCACTCCAGCTTTTACCTCGCGCGGCCCAAGCACCAGGAGAACCAGGCGCCGACATGGAGGGCCCACGGGCCAGCCACCTGCGATCTCTAGCTTCGCACCGGTCACTTACGGGCGGGTCCCACATGCAGCCTCCCACGCGCGCGCTCGCTTACCTTTCCCTTTCGCTGACCGCGGGGCCCGCTTTGTCAGCCGTCGTCTTCCCGGACTCCGCGGCCGAGCTCAACGGAATTGTGTGCGAGATTCTCGCCGGCCACCCATCGGAGACCGTGAATCAATCCCCGAACCAACCGGCCGAGATCCTCGTCGCCTGCCTGCCCTATTTAAGCACCGATCGAGGCATTTGCCCTCACCACAAGTCAACCGTGAAGCTCCCAGTGCCGCCGCCGGTGAACTCCCTCGGTGAGGGAGGTTTTGCTTCGGTGCGTGTCCAGGGGTGATCGTAATCGTCCGGGGAGTCTGTCCGCGCCTTCAATTTGGAACCGCGTGGCCTTGGGGTGGCTCGAATTGCTCACCGTCGTTCGAGCACCGCCGCGGTCCGCCCCTCTCCGTGGCCAGCTCCCTCCACTGCCCTCCATCCGCGGTACATGCTCTAATCGTGTTCGCCATCATTCCCTCTTGGTGTAGCACCGGTTAATTTGGGGATTTGTGGCGTTCGGGCGCGGATTTGGTTTGCTCCGGCGAGGTCGCGGCCGTCGATTCGGGCGGCGCCGCCGCAGGTGTGCTCGGGGTGATGACGATGGCGTTGGGCCGTTGGATCTAGTATGTGCGGCTGAGATTAGATCAGGCGATACCCTTTCGCGTGGATGATCTGGGCCGCTGATCTGCTAATAGACGAACCCGGTTGGATCTCGTTTCATAAAATCGTGATCGTAGGATTTGGATCCTGCGGCTATCAGCGCGTACCGGTTCGCGGGGCTCGGGTTATAATCTGGGTCGTTGATAACGGATCGGACGGCTCATAATAGATCTTACCCTTTCGGCCATGCCATTATGCAAAAGAGACCCCGACCTTTTAAGAAAACAACCCGCCGTCCTGGGACCCTGTTCCCAGTGTCTTGGAAAACTTGCACCGAACCCCCTGTGCTTCCCAGTAATTGAGGCCCAGTCCAGTGCAGTATTAAAATGATTAAATGAATTAGAAATTAGATTTTTAATACAAAAATAATTGCTAGAACTTAGATAATTCATAGAAAATTTATTTTTACTCCAAATTGAACCATTCCAGTTTATAAAACTTTGTAATAATATTCTTCATCATTTAGTGTCTCTGTTTCGACATGAACTCTGTCAGGAAATTTATTTATCATTTAATCATATTTTAATCACATTAAACCTTAGGAAAATCATAACTTGAATTCTACAACTCCAAAATTTATAATTCTTTTTCCTGTGATCTTATTTTAATATGTAGATTATTAATATGTATTTTGGCATATATGTTTGGTGTAATGTTAATTTTGCCTATACACTGTTTGTTTGTATTGCTACGACTAGTGCGAGGTCACGAGTCACCTGAAGATCATCCTGGTACCTGGAATCTCAAGGCCCAGGCAAGTTGTGCCCTTGATCACTTCTTTTTACCCAGCCATGTTCTGATTAATCATAATGATCTGCATAGGTTAATTTTGATGGGACCCAATAGGTTACCCTAGTTTGTCTATCTTAATACCTTGTTCACCACTGATCTTTCTGGGTAGTACTTGCTAGTGCTATATGTGGTTTTGGGTATGGAGATACACTATTCATGATTACACTTTTTGTTATCAGTTGTTATTTAATGTTCATGTTAAGATCATTATGTTAATTGGAACATGGAGCGACCACCCGGGAAAACAGTGCTACCACAAGGGTGGTATGGGACGCCCTTGGCTGATTAATTAGGAAAGCTAGTGGAAGACTACCTTACCCGAAAGGGGCAAGGGCAGTAGGGGAGAGGTCAGTGTAGGGAGGCCCTCGGGAGGATTTTGCTGCGATGGCGGTCCTGCAAGGGATTCCTGCACTGGATCTTCCTATAAACTGTAGCGGGTTTTCTGAAGCTAGTGGAACTTTGTAAAGGCCTCGTAGTGTTACCCTGCCTCGCCTCCTCGGTAGAGGTGTATGGGAAGTCGCGATCCCTTGGCAGATGGGTAACATGACTTGTGGGTAAAGATGCGCAACCTCTGCAGAGTGTAAAACTGGTATACTAGCCGTGCTCACGGTCAAGAGCAGCTCGGACCCTCACATGATTAAATTATGGAACTTAAATTCAATTTGTCATATGCATTGCATTGCAGGTGATGTTGTTATTACTTCTGTTCTACTATTTAACTGGGTTGGTATTTACTTACACTTAGTAACTGCTAATAAAATTTTGACCAACTTTAAAAGCAATGCTCAGCTCTAACCATCTTCTTTGGTAAGCCTTACACTTCACGTGAGCTCCCACCTTTGGCGAGTTCATGCACATTATTCCCCACAACTTGTTGAGCGATGAACGTATGTGAGCTCACTCTTGCTGTCTCACACACACCACAGGTCAAGACCAGGTACTGCAGGATGATGCTCATGGAGGATGCCGTGATGAGTTCGTGAGTGGTCTAGGTCGTCGTCTCCCAGTCAACTTTGGGTTGCTGGACCGTTGTCTCCTTATAATGTAATTATTTATTTTGTATAGACCTCCTGTTATATGTAAAGATGTGACATTCGATCCTGTGCCACTATACATCATATGTTTGAGACTTGGTCCCAGCATACCTGGTGTTTATGTTAACCCCGGGTTTTGGATCCCTAAAATCCGGGTGTTACAAGTTCATGTAGTGTAAGGCTGATCAATGAAATAAAGGCTGGAGCTGAGCATTGCTTTTATAAGTTGGTCCAACTTTTATTAGCAATTACTAGGTGTTAGTAAATACCAAACCTTAATAATAATAAAGAAAAGTAATAGTAAAATAATCCCAAATGCGATGCAAATGTCAAATTAAATTTAAGTTCCATAAATTAATCATGTGAGGGTCCGAGCCGCTCATTACCGTGAGCACGGCTAGTATACCAGTTTTACACTCTGCAGAGGTTGCGCATCTTTACCCACAAGTCATGTTACCCATCTGCCAAGAGACGGCCAATCCCATACACCTCTACCGAGGAGGCGAGGCAGGGCAACACTACAAGGCCTTTACAAAGTTCCACTAGCTTTAGAAATCCCGCTACAGTTTATAGGAAGCTCCAGTGCAGGGTTCTTGCCTGACCGCCATCGCAGCAAAATCAACCAAGGACCTCCCTACACTGACCACTCCCCTACTGCCCTTGTCCCTTTCGGGTAAGGAAGACCTCCACTAGCTTTCCTAGTTAATCAGCCAAGGGCGTCCCATTAAACCCTTGTGGTAGCACTGTTTTCCCGGGTGGTCGCTCCATGTTCCCATTAATTTAATGATCTTAACGTGAACAGTAATAATGACAAGATAATAACAGGATAATCTTGTGTAGTGTAACTCCATACCCAATCCACATAAAGCAATAGCAAGTACTACCCAAAAATATTTCAGGGGTGAACAAGGTATAGAGGTAATCAAAACTGGGGTAACATAAAGGATCCCATCAAAATTAACCTATGCAGATCATTAAAATTAATAAGAACATGGCTGGGAAAGTAAGTGATCAAGGGCACAACTTGCCTTCAATGAGCTCCTGCTCAGCTACTTCTACTTGTTGAACCTCAGGATCCAAAGTGGCTTGCTCGTCTACTCACATCAACACAATACATACATAGTATAGCATAAATTAACATCACATCAAACATGCAAATAAAATACACAGTAAAAATCTACACATTAAAATGAGATCATAGGAACTAGAATCACTAAATTTGGAGTTATATATTTTAAGATATGAGTTTTCCAAGGTTTTATGTATTTAATATAGGATTAAGTGATAGATATATTTTAAATTGTTTTTCATGTCAAAACAGAGGCACTAAGTGATAAATAATGATATTACAAAAATTTAGAAACTGAAATGGTTCAATTTGGAGTTAATATGAATTTTCTATGGATTATACAATTCCTAGCATTTATTTTCATATTAAAATCTATTTTCTAATTAATTTATTCGATTTACAACAGGCTCTGGACTGGGCGCCTATTTCTGGAAACGTCAGGGGCTCGGGGTAAAAGTTCATAAGACTCAGGGCACAGTTCCACTCGACGGCGGGTTCTATTCCAAGGGAACCTAGGGTCTCTTATGCTAAAGTGCCCGACCGAAGGGGTATCGGATGCGTACAGCCATTCAGATTACAATCAACGGCCTGTATTTTATAGCAAGCTACACGTTACACATGCGCTCGGATCACGATCCTGCGATCCATAGAGCGCCACGTTCACATCCTATCCCAATCGTTCCCCTACGGATCTACGGTCACGATCAGTTCACGCGATGGATGACTCTATGAGTTGATCTGGTCCGCTCACCCCGAAAGGATAACCTAGGATCTAATCAGGACCGTCCCTAAAACAATCAACGGCCCATGTTTGTTCTTCCCTACCCACGCGGCCGATAGGCGACAGAACTCGCCATCACGGCGGAGCTCGCCGGCGAGCTCCCCAATCTCGGCACAAATGTGGCCCTACGCATCGCGGAATGGGTGCTATCCCAAATCAAGGGTTTGGCGGAGACAGGGGAGGGGTCATTACCGTGAGCGGTGTCGCGACGGCGGCTAACCACGAGCGACGGCGGAACACGTTGGTACGGCAAGAAATTGGCGGCGATCTTGGTGGTTCGCCTTCTCGTGAAGGCTTCGGGCACCCTTCCTACAATGCGACGAAGCTTACAGGCTCGCCAGCAAGGCCTCAACGGTGGCAACGACGAGCTTCAGCGGTAGCGGCACCCTCACTCTCCTCTCGGTTCTCTCCCTTGATGCGGTGGCAGTGGCCAAGAAGTTCTCGTGATTAGGGGTTAAAAGTCAGCGAGCTGCGCAGGGATTTATCCCCCCCCCGGGCGGAGGCCGGTTATCCAGCCCCGAGCGGGTCAGGCGCCCGCGGATTCTGCGCGCGCGTAGAAGAAATCGCGATTTCTGTTGAGGAAGAAGAGCAAGCTGCACAAGCGGGCCCACTTGTAAGCCACGCGGTAAGAAACAGAGAGCGAGGCGCCCCGACTGACGCGCAGGTCCGCGTGTCAGTGAGTGTCCCGCGCGCGCGTGTGGAAGGGTAGGAGTTGGGCCGCGTAGACGGTTTCTGGCTGTTGGGCCGAATGGGCAGCGCTCGGCCCAATCAATGCATAGTGCTATTTTTCATTTTCCTCTCCTATTTTCTTCCCTTTATTACCAAATTCTACTTTAAATTCAGATTTAATTCAAATCTTGTGCCAATTCATTCTCAAATCCTATTGTGAAATGAGAAATACCAATTTTAGAAGTATAATTACATTATTTATATTTTTGTATCATTCCTCTTCTTCTCATTTTTGAAAACCCTATTTATTTTTTTTAGTTTAGGGTTTGATTGAACTTCTAGTATTTATTATCTTATTACCCTTATTATTTTATTAATGCACAAACATATAACTCCAACATGAGGCATATTATTATTATTATTTTATTATTTGTTTTAATTCATCTCTAAATTTTTGTGTATGCTCTTTTTATGATGCAAATGAGGCACATAAAGTGAGGAGATATCTCTATTATTCTTTGTGTACAACTTGGAGTATTACAAATCCTACCCCCCTTAAAAATAATCTCGTCCTCGAGATTAGGAAGATCTAGGGAAAAGGTGAGGAAAATCTATACGAAGCTCTTCTTCTCTTTCCCAAGTTGCTTCGTCTTCACCGTGGTGACTCCATTGCACTTTGCACATCTTTATAACCTTATTTCTTGTAACTCGAGTCAATGTATCAAGAATCCTGATGGGGTACTCAGCATAAGTCAAATCTTCTTGAACACTAAGGTCTTCCATTGGTAATTGCTCTTCAGGTACCCTAAGATATTTCTTCAGCTGAGATACGTGGAAGACATCATGTACATCCGCAAGATGATCCGGTAACTCCAATTGATATGCAACCTCTCCCACTCGCTTTAAAATTAAGAAGGGTCCAATAAAGCGAGGGGACAACTTTCCTTTGACTTTGAATCTCCTCATACCCCGGAGTGGTGACACCTTCAAATAGACATAATCTCCCTCTTTAAACTCAAGCAGTCTTCTCCGGGTATCAGCATAACTTTTCTGCCTGGACTGTGCAGTTCTCAAATTCTCCCTTATTTGTTGAACTTGTTCCTCTGCTTCTTGTATAATCTCAGGCCCAAACAACTGCCTTTCACCAATTTGATCCCAATACAGTGGAGTCCTGCACTTTCTGCCATACAAAGCCTCAAACAGTGACATCTTCAAACTGGCCTGATAGCTATTATTATAAGAGAACTCTGCATACGGCAAACTCTTATCCCAACTTCCACCATGTTTAAGAGCACAAGCTCTCAACATATCTTCCAGCACTTGGTTGGTCCTCTCTGTCTGCCCATCAGTCTGTGGATGGTAAGCCGAACTAAAATTCAATCTCGTATCCAAGGACTCGTGCATCTTCTTCCAATACCGAGAGGTAAACTGTGATCCCCGGTCTGACACAATCTTCTTTGGCACACCATGTAGACATACAATCCGTGCCATGTACAACTCTGCTAACTTGGCTCCTGAATATGTGGTCTTTACTGGAATAAAGTGGGCTACTTTAGTTAGCCTGTCCACAATCACCCATATAGAATCATATCCAGCAGACGTGCGGGGTAATCCAACAATGAAGTCCATACCAATCTCTTCCCATTTCCACTCAGGTATCTTCAGTGGATGCAGTAGTCCGGCTGGCCTTTGGTGTTCAGCCTTAACTCTTTGGCACACATCGCACATAGCCACATGTGCAGCCACGTCTCTCTTCAGTTCATACCACCAATACTTTTGCTTCAAATTCTGATACATCTTAGTGCTCCCAGGGTGAATAGAATAAACCGAGTCATGTGCCTCCTTCAATATAGTTTCTCGAAGACTATCAATATCGGGAACACAGATCCGATTCTTGAACCATATAGTGCCTTGCTCATCCTCCGTGAACTCTGGGCCTCTACCCTCCGTTATCAGATCCTTGATCTCCTAAATCTTAGCATCACCAACCTGACCTTTACGAATTTCTTGCTCCAAGGTAGGTTCCAATTCAATGGTAACTCCTTCCGTATGTGTAACAATTCCCAGGTTGAGCCTCTCAAAATCTTTTGCTAATTCATCAGGTAGCTGGACAACGAAAGCAGAGTGAACATGCTCCTTCCGACTCAAGGCATCTGCAACCAAATTTGCCTTGCCTGGGTGATAGTGAATCTCCAAATCATAATCCTTAATGAGCTCCAACCAACGGCGTTGCCTAAGGTTGAGGTCCTTCTGAGTAAATATGTACTTCAAGCTCTTATGGTCCGTGTATACTTGGCACTTAGTTCCCATAATGTAGTGTCTCCAAATCTTAAGTGCATGCACAACGGCAGCAAGTTCCAAGTCATGAGTGGGGTAGTTCAGTTCATGCTTCCGCAACTGACG
This sequence comes from Zea luxurians, assembly GCA_029449295.1. Lineage (NCBI taxonomy): Eukaryota > Viridiplantae > Streptophyta > Magnoliopsida > Poales > Poaceae > Zea > Zea luxurians. The sequence goes on along the minus strand of JAOPSE010000033.1, from coordinate 292,728 downwards.
AGATGCATAGGCAATCACATGTCCTTCTTGCATGAGCACACATCCAAGTCCTTGGCCACATGCATCACAATAAATGTCAAATCCCTTCTGCAGATCTGGCATAATCAATACTGGCGGTGACATCAATCTCTCCTTCAATTTATCAAAGCTCTCTTGGCATTTCTCATCCCACTTGAATTCTCTTCCTTTCTCCAAAAGCGAGGTCATAGGCTTGGCAATTTTAGAGAACCCTTCAATAAATCTCCGATAATATCCTGCGAGTCCCATGAAACTCCGAATCTCAGTAACTGTAGTGGGCACTCTCCACTCCATTATCTCCTTCACTTTAGCAGGATCCACTGCTATTCCTCCATTAGAAATAATATGACCAAGGAATGACACCTTGTCAATCCAAAACTCGCACTTGCTGAACTTAGCGTAGAGTTGATTATCTCGTAACTTCTGTAGCACCAACCTTAGATGTTGTTCATGATCACTTTCATTCCTAGAATAGATCAGAATATCGTCGATAAACACCACGACGAATCTGTCCAAATACTCCATAAACACTTTGTTCATTAAATTCATGAAATAAGCCGGTGCATTGGTTTATCCAAATGAAATAACAGTAAACTCATATAATCCATATCGGGTTGAGAAAGCCGTCTTAGGAATATCTGATGGTCTAATCTTCATCTGATGATATCCCGATCGGAGATCAATCTTCGAGAATACCCTGGCTCCTCTCATCTTATCAAATAAATCCTCAATACGGGGTAATGGGTACTTGTTCTTCACCGTGACATCATTAAGTGATCTATAGTCCACGCACATTCGTTGCGATCCATCCTTCTTCTGTATGAATAACACCGGTGCTCCCCAAGGTGAGGAACTCGGACGAATGTACCCCGCCTCCTGTAACTCAGTTAACTGCTTCTTAAGTTCCTTCAACTCCTCTACGGACATCCTATATGGCCGTTTAGAAATAGGAGCGGTTCCAGGTAAGAGATCAATAACAAACTCAACTTCTCTATCAGGTGGCATCCCTGGTAACTCCTCTGGAAAGACATCCGGAAAATCTCTAACCACCCGGATGTTGTCACCAACAAACTCCTTAGGCATAAAGAACATTGCACGCATGGATGTGGAGGTTACTGCAATATTAACTTGAAATCTTTCTCCTTTAGTGGTAGTGAGCTCTACGGTACCCCTACCACATGCTATAACGGCCTTTGCCTTTCTTAGCCATGACATACCAAGGATTAGATCTATACTGCTTGACTCTAATATTATAGCAGTAGCTCCAAATTCTGTACCCATAATGGTCAATGTCAATCTACATGTCATTTGATTCGCCTCGACAGGCCCTTTAGGTGTAATTACTATCATTGGTTTTCTCATATTTAGCAGTGGTATTTCATTTGTGTTGGCATATCTAGCAGACATGAATGAATGTGTAGCACCAGAATCAAATAATATGGTTGCAGGAATTGCATTAACATAAAACATACCAAGTACGATGTCCCCACCATCCGGAGTAGCATCAACGCTGACTTGATTAACCTTGGCAATAGAATATCCCTTGCTAGATCCTGGAGTTTGCTGCCTGTTCTGAACTGGAGTAGTAGCAATCCTCTGTGGGCAGACATTTGCATAATGACCAGTCTTCCCACACTTGAAACAAGTAGTGCCTGGACTCTGTCCTGAAAACTTCGTCGGGGTGCCAGTGGGGGTAGCCTGTCGAGTAGGTGTCCGTGGAGACCCCTGTGGAGCATACTGGGCTGTACGTGGCCCTCCTGGTCGAGTCGGTGTACCCTGTGGTGGAACGTAGCGGGGACGAACACTGCTGCTACCCTGTCCCTGCGAGATAGCCTTCCTCTTCAAATCACCCAGTTAAACACGCTTGTGTTCAATAGCAAGAGCCTTATCCAATAGCCTCTGAAATGATGGAAAAGTGTGTGCAACCAGTGCATACTGCAAGGGTCCATTAAGTCCTTCAATAAAGTGCTCCTGCTTCCTCTCATCCTCAGCAACTTCCTCTGGAGCATATCTCGACAGCTAAATAAATTTGTCTCTGTACTCGCTGACTGACATGTTACCTTGCTTCAATGACAGAAACTCCTTCTTCTTGATCTTTATCATACCAGCTGGAATATGGTAGTTCCTGAATTGTGTACTAAACTCTGCCCAAGTAATAGTATCAGCAGCATCGTGGGCAGCAGTATAAGAATCCCACCAGTCAGCAGCAGGACCCGTCAGACGACCTGAGGCATAGAGAACTTTCTCCCGGTCTGAGCATTGGGCGATGTTGAGCATCTTTTCAATTGCTTTTAGCCAATCATCTGCATCAAGTGGATCTGGCGAGCTGGCGAAGGTCGGTGGCTTATGGCTCATAATTCCCGGTGCTTATCACGAGGTGGAACTGGTGGTGGTGGTGGAGGCAATGGCACTTGTTGCTGCTGCTGCTGTTGTTGAAGTTGTTGTCGCAGCTGCTATTGTTGCGCCCTTCTCTCCTGGCGTATCTCCTCTCGCTCCTGGCGCAACTCCTGTCGTATATCTTCTCTTTCCTGACACATTTCCTGGCGTTCTTGCTGCATCTGGGCACGCATATCAGCCATAGTGTCCTCCATTTGCTGCATCACCGCCATCTGAGCAGCAACCAGTGGGTCAACTCCGCCTGGTGGAGGATTAGGAGGATTCATCTCTGCTGGCTATGGCTGAGGTTGTCTGTATATCCTTCGAGTGTGTCGATTAGGAAGCAAATCAATTCCACCACCCCTCTTGGTATTGACCATCTGAGTTAGATACATATGGTAAGAGAGAGCAGTAGACAAGGCAGTAATTACAAATCATGTTACTTTGGGGGATTTATTAGCTAAGCAGTTTAATGTTTTACCTACCATAGCTAATTTATTACCTTATGCTGGCACATACTAAGATGTCCATATATAATATTTCAATCAATCAAAGAAGCAAATCAGGCATTGATCATCAGAACAATCAACCAACATTTTTAATAGAGAAAATAGTTTTAATTTTGTCTTAGGCTTTCTATCTCTTAAAAATGTCATAGGGGTAGGGATTCCAAGGTGTGAGACCCATCTTGTCTAAGAGTAGAATAGTAGAAGGTGAGACAGGATCACGATGAGTGTAGAAAGAATCAGAGTAAGGTAAGTGTAGAATGAATCAGAATAAGATAAGTAGGTAAGGGTTTTGTCCATTTCTATCTAGGTTTCGTCCTACAGTCAACATTCCTCTGATACCACTTCTGTAACACCCGGCTTTAAAGGGACAAACCGGGTGCATCTCATACATGCGCCAAGAAGACAACATATATAATAACAGAGTGTATAGAGATAAATGTCATAAAACATCAGAGTATTTATTACATAGCGGAAGCCTTATTACAAAATAAAGGAATAACCGTAAAACGAACTAAGGATCGTTGGCGCCAATGTCAACTGAGTAACGCCACCTAGATCAAGTCGAATGCCTCAGTGTTAGGCGGCTCCTCCTCGACCACCTGTTCTTCTCCTGTGGGGGAGGTGTGAGACAGCAAGAGTGAGCTCACATACGTTCATAGCTCAACAAGTCGTGGGGAATAATGTGGCATGAACTCACCAAAGGTGGGAGTTCATGTAGTGTAAGGTTGATCAATGAAATAAAGGCTGGAGCTGAGCATTGCTTTTATAAGTTGGTCCAACTTTTATTAGCAATTACTTGGTGTAAGTAAATACCAAACCTTAATAATAATAAAGAAAAGTAATAGTAAAATAATCCCAAATGCGATGCAAATGTCAAATTAAATTTAAGTTCCATAAATTAATCATGTGAGGGTCCGAGCCGCTCATGACCGTGAGCACGGCTAGTATACCAGTTTTACACTCTGCAGAGGTTGCGCATCTTTACCCACAAATCATGTTACCAATCTGCCAAGAGACGGCCAATCCCATACACCTCTACCGAGGAGGCGAGGCAGGGCAACACTACGAGGTCTTTACAAAGTTCCACTAGCTTCAGAAATCCCGCTACAGTTTATAGGAAGCTCCAGTGCAGGGTTCTTGCCTGACCGCCATCGCAGCAAAATCAACCAAGGACCTCCCTACACTGACCACTCCCCTACTGCCCTTGTCCCTTTCGGGTAAGGAAGACCTCCACTAGCTTTCCTAGTTAATCAGCCAAGGGCGTCCCATTAAACCCTTGTGGTAGCACTGTATTCCCGGGTGGTCGCTCCATGTTCCCATTAATTTAATGATCTTAACATGAACAGTAATAATGACAAGATAATAACAGGATAATCATGTGTAGTGTAGCTCCATACCCAATCCACATAAAGCAATAGCAAGTACTACCCAAAAATATTTCAGGGGTGAACAAGGTATAGAGGTAATCAAAACTGGGGTAACATAAAGGATCCCATCAAAATTAACCTATGCAGATCATTAAAATTAATAAGAACATGGCTGGGAAAGTAAGTGATCAAGGGCACAACTTGCCTTCAATGAGCTCCTGCTCAGCTACTTCTACTTGTTGAACCTCAGGATCCACAGTGGCTTGCTCGTCTACTCGCATCAACACAATACATACATAGTATAGCATAAATTAACATCACATCAAACATGCAAATAAAATACACAGTAAAAATCTACACATTAAAGTGAGATCATAGGAACTGGAATCACTAAATTTGGAGTTATATATTTTAAGATATGAATTTTCCAAGGTTTTATGTATTTAATATAGGATTAAGTGATAGATATATTTTAAATTGTCTTTCATGTCAAAACAGAGGCACTAAGTGATAAATAATGATATTACAAAAATTTAGAAACTGAAATGGTTCAATTTGGAGTTAATATGAATTTTCTATAGATTATACAATTCCTAGCATTTATTTTCATATTAAAATCTTTTTTCTAATTAATTTATTCGATTTACAACAGGCTCTGGACTGGGCGCCTATTTCTGAAAACGTCAGGGGCTCGGGGTAAAAGTTCATAAGACTCAGGGCACAGTTCCACTGGACGGCGGGTTCTATTCCAAGGGAACCTAGGGTCTCTTATGCTAAAGTGCCCGACCGAAGGGGTATCCGATGCGTACAGCCGTTCAGATTACAATCAACGGCCTGGATTTTATAGCAAGCTACACGTTACGCATGCGCTCGGATCACGATCCTGCGATCCACAGAGCGCCACGTACACACCCTATCCCAATCGTTCCCTACGGATCTACGGTCACGATCAGTTCACGCGATGGATGACTCTATGAGTTGATCTGGTCCGCTCATCCTGAAAGGGTAACCTAGGATCTAATCAGGACCGTCCCTAAAACAATCAACGGCCCATGTTTGTTCTTCCCTACCCACGCGGCCGGTAGGCGACAGAACTCGCCATCACGGCAGAGCTCGCCGGCGAGCTCCCCAATCTCGGCACAAACGTGGCCCTACGCATCGCGGAATGGGTGCTATCCCAAATCAAGGGTTTGGTGGAGACAGGGGAGGGGTCATTACCGTGAGCGGTGTCGCGACGGCGGCTAACCACGAGCGACGGCGAAACATGTTGGTAGGGCAAGAAATTGGCGGCGATCTTGGTGGTTCGCCTTCTCGTGAAGGCTTCGGGCACCCTTCCTACAACGCGACGAAGCTTACAGGCTCGCCAGCAAGGCCTCAACGGTGGCAACGGCGAGCTTCAGCAGTAGCGGCACCCTCACTCTCCTCTCGGTTCTCTCCCTTGATGCCGGTGGCAGTGGCCAAGAAGTTCTCGTGATTAGGGGTTAAAAGTCAGCGAGCTGCGCAGGGATTTATCCCCCCCCGGGTGGAGGCCTGTTATCCAGCCCCGAGCGGGTCAGGCGCCCGCGGATTCCGCGCGCGCGTAGAAGAAATCGCGATTTCTGTTGAGGAAGAAGAGCAAGCTGCACAAGCGGGCCCACATGAAAGCCATGCGGTAAGAAACAGAGAGCGAGGCACCCCGGCTGACGCGCGGGTCCGCGTGTCAGTGAGTGTCCCGCGCGCGCGTGTGGAAGGTAGGAGTTGGGCCGTATAGACGGTTTCTGGCTGTTGGGCCGAATGGGCAGCGCTCGGCCCAATCAATGCATAGTGCTATTTTTCATTTTCCTCTCCTATTTTCTTCCCTTTATTACCAAATTCTACTTTAAATTCAGATTTAATTTAAATCTTGTGCCAATTCATTCTCAAATCCTATTGTGAAATGAGAAATACCAATTTTAGAAGTATAAATACATTATTTATATTTTTGTATCATTCCTCTTCTTCTTATTTTTGAAAACCCTATTTTTTTAGTTTAGGGTTTGATTGAACTTCTAGTATTTATTATCTTATTACCCTTATTATTTTATTAATGCACAAACATATAACTCCAACATGAGGCATATTATTATTATTATTTTATTATTTGTTTTAATTCATCTCTAAATTTTTGTGTATGCTCTTTTTATGATGCAAATGAGGCACATAAAGTGAGGAGATATCTCTATTATTCTTTGTGTACAACTTGGAGTATTACAAAGCCTGGACAATATTTTATGATGGGTCCTAGGGAACCTTCGGTGCACCATCAAAAATCAAAACCTGCTATGTAGCAAGATTGGACTTCAACTGCACAAATAATATTGCAGAGTACGAAGCCCTTCTCGTGGGGCTTTGAAAGCTTAAGGCAATGGGGATAAGAAGGAAATACTAAAATCTGACACACATGTCATCTCAAGTCACATTGACAAAAGTAGTAAAGCAAGGGACCCGAAGCTAGAAAAATATCTGGATGCAGTTCGAAGGATGGAAGCCTCTTTTGAAGGTTTCTTTGTAAAAAACATCAAGAGAGGAGAAAACAAGCACATAGATTTGCTAGCTAAATCAGCGGCACAGGGGCTTCCGCTACCTTCGGAGGTATTCTTCAAACAATAAAAGTACCTTCGGTCGAGCTCATGGAAAGAGCGGTGCTTACAATCTCACCAGTGCACAGTGAAGATTGGAAGACTAAGATTGTATCTTTCCTCCAAGGCAATTGTAAAGCCCAAAATTGGTAGGAGAAAAAAAAATAATGATGATGAAATAAATAAATGAATATATTTAAGATAGTGTTTCTAGAATATTTGAAACCTTGGGAATTTAGTTGAATTCTCCAAGGTTTTGAATTAAAATATCTTTTCATAAATTTTTCTTGTTACCTTTGAATTTACATCTCCTAAAATAAATGTTTTTCTCATAAAAGATTCTAATATGAATTAATTTATCCTTTCTTAAACTATATATATTTAAGACCTAATCTCTAAAGTATTAAGTTAACTATCTCTTAATAAAAAAATTACATTAGGTTAAACCAATTATGTGAAAATATATTGAACTAATTGCACTTCTAAATCTAGTTATGTATTTAAAACTATTCTCTTAAATAAATAATATGGTGAAGTTATTTTATATGCATTATTACTTTCATGGATTATATACGTACAAGCCTTTATCTAAATGAATATATATATAACTTTGCATAGAATGTTGGACTTTTTTTGAAAGTTCAAACAAAAATCTAAATTGAGATTTGAATTTCAGAAAATGGAAAAGAAAGAGAAAGGAAAAAAAGAAACTAGTCCGCTCGCCCTCCCTTCCCTGGCCTCACCCTCGTTTGGGCCCAGCGGGTGCTTTGTTTTTATTTTTTTCCTTTTTCTATTTATTTATTCACAAAGCTGCACGTATATATCATCATGCAAATTAGTCGTGTTGACGTCTGCATTTCCTTCACGTATTCATTACGAACTGGTCATAGGATCGTAACAGAAGCCATAAAACGTGGAGTCTGTTGCAACCACCCCATGCGAGCGCCAACGCAATTCCCTTAGCTTCGGCCTTCGGTCTATATATGCTTGAGCCCCGCCCCTTAGCCATAGCTGCACGTAGAGAGCCGCCATTACCACAAGTGCAGGGAGAAGGCCACCAGACCTCGACGCTTGGAGCACCACCAAAGTTCGACGACGTCGCCATGTCTGCTGACCCGAGGCATCACCAGCACGTGCTGCCTCAAGGTATGAGAGTGAGTGTGGTCATTTCAGTTGATCTGGTATCTCTACATTCCGCAAGGACTCATCGGAGTCAGCTACGTGTACTCCGTGAGTCACAACAAGCCATCGAGGAGATAGAAGAGGAAAAAGAGAAGGTAGAAGATGGTCAGACCTAGATCCCATATATTAGGTCTATTTATCCTATAATTGTTTTTGTGATCCCGATCTAACCACATCAAATCATGTCATGTTACCTATTTCTGTGCAACCCTACTATTTTTTAAACATATGCTATATTTTGCGTTAGAAGTCTGATTTATTCTATTCAAATTACGTTAGGTTAGGTTCGTATTAATTTTTCCTACATAATAATAATATTGTTTTAATTATGAGACGTGTTTTAAACTAATTGTTTAACCAATGGTTATTAAAATGGCTTTTAAATTAAAACTAATTTTAAATTTTAATCTGTGTTTTCTATAAATTATTGTTAAAGTGATTAATATTTAGATTTAATATTTGCTTAGTTTAAAACATGATATCATTTAGATCCCATCTATTAGATTTATTATGCCTAAAATATCATTTTATCCATTAATTATTTATTATAACTCGGATTTTAGTGATTCTTGAACCCACGATCTTGTAGCAGCGCGTAGCTTATTATTATGCAGTTTGTTCTTATGTTTGGTGTGATGTTAATTTTGCCTATATCATGTCTGTTTTATTGCTACGAATAGCAGTGAGGTTACGAGTCACTTGAAGAGCAAGTTGGTACCTGGAATCTCAAGTCCCAGTCAAGTTGTGCCCTTGATCACATTTATTTACCTAATAATGTTCTTTATAATCACTTATTCCTGCATAGGTTTAATTTTAATGGGACCCAATAGGTCACCCTAGTCTGTTTATCTTTTACCTTGTTCACCCCTAAATCATTGGGTAGTTTATGCTATTGCTCTATATGGTTTTGGGATTAATACTATATTATGTCCATGTTCCAATTACCCTGTTATTTTATTTATGTTCATGTCAAGATCATTATATTTTTAATTGGAACATGGAGCTTAACTTGAGAAACACGTGCCACCATAAGGGTGGAATGGGACGCCCTTGGCTGACTAATTAGGAAAGCTAGTGGAAGACTACCTTACCCGAAAGGGACAAGGGCAGTAGGGGAGTTGCATGCAGGGAGGTTCTCGGGTTGATTTTGCTGCGATGGCGGTCCGACCAGGGATTCTTGCAAGTGCTCTTCCCATAAACTGTAGCGGGTTTTCAGAAGCTAGTGGAACTTTGTAAGGGCCTCATAGTGGATCCCTAGCCATTCACCTTGGTAGTGTCTAAGGGTCTAGCTAACCCTGGCGACATGGGATACACGACTTGTGGGTAAAGGGTACAACACCTGTAGAGTGTAAAACTGGTATACTAGCCGAGCTCACGGTCAAGAGCAGCTCAGGACTCTCGCATGATTAAATTATTGAACTAAATTCAATTTGTCATTTGCATTGCATGGAATTTATTATTAATTTTGTTCTAATATTATTATGGTTTGGTATTTACTTACATCTAGTAATTGCTAATAAAATTGTGACCAACCTTAAAAGCAATGCTCCGCTTTAACCAATCTCTTTGGTAAGCCTTACACTTCACATGAGCTCCCACCTTTGGTGAGTTCATGTACATTATTCCCCACAACTTGTTGAGCTATGAACGTATGTGAGCTCACCCTTGCTGTCTCACACCCCCATAGGTCAAGAACAGGTACCGCAGGATGAGGCGCATGGTGGATGCTGCGATGTGTTCGTGAGAGGTCTAGGTCGTCGTCTCCCAGTCAACTTTGGGTTGCTGGATCGTTGTCTTCTTACGATGTAGTTATTTATTTATTTTGTACAAAACTCCTATTGTATAATAAAGTTGTGACATTCGTTTCTGTACCACTATTCATCATATGTGTGAGACTTGGTCCTAGCACACCTGGTGTTTATCTTCACGTCTGGGTCTCTAAAACCCGAGTGTGACAGCAATTGTCTTTTGGATGATGAAGCTTACAATAAAAGAATGGAAGCAAGAGTACGACCATATGTAATTATAGAAAGGGAGTTATACAAACAGGGAGTCTGCTCTCTATTGCTCAAATGCTTGTCCAGAACCGAAGGTCAAGAATTGATGAAGGAAATACATGCAGGATTGTGTGGAGCTCATATTGGGTCTAGGCTTCTACTGTGGAAGGTTTTCAGATAAGGATTTTAATGGCCGAAGGCAGCTTCGGATGCAGCAGATTTGGTTCAAAAATGTGAAAATTTCCAAAGATGCGCCAGAGACCAGAAACAACATTCATCTTTAACCCAGCAAATATAGCCTACTTGGCCACTGCAAACGTGGGGTTTGGATTTGTTAGGATCACTTCCACCAGCACAAGGCAACTTGAAATATGTTGTGGTGTCAGTGGAGTACTTCTCTAAGTGGATCGAAGCAAAGCTCTTAGCTACAATAACTTCGACCACAATACATAAATTCTTTTAGCAAAATATTGTTTGCCGCTTCGGCGTGCCGAAGGCTATCACGGTTGACAACGGAACTCAATTCGATGCTGAAACATTCAAAACCTTTTGTGGCCGATTGGTACAAAAATACACTTTGCATCCGTGAGACTTCCGGAGCCAAATGGACTGGTAGAAAGAGCAAACAGAATTATAATAACAGGAACAATGAAGTCAATCTTCAACCAACCCAAAGGAAAGTGGCTAGACGAATTAATAAAGGTGGTGTGGAATCACAACGCTGTCGTTTCAAGGTCAACAGGCTTTACTCCATTCAAGCTTCTGTTTGGTGACAAAGCAATAACACTGGAAGAAGCAAGAAGGGGCTCAATAAGGACCTTTACTTCGACAGAAGATGAAGAGGGTTACAAAATAACAAAAGACACCATAGAAGGGACCAGGCTCCAAGCAGTAGACCACATTAATAAGTACTAGGCTGAAACAATCAAATGGCGCGACCGTAAGGTAAAACTGAAGAACATCAAGTCAGGACATTTGGTGCTTCATAGAGTGGCCAACCCAGATACAGTGGGGAAGCTTCAGCTCAAGTGGGAAGGTCCCTTCTTGGTGGTATCTTCGTCGAGACCTGGATCTTATAGGTTGAAAGACATGGATGGCAATGACATACCAATGTCTTGGAATGCGGATGAGCTTCGAAGATATTATGTGTAAACTATGTAATTTTCCTATTTTTTCCTATGATACCCTTTTCCTTTCAAGAGGGGAGAAAGGTTTTTAATGGGGCTATATGTTGTAATTTTCATTTTTTGTGTAGACTGTGCAATACAAGGGCTAAATTCCCCCACATGTAAAATGTAAAATATGGGAATACATCACCTAGTATAAAAGCCATGAAGAAGCTCAAAAGTCGTCCCTAAGGGGATGCAGAGCTAAGATGTCACCTAAGAGGTGAAGAAGCTCCAAAGTCGTTCCTAAAGGGACGCAGAGTAAGTTACGAAGCTCCAAAGTCATTCCTAAGGGAATGCAGAGCTAAAATACCACCTTAATCAAAGATGAAGAAGCTCCAAAGTCGTTCCTAAGGGGATGCAGAGCTTAAATTCCACCTAAGTAAAAGGTGAAGAGACTCAAAAGTCGTTCCTAAGGGGATGCAGAGTCTGGGTGTGTTTTTGGCATACAATTGCATATTTCATCACATCATATTTTGCATTCATACAGACATACATTAGACATTCGTAGGCTCATCATCATGGCATAAAGCATAGACATTAATGGGAAAAACAGGAGATGCCTGTCTTCGATGAGAAAATGTTTCAGAGATGCTTCGTATCAAATGAAACTTCATTGTATACGAAGATGCTCCATCTCAAATGAAATCTGGTTGCATATGAAAATGCTTCGATGTGAACAAAAAGAAGGGAAGGTGTTTTTTGCCTTCGGCTCTGTTGGGGACTTGTTCTCAAATGCTATGAGTTAAGAGCAAGGCAACATAAAAAAATGCTAAGTATTAAAGTCCTTCGTCCTTCGAAGCATTATTTCCCTTGGGATATAATGATTTTCGGACGAAGGTTATGAAGGGCATACCTTCATAAACACAACATATAATAATGAAGAAAGAAGCATGTAAAATATAAAAGATAACGTAAACAATTATGTATAATCTTCAACTCATTTTTTTATATTATTGTTATTATGGAAAAATAGAAATGATATCCAGTAACAAATGTACCTTCGGCTTGAAGGAAGATGTAAGTACAAGCGTGACGCAAAAGTAAAATGCCAAGTCAGCGTGAACAGTACGGGGGCACTGTTCACCTATTTATAGGCATGGGACACAGTGCATGTAAAATTACACCCAAGCCCTTTACATTTGGTAGTGATTCTATAGTAATCCACCGAGGTCTAAATAATATTTTCATCTTTAAGTCGGTTTCCTTTTCTGCTATCATGCCGAAGCTTTCCCACTCACAGCTTCGGCGCTGTATCACCCTTCGTATTCTTCTCCCACTGTGATACCGATTCGAGTCCGAAGATACCTGTTCACACATTATACTCCGGAAACACTGTTAAATCATATTTTTGAGGACCTTCGAAAGCCGAAGGCCCCCAACAGTAGCCCCTCGCAATATTAATTTGTTAGAACAATAAATTTAGATTGTGACATGGACGAAGGCTTTAAGCCGAAGGTCCGAAAAACACCTTCCCTTTGCTAGAATAGCAACATTCACTGACAAGCAGGGCCCTCCAATTTTCAATGCGTTGGGCATATAAATAAGAGCATACCACAAACTTATTTGGTATGCTTTCTTGTCGTCTGCTCTTGCTTACTCAACTTTTAGCTCTTGCGCACCAACTGCTTGACTTTTTAAGTTTTTAAGCTTCGGCTCTAAAAACAGTTTTTAGCATTTTTGAAGATGTCTGAAGGTAAAAAGGCTGCTGCCGAGATGAAGCTGAATCTTTCTGAAGAGAAAAACCTGGGGTTTCTTGAAGCCATGTCGAAGACCAATACAGAAAAAATCACCAAAGAGATTTTAGAAGGTTTATCTGAAGATACTGATGACAGCGACAGTTATGATGTGGATAGTGGTGGTGAAGACTCCGAAGATCGCCCTTGGCGACCAAGCCATGCGGTTTTCGGCAAATCAAGTATCAAAGAAAATCATCTTGTCAACATGAGGGAAAGATATTTCCGGGACTTGTCCATTGTGAGGGCCGACGAAGGAGAGAAGACTTGTCCGACTCCTGTGGAAAATGAAGTCGTAGTGTTCCGAAGCTTTTTGAAAACTGGACTACGATTTCCCCTGAGCAGGTTTGTCGTAGAGGTGCTGAAAATATTTGAAATTTATCTTCACCAACTTACCCCCGAAGCAATCATAAGGATGAATATCTTCGTGTGAGTGGTGAGAAGCCAAGGTCTAGAACCGGATGCGAAAAGTTTCTGCAACATACACGAATTGTTATACGAGACAAAGCCCTGGGGTAAGGAACAGTATCACAATAATTTCGGCTGCTACAGCTTCGTCGCTCGGTCTGGGTCAAGCTGCCCCGTGCCAACCTTTCGGAAGAAATGGCCCGGCGACTGGATGACAGAATGGTTTTATGTGAAGAATGACCTGAAAACACGGGACGATATTAAAGGTATAATTATGCGCCCTATTTGGCAACGCTTCGGCCTGCGGAAGCCGAAGGTTGAAATGAATGAAGCTACCGAAGAATGCCAGAGAGCCTTCAGAGTTATTTGCTCTTTTATTGGAACGAGGGACTTGGTCCAAGAGCATATTGCCTTCAGAGTATGGCCGCTCGCGGAAAAGTGGGAAATGCTGCAAGAGACCATAAAGGAGGCTGACGAAGGTGGACTTATTAGGCTGAAGTATACTTTCAAATTTGGAGATAAATTCATTGAGCCAGATGATGACTGGCTAAAAAGTATTGAAAATTTAAGTGATGAACTACTTGGGGTTTACTCAAAGGCCGAAGATACTGCATTGTCAGCAGCCTTCGGAGGCCGAAAAAAGAAAAGACTGAACCGAGTGTTTGACGCAATTGGGTTCATGTACCCCGACTACCACTATCCAGCGCGGGGCCAAAAAAGAAAGAATGCAGCTTCTGCACAGGAAACAGCTTCAGCCGCTCCCAGCGAGCCAGCGCCGAAGAGACAAAGGGTAAAGGTTCTCACACACCGGCCACGCTACATTGAACCAGCTACAGTGCCTGAGTTCGCCGGCGAAACTTCATCGGCCACCGAAATTAAGGAACCAACTTCAGCGCCGAAGATCGAAGAAAAAGCTGAAGCATCCTCAGCAACGGAAGCAGAAAAACCGAGAACTGAAGGAACGAAAATATTGGAAATTTTAAGTCCTTCAGCAAGTGTTGAGACAATAAAGAACCAAAAGGGCCCAGCGGTGACCCCGAAAAGAAAAAAAATGGTCAATGTGCTAGATGTTCTGGAGACAATTAAGTCCTCAAGCACGACTCCGAAAAAGACTGTTGAAACTTCCGAAGCGGAGACTGAAATCTTTGATATTAAGGCTCCAAAACAACAAACTGAGACTGAAGCTGGGCCTTCAGAGCCCACAAAGGTAAAACCCTTGGAAACCGAGGAAGAAAAAATGACGGAGCCAATTTTTGTTGAGGAAATCAGTGCTGCTGCCCCCGAAGCATCCCCCAAAGTCCTTGATTATATTGTTCGACATGCTTCGGGGAAAAAATTATCAGAAGAAGAAGTTTTTGAAGCTAATCACTATGCCAAAGAATTGAAATATCCGAAGGGGGCACTAGTGTTCAATGGTACAAATGAAGAAGATTTCCTATACTGCCTCCCGGATAACAAAGAATTACTCGTCTGCCGGGAAATGGCCCGAAGCATGGGGTTTCCGAAGCTGGAGGCTGGCCTCTGCGCAATGACAAAGGACGACCTTGCGGACAGCCTTGCGTATAATAGCCTGAAGGTACGAGATCTGCGCATTTAGAAATTTTATGATTTGAAATTTATTCTTTTATTTTTATACTAACTTTTTATATATATATAGGGTTTAATTCTAAGCAACGCGCTGAGAGCACAAAAGAATGCCGAAGACGAGAGCTATGAAATTGCTTTTAACAACCTTCGGACAGAGGTAATCAAACTAAGAAATGAAGCCTTGGAAAAGGACAAAATTCTAGTTACATTGGTAGATAAAATAAAGGAGAACGAAGCTGCGTCTAAAGCACAAGTTGCAGCTCAAAAGCACGAGATTGACGACCTTCGGAAGCAATTAGCCCGGGCTAAAGAAGAACGCATACTTGAAGAAACGAAGCGAGAACTTAGCGACCAATGGGCAAATCATTTAGAAGGAACTGTCGAAGAGCTTCGTTCGTCCAAGAAAAGATGTTATGACAAATCTATAGAGTGCGTTAAGAAAATGAAGGCTAGCTTCGCCAGCGTAGGCGCATTTTCAAGTGAAGAAAACTTTACAAGAGGCAACCCCGAAGGTCCCATTGAATGGATTAATCACGAAGCTGAGGCCTTTGAAGAAATTTTAAATAGTCGCGGAGACATATGCGCTTTTTCGGGTGCCAGGGGGATTGCCACCATTTTAGAAAGGAAAGGCTGCGAACATGTAAAAATTTTAGCACAATCCGAAACTGCGTTGTCCTTCGAAGACGCTAAAGACCCTTCAGCTGAAGCTAGCATAGTTGGTGGAAAATTTTTCACCGATATCTGGGATAATGGTGGCCGAGAAATGGCCTGAGAAATTATTCAAAAAAGAGAAAAAGGCATCCATGATGCTAGAAAAGTGGCCGAGGCTGCTGAGAAAAGCGCAGAGCCCGAAGGGCAAATAGGTATTAATTAATTGTTTTTATTGTGTTGTAATTTTTGATTTCAAACTCCGTTCGCCAATTGTAATAGCAATGTAGCCGTATCCTGTCCTCCTTCAGATCCTGCTAAAACGCCTCCGGGCCCTCACCCGAAGGACGACGATGAAATCAAAAAGATGGCCGAAGCTATCATGGATCAAGTTGTCAATCAACTCCTGAACGAAGCTGCGGAAGTAGTACTTAGGAAAGACTAGGTACTATTGTAAAAACATCTGAAATGTAATATGTG
Source organism: Zea luxurians (assembly GCA_029449295.1). Lineage (NCBI taxonomy): Eukaryota > Viridiplantae > Streptophyta > Magnoliopsida > Poales > Poaceae > Zea > Zea luxurians. The sequence goes on along the minus strand of JAOPSE010000033.1, from coordinate 276,657 downwards.
TAATATCTTGTAACCCTGAATGTAATATACTTGTTTTTTATGGTTCAATTCTTTACGATGCATGAAATTCTACATACATACCGTTTTTGAGTCTTTGACGAAAAAACACCTTCCCTTCTTTTCATGCTTCGTGAAGAAGAATTTTCATTTATCACAACGATATCCATAGTGCTCTGATGAAGAATTTTCAAGCTTCGTGAAAATATTTTCCGAAGCTACACTCCGAAGATCAATATTGTATCTCCTTGGGACTTTTCATAATTTTCCCTTTTTCAAAGCATTTTTCCGAAGATCGATATTGTACCCCCTTCTTGTGCCATATGCAGCATGATGTATGATGCTTATGCTATGTGAAATGATGTGATGATGTTATGTTATGTAAAATGGTATTTATTCCGAAGATACACTTGCATCCCTGCAATAAAACACATAATCTTTTTAAATCAGCGTTGACTTTTCGCTGTAAGCCTCCCTTAGGAGCTTCTTCGCCTTTTACTTCAGCGGAATCAGCGTTTATTTTTCGCTGTAAGCCTCCCTTAGGAGCTTCTTCGCCTTTTACTTTCGGCGGTATTCGCGTTGACTTTTCGCGCTTCGCCTTTTACTTAGGCGGTATCAGCGTTTATTTTTCGCTGTAAGCTCTGCATTCCCTTTGGAACGACTTCTGAGCAGAAAACTTACACTGCGCCCCCTTTGGAACGGCTTTTTGTAACTTCAGCAAACTTACTCTGCGTTCCTTAGAACGACTTTTTGTTGCTTCGGAAAATTCATACCGTGCCTTTTAAAATAAATTTTTGATAATTCGAAGGTCCTGCTTGCTATCGCAAATCTTTAAGCTTCAACAACTTAAGCCTATGAAGAAGATATATTTTCTTGTGGCAGACAACGAAACTATTACATGAGATTTAAAAAGTATCCTTTATTACACAGAAAATAAAACTGAATGGAAAAGACTACTATCAAGGTAGGATATTTGTCAATAAATGTGCTTCGACTCTGGCACAGTACTATTGACTGTGCGAGCTTCGGACTGTTCTCTGAAGTCCCTTTGATGTTGAGCGTATTGGCCCCCTTCTGGCTGCTGGCCTTGTTGCAGCGGTGGTGGAGGCGGAGGCTGTTGCCAGGAAGCTTGAGGTTGACTCGCCGAAGCAACAGAAACTGCAGGGTGATTGCCTACATATTCTAGGATGTAAGGCGAATGATACGAAGCAGTGTGCATGATCTGCTTCGGTTGACCCTGTTGTGCTGCAGCTTCGGCTATCTCCTTTTGCTTAACCTTGTGGTCGTGGGTTCGAGCCCCACGGTGGGCGTCAATGTTGGGGACTTGTTCTCAAATGCTATGAGTTAAGAGCAAGGCAACACAAAAAATGCTAAGTATTAAAGTCCTTCGTCCTTCGAAGCATTATTTCCCTTGGGATATAATGATTTTCGGACAAAGGTTATGAAGGGCATACCTTCATAAACACAACATATAATAATGAAGAAAGAAGCATGTAAAATATAAAAGATAACGTAAACAATTATGTATAATCTTCAACTCATTTTTTTATATTATTGTTATTATGGAAAAATAGAAATGATATCCAATAACAAATGTACCTTCGGCTTGAAGGAAGATGTAAGTACAAGCGTGACGCAAAAGTAAAATGCCAAGTCAGCGTGAACAGTACGGGGGCACTGTTCACCTATTTATAGGCATGAGACACAGTTCATGTAAAATTACACCCAAGCCCTTTACATTTGGTAGTGATTCTATAGTAATCCACCGAGGTCTAAATAGCATTTTCATCTTTAAGTCGGTTTCCTTTTCTGCTATCATACCGAAGCTTTCCCACTCACAGCTTCGGCGCTGTATCACCCTTCGTATTCTTCTCCCACTGTGATACCGATTCGAGTCCGAAGATACCTGTTCACACATTATACTCCGGAAACACTGTTAAATCATATTTTTGAGGACCTTCAAAAGCCGAAGGCCCCCATCAGGCTCAAAAGGTTACCAGCATTTGTTTCGTCCACAGCAAAGCAGTTCATACATGAAGCAAAAGGTAAAATGGTATTACAAGATATTTACAAATGTTTACAATAATTTGTTCAGTGTCAATTGCAACTTTTTGTCATATGGTACAAAGGATTTTCAAGTGTTCCTACAGATGACTACAAAAGGAGATTCTAAGTTCTTCTTTGGCATTTCAGAATTAGCTTCAGCTCATCGACCTTCGGTGCCATCATTCTGCAGAGTAGCAAAGTACAAGGTAATGAGAAATCTAACAAGAGAAAATTAAGGTAAAAAACAAAGGTAAAATTCCATACTGTGTTAAGAAGCTTCCGGGCTTCGTCTCTAGCCAATTCACGCCCGCCTTTAGCCCAAATTTGAGTAATAAATATATTCCCTATGCTTCGTGCTTCAGTTGGAACGTCAACCAGATCTGGTGATGAAAGATTGAAATTCGACATGTTGATATCTCTCGCGTGATTACATCCGGCTTTTATGAAGGCGGCAGCTGTACCACGAGAAGCTACCAGCGCACAGAAGTCTCCATGGCTAGTTATGACTTCATCGAGGACATCAACCTCCTTTTCAATACATTCGAGTGCCACGGGTATATCTTTGGCAGAGAGGCTGGTTTCCTCGGATGCAACTCCAACTGAATTGAAAATACTTGTCAACCGTGCGGTACATTGGCTTGCAAACTCGAAGCATCTCTCCTTCAGAGCCCTCAGTGCCTCACTAAGCTTCGTATTTTTCTCAGTCTCAACCTTAAGTGTTGCTTTCAAAGCTTTGTTTTCCTGTTCGAATTGATTAGAGTTTTCCTTCAAAAGTGTCTGAGCATCTGACAGGTCTTTGCTTAACTTCTTGTTCTAAGTTTGTGCTTCGGCAAGGGACCCTTAGCTGAATGTAGCATTTTGCCTTTCTCCTTTAAAGAGTCTTCTAGTTCTTTGACCATATCCTCTAAACCTTTGATAATAATTTTGTTTTTACTGTCTTCATCGTCTTGTTGCATCTTTAAAGCTTTCCTTAGTAATAAACTCTGTAAAAGCAAGTCCAAACTTAGAATATTTAAGCTAATACGGGCACATCAGGGGTAACCTAAAAGAGGGTACTTACTTTAAAGTTGGAATAAAACAGGCTCCCTATGATATGCTGGCGCCTGTAACAGCTGATATCCTTCTCAATCTTCGGGAATCTGATGCTCTTTGATAGGGTGCCTATAATTTTTGCATCGGCATGATCAAAGATGCATCCTATAGAGCATGGACCTCGGCTAGTAGCCGCAGTTGATAGCAAAATCCTTCAACTTTGCTATATCCTCTTCAGAAAGTTGTTGGCCACCCAGGTGCCGTAGGTCGATGTCTGTTTCGTCCGAAGAGATTTCTTTACACTTCTACCCCATGTCTGAAACTTTTGTGGCCACCTCCTTCTCCATAGCCACGTCTGATATAATTTTGTCAATATCGGACATGGTAGCTGTGAGACCTTCGCCTTCGTTGCGACGACAACTTCGGCATTAGTAGGTTTGACAGTCTTGTCTACCCAAGCTGGAGGCGGGGTTTGCTTAATCGCCTGTAGTATGTTCATCATACGTCGCTTTTTCTGTCCCCCGTCTCTTCCATCGGTAGCCAAAGGGATTTCCTTTTTTTGAAAAAGGTTTGTCAGTTCCAATCCTAGAGGACCTAGCAGCTTGAATGGTGGTAATTCAGTCATTACCTTCAAAATTTCCAACACTTCGGCAGCAGAAGGTGACGAAGGGCTTAAAGTTTTCTCTGGTGCATCATGTACCTTCGGTTCGACAGAAGGCATCCTGTCAACCTTCCGTTTCTTAGGAGCTAGTGCCTTCGGCTCCGACGCTATTTGCATTTTCTTCAAAGCCTCTTCGTCTTCCTTCACAGGCCAGGCAGCTTGCCTGCTCAAAATCCTAACAACTCTTTTCCTTTTTGCTCCCCGACCCCTTCGTCAAGTCTGTCATAATCCGGGTACTCGAAGTTCTGGGCATCCATTACCCGATTTAACCTTCGTTTCAGCAGGGTGTCGAAGGCAGCAGTCATTAGTTGATCTTCTTTCTTTTTGTAATTCCCAAGAATTTCATTACACATGGTCTCTATCATCTCTAACCATTCAGTACATGGTTTCTTGAATTGCTTCTCAAATTTGAAGTAGAAGGGGAGTCGAACAAGTTCATATTTCTTTCCTCCTTCCTTCTTCTTCGGTATCCCCCAGCCGCTAGAGGTTGGAAAAGTTTTATTCGCCAGGTATTCCTGCACCAAGTCCCTAGTGCTAATTTCAGCGGCCACCACTCTAAATTCGACTTCTGCCAGCTGGCATGGGGAGCTGAGTTGCATATTGCACAATGGCCTTGTCATCCCAAAGCTCAACCTTAGAGGACTCATAAACATAGTCATGAGTTTTTCCCTCTTCTCATCAGCTTTCACGTTGAACCATTCGTATGTCCACCCGGTCGGCCACTTGGTGCGGTAGCCGATCATCGGGGCCTTGGTTTCCTTTCTGTATGCAAAATTATAACATCCAAAGTTTTTGTGAATACCATCCACTTTGGCCTTTGTCTGATAGTGCAACTCGTGCACTCGGCATAAACCTTTGGCATTGACACTTTTGCCCTGGCTTCGGAGAACCCATATGTAGACACTCAGCCTGACAATGGCATTTGGTGAGAATTGATGAAGATATATTAAGAACCTTTTCAAAACTTCTATTATATCATATAGAGGAAACCGAAGCCCTGCCCTGAAGAAACTTTTAATTACAACAACTTCATCATCCTTCGGCTCCGGAATCACTTCCTCGCCAGCAAAGCGAATAAGTTTACTCTCATCATCCCCAAAATAGCTAAGCTTCTTCATCATAACCAGGTCCTCTTCTGATACGGTAGATTTTTCAAATTCAATATGGCTGTTTTTGATGGGCTTAAAATACTGTTGTCTTCCTTATTTTCATCATCACTCCTGTCAACTACAGTCTGCTCAGCCTTCATCATCACTCCTGTCTTTCTCCATGATGGCCTAGCGGGTGCTTTGTTTTTGTTTTTTCCTTTTTCTATTTATTTATTCACAAAGCTGCACGTATATATCATCATGCAAAATAGTCATGTTGACATCTGCATTTCCTTCACGTATTCATTACGAACTGGTCACAGGATCGTAACAGAAGCCATAAAACGTGGAGTCTGTTGCAACCACCCCATGCAAGCACCAACACGATTCCTTTAGCTTCGGCCTTCGGCCTATATATACTTGAGCCTCACTCCTTAGCCATAGCTGCACGTAGAGAGCTGCCGTTACCACAACTGCAGAGAGGCCACCGGACCTCGACGCTTGGAGCACCACCAAAGTTTGACGATGTCGCCATGTCTGCTGAGTCGAGGCATCACCAGCACGTGCTGCCTCAAGGTATGAGGGTGAATGTGGTCATTTCAGTTGATCTAGTATCTCTACATTTTGCAAGGACTCATCGGAGTCAACTACGTGTACTCCGTGAGTCACAGCAAGCCATCGAGGAGATAGAAGAGGAAGAAGAGAAGGTAGAAGCTGGTCACACCTAGATCCCATATATTAGGTCTATTTACCCTGTAATTGTTTATGTGATCCCGATCTAACCACATCAAATCGTGTCATGTTACCTATTTCTGGGTAGCCCTACTAATTTATTAAACATATGCTATTTTTTGCGTTAGACATCTGATTTATTCCATTCAAATTAGGTTAGGTTCGTATTAATTTTTCCTGCATAATAATAATATAGTTTTAATTATGAGACATGTTTTAAACTAATTGTTTAACCAATGGTTATTAAAATGGCTTTTAAATTAAAACTAATTTTTATTTTTAATCTGTTTTTTTATAAATTATTGTTAAAGTGATTAATATTTAGATTTAATAGTTGCTTAGTTTAAAACGTGATATATGTTAGTATCCCATCTATTAGATTTATTATGCCTAAAATATCATTTTATCCATAAATTATTCATTATAACTCTGATTTTAGTGATTCTCGAACCCACGATCTCGTAGCAGCGCGTAGATTATTATTATGCAGTTTGTTCTTATGTTTGGTGTGATGTTAATTTTGCCTATACCATGTCTGTTTTATTGCTACGAATAGCAGTGAGATTACGAGTCACTTGAAGAGCAAGTTGGTACCTGGAATCTCAAGTCTCAGGCAAGTTGTGCCCTTTATCACATTTATTTACCCAATAGTGTTCTTTATAATCACTTATTCCTACATATGTTTAATTTTGATGGGACCCAATAGGACACCCTAGTCTGTTTATCTTTTACCTTGTTCACCCCAGAATCATTGGGTAGTTTTTGCTATTGCTCTATATGGTTTTGGGATTAATACTACATTATGTTCATATTCCAATTACCCTGTTATTTTATTTATATTCATGTCAAGATCATTATATTTTTAATTGGAACATGGAGCTTAACTTGAGAAACACGTGCTACCATAAGGGTGGAATGGGATGCCCTTGGCTGACTAATTAGGAAAGCTAGTGGAAGACTACCTTACCCGAAAGGGGCAAGGGAAGTAGGGGAGTTGCATGCAGGGAGGTTCTCGGGTTGATTTTGCTGCGATGGCGGTCAGACGAGGGATTTTTGCAAGTGCTCTTCCCATAAACTATAGTGGGTTTTCGAAAGCTAGTAGAACTTTGTAAAGGCCTCATAGTGGATCCCTAGCCATTCACCTCGGTAGTGTCTAAGGGTCTAGCTAACCCTGGCGACAATGGATACACGACTTGTGGGTAAAGGCTACAACCTCTGCAGAGTGTAAAACTGGTATACTAGCCGAGCTCATGGTTAAGAGCAGCTCAGGACTCTCACATGATTAAATTATGGAACTAAATTCAATTTGTCATTTGCATTGCATGGAATTTATTATTAATTTTGTTCTCATATTGTTATGGTTTGGTATTTACTTACATCTAGTAATTGCTAATAAAATTGTGACCAGCTTTAAAAGCAATGCTCAGCTTTAACCATTCTCTTTGATAAGCCTTACACTTCACATGAGCTCCCACCTTTGGCGAGTTCATGCACATTATTCCCCACAACTTGTTGAGCTATGAACGTATGTGGGCTCACCCTTGTTGTCTCACACCCCCCACAGGTCAAGAACAGGTACCGTAGGATGAGGCGCGTGGTGGATGCTGCGATGTGTTCTTGAGAGGTCTAGGTCGTCGTCTCCTAGTCAACTTTGGGTTGTTGGATCATTGTCTCCTTACGATGTAATTATTTATTTATTTTGCACAGAACTCCTATTGTATAATAAAGTTGTGACATTCGTTTCTGTACCACTATTCATCATATGTGTGAGACTTGGTCCTAGCACACCTGGTGTTTATGTTTGCGTCCGAGTCTCTAAAACCCGAGTGTGACAACAATTGTCTTTCGGATGACGAAGCTTACAATAAAAGAATGGAAGCAAGAGTACGACCATATGTAATTATAGAAGGGGAGTTATAGAAACAGGGAGTCTGCTCTCTATTGCTCAAATGCTTGTCCAGAACCAAAGGTCAAGAATTGATGGAGGAAATACATGCAGGATTATGTGGAGCTCATATTGGGTCTAGGATTTTGCTAGGGAAGGTTTTCAGACAAGGATTTTACTAGTCGAAGGCAGCTTCAGAAGCAGCAGATTTGGTTCAAAAATGTGAAAATTGCCAAAGATGCGCTAGAGACCAGAAGCAACCTTCATCTTTAACCTAGCTAATACAGCCTACTTGGCCACTACAAAGGTGGGGTTTGGATTTGTTAGGACCACTTTCACCAGCACAAGGCAACTTGAAATATGTTGTGGTGTCAGTGGAGTACTTCTCTAAGTGGATCGAAGCAAAGCTCTTAGCTACAATAACTTCGTCCACAATACATAAATTCTTTTGGCAAAATATTGTTTGCCGCTTCGGCGTGCCGAAGGCTATCACGGTTGACAACGGAACTCAATTCGATGCTGAAACATTCAAAACCTTTTGTGACCAGATTGGTATAAAAATACACTTTGCATCCGTGAGAGATCTGGAGCCAAATGGACTGGTAGAAAGAGCAAACAGAATTATAATAACAGGAATAATGAAGTCAATCTTCAACCAGCCCAAAGGAAAGTGGCTAGACGAATTAATAAAGGTGGTGTGGAATCACAACACTGTCGTTTCAAGGTCAACAGGCTTTACTCCATTCAAGCTTCTGTTTGGTGATGAAGCAATAACACTAGAAGAAGCAAGAAGGGGCTCAATAAGGACCTTTACTTCGACAGAAGATGAAGAGGGTTACAAAATAACAAAAGACACCATAGAAGGGACCAGGCTCCAAGCAGTAGACCACATTAATAAGTACTAGGCTAAAACAATCAAATGGCGCGACCGTAAGGTAAAACTGAAGAACATCAAGTCAGGACATTTGGTGCTTCATAGAGTGGCCAACCCAGATACAGTGGGAAAGCTTCAGCTCAAGTGGGAAGGTCCCTTCTTGGTGGTATCTTCGTCGAGACCTAGATCTTATAGGTTGAAAGACATGGATGGCAATGACATACCAATGTCTTGGAATGCGGATGAGCTTCAAAGATATTATGTGTAAACTATGTAATTTTCCTATTTTTTCCTATGATACCCTTTTCCTTTCAAGAGGGGAGAAAGGTTTTTAATGGGGCTATATGTTGTAATTTTCATTTTTTGTGTAGCCCTATGCAATACAAGGGCCAAATTCCCCCACATGTAAAATGTAAAATCTGGGACTACATCACCGAGTATAAAAGTCATGAAGAAGCTCAAAAGTCGTCCCTAAGGGGATGCAGAGCTAAGATGTCACCTAAGAGGTGAAGAAGCTCCAAAGTCGTTCCTAAAGGGACACAGAGTAAGTTATGAAGCTCCAAAGTCGTTCCTAAGGGAATGCAGAGCTAAAATACCACCTAAATCAAAGATGAAGAAGCTCCTAAGTCGTTCCTAAGGGGATGCAGAGCTTAAATTCCACTTAAGTAAAAGGTGAAGAGATTCAAAAGTCCTTCCTAAGGGGATGTAGAGTCTAGGTGCGTTTTTGGCATACATTTGCATATTTCATCACATCATCTTTTGCATTCATACAGACATAAATTAGACATTCATAGGCTCATCATCATGGCATAAAGCATAGACATTAATGGGAAAAACAGGAGATGCCTGTCTTCGATGAGAAAATGTTTCGAAGATGCTTCGTATCAAATGAAACTTCATTGTGTACGAAGATGCTCCGTCTCAAATGAAATCTGGTTGCATATAAAAACGCTTCGAGGTGAACAAAAAGAAGGGAAGGTGTTTTTGCCTTCGGCTCAAAAGGTTACTAGCATTTGTTTCGTCCACAGCAAAGCAGTTCATACATGAAGCAAAAGATAAAATGGTATTACAAGATATTTATAAATGTTTACAATAATTTATTTAGTGTCAATTGCAACTTTTTGTCATATGGTACAAAGGATTTTCAAGTGTTCCTACAGATGACAACAAAAGGAGATTCTAAGGTCTTCCTCGGCATTTCAGAATTAGCTTCAGCTCATCGACCTTCGGTGCCATCATTCTGCAGAGTAGCAAAGTACAAGGTAATCAGAAATCTAACAAGAGAAAATTAAGGTAAAAAACAAAGGTAAAATTCCATACTGTGTTAAGCAGCTTCAGGGCTTCGTCTCCAGCCAATTCTCGCCCGCCTTTAGCCCAAATTTGAGTAATAAATATATTCCCTATGCTTCAGGCTTCGGTTGGAATGTCAACCAGATCTGATGATGAAAGATTGAAATTCGGCCTATTGATAGTTCTCGCGTGATTACATTCGGCTTTATGAAGGTGACAGCTGTACCACGAGAAGCTACCAGCGCACAGAAGTCTCCATGGTCGGTTATGACTTTGTCGAGGACATCAACCTCCTTTTCAATACATTCGAGTGCCACGGGTATATCTTCGACACAGAGGCTGGTTTCCTCAGATGCAGCTCCAACTGAATTGAAAATACTTCTCAACCGAGCGATACATTGGCTTGCAAACTCGAAGCATCTCTCCTTCAGAGCCCTCAGTGCCTCACTAAGCTTCGTATTTTTCTTAGTCTCAACCTTAAGTGTTGCTTTCAAAGCTTTGTTTTCCTATTCAAATTGATTAGAGTTTTCCTTCAAAAGTGTCTGAGCATCTGACAGGTCTTTGCTTAACTTCTTGTTCTGAGTTTGTGCTATGGCAAGGGACCCTTGGCTGAACGTAGCATTTTGCCTTTGTCCTTCAAAGAGTCTTCGAGTTCTTTGACCTTATCCTCTAAACCTTTGATAATAATTTCATTTTTACTGTCATCATCGTCTTGTTGCATCTTTAAAGCTTTGCTTAGTAATAAACTCTATAAAAGCAAGTCCAAACTTAGAATATTTAAGCTAATACAGGAACATCATGGGTAACCTAAAAGAGGGTACTTACTTGAAAGTTGGAATAAAACAGGCTCCCTATGATATGTTGGCGCCTGTAATAGCTGATATCCTTCTCAATCTTCGGGAATCCAATGCTCTTTGATAGGGTGCCTATAATTTTTGCACCGACATGATCACGGATGCATCCTATAACTTATTCGTCCACCCCACCAAAGAGCATGGACCTCGGCTAGTAGCCATAGTTGATAGCAAAATCCTTCAACTCTGCTATATCCTCTTCGAAAGCTGTTGGCCACCTAGGTGTCGTAGGTCGAAGTCTGCTTCTTTCGAAGAGATTTCTTTAGCCTTCTTCCCCATGTCTGAAACTTTTGCGGCCACCTCCTTCTCCACAGCCACGTCTGATATAATTTTGTCAATATCGGACATGGTAGCTGTGAGACCTTCGCCTTTGTTGCAATGGCAGCTTCGGCATTAGTAGGTTTGACAGTGTTGTCTGCCGAAGCTGGAGGCGGGGTTTGCTCAATCGCCTATAGTATGTTCATCATACGTCGCTTTTTCTGTTCCCCGTCTCTTCCATCGGTAGCCGAAGGGATTTCCTTTTTATGAAAAAGGTTTGTCAGTTCCAAACCTAGAGGACTTAGCAGCTTGAATGGTGGGGATTCAGTCATTACCTTCAAAATTTCTGACACTTCGGCAACAGAAGGTGACGAAGGGCTTAAAGTTTTCTCCGGCGCATCATGTACCTTCGGTTCGAGAGAAGGCATCCTGTCAAGCTTCTGTTTCTTAGGAGCTAGTGCCTTCGTCTCCGATGCTGTTTTCATTTTCTTCAAAGCCTCTTCGTCTTTCTTCACAGACCAGGCAGCTTGCCTGCTCAAAATGCTGACAACTCTTTTCCTTTTTGCTCCTCGATCCCTTCATCAAGTCTGTCATAATCCGGGTACTCGAAGTTCAGGGCATCCATTACCCGATTTAACCTTCGTTTCAGCCGGGTGTCGAAGGCAGTAGTCATTAGTTGATCTTCTTTCTTTGTGTAATTCCCAAGAATTTCATTACACATGGTCTCTATCATCTCTAACTATTCAATACATGGTTTCTTGTGTAAGGAAAATGGACCCCGGGCCTTTTGGCTAATTGAGTTTTGGTGTTTGATGACTAACACAATCTGTGAACTAATAAGTTTCCTAGTGTTTGTGTTTGTAGTTCACAGGATGCTAGAGTTACTTGGACTAAGGAATTTAGGAAAGCAACACCTCAACAGAAGACATTAAGAAGATCCAAGAAAAGTCCAAGAACGAAGATGTGTGTTGCCTGCGGACTGTCTGTGCATGGAGCACCGGACTGTCCGGTGCCCACACGCCGGACTGTCCGGTGTAAAAGCCTGCGGCGCCAATGGTCACCTGCTCGGGCAGAGCAACAGCTAGGTGCACCAGACTGTGAACAGTGCGCTGTCCGGTTTGCCGCAGAGAGCAGCAGCTTTTCTCCAACGGCTATTTTAGGGCCTATATATACTACACCCAACCGACCATTTGAAGGTGTGGGAGCCCAAGCAACATACCAAGGCATATTGTAGACATTTCCAAGTGCTCAAACACCCAAGTGCTTAATAGAATCACTCGGTGATTAGCGTAGGTGCTTTGTGAAGTGCTTAGGTTAGTTAGACCACTTTAGCGCTTGCTCTAGGTGAACCCTAGTTAGTTGAGTGAGTTTTGTAAAATCATACAACCCCTCGGCTCTTGCGCGAGCCGTTGTAATTGTACCGAGTGCGGCAAGAGTCTTGCGCGACCGTGACAACCGCGTTTGTGTCACGGCCACCACCGTGTACCGGAGGGAACAAGGCCCGCGGCGTTTTTGGCCGGAAGCTCGATAGTGGAGACGGCGGGGAGCATCCGAGAGGAGCCGGAAGCGGAGCACCACTTGCGCATGGAGAAGGCCCGTGGCTCTCTACGGAGTTACTCGACCGAGGTGCTTGGCCCTCGCATGGGCTTCCCTTTGCGTAGGGTCACCAACGAGGATTAGTCGGATCCTTGCGTGGTTCCGGATACCTCGGTAAAAATACCAGCGTCATCCACAAGAGTTTGCTTCTCTACTTTGCTCTTTAAGTTTCCGCATTTACATTAAGCATTTAAGTTTCAATCTTGTATTCATACTCATATAGTGTAGATTGAAACTTAGCCATTTCGGTAGAGATAGCAAAACTTAGGCAAAACCTAGTTTCCACATTATAGTTTGATTATTTGCATAGGTTTTGCTCTAGGGATTTATCTATGGCCTAGTTTAGAGAAAGTTTTAGAAGTCCTAATTCACCCCCCTCTTAGGCGTCACCCGTTTTCTACAAGTGGTATCAGAGCCTGGTTTGGCTCATTTAAAACGTTTTAGCTTCACTGCTAAAAGAGCCTGTAACACCCCAGGTGTTACTTAGGATTTTCACTAAAGACTACATAAGTAAGCCCATCATCACATGTGACTGAAGTTGGGATAAGCACACCAAATTTGGAGCTCAAGATCCTAAGTAAGTGCAACCCATCTTAGAAGTCATACCTTGGTTTGTCATGCACATATAAGGGGGGAGAATTGCCCAAACCCCAATTCAAACCCCTTTGGGCAAGTGGAGCACTAGAAGTAAGTATGACCAAAAGGTTAGGGAAACCACATGATCATGACTTGGGCCAATTATAAAAGTTAAAGTACACTTAATACCCTACAAATAATAGTAAAGAAGTGACCCCAAAAAGATTTCAGAAAAACCCCAAAAGGTTCACAAAAGGATTGAGCACAAAAGAAAACTCAGAATTTTTCTAAGTCCAAAACCAACTCTCTTGCAAAGATCAAACATGTTCACCTTGATTCCAAACTCAAAATCACTTGGCCCAATTGACAAAGTGGCGCCAAAATACCTCTAGCATACCCTGGAAAAGTTTGAACCCAACCCTAAGTCATTTGACATGACTTGGCATAAGATTTGTCTCGGTTTGGACAGCTAGGACAGAGACAACTTCCCACCCCCATATCTCTCAAACCCGACCATATCTACCCTCGGTACTCACATGAACTAGATAGCTCTAGGTGCAGGGAAGAGATCTCTCACAGGTCTTAGGGTAAGATTCGAACGTTTTGGCCACTCAACAGAGGGAAGAACAAGGGCAGAAGCAAAGAGCCACGTGTTCGACGCGCTCTGAGCTCGCCAGAGCACGCCCAACGCGCGCCCCCGCGTGCCCCACGTCACGCCAAAGCCGAGTCGGCGCCGTTGCTCACGCCCGCGCCTATAAAGCCCCCAGAGACGTCGACCGTACTTCTCCGCGCGCGCTCGACCTCACCGGAGCACCAGCTCACCGGCATTGCCCCGTGCACGGCATGCCCGCGGCCACCCGAACACCCGCCACCATAGATCGGCCAGCAGAGCCTCTCCCAGCCGCATCCGACCCTCGGAGTAGACCGTGCATGCCTCGGTGAAGCTCCCCGAGCAAGGAATCGAACATTGCCTCACCAGAGAAGCCAGTCCACGGTCGCCGGACTTACCCGACCACTGGTGAACGTAGACCGAGCTCCACGGTGAGTTGTTCTTCAATTCCTTGCATGTGTTGACTCATCAACACACCGTGAAGCTTCCCGTGCCATTGGATTGACTGGTATCGCCGTGGTTAGGCCGGAACTCTCGCCGCCGACGAGTTCACCCGCCTGCGCACGTGGACCGGCCGATTCTGACCACCACCGCCGTCGAGCCGTACCTCGCTTTGACCGCCAGGACCTCCTGGAGCCACCCCCGCCCCTCGCCGGACCTCTCTCGCCGTCGGTAAGCCGCGTCGCCCTTTTTCCTTCCGCGGTTACTGTTTTCATAAGGGGAGGGACCTCGGGGGAGAAGAAGAAAAGGCCAGGGGGTTTTGTGCGCTGTCAGCGACTCAAGGGAATAGTGGCGTAGGGGTATAACTGAAGGGGTTAGTTTAGAAAGAACCCAGGGTCTTCGGTGCAAAGTGGATTTCGAAGAAACTTTTTGTTATTTCTCATTTAAATACAAACAGAACTTGAAAAATTCATAACTTCACTTTTGTTTACCCAAATCAAGCCAAACCAATTTTGCCAGGTCCTAAATAATGTAAGCTATTGAGGAAAAATATAAGACCCCCAAGTGTTGTAGGAAATTTCAATGTTTTAATTTAATTAAATAACTGGTCAAAAGCTAAAGGAAATAAGGAAAAATAGCTACACTATTAGACTGGGGTTAAGAAAATTCAGAGAAGTTCTTAATCGCTTCCTAACCTGTTTAAAATTAATAAACCCCTCTGTGCACCCAATTAAGGTAGGGTTTGCCCTTTTAATCATTTTCACCTTAAGGTTAAAGAAAATATAAAAGGTAGTTTAAAATAAGAACCAGGGAGCACCCATATTTTTGTTGGCTCTCTTATTCAGTGTAGTTCACTAGAAAAATGTATTATACCCTTGTTTAGTACAAAATAAAGGAGATACCTTTTAATTTAGAAAAATAAGGAAAACTTAGAAAAACCCTAGAAAAATAACCCTGAGGAGAAAACACCCCAAACCTTGGGATAACTAATGTTTTGTTACTGTAAACATAGAAAAATTATGAGTTCTGTTGTTTGATATTTTTCAAATAACAAGTTAGTTATAAGTATCTTTTTAGCATTAAACTTGAGAAAATCACAATTAAATAACCACTAAGTAACCTTCTGTGACTTTTGGCACAGAAGCATATTATTACCTATAGATGCCAGCAAAAATGAATCCTAGTACAAAACCAACACCTAGGTAAGAGTGGTAGTGCAGGTGACTCCTTTTGCCCTAGCTTTTGTTATTTTGTCCAGAGCATATTCCAATTTTTTTGGACTTCAAATTTAAATGACAAAACTACAGTAACCAATAGTAAACCACTGTAATTTTTACAGAATTTTTGCAAAAATTTAAATCACTGTTGTAGTTCAAACCCACCCTAAAAGCCTAAATAGAAAAAGAAAAACGGGGAGTTAATAGTGAAGACTAAACCAAACCAGCAAAACCCCTTGAATTCCTACTAAAACTATTTAAGGGGCATTCCAAGTCTTAATCCATTATGCTTAGGCAAGAACCTCAAACCTAATTTGATTAGCCTAAAACCTAAGAGGCAAGAGTCCATTGGGGATGTGTGTCCTAAGGAAATCAAAGAGCCCATTCAAGCACAAGATCAACCATCCTCCTCAATGCAAGCATCTCCACCAACTCAAGATGAGGATGAGGCTCAAGATGATGAAGAAGAAGATCAAGAAGATGAGCCACCTCAAGACGACGGCAATGATCAAGGGGGAGATGCAATTGATCTAGACAAGGAGGATGAGCAAATTGCTAGGCCGCCACACCCTAGAGTCCACCAAGCAATCCAACGAGATCACCCCGTCAACACCATCCTCGGCGACATTCATAAGGGGGTAACCACTAGATCTCGTGTTGCACATTTTTGTGAGCATTACTCTTTTGTTTCCTCTATTGAGCCATACAGGGTAGAGGAAGCACTCCAAGATTCAGATTGGGTGATGGCGATGCAAGACGAGCTCAACAACTTCACGAGGAATGAGGTATGGCATTTAGTTCCACGTCCTAACCAAAATGTTGTAGGAACCAAGTGGGTCTTCCGCAACAAACAAGACGAGCATGGTGTGGTGACTAGGAACAATGTCTGACTTGTGGCCAAGTGATATTCACAAGTCGAAGGTTTGGATTTTGGTGAAACCTATGCACCCGTAGCTAGGCTTGAGTCAATTCGCATTTTACTTGCCTATGCTACTTACCATGGCTTCAAGCTTTACCAAATGGACGTGAAGAGTGCCTTCCTCAACGGACCTATCAAGGAAGAGGTCTATGTTGAGCAACCTCCCGGCTTTGAAGATAGTGAGTACCCTAACCATGTTTATAGACTCTCTAAGGTGCTTTATGGGCTCAAGCAAGCCCCAAGAGCATGATATGAATGCCTAAGAGATTTTCTTATTGCTAATGGATTCAAAGTCGGAAAAGCCGATCCTACACTCTTTACTAAAACACTTGAAAATGATTTGTTTGTATGCCAAATTTATGTTGATGATATTATATTTGGGTCTACTAACGAATCTACATGTGAAGAATTTAGTAGGATCATAACACAGAAATTCGAGATGTCAATGATGGGGGAGTTGAAGTATTTTCTAGGATTCCAAGTCAAGCAACTCCAAGAAGGCACTTTCATTAGCCAAACGAAGTATATTCAAGACATTCTAACCAAGTTTGGGATGAAGGACGCCAAGCCCATCAAGACACCCATGGGAACTAATGGGCATCTCGACCTCAACACGGGAGGTAAATCTGTAGATCAAAAGGTATACCGGTCGATGATAGGTTCTTTACTCTATTTATGTGCTTCACGACCGGATATTATGCTTTCCGTATGCATGTGTGCAAGATTCCAAGCCGATCCTAAGGAAGCTCACCTTAGGGCCGTAAAACGAATCTTGAGATATTTAGTTTATACTCCTAAGTTTGGCCTTTGGTACCCTAGGGGATCCACATTTGATTTAATTGGTTATTCCGATGCCGATTGGGCAGGGTGCAAAATTAATAGAAAGAGCACATCAGGGACTTGCTAGTTCTTGGGAAGGTCTCTGGTGTCTTGGGCTTCAAAGAAGCAAAATTCTGTGGCTCTTTCAACCGCCGAAGCCGAGTATATTGCCGCAGGCCATTGTTGCGCGCAATTGCTTTGGATGAGGCAAACCCTTAGGGACTATGGTTACAAATTAACCAAAGTTCCTCTTCTATGTGATAATGAGAGTGCAATCCGCATGGCGGATAATCCTGTTAAGCATAGCCGCACTAAACACATAGCCATTCTGTATCATTTTCTAAGGGATCACTAGCAAAAGGGGGATATCGAGATTGTATATGTTAGCACCAAAGAACAATTAGCCGATATCTTTACCAAGCCATTGGATGAACAAACTTTTACCAAACTTAGGCATGAGCTAAATATTCTTGATTCTAGGAACTTTTATTGATGTTTTGCACACATAGCTCATATGTATACCTTTGATCATCTCTTTCATGTGCTATGACTAATGTGTTCTTTCAAGTCCATTTCATGCTAAGTCATAGATTGAAAGGGAAAAGGAGTCTTCGGCGAAGACAAGGCTTCCACTCTGCTCCATCGAATCATTCATCCTTCGCCGTCGCTCCGCACAACTCTCCAACTTTGGTATAATCTTCACTCCTTATTTTCGTCCAAAGGGGGAGAGAGTAGTTTAAAAGGGCTTATATTTCACTCAAATATCCGTTTTTGGTGATTCATGCCAAAGGGGGAGAGAGTATTAGCCCAAAGTAAAAGGACCGCACCACCACCAATTTCAAAAATATAGTCTTTTTATTTGGTATGGAGTCTATTAATTGGTGAAGTTTTTTCAATTGGTATCTTATTTTGATACAATTTCAAATTCGAATACCCTCTTCAAAAATAATATCTAAAACCCTCTTGAACACTAAGAGGAGGATTTCATTAAGGGGGAGTTTTATTTAGTCAAAGAAAAAACATTTGAAACAGGGGAGAAAATTTCAAAACTTGAAAATGCTTCTCACAATCTTATTCATTTACCTTTGACTATTTGCAAAAGAACTTTGAAAAGAATTTCCAAAACATTTTGCAAAAATAAAACATGTGGTGCAAGCGTGGTCCAAAATGTTAATAAGAAGAAAAGACATCCATGCGCATCTAGTAAGTAATATTTATTGGTTTCATTCCAAGCAACCTTTGCACTTACATTATGCAAACTAGTTCAATTCTGCACTTCTATATTTGCTTTGGTTTGTGTTGGCATCAATCACCAAAAAGGGGGAGATTGAAAGGGAAATAGGCTTACACCTTTTCCTAAATAGATTTTGGTGGTTGAATTGCCCAACACAAATAATTGGACTAACTAGTTTGCTCTAGTCTATAAGTTTTATAGGTGCCAAAGGTTCACAATAGACCAACAAAAAGACCAAGCACGGGTTCAAACAAAGAGAGCTTAAGAAATCCCAAAGGCAGCCCTGGTCTGGCGCACCGGACAGTGTCCGGTGCACCAGGGAACTCGACGCTAAACTCCTCACCTTCAGGAAAATCAGAGGGCGCTCCGCTATAATTCACCGGACCGTCCGGTGCGCCAGCGGAGCAACGGCTACTTCAAGCGCAACGGTCGACTGCAACGCATTTAATGCGCGCCTGCATGTGGAGAGGTCAGAGCATGCGCAGTTGGCGCATCGGACAGTCTACAGGACCTGTCCGGTGCACCACCGGACAGCCCAGAGGCCCCACAAGTAAGAGCTCCAACGGTCGAACCCCAACGGCTGGCTGACGTGGCTGGAGCACTGGACAGTGTTCGGTGGCGCACCGGACTGTCCGGTGCGCCATGCGACAGCAGACTTCCAACGGCCACATTCTGGTGGTTGGGGCTATAAATACCCCAACCACCCCACATTCAATTGCATCCAAGTTTCCAACATTCTACACATTACAAGAGCTATAGCATTCAATACAAGACACACCAAAGAGATCAAATCCTCTCCCAAGTCTCTAGTTCAATTCCAATCAATAGTGACTAGTGAGAGAGTGACTTGTATTCATTTGAGCTCTTGCGCTTGGATTGCTTCTTTTCTTTCTCATTCTTTCTTGAGATTCACTCACTTGTAACCGAGGCAAGAGACACCAATTGTGTGGTGGTCCTTGCGGGGACTTAGTGTCCCGTGTGATTGAGAAGAGAAGCTCACTCGGTCTAAGTGACCGTTTGAGAGAGGGAAAGGGTTGAAAGAGACCCGGTCTTTGTGACCACCTCAACGGGGAGTAGGTTTGCAAGAACCAAACCTCGGTAAAACAAATCCTTGTGTCTCATTCTTTATTCGCTTGCGATTTGTTTTCATCCTCTCTTTCGGACTCAATTATATTTCTAACGCTAACCCGGCTTGTACTTGTGATTAACTTTGTAAATTTTAGTTTCGCCCTATTCACCCCCCTCAAGGCGACTTTCAAGAATATCCATGATTTTTCAGATGGCAGGAAGAGTGCGTCGTGGACAGAATGAGCGCATTCCTCCACCACCGCCACCGCCTCCTACTCTGCAGGAGCTTATGGCTCAGCAGAACGAGATCCTGTGACAGTTAGCTCAGCGCCAGCCGCCACCTCAGCATTATGGTGGTGGTGATCATCAGCGACACCCCGCAGTAGCCACTTATCAGGAGTTCCTTAGTACCCAGCCTCCATTATTCACTAAGGCAGATGATCCACTTGATGCTGATGTATGGCTTAGGGTAGTGGAATCCAAATTCCCACTACTCAATGGAGTTTGTTCAGAGGTGACTAAGGTCATGTTCGCCACCCAGCAGCTTCGTGGACCCGCGCGGACATGGTGGGACCATTTTCTTGCTATGCAGCCAGTTGACCATGAGGTGGAATGGAGAGAGTTTAAGGCAGCTTTCAGGGGGCATCATATACCAGCTGGCATTATGGACCGCAAGCTCAATGAGTTTCTGGAACTTACTCAGGGGAATCGGACAGTGTTACAGTATGCTCAGGCCTTCAATGACCTGTGCTAGTATGCCGAATATCATGCAGACACTGATGAGAATAAGAGGGACAGGTTCTGGAGGGGGCTCAGCACTAAGCTCCGCGACCGTCTCAACACAGTCAGGGCCAACAACTATAATGAGTTAGTCAACATGGCCATTTCTCAGGAGGATTGTATCACAGCCCGTCAGGCAGAGAAGAAGAGGAAGCCCCCTGTGGCAGGACCTTCAGCTCAGCCACAGCGCTTCAGGATCGTGTCTTACACTCAAAATAGGGGACCTTAGCAGCAGCAGGGACGTTGGGTGATCCGACCACAGCAGCAGCAGGCACGCAACCGCACTCAGTTTCCAGTTTAGCAGAACAATCAGCCGCAACAGCAGTACAGTCAGGCCAATGATAACAGGTGTTTCACTTGTGGTAACACCGGACATTATGCCAAGAATTGCCCTAGAAACCAGTAGAAGCAGGGACAGAATGCCAACCAGAATCAAGGCAAGAGGCAGAAGGTGCAAGTAAGACAAGGCAAACTGAACTTCACCACCATGGCTGACATTCCAGAGGGAGCACCCGTCATGACTGGTATCTTTACAGTTTTGAATTATCCTGCAATTTTCTTTTTGATTCTGGTGCATCACACAGTTTTATCAGTGCCAAATTTAGTGCCAAGTGCCCATTACCTTTTCACCACACCAATGGGGGTATTACGATTTCAACACTAGGAGGCAGGGTTGCCACCTATCAAATCAACAGGCAGGTGCCTATAAAGCTTGGTAGTCTTGTGATTAGGACCACCCTTCTCATCTTAGGATTGGATAGCATGGACATTATATTGGGAACTGATTGGTTATCCAGGCATTAGGCGGTATTGGATATTGCAGCAAGGGCCATTGAGATTCACTCCCCTACTTATGGCGAGACTACTTTATATTTGCCTGATCAGGGTTGTACCCGTTCTTGTGCATTCACCATGATAGAGTCACCGGTTGAAAGAATCCCTATGGTCTGTGACTACCCAGATGTTTTTCCAGATGAATTGCCGGGGATGCCACCTGATAGAGACATAGAGTTCGCAATTGAATTACAACTCGGAACTGCACCTATATCCAAGAGACCATATAGGATGCCTCCAGCAGAGTTAGCAGAGTTGAAAATGCAGTTGCAAGGATTGTTGGACAAGGGATTTATTCGCCCAAGTACTTCACCCTGGGGATGTCCAGCCTTATTCGTGAAGAAGAAAGACGAGAGTTTGAGGATCTGTGTCGATTACCGCCCTCTCAACGCGGTGACCATCAAGAACAAATACCCACTGCCCCGCATTGATGTTTTGTTTGATCAGTTGGTAGGAGCCAAAGTGTTCTCCAAGATAGACCTTCGCTCGGGCTACCATCAGATCAAGATCCGTGCCAGCGATATTCCCAAGACGGCTTTCTCTACCAGATATGGGCTCTATGAATTTTTGGTGATGTCTTTTGGGCTGACCAATGCCCCGGCTTATTTCATGTACCTAATGAACTCAGTGTTCATGCCAGAGCTGGACAAATTTGTGGTGGTTTTCATTGATGACATTCTGGTGTATTCCAAGAATGAAGCCGAGCAAACTAAGCATTTGCATACCGTACTTCAGAGACTGCGTGACCATCAGTTGTATGCTAAATTGTCCAAATGTGAATTCTGGCTGAAGGAAATAAAATTTTTGGGTCACACAATTTCTCAGGATGGGATATCAGTTGATCTTGAGAAGGTACAAGAAGTAATGAATTGGAAACCTCCTACTACAGTGCGGCAGATTCGGAGCTTTCTGGGATTGGCAGGGTATTATCGACGATTTATTCCGGATTTCTCCAGGATTGCCAAGCCAATGACTGAACTGTTGAAGAAGGGAGTCAAGTATGAATGGAGTCAGAAGTGTAAGGATGCCTTTCATGCATTAAGGCAGCATTTGACAACAGCACCAGTGCTAGCTCAACCTGACAACACCAAACCATTTGAGGTTTATTTTGATGCTTCCGGTACTGGATTGGGATGTGTCTTAATGCAAGACAACAGAGTCATTGCTTATGCCTCCCGAGCACTCAGACCCCATGAGCAGAACGACCCCACACATGATCTGGAATTAGCAGCTGTGGTTCATGCTCTCAAGATTTGGAGACATTACTTGATGGGAGCTCACTGTAATATTTACATGGATCACAAGAGTCTCAAATATATCTTCACCCAGGCTGATCTTAATATGAGGCAGAGAAGATGGTTAGAGCTAATCAAGGACTATGATTTGGAGGTGCATTACCATCCTGGCAAGGCCAATGTTGTGGCAGATGCCTTGAGCAGGAAAGCCCAGTGTAGTTGTATGAACATGGATGCAAGAATCACCACCTTATGTGATGAGTTGTGCAAGCTGAACCTAGAAGTCATTTCCTCCGGTGCTTTAAGTTATATTTCAGTGGAGCCCACCTTGCATGAGCAGATAGTCATGGCACAGATTGGTGACAAGGGTGTTCAAGTCATTAAGGAAATGATCAAACTAAAGGTGGACAAATACAAATGCTTCTGTCAGGACAGCAAAGGAATTCTATGGTTTGGAGACCGACTGGTTGTCGCCAAGAACCCCAAACTCAGAAAGAAGATATTGGATGAAGCTCACCTATCCAAATTCTCCATGCACCCCAGCAGCAACAAGATGTATCATGATCTCAGATCCTTGTACTGGTGGACCAGAATGAAGAGGGAAATTGCTAAGTATATATCCGAATGTGACACCTGCCAGAGAGTCAAGGCCAGTCATTTGAAGGTAGCAGGCCCTTTGCAACCCCTTCCCATACCCTCTTGGAAATGGGAGGACATTTGCGTGGATTTTATCGTGGGATTGCCCAATACCTCCCGGCACCATGATTCCATTTGGGTCATTGTGGACAGATTGACCAAGATAGCTCATTTCTTGCCGGTACACACCACCCACAGGACGGAAAAGTATGCGGAAATTTACATTGATCAGATAATTCGCTTGCATGGAATACCAAGGACTATAGTATCTGACAGAGGAGCACCGTTCGTGGCACGATTTTGGGAGCAATTGCAGGAATCACTTGGGACCCATGTAATAAGAAGCTCAGCATACCATCCCCAAACAGATGGTCAGACAGAAAGGGTGAATCAGATTTTGGAAGACATGTTGAGGGCATGTGTGCTACACTATGGAAAGGATTGGGACAAGTGTCTTTCATTGGCAGAGTTCTCTTATAATAACAGCTACCAGTCCAGTTTCAAGATGGCACCTTTCGAGGCCTTGTATGGGAGAAGGTGTAGGACACCACTAAATTGGTCACAAGCTGGAGAGAGAGAAATTTTTGGACCTGACTTGGTACTAGAAGCAGAGGAAAAAGTCAGAGTCATTAAGTGGAATTTAGAAGCTGCTTAGGCCAGACAGAAGAGCTATCATGACAAGAGGAGAAAGCCTCTACAGTTTGAAGTGGGGGATCATGTTTACCTTAAGGTGTCACCCACCAAGGGTGTCCAGAGATTTGGAATCAAGGGCAAGTTAGCTCCTCGCTACATTGGACCCTATGAGATCAAGGAAATTTGCGGGCCTGTGGCATATCAATTGAAGTTGCCACCCCACATGCGAGCAGTTCATGATGTATTTCACGTATCTCAGCTACGAAAGTGCGTCCGCTTACCCACGAAAGTGCTACCTGAACCAGAATTGGAGATAGAGCCGGATCTGTCCTACCAGGAGCACCCCGTCAAGGTATTGGATCAAAAGGAGAGATCAACGCAGACAAGGTCAATCAGAATGTATAAGGTTTAGTGGAGTCACCATTCAGTAGAAGAGGCTACATAGGAGACTGAGGATTTTCTATGTTCTCACTTCCCCGACTTTCCGCCCAAAGGAGTCGGTACGTAATCCAAAACCCCCACCCCCACCTGCCCTTTGAATCTAAATATAAGAAGAACTTATATGTTAAGGGTGTTGTAAGCTTTAGAAATGTCTCAAAAAGGACTTCCTTCTGAAGTTGCAAAGAGGATGACATTCGAAGAGCAGTAAACTAGAGAAACTTGGACAAAGGAAGAAGCAACACACCAGCACACCTTCATGGCACCCATCCAAGGGACTCTACCTAAATCTCGGGACGAGATTCCTTTAAGGGGGGAGGGCTGTAACACCCTAGGTGTTACTTAGGATTTTCACTAAAGACTACACAAGTAAGCCCATCATCACATGTGACTGAAGTTGGGATAAGCACACCAAATTTGGAGCTCAAGATCCTAAGTAAGTGCAACCCATCTTAGAAGTCATACCTTGGTTTGTCATGCACATATTAGGGGGGAGAATTGCCCAAACCCCAATTCAAACCCCTTTGGGCAAGTGGAGCACTAGAAGTAAGTATGACCAAAAGGTTAGGGAAACCACATGACCATGACTTTGGCCAATTATAAAAGTTGAAGTACACTTAATGCCCTACAAATAATAGTAAGGAAGTGACCCCAAAAAGATTTCAGAAAAACCCCAAAAGATTCACAAAAGGGTTGAGCACAAAAGAAAAATCAGAATTTTTCTAAGTTCAAAACCAACCGTCTTGCAAAGATCAAACATGTTCACCTTGATTCCAAACTCAAAATCACTTGGCCCAATTGACAAAGTGGCGCCAAAATACCTCTAGAATACCCTGGAAAAGTTTGAACCCAACCCTAAGTCATTTGACACGACTTGGCACAAGATTTGTCTCGGTTTGGACAGCTAGGACAGAGACAACTTCCCACCCCCATATCTCTCAAACCCGACCATATCTACCCTCGGTACTCACATGAACTAGATAGCTCTAGGTGCAGGGAAGAGATCTCTCATAGGTCTTAGGGCAAGATTCGCACGTTTTGGCCACTCAACAGAGGGAAGAACAAGGGCAGAAGCAAAGAGCCACGTGTTCGACGCGCTCTGAGCTCGCCAGAGCACGCCCGATGCGCGCCCCCGCGTGCCCCGCGTCGCTCCAAAGCCGAGCCGGCGCCGTTGCCCGTGCCCGCGCCTATAAAGCCCCCAGAGACGTCGACCGTACTTCTCCGCGCGCGCTCGACCTCACCGGAGCACCAGCTCACCGGCATTGCCGCGTGCACGGCGTGCCCGCGGCCACCCGAACACCCGCCACCATAGACCGGCCAGCAGAGCCTCTCCCAGCCGCATCCGACCCTCAGAGTAGACCGTGCATGCCTCGGTGAAGCTCCCCGAGCAAGGAATCGAACTTTGCCTCGCCGGAGAAGCCAGTCCACGGTCGCCGGACTTACCCGACCGCCGGTGAACATAGACCAAGCCCCACGGTGAGTTGTTCTTCAATTCCTTGCACGTGTCGACTCATCAACACCCCGTGAAGCTTCCCGTGCCATTGGATTGACCGGTATCGCCGTGGTTAGGCCGGAACTCTCGCCGCTGACAAGTTCACCCGCCTGCACACGTGGACCGGCCGATTCCGACCACCACCGCCGTCGAGCCGTACCTCGCTGTGACCACCGGGACCTCCCGGAGCCACCCCCGCCCCTCGTCGGACCTCTCTCGCCGCTGGTAAGCCGCGCCGCCCTTTTTCCTTCCGCGGTTAATGTTTTCATAAGGGGAGGGACCTCGAGGGAGAAGAAGAAAAGGTCAGGGGGTTTTGTGCGTTGTCAGTGACTGAAGGGAATAGTGGCGCAGGGGTATAACTGAAGGGGTTAGTTTAGAAAGAACCCAAGGTCTTCGGTGCAAAGTGGATTTCCAGAAAACCTTTTGTTATTTCTGATTTAAATACAAACAGAACTTGAAAAATTCATAACTTCACTTTTGTTTACCCAAATCAAGCCAAACCAATTTTGCCAGGTCCTAAATAATGTAAGCTATTGAGAAAAAATATAAAACCCGAGGTGTTGTAGGAAATTTCAAAGTTTTAATTTAATTAATTAACTGGTCAAAAGCTAAAGGAAATAAGGAAAAATAGTTACACTATTAGACTGGGGTTAAGAAAATTCAGAGAAATACTTAATCGCTTCCTAACCTGTTTAAAATTAATAAACCCCTCTGTGCACCCAATTAAGGTAGGGTTTGCCCTTTTAATCATTTTCAGCTTAAGGTTATAGAAAATATAAAAGGTAGTTTAAAATAAGAACCAGGGAGCACCCATATTTTTGTTGGCTCCCTTATTCAGTGTAGTTCACTAGAAAAATGTATTATACCCTTGTTTAGTACAAAAGAAAGGAGATACCTTTTAATTTAGAAAAATAAGGAAAACTTAGAAAAACCCTAGAAAAATAACCCTGAGGAGAAAACACCTTAAACCTTTGGATAACTAATGTTTTGTTACTGTAAACATAAAAAAATTATGATTTCTGTTGTTTGATATTTTTCAAATAACAAGTTAGTTATAAGTATCTTTTTAGCATTAAACTTGAGAAAATCACAATTAAATAACAACTAAGCAACCTTCTGTGATTTTTGGCACAGAAGCATATTATTACCTATAGATGCCAGCAAAAATAACTCCTAGTACAAAACCAACACCTAGGTAAGTGTGGTAGTGCAGGTGACCCCTTTTGCCCTAGCTTTTGTTATTTTGTCCAGAGCATATTCCAATTTTTCTGGACTTCAAATTTAAATGACAAACTACAGTGACCAATAGTAAACCACTGTAATTTTTACAGAATTTTTGGAAAAAGTTAAATCACTGTTGTAGTTCAAACCCACCCTAAAATCCTAAATAGAAAAAGAAAAAGGGGGAGTTAATAGTGAAGACTAAACCAAACCAGCAAAACCCCTTGAATGCCTACTAAAACTATTTAAGGGGCATTCCAAGTCTTAATCCATTGTGCTTAGGCAAGAACCTCAAACCTAATTTGATAAGCCTAAAACCTTAAGAGCCTCTTATAACAAGGAAACCCTAAATGATTAACTAACTTAGTTTTACTGCACTAAGGCTTAATTGCTATTAATTCTACATATCATATCATGCATATATCTTATTCTTTGCAATCGATAGATTGCAACCTCGTGAACAGAGAGTACATCCTCGTGCCGGAGCAAGGAGTTGCTCAGGAGGTAGCCCCGGATCCAGCACAAGAGCCTGCCCTAGAGGATCTGCCTGCCCCGGCTTTGGAAGGCAAGCCCCGGTTTTATGCACAACCTATTTATTATGCTATTTTACTACACTTAATGATTGTAGGATTGAATATGCACTTAAGTGTAGGAGTTGTTTGAAACCCTAGTTGCATGATCTCAGGAATCCTTTTGAGATGGATACTACTATGCTAGGTCGAGTAGCTGCTTTACTAATTAGGGATCTCGGTAAAAGTCGAGTGATTTTTCTAGCACTCGCGCGAGGTCAGGAATTGCTTGTATCCATTTATATATCGTAATGATGATGGTCTGTGGACAACGGTCCATGGGGATGCGTTGTCTACGAGACGGAAATTGGAATAAGGATTAAGGTGTGGTACCGTGTGTCAAGCGTTTGAACATACTAAGCACATGCCGAGAAATATGGTAAATCAGTAAGCCTAGTACCTGAGTGAACCTGCCCGCAGATTGCCCTCCTCACGCGACCTGAGACGTGGTCTCCCATTCCGGTTATGGTGGGTACTAGTGCGGTCACTGCACGACGGCAGTCGGGGTTAGTGAGGCATTGTACGCCAAGGCGGTGAGCCCCTTTCTGTTGCTAGGAAATCGATGG
Source organism: Zea luxurians (assembly GCA_029449295.1). Classification (NCBI taxonomy): domain Eukaryota; kingdom Viridiplantae; phylum Streptophyta; class Magnoliopsida; order Poales; family Poaceae; genus Zea; species Zea luxurians. The sequence continues at coordinate 249,056 of JAOPSE010000033.1, read as the reverse complement.
GGACGGTTGATGTGTGTGGGGACAGAGTGCCTCGCCACGTCGTGTGTTTAGGTTTACCTTGCAAGGTTTAAAAAACTCGATTCGAATCATCTGCTTCTCGCAGCTAATGAGACTGCTTGATCCATGCTGCTATATTGAGTAACAAATGGAAATGTGATGACTTGGCAAAAGCTGTTGATTGCTAAAATGTTTGATACCATGTATGATTAGATAGGTATACATTTAGTGTTAAGAGAGTCACACTAAAACTTGAAAAAGCTAAAACCTGATTTATAGACTCAACTAGTGCTTTTGGCAAACAAACCCCTCAGCCAAACAGCTGCGTGTCTAGAGGTAGAGGAGTAGACTCCTCACACCGGGTAAGTCTAGCTGAGTATTAGTATACTCAGCCTTGCTTGTGGCAAAATTTTTTTACAGGTTCCCTGGAGGACATGGTTGCTGGAGTGACTTGGCCGTCCACCTTGCCACCGGGTTGGACAGTTGAGTGGGACCCTGCCTCGGCAGAGGAGGAGCATGAGGAGTGATGGGACAGGCTTCCCCATCTCTCTGTTTATTTATCGCTAGTTTTATTCTGCTACATTCTGAACAATGATGACTACTTTTGCTAAACTCCGATGATGATGTAATAAATTTAATACTCCTTAATGTATGGTTTTATGCTTTATTGTATTTTCTCTGTGCCTCACCATCGAGTGAGTACGTGGTACATGATCCTGTTAGTGGCCTCGTCGGACTAGATCCGAGGGACTGACATGTTATTCCTATTTAAGTGTGGTCTAGCCTCTAAGGCGGGACATAGGCACTTAAGTTGGAATAATCCGGGCGATTCCGCCATAGAGCCGACGCTTTTTAGAGGAAGGGATGGATACCCATAGGCCACCACACTTTGACGGCACTTACTTCCCATATTATAGTTCTAGAATGGCTTGTTACCTAGAGGCCGTTGATCTAGGCATTTGGAGAGTCACTCGTCATAGGATGAAACCCCCTAAGAATCCCGAGAAACCCACCACGAGTGAGGAAAAAGAAATTCATTTAAATGCTAGAGCCAAAAATTGCTTGTATGAATCTCTTAGCATGGATATTTTTAATCAAGTATTTACCTTGAAAACTGCTAATGAGATTTGGCTAAAATTGCATGAGCTCCATGACGGCACATCCAATGTCCATGAGCAAAAACATTGCCTAGTCTTAAATGAGTTTAATTCTTTTGCTATGAAAGATGATGAGCTTGTTAGAGACATGTATTCTCGTTTGAATCTAATTATCAATGAGCTCAACTCTATTGGCATTAATAAGCTAGGTGATACGGACATTATGAGGAAGATTATCTCCCTGCTACCACAACAAAGATATGGGAGCATCATCACCATCCTTCACAACATGGAGGACTTGAGCACCATGACCCCGACCATTGTGATTGGGAAAATAGCGGCTTTTGAGATGTCGCGAAAAATGTGTCGGGGAGAGGAGCCAACTTCCTCAAGGCCATATGCTTTTGCATGTGATGAAAGGAAGGGCAAAAAGAAGGCTCCCACTCCAAGTTCCTCAAGTGAAGAAGAGGAAGAAGAAGAAAGTGATGATGTTGAAGATAATCAACCATGCACTTCATCCTCCGAGGACGAAGAAACAATCCGACACGTAGGAAAGGTAATGGGGATGATCCGCAAGATCAATCTAATGGGTGTGCCCCTGCAGGTTGAAGATCTTCTCTTTAACATTGATAGGAAAAAGCAAAGGAAGAGAGGATGCTTTGGATGTGGGGAGAAGGGCCACTTCAGGGACAACTGTCCAAATATGGTCGAACCCAAAAAGGGGAGGAGCAAAGGCAAGGCGCTAACAAGTGTTAGAACTTGGGATGATTCTTCAAGTGAAGATAAACCTCCAAGGATGCACAGCCACCGGTCCTCATCACGCTCATCACAGTCATCACACAAATGCCTTATGGCAAGAGGAAAAATGAGCATTCCATCCTCTAGTGATGATAGTAGTAGTGATGATGAAGGTGAGGGAAAGCCCTCCGTTGATGAACTTGCGGAAGCCATTAAATTTTTCCAGGATGTTTGCACTAAGCAAAAAGCTCAACTTAAAACATTGAAAAATAAGTTGATTAGCTCTCAAAATGATTATAAAGGTTTGCTAGAAAAATTTGAAACTTTTGCAAACTTAAATAGTGAGCTATCAACTAAAATTGAGCTATTAGAGTCTAGTGTTCCATCCACTTCTACCGATGATGGCCTTATTAAAAAGAATGAAAAATTTAAGGCTAAGTTAGCTAGCTCCCAAGAAGCTATTGAAAATTTGCTAGAGAAAATGGAAATTCTTAGCAACACAATAATGAGCTAACTACTAAGCTAGAAAACATTGGTAGCACCCCAGCAGCATCTTTAGTTGAAATACCTGAAATTATTAAGAAAGATGCTTCTACTTCTTGCTTTGATTTAATTGACGATTCTAACCCCTGCAACCAAGTTCTTGTTGAGAATATTGTTGTAGAAATATGTTCGGATGAGATTGCAAAGGAAAATGAACAATTAAAGCAAGAAGTGGCTCGCCTTGGCAAGGCTTTGTATGACAAGAAAGGCAAAACCAAACAAATCCGACCTCCATAGGATAACACCACTACAGGAGTGAACAAGCCTATGGAGGGAGAAACTGTGATTTGTAGGCTATGCCACATGGAAGGCCATAAGTGTTTCCAATGCAAGGCGATGACCGGGGATAAGCAAAGGCATAAACACAAGCAAAAGCCATCAAGCAAAATCTCCAACACCTACATTAAAAAGGTGGACAAAAAGGCTGCTACACCATATTTAGGTCGAGTAGCTGCTTTACTAATTTAGGTCGAGTAGCTGCTTTACTAATTAGGGATCTCGGTAAAAGTCGAGTGATTTTTCTAGCACTCGCGCGAGGTCAGGAATTGCTTGTATCCATTTATATATCGTAATGATGATGGTCTATGGACAACGGTCCATGGGGATGCGTTGTCTACGAGTCGGAAATTGGAATAAGGATTAAGGTGTGGTACCGTGTGTCAAGCGTTTGAACATACTAAGCACATGCCGAGAAATATGGTAAATCAGTAAGCCTAGTACCTGAGTGAAACTGCCCGCAGATTGCCCTCCTCACGCGACCTGAGACGTGGTCTCCCATTCCGGTTATGGTGGGTACTAGTGCGGTCACTGCACGACGGCAGTCGGGGTTAGTGAGGCATTGTACGCCAAGGCGGTGAGCCCCTTTCTATTGCTAGGAAATCGATGGGGACTGTTGATATGTGTGGGGACGGAGTGCCTCGCCACGTCGTGTGTTTAGGTTTACCTTGCAAGGTTTAAAAAACTCGATTCAAATCGTCTGCTTCTCGCAGCTAATGAGACTGCTTGATCCATGCTGCTATATTGAGTAACAAGTTGAAATGTGATGACATGGCAAAAGCTGTTGATTGCTAAAATGTTTGATACCATGTATGATTAGATAGGTATACATTTAGTGTTAAGAGAGTCACACTAACACTTGAAAAAGCTAAAACCTGATTTATAGACTCAACTAGTGCTTTTGGCAACCAAACCCCTCAGCCAAACAGCTGCATGTCTAGAGGTAGAGGAGTAGACTCCTCACACCGGGTAAGTCTAGCTGAGTATTAGTATACTCAGCCTTGCTTGTGGCAAAATTTTTTTACAGGTTCCCTGGAGGACATGGTTGCTGGAGTGACTTGGCCGTCCACCTTGCCACCGGGTTGGACAGTTGAGTGGGACCCTGCCTCGGCAGAGGAGGAGCATGAGGAGTGATGTGACAGGCTTCCCCATCTCTCTGTTTATTTATCGCTAGTTTTATTCTGCTACATTCTGAACAATGATGACTACTTTTGCTAAACTCCGATGATGATGTAATAAATTTAATACTCCTTAATGTATGGTTTTATGCTTTATTGTATTTGCTCTGTGCCTCACCATCGAGTGAGTACGTGGTACTTGATCCTGTTAGTGGCCTCGTCAGACTAGATCCGAGGGACTGACATGTTATTCCTATTTAAGTGTGCTCTAGCCTCTAAGGCGGGACTTAGGCACTTAAGTTGGAATAATCTGGGCGGTCCTGCCATAGAGCCGACACTTTTTAGAGGAAGGGATGGATACCCATAGGCCACCACACTTTGACGGCACTTACTTCCCATATTATAGTTCTAGAATGGCTTGTTACCTAGAGGCCGTTGATCTAGGCGTTTGGAGAGTCACTCGTCATAGGATGAAACCCCCTAAGAATCCCGAGAAACCCACCACGAGTGAGGAAAAAGAAATTCATTTAAATGCTAGAGCCAAAAATTACTTGTAGGAATCTCTTAGCATGGATATTTTTAATCAAGTATTTACCTTGAAAACTGCTAATGAGATTTGGCTAAAATTGCATGAGCTCCTTGATGGCACATCCAATGTCCATGAGCAAAAACATTGCCTAGTCTTAAATGAGTTTAATTCTTTTGCTATGAAAGATGATGAGCTTGTTAGAGACATGTATTCTCGTTTGAATCTAATTATCAATGAGCTCAACTCTATTGGCATTAATAAGATAGGTGATACGGACATTATGAGGAAGATTATCTCCCTGCTACCACAACAAAGATATGGGAGCATCATCACCATCCTTCACAACATGGAGGACTTGAGCACCATGACCCCGACCATTGTGATTGGGAAAATAGCGGCTTTTGAGATGTCGCGAAAAATGTGTCGGGGAGAGGAGCCAACTTCCTCAAGGCCATATGCTTTTGCATGTGATGAAAGGAAGGGCAAAAAGAAGGCTCCCACTCCAAGTTCCTCAAGTGAAGAAGAGGAAGAAGAAGAAAGTGATGATGTTGAAGATAATCAACCATGCACTTCATCCTCCGAGGACGAAGAAATAATCCGACACGTAGGAAAGGTAATGGGGATGATCCGCAAGATCAATCTAATGGGTGTGCCCCTGTAGGTTGAAGATCTTCTCTTTAACATTGATAGGAAAAAGTAAAGGAAGAGAGGATGCTTTGGATGTGGGGAGAAGGGCCACATCAGGGACAACTGTCCAAATATGGTCGAACCCAAAAAGGGGAGGAGCAAAGGCAAGGCGCTAACAAGTGTTAGAACTTGGGATGATTCTTCAAGTGAAGATAAACCTCCAAGGATGCACAGCCACCGGTCCTCATCACGCTCATCACAGTCATCACACAAATGCCTTATGGCAAGAGGTAAAATGAGCATTCCATCCTCTAGTGATGATAGTAGTAGTGATGATGAAGGTGAGGGAAAGCCCTCCGTTGATGAACTTGCGGAAGCCGTTAAATTTTTCCAGGATGTTTGCACTAAGCAAAAAGCTCAACTTAAAACATTGAAAAATAAGTTGATTAGCTCTCAAAATGATTATAAAGGTTTGCTAGAAAAATTTGAAACTTTTGCAAACTTAAATAGTGAGCTATCAACTAAAATTGAGCTATTAGAGTCTAGTGTTCCATCCACTTCTACCGATGATGGCCTTATTAAAAAGAATGAAAAACTTAAGGCTAAGTTAGCTAGCTCCCAAGAAGCTTTTGAAAATTTGCTAGAGAAAATGGAAATTCTTAGCAACACAATAATGAGCTAACTACTAAGCTAGAAAACATTGGTAGCACCCCAGCAACATCTTTAGTTGAAATACCTGAAATTATTAAGAAAGATGCTGCTACTTCTTGCTTTGATTTAATTGACGATTCTAACCCCTGCAACCAAGTTCTTGTTGAGAATATTGTTGTAGAAACATGTTCGGATGAGATTGCAAAGGAAAATGAACAATTAAAGCAAGAAGTGGCTCGCCTTGGCAAGGCTTTGTATGACAAGAAAGGCAAAGCCAAACAAATCCGACCTCCATAGGATAACACCACTACGGGAGTGAACAAGCCTATGGAGGGAGAAACTGTGATTTGTAGGCTATGCCACATGGAAGGCCATAAGTGTTTCCAATGCAAGGCGATGACCGGCGATAAGCAAAGGCATAAACACAAGCAAAAGCCATCGAGCAAAATCTCCAACACCTACATCAAAAAGGTGGACAAAAAGGCTGCTACACCATATTTGATCAACAAGAAAAAAAATGGAAAGGTGATAGCAATCAAGGCCAACAAGCAAGCCAATAAAGGAAAGTGGACCAAACGCATCTGGGTGCCGAAGGAAATAATTTCAACCATGAATAGCACCAAGAAGGTTTGGATCCCAAAAGGGAAGTGAGTGGACCGAAGGTAACGGGAAATTTGGAGACTTGGCAAAGTTGGGATGTATATCATGGGATACATCATATTGAATTAAGTTTATTGCCAAGTGAGTTAGTCAACAATTTGGACCCAAATTTCCCACCCATGACTAAGGTAACTAGATTTATTGTATTTCTTATCTTTAGATATGCATATCTATTTATCTTATATCCAGTTTACCTTTCATGCCCAGTATTGCAATTAATATTGACTTTTATTTAAATGCATGCATACTAGGTAAATCTCATGGTAGGACTGCTTGTTTTCAAATTCATACACTTAAGCAAGCCTACATGATTTAAAATGATTATTTGAGCATGGCACATAGCTTTTTAATCACTTCATAGTAAATGATACATCAATTGATATTTTCAAATACTACAAGTGGTAAAACTCTCATATTCTTCAATAAGTATCATTTAATTTATATGTGCCAAAGTTTGGAGTATAGATAATTTGCCCCTCTTGATGTAAAATCAAAGTGCATGTCTCCTACAAGTACACAAAACTTGTATGCACACCTTCAGGGGGAGGTTACTCTATAATCTAAGACTTTGAGACTAACACCTCTTTCAAGTCTATTTTTTGTGATAGTCTCACTGTAAGGAAAATGAAGTCCCCGGAAAAAGACAACAAACTTCCACTGCAATAACTCCAAGAATTCTCATGTCTCACAATCCTGCCATTGGTCCTATCAATCGGTATCTTTGAGACTATTTTTATTATCATTTACATGTCTTCTCCAATATTTGATTAGACTATATTTCATATCATATACTTCCATGTTGCTAAAAATGCATATACTATTAACTCATATTCTGTTACCTATGCATAAGGAAGTTGGTCTAATCAAATTATGTCTTGCACCTCTAATTTTCACATGCTTTTTCCTAAGTAGAAGATCTCTGTCAGGGGGAGTATTTCTTCGTCTATAAAAAGGGGGAGAAATTTTCTTTCTAAAAGAGAACACTCATTTAGGGGGAGTAATCATTTGATGGTAACCTACAAGCAGTTTCAATTGGTATCCTACAATTGGTTTCATTTGACAATTTCTTTGTGAGGGCAAGTCTTATTTACTTCCTACATACTTTTAATGTCTTCCTTTTCGGTGGTTGATGCCAAAGGGAGAGAAATTTAGGGACCAAAGCAATGAAAAATGTATCAAACACCACCAATTTAAAATTTTAAATCTGCAAGTGGCTTATCAAGTGGTTTTGGTTATTTGGTCCAAAATAGGAAGTAAGTGATATGGAGTTAGGGGGAGGCTTAAGTCCATAATATCACATTGTGGGGACAAACATGCAGCCTAGCAAGTAGTTTGTATTTTTCATTCAAATACTTGTATTATTTGCTTGCTTTGGTTGTGTTGTCATCAATCACCAAAAAGGGGGAGATTGTAAGGAAAATGGACCCCGGGCCTTTTGGCTAATTGAGTTTTGGTGTTTGATGACTAACACAATCTGTGAACTAATAAGTTTCCTAGTGTTTGTGTTTGTAGTTCACAGGATACTAGAGTTACTTGGACTAAGGAATTGAGAAAGCAACACCTCAAAAGAGGACATTAAGAAGATCCAAGAAAAGTCTAAGAACGAAGACGTGTGTTGCCTGCGGACTATCTATGCGTGGAGCACCGGACTGTCCGGTGGCACACTGGACTGTCCGGTGCCCACACGCCGGACTGTCTAGTGCACCAGGGAACCTCATCCCAACGGCTTGTTCCAGGTGGCACCCAGAGAAAAGACCACCAGACTGTCCGGTGTGCGGACTGGACTGTTCGGTGTAAAAGCCTGCGGCGTCAACGGTCACCTGCTCAGGCAGAGCAACGGCTAAGCGCACTGGACTGTGAACAGTGCGCTATCCGGTGCACCACCGGACTGTCCGGTGTGCCGCAAAGAGCAGCAGCTTTTCTCCAACGATTATTTTGGAGTTGGGGCCTATATATACTACACCCAACCGGCCATTTGAAGGTGTGGGAGCCCAAGCAACATACCAAGGCATATTGTAGACATTTCCAAGTGCTCAAACATCCAAGTGCTTAATAGAATCACTCGGTGATTAGCGTAGGTGCTTTGCGAAGAGCTTAGGTTAGTGAGACCACTTTAGTGCTTGCTCTAGGTGAACCCTAGTTAGTTGAGTGAGTTTTGTAAAACCACACAACCCCTCGGCTTTTGCGCGAGCCGTTGTAATTGTACCGAGTGGGGCGAGAGTCTTGCGCGACTGTGACAACCACGTTTGTATCACGGCCACCACCGTGTACCAGAGGGAACGAGGCCCGCGGTGTTTTCCGCTAGAAGCTCGATAGTGGAGACGGCGAGGAGTGTCCGAGAGGAGCCGGAAGCGGAGCACCACTTGCGTGTGGAGAAGGCCCGCGGCTTTCTATGGAGTTACTCGACCGAGGTGCTTGGCCCGCGCGTGGGCTTCCCTTTGCGTAGGAGCACCAACGAGGATTAGTCGGAACCTTGTGCTGTTTCGGATACCTCGGTAAAAATACCGGCGTCATCCACAAGAGTTTGCTTCTCTACTTTGCTCTTTAAGTTTCCGCATTTACATTAAGCATTTAAGTTTCAATCTTGTATTCATACTCATATAGTGTAGATTGAAATTTATCCATTGCGGTAGAGATAGCAACACTTAGACAAAACCTAGTTTCCACATTATAGTTTGATTATTTGCATAGGTTCTGCTCTAGGGATTTATCTATGGCCTAGTTTAGAGAAAGTTTTAGAAGTCCTAATTCACCCCCCCCTCTTAGGCGTCACCTGTTTCCTACATCTTGAATTGCTTCTCAAATTTGAAGTAGAAGGGGAGTCGAACAAGTTCATATTTCTATCCTCCTTCCTTCTTCTTCGCATCCCCCAGCCTCTATAGGTTGGAAATGTTTTATTCGCCAGGTATTCCTGCACCAAGTCCCTAATGCTAATTTCAGCAGCCACCACTCTAATTTCGATTTCGGCCAGCTGGCATGGGGAGCTGAGTTGCATATTGCACAATGGCCTTGTCATCCCAAAGCTCAACCTCAGAGGACTCATAAACATAGTCATGAGTTTTTCCCTCTTCTTCTCATCAGCTTTCACGTTGAACCATTCGTTTGTCCACTTGGTCGGCCACTTGGTGCGGTAGCCGATCACCAGGGCCTTAGTGTCCTTTCTGTATGCAAAATTATAACATCCAAAGTTTTTGTGAAGACCATCTGCTCTGGCCTTTGTCTGATAGTGCAACTCGTGCACTCAGTGGAAACCTTCGGCATTGACACTTTTGCCCTGGCTTCGGAGAGCCCATATGTAGACACTCAGCCTGACAATGGCATTTGGTGTCAACTGATGAAGATATATTTCAAACCTTTTCAAAACTTCTCCTATTATGTCATATAGAGGAAACCGAAGCCCTGCCCTGAAGAAACTTTTAAATACAACAACTTCATCATCCTTCGGCTCTGGAATCACTTCCTCGCCAACAAAGCGAATAAATTTACTCTCATCTTCCCCAAAATAGCCAAGCTTCTTCATCATAACTAGGTCCTCTTCTGATACGGTAGATTTTTTAAATTCAATATGGCTAGGTTTTGATAGGCGTAAAATACTGTTGTCTTCCTCATTTTCATCATCACTCCTATCAACTACAGTCTGCTCGCCTCAGTAGTTTCACCTTTGGCAATAGCTTCTTCCGACACAACTAGACCTGATCGCCTCATCACTTCTGATGTTGACACTGTCTCTGTCACTTCAGTCTCATCTCCCTCACGGGACACCCTAGTAGTGGATGTAACTTAGGCCATTTCAAGAGTTGTGGTTCCTTAAGACGAAGCTAACTTTGAATGAAGAAGAGCGTGTTTGGAAAGCGCAATCTAGAAAGCTTTGGCTTTAGTTAAAATTTTCAACAGCACAAAAGTGCGATGGCAATGAATGCTGTGGTAAATTCTCACCAATCTGTCTGCTTATATAGTGCTGCAAGGGAAGAAGGCGGATCACCAGACCATCTACACTGACTGAGCGATGGACCGGCCGACGCTCGGAATATTTTAATCGTTTTTTCAACAACAAGCTTAGGGAAGGTGTTTTTCGGACCTTCGGAATTCCGAAGCCATTGTATTTTTCGCAGATCGAGCCCATTACGAAAAAACGATCTAGCACCGCGAAGGGGCGACTGTTGGTGGTCTTCTTCTCCACCGAAGGTCCTCAAGACAAAAACACCTTCGGCAAGATAATACTAAGGCTCGCCGAAGCTATCATCAACCTCGGCTTTGCTTCTCAAGACGAAGACTTTGTGTACGGACAACTTTGCAGAATGTCGAAGGACAATAGCTTCGGCTCGGATCTAGCAAAGAAATAAAATACTAAATAGACCTTATTAGCTTTAGTTGCTTGTAAATAAGCGTTTAAGGGTACAGATATAATTTTGCTCTAGCTGCGTCCTGTGCCTATAAATAGATGAACAATAACCCCGTACTGTTCATGCTGGATTGTATTCACATTCTCACATCCACACCTTCGAGCAAGCCGAAGGTATCAATGTAACATTAACATTGTTTACATTCATTTCTGTTTTTATGAAATATAAGAATAAATCAATTAATGAGATGCAGTTATCATATTTATCTTTTTGCATTCCTACTCGCATATTAAATGGTGAAGGTATGTCCTTCTTAACCATCGTCTAGCGAAGCTTTATACCCACAAGGAGATAATGCTTTGGTTAGACCAAGGTCTGTAATGACTAACGATTGTGTTTCCTTATTCTTGATATATAGCATTTGAAAACAAGTGACCAACACAAACCAGATTCTGACTAATCTCAATCAACTCATAGCTACCTACTAAACCAGCTACTCTACCTTCTAAGCTATTGCTTACAAATCTATCTTAACCTCTTGTCCCTAACCCGAATGAAGACACCAAAGCTCAAGAAGGAGGAGATCAATCTCATTAAAGAAGAATAGGATTCAAGCTAGATCTTCGAAGGAATCAAGATCCACAAATCTTGGATGGAGTCTTTCCTTACCACACTCTTTCCTACCCAAACCTATCTATGCTTTAAAGACATCTTTTACCCTACATAATAAAGAGGATATACATATAGATACCCATGCTTTCCTAATCACCTACTAATTTGTGTTATAAACTTAGAAAAAAACTTTTGGTATTAAAACCACATGGAAACTGGAACATAGGCTACAAACCAAACTTGTTGCAACCTCTTTCTTACTAATCTCAAGGATGAGATTTCTATTAAGGGGGGTAGGATTTGTAACACCCTAATATCGTATTTTTGGTATTTGGAAAAAATCCTTCTATAAGATTTTAAATAGATGGCCCTCTTAAAAGAATTTTTAAGATACCCCTTTTTGATAATAAATTTGGAGATATTGTTGAACAAGAAAACTTAAATTAAAATACCTTTTAATAAGGATTAAACATCAGGAATTATCTTCTTAAGGTGAATAGGTATCAAATGATTGATTAGTTGAATTATATTCTTATTAGATCATACATTCAAAAAGTAAGTTCATTTACAAGAAAGTTTATGTATGTGCACCACTAATCAGAAGCATATACTTAAAGAAAGAAAATAATAAATAAAACATCTAAAATAGGTATAACTTGATTCTCATGCCGGTATCCTTTATGATTGTGCATTACAATTAAGTATAGAATTTAAACTTTATTTGAAGTCCATTTGAAATTGGAAATACATATATATAACAGGAAAAGAAAAATAGAAAAAAAAGCTTACCTGCTCTCCTTGGGTCGAATCTGCCCAGGCGCGGCCCAACTAATGCACCCGCACAGTCGAATTGCTCCCTAGCTGGCCCAACACTCCACGTTTACGCAAGCACCCGTTGACATGTGGGGTAGCACCACTATCCCTCAACCGTAGTCGCTGGTATGTGGGATTGAGGATGTCAGCTTCTTCCTCTCAATCCTAGTAATGTGGAAACAACTCAATCTGTGCGCGGTTGGTTTGTTGATGGTGCCTAATCACCGATCCGGGCGGGCGGAAACAACTCAATCTGTGCGCGGTTGGTTTGTTGATGGTGCCTAATCACCGATCCGGGCGGGATATGGTCCTCTGTGCTAAGTACATATGCTTGGGTGGATCATGGCTCCCATACACCATCACCATTGAGTGCGGCCGCTAGGGAGGTGATTAAGTTTTCTGCCAACGTAGAGTGAGAGAAAGGGGATCACCAATGTGGAGCCGGGGCCATGCTGCCCAAGCACCTTCGGGGCACGTTTGGGTGGTATCTCCGAGACTTGTGGCGTCCATTCATGGCACCGGCAGGATGGATGTGTCCCTGGGGCTTCGGAGATGGCTTGTTAGAAAACTACTCCGCGTCGTGTGCCCCATTGTCGGTCTACTCATTCGTTGGCGATGTCACCTCGGTTGGAGTTCCAGATAAGGCGGCAAACTATGTGGGAGATTTGTTTCAAAATCTGGTGCATCAGGGCGCCGTCCAGATCGTGGCGGCGATGTCACGGCTATGGTTGCTAGGAGCGCCACCTCCCCGCTTGACCGTCGGGAGGTGGAAGAAGCATTTTGGGCCGCTGATCTAATGTTGGAGGGGTAAGATTAGAATCCTGTGTACCCTTTCGTATTTTGACTCCGGACCACTGATCGACTGATGAATGGATCCAACCGGGTAGTGGCGCTATGTGTTCTTACCCGTTGGATCGTGGATCGAGCGGACAGAATGGGGGAAACCATAATAAAATCCAGGCCGTCTAAATCGAATCGGGCATCTGTCGTTACGTACCGGTTGAGTAATAGGGCTTTTAATCTCGACATCAGATTTTGAATCCCACGACCTCTATCGTGTACCCATTCATTTAAAGGTAGATCTAATCAGGACCGTTGAAACCCGATCTGGCGGTTGAGATGTAAGCATACCACTTCGCCAAGCCAGACTTATAAAAGAGACCCTGACTTTAATTGAAAATAACCTGCGTCCATTTTAGTTCAACAGATAATACAAATAGGTCCTAGAATTTAGGGTTTGAACCCTGAGCTCTCGGGATTTTGTTCCCTTAGTCCAAATGCTATTAAAATTTATGAGTAAATCCTAGAAATTGATTTTTAGTGTAAAAATAAATTTAGAAAATTGTTTAATTCATATTTAATTTATTTTAACTCCAAATTGATCCATTCTAGTTGCATTAAATTAATTTAAATATTGTTTATCATCCGGTAACCTCATTTTGTCATGAAACATAGATTAAAAATTATGCACCTAGTTTCTTTTGTATCCAACACTCAAATCTTCAATAAATCATAACTTTATAACCGTAGCTCCGAATTTAGTGATTCTCGAACCCATGATCTCGTAGGCGTAGATTATTATTATACATTTTGTCCTCATGTTTGGTGTGATGTTAATTTTGCCTATACCATGTTTGTGTGTAATGCTACGACTAGCAACGAGGTCACGAGTCACATGAAGAGCAAGTTTGTACCTGGAATCTTGAGTCCTAGGCAAGTTGTGCCCTTGATCACTTCTGTTTACCCAATCATGTTCTCATTAATCATAATGATCTGCATAGGTTAATTTTGATTGGACCCAATAGGTTACCCTAGTTTGACTATCTCTATACCTTGTTTACCACTGAATTTTTGGGTAGTACCTGCTATTAGCTTTATGTGGTTTTGGATATGGAGATATACATTATTCATGATCACACTTTTATTATCAGTTTGTTATTTACTATTCATGATAAGATAATTATGTTAATTGGAACATGGAGAACCACCCAAAAAAACAGTGCTACCACAATGGTGGTACGGGATGCCCTTGGCTGACTAATTAGGAAAGCTAGTGGAGGACTACCTTGCTCAAAAGGGGCAAGGGTAATAGGGGAGTGGAGTGGTCAGTGTAAGGAGGCCCTTGGGTTGATTTTGCTGTGATGGCGGTCAGGCAAGGGGTCCCTGCATTGGAGCTTCCTAGAAACTATAGCGGGTTTTCTGAAGCTTGTGGAACTTTGTAAAGGCCTCATAGTGTTACCCTGCCTCGCTTCCTTGTTAGAGGTGCATGGGATGTCGCGATCCCTTGGCAGATGGGTAACATGACTTGTGGGTAAAGATGTGCAACCTCTACAGAGTGTAAAACTGGTATATGAGCCGTGCTCACGGTCATGAGCAGCTCGGACACTCACATGATTAATTTATGGAACTAAACTTAATTGTCACATGCATTGCATTGTGGGTGTTGTTATCAATTTTGATCTACTACTTATTTGGGTTGGTATCTACTTACACTTAGTAACTGCTAATAAAATTTTGACCAACTTTAAAAGCAATGCTTAGCTTCAACCATCCTCTTTGGTAAGCCTTACACTTCACATGAGCTCCCACCTTTGGTGAGTTCATGCATATTATTCCACGCAACTTGTTGTGCTATGAACGTATGTGAGCTCACTCTTGCTGTCTCACCCGCCACACAGGTCAAGAATAGGTACCGCATGATGAAGCGCATGAAAGATGCTATGATGAGTTCGTGAGAGGTCTAGGCCATCGTCTCCCAGTCAACTTTGGGTTGTTGTACAGAACTCCTATTATATAGTAAAGATGTGACATTCGTTTTTGTACCACTATTCATCATATGTGTGAGACTTGGTCCCAGCACACCTGGTGATTATGTTCGCGCCCGGGTCTTGGTGCCTCGAAACTTGGGTGTGACAACATGCCAATGCATATGATGTCATGCCAAAGTTTTAGTTTTTGTAACACCAAGGGTGTTACAGACCACGTCGAGCTAGGCTCGCCTCCTCCCCAAGTGCTCGGCTGCTCCATGGCTAGACTTGAGCCCTCGATGCCCAACCGTCACCTTTGAATTCCATTTTCTGTTTCCTGTACGATGGCTGAAGCTAAAGGTTGAAGATGACTCGTTGAGTCTATCACATGTGTGTCCCGCGGGCTATCCTATTTTGTCCTCAAGATTATAGACTTTGCTCTTCATTCAAAATTTTATATCTTGAGTTTCAAAGCTCCTAAAATTGCGAAACGTGTTTTGATAGCTTTCATATGAAATGGTCTACCCAGTGGATCTATATGTTGGCATATTTTAGTAGAAATATTTGGTTGTAGAAATTCGTATTTAAAACTGGTTTAGAAAATAAATGAACTTGCTTTGTTAGTTTTAATTGTAAAAATCCAAAAATGATGAGACTTGTTTTGTTAGTTCGATGGTGTCATACTCTAGCTAATAAAAATATAAAACCCATATGTTGTTTACTGTTTTCGTGTTGTGTTAATTAAATCATGTTAAATAGTAAAAAGATGATTGACTTGCTTGTTATTTTTGGATCTATAGCTCTTGTGCTCAAAATGGCTTGAAATGTTATTGTAGACTCTCTATATGATGCTTGGTTACTGTTAAAAATTTCATAAGTTATGGTGCATGTATCACTGCGTTAGTGATTTAACTTGTTTGATGCATATTAAGTAGTTTTAAATGGTTTATAAGTAATATATGGATGTAAAAATGGAAAATGGTGTTCCACTATCTTTACATGATGTTATAGTGGCCTAATAAAACTTAATGTGGTCATGCATTCACAGAAAATAATTAGTTTTAGATTTAACTTGTCCTCACATGCTTTATTGAATTAACAATTTATCACTTTTGTAGTAAATAAAATATAAAGCCTGAGCATGTGAAATTTATACATTAGTCATGAGTTGTTATCACCTATACGTCATAAAAATATCAGTCCAAAATTAGATAGTTTCATATGGTGCTAAAATAAATAACACCCATTATATAATTATAAGAAGAGTTAGTGAAAAATTAGAAGTAAACAAAAGCACGCAAGTTTCTTGAAATGCTTGAGTTGTTCCTTAATATCAATTAGAGGATTAATGGTTGTGTCATGGTGGTTTAAAGCTAAGTATTAGTGGAGCTTCATCACAATCTTGCTCGGTAGTCAAATTAAGTCTTACTACACATGAGCTGAAATTGTTGCATGCATGTTCTCTGATTGTGATGATAATTTAGTGAAGCCAATTATCATTTCTGTATATGTATTCTTTACAAAATATGTAGTTAACTTCAATATATAGCTTTTCCAAAAATTTCATGAGTTTATGCTAAATAGTTTAGTAGTTATGCTTGTAGCTAGTTGACTGCCAGGTTTTGTTTGTTTTCTGTGCAGATATGAATGATTGTGTTGTTTGACTCAGTTAGACTTAGAATTACTTCTTAGAGGTATTATAAGAGTTGTAGTAATGTTCCTAAGCTTTCTAAAAAGTCTAGAACCACATTTATTGGATATATAAAACTCTATTCAAGACTATTTAAAGTTGCATGTTGAAATCTATCCAAACCTGAATAGTAATGTTTCCTTGAAATGTTTGAGCTAGTTAATCACCAAATAATCTTAAGATGATTATATAAAGTAGAAAATTAATTATGGTTCTTTAGTGGTTTGTCGTATTGATTCCAACATGTCAAGCGATTAGAAGTCGATCGGCTAATTGGTGAGTTCGGTTAGAGTTGTCGTGTTACCTTGGATTGTGTGGCGAAGTGATGGCATGACCACGTAGCCATCATGTCATCTATTATGTGACCATGCTTAAGTGTGCCTCGATATAGAATACAAGTTGATAACTAAGTCATGATAATTTAGACTTGGGAATTGGTGGTAGTAAATGTTAGGGGCCTTCCTCCTCCGAAGGTCCTCAAAAATGGGACTAACATGTTTTTTAGTGTAACATAAACTGATACAGGAGGCTTCGACTTTGGGATGAAAGCATGCTTGATATGGAGATACAACCTGGGAGCAGGATGAACGGGCACCGAAGCTATGGCCGAAGAAGCTTTGGCTTAGCACAATGACGAAGGTGGAAGATGAAACCGACCTAAAGGAGAAAAGACTACTTAGCCCTCGATAGCTGACTTTATGGCCATTACTAAATGTCAGGGACATGAATGTAATTTTGTCCAAGCTACGTCCTACGCCCAGCGCGCTCCAAGTTGGAGGGCCCCATCTGTCATTGACTGTTGCTATTCTAGCAAAGGGAAGGTGTTTTTTCGGACCTTCGGCTTAGGGCCTCCATCCATATCACAATCTAAATTCGTTATTCTAACAAATTAACCTTGCAAGGGGCTACTGTTGGGGGCCTTCGTCTTCTGAAGGTCCTCAAAAACATGATTTAACAATGTTTTCGGAGTTGTAATACATGAACAGGTACCTTCGGATTCGAATCAGAACCACAGTGGGAAAAGCACGAACAACACGAAGATTGATGCAGCTTCGAAGCTACGCGCAAAGGGAGCTTCGTCATGACGGCAGGAGAGGGAACCGACTTAAAGGGGAAAAGGCTATTTAAACCCCGATAAGTTACCTTATAGTCATTAGCAAATATAAAGGGCATGAATGTAATTTCACGTGGGCTGCATCCCATGCCTATAAATAGATAAACAATACCCCCGTACTGTGGACACTGACTTGGCATTTGCGTTTACATCATGCTCGTACCTTTGCTATCTATCAAGTCGAAGGTATCAAATGTAATTCAATATTGTTTTTATTCTCTCATGATAATATAATGGAGATGAATTTATAAGGCTATATGATTGTTTACGTCATCTTTTGTATTTTACACGCTTCTTCTATTACCATCTTACCTTCGATATTCGAAGGTATGACCTTCATGACCTTCGTCTGAAGATCATTATATCCTAAGGGAAATAATGTTTCGAAGGACGAAGGGCATTAATATTTAACATTTTATGTTGCCTTGTTCTTGATTCATAGCATTTGAGAACAAGTAACCAACAACACCGTACTGTTCACGCTGACTTGTAATCACCCTTGCGTCACTCCCGCCTTTTCACCTTCTACCGAACCGAAGGTACAAATGTAATATGAATATTATTGATGTTTATTCATATTCATGAAATAAGAATATAAATAATTCAATGATTCTATGATTTGAAACAATTGTTTGTGTTCTTCTTGTGTCTTATATGTCCTTGTTTACATTTTTGTTCACTAAAATGATGAAGGTATGTCCTTCATGACCTTCGTTTGAGGATCACTATATCCCAAGGGAAATAATGCTTCGAAGGACGAAGGTCTTTAATCGTCAACAATTGTGTTGCCTTGTTCTTGGTGCATAGCATTTGAGAACAGGGACCAACATTGGCGCCCACCTCCGGTGAACTCATTTGACCACCTTTGGCAAGCATCGACCTTCGTCATGCCGCCGAAGAAGACAACAACACCAGGGGCTGCATTGCAGCCACTAGACATCAATCAGGAGATGCTACATGAAGCTAGGAGCCAGAAGAGGAAGGCTACAAGCCCAACACTTCAGGAGGAGGAGCTAGACCAGGAGATCAGGGACCTGGAAATCATTCACCAATAGGTACAAAGGAAGAAGGAGAAGATGGCCTGTCTGGCCGATTTACAGAAGAAGATTGACGAAGCTGCTAAAGAGATGCATCATCTTACTCAAGATGACCAGGATAGAAGGCCCCAGCACAGGGAGCTTCGTCAAGAGAGTTCATTCAATGACGATGAATGGTACGATGACCTTCATCACGACAACTTTACTTTTGATGATGCTTCTCCTCTGGCAGCAAAACTGCAAGTTATTCCATGGCCACAATCCTACAAGCCACCGCAGTTGCCCATGTACGATGGGCACTCAGACCCAAAGCAATTCTTAATGAGTTATGAGGCAACAATATCCTCATATGGAGGCATGTCGCTGTCATGGCAAAGTCCTTCGTCATGGCAGTCTGAAGTGTGGCCCAGACATGGTACTCCTCCCTTCGGCGAGGAACAATTACATCATGGCAGAAGCTTAAGGACATGTTGATCACCAGCTTCCAAGGTTTCCAGACGAAGCCAATCACTACTCAGGCATTGTTCCAATGCACTCAAGACCAGGAAGAATACCTTTAGGCATATGTCCGAAGGTTCCTGCGACTAAGAGCACAAGCACCCATAGTGCCTAACGAAATCGTCATTGAGGCTATGATCAAGGGACTAGGGCTAGGACCCATAGCTCAGTATTTTCCTAGGAAGCCTCACAAACTTTGGAGAAGCTGCTTCAAAAGATGGATGAGTACATCCGAGCTGACAACAATTTTCACCAAAGAAGGGAGGAGGCCTACAGGTTTTCTGAGATGACCAGGGGCTTTAGAGGGAGGCTTCATCCTAGGCATGTCCGCTCAATTCATAACTCCGATTCCAATGATGAAAGGGCCAGTAATGCTCAGCATAGTCACCAACATTCTCAGACATCAAGTATGACTTCATTCAGACCACCAGCTCCGAGGGGTAGAGGAGGAAGAAGTTTCAGTGGAGGAAGGTTCAGAAACCAACCCAGAAATCTATACTATCTTTTCTACGGCAAAGACAAGGGCCATACCACAAGAATGTGCCAAGTCACGATTCAGAAGCAGAAAGAGATTGCCGAAGCTGAAGCACGACAGAATTAGTCGAAGCAGGTTTTGCACGCCGCTTCATGCTATTCTCCGTATGTCCTAGAGTACGTAGGCAATCAGCAGCCTACGGCATCTGTCGCTTCAGCAAGCCATTCTCAAGCTTCGTGGGCCTAGCTTCCACCACCACTGCTGCTCCCACCTACTCTGGCCCGAAGCCAGTAGCCAGAAGGGCACCAACACGCTCAACAGCAGCACGATTTTCAGGAGGAGTCCGAAGCTCGCACAGTCAACAGCACTGTGCCTAAATCCAAGCATATCTACTAAAGAATATCCTACCTCTGGTGTATCTTTACCTTTTCTGCCATTTTATTTTTCTTGTATGAAAAAACAATTCATGAAGAATTGAATTCTGATTTCATGTAATAATAGTGCTGCTTGTCTTAACAAAGTTGTAAAGCTACAAAAGTCGTTCCTAAGGGAGCGGAGTAAGTTGCAGAGCTACAAAAGTCGTTCCTAAGGGAGAGTAGAGTAAGTGCTGAAGCTACAAAAGTTGTTCCTAAGGGAGCGCAGAGTAAGTTCTAAAGCTCAAAAGTCGTTCCTAAGGGAATGCAGAGCCAAAATACCACCAAAATAGAAGGTGAAGAAGCTCCAAAGTCGTCTTTAAGGGGATGTAGAGCTTAAATACCACCAAAATAGAAGGTGAAGAAGCTCCAAAGTCGTTCCTAAGGGGATGCAGAGCTTAAATGCCACCGAAATATAAGGTGAAGAGACTCAAAAGACGTCCCTAAAGGGATGCAGAGTCTGAGAGTGTTTCCATGTGGATATGTGTCTTCGACATAAACATCATGTTGCATCATACCATTGCATCATTCCGCATAGCATCACATCATACATCATGATACATCAACAGCAAGATTAAGCACGAAGAAGACCTTTGGCATTTACATGATGAATAAAAGTGTGCTGAAGCATGAAGCACACCTTCAGCAATTACAATCTTACCAGGAAAATTTTTGTCCACATCATTCAATAGCTTTGCTATAGAAAATTTCTTTACGAAGCATGAAAAGAAGGGAAGGTTTTTTTTGCCGAAGGCTCAAAAATGGTATGTACGCAAATTTCATGCATCGAAAAGAAATATATTACATTAATATACATGTTTGACAATTGTTTCATACACAAATGTTACATTGTACCACCACAAAGCCTAGTCTTCTTTGAGAATTTTCTCGGCGGCGTCATTTAGTAGTCTATCGATGACTTCGTCGATGATGGTATTGGCAACACTCATCACATCCAGAGCCTCTTTCATAACGGGATCGACCTAGGGGTTATATGGCTCAACTAGCGGTGAAAGTTCAGCTGTAATAAACAAATTGTTAGTATGAAGCTAAAAAACAAACACCAAAGATAGAATCCAATAATAATACCTATACGTCTTGCGTGCTCAGCAGCCTCTTCGGCTCACCTAGCTTCTTCTCGGGCATCATGGATTTCTTGTTCATTTCTCTTTATAATTTCGTTGGCCACCTTTCATCCAGATATCTGAATAGAATTTCCCGCCCATCAAAGTAGCTTTGGCCGAAGGGTCCCTCGTGTCGTATATGGAAAACGTGACTTTGGCCTGGGCTGCAACTTTAACATGTTCATAGCCAGCCTTCTCCAGAATTGCTGCAACCCCTCGAGCGCCCGAGAAGGCACAAATATCCCCATGATCACTAAGGATCTCTTCAAAAGCTTCGGCTTCTTCACCTATCCAATCAATGATTCCTTCGGGATCGCCTCTAATAAATTTTTGCTCGGTTGAGTAAGCACCCACCTTTGCAAAACTGTCTTTTAGCTTCTTGGCACAATCCAAGGACTTTTCGTAATATCTTTCCTTTAATTCCTGAAGCTCATCCACATTCTTCTGCAACCTTGCGCTAGTCCACTCGCTTATTTCCTGCTTTGCCTTAGCCACTTCGAAATCTTTATTCTTCTTGGCAAGCTTTTTCTTTAAATTTTCAATTTTGGCTCTATAAGCTTCGGACTGTGTGGCAGGATTGGCTTCACTAGTCTTGACTGTGTCCACCAAGGAAAGTAGAATTTTGTCCTTCTCCGCAGCTTCATTCCTCAGTTTGATAACCTCCGACCGAAGGTTACCAAGGGCTATCTGGCAACCTTCATCCTCATCATTTTTCTGTGCTCTCAATGCATTGCTCAAAATTAAGCCTTGCAAACAGAGGGGAGACAAAGGATCAGCACAAGAATAAAAGACAAAAAAATATTTTGTTTATAAGTCCATAACTTTAGTACCTTAAAACTATTGTACGCAAGGCTGTCTGCCAGGTCATCCTTCGACATAGCAGGAAGGCCAACTTCAAGCTTCAGAAATCCTATGTTTTTTACCATCTCCCGGCAAACAGATATTTCCTTGCTGTCCGGGAGACAGTAAAGAAAATCATCTTCGTCGGTGCCATTGTACACCAGAGCCCCCTTCGGGTACTTGAGTTCCTGGGCATAGTGTTTGGCTTCCGCAATTTCCACTGCAGACAACCTTTTACCTGAAGCATGTCGAATAATAAAGTCAAGATCTTTAGAAGGTGCTTCGGAGGTAGGAGATTTAACTTTCTCGGACGTGTCCTTTTTCCCCAGAGTCAAACCAGCGTCTGAAGATCTTTGTTCAGTTTTCTGCTCAGTCCCAGTAGGCTCTACTTCAATTGGCACTGAGGGCCCTGCTTCGAGTTCAGCATGAGCTGTAGCAGCTTCGGCAGTCTCCTTTGCAGGAGCAGGAGTTGCCCTTGTGGACTCCAGGACGGTGTCCAGCACGCTAGCCATCCTCCTCCTCTTGAGAGTTATTGCAGGAACTTTCGATACCTTCTGCAATTCTGGCTCCGCTGGTGGGCTCAAGATTTTTGGCAATCTTGCCATCTCCCCTAGCTCTAGCTCTTCGACCGCCTTTTCTTTGTCCTCGGCAGTATGTTTCGGTGCTTTGGCCGACCCGGTTGTAGGAACCTTTGGCACTTCAGCTGATTCTTCCTTGGAGCCGGTAGGAGCAGGCCGCCCTGACTCAGCAGTAGAAACTGTTCCTTCACTAAGCTTTGGCACAGTGGTCGTTTCAATATATCTTGGCCGGTGCATTAAAACCTTGATCTTTTTGCCCTATGACGCAGCAGAAATGGCCGAAGTAGCAGTTTTCCTTCTCTTCCCTTGCTTTCGCGAGGGATAAGTATAGTCTGGATACATGAAGCCAATAACGTCAAAAACACTATTTAACCTTTTCTTGCCTTGTCCTCCAAAGACTAAGGTCATGGCATCATCTTCGGCTCTCGTGTACGCCCCAAGCAACTCATCGCTAGTCGCCTCAACATAGGTCAGCCAGTCATCATTCGACTCATCAAACTGATATCTGTATCTGAAGGTGTATTTCAAATAAACCAAACCGCCTTGACTGGACCCAGCAACAGCTTCCTTCGGCATCTCCTAGTCACTCACAAGCGGCCATACTCTGTAGGCAATGTGCTCTTGAACCAAGTCTCTAGCATATTTCTATTTCATTCCCAAGAGAAGTGGTTGGCCTTCTGATGCCGAAGCGAGACCAAATAGGGTGTTGGATACTCCCTTTATATCTTCCCTCTCAACCAAGTTATTCTTCACATAAAACCACTATCAATGTGTGACGGAACCTCCCAAGTCATTAGGCCCACCTACAATTGTCCTTGTCCAACGGACTTCAGACAACCCTGTAGATGCCCCTGAATCACTTGACAAGTTCGGTATCTGCTTTTCTTACCTTTCCCAAGAGCATTTCACCCGTCACACAGACATTGTAGAACATCGGAGATACAGAAATGCGGAAGCGATTACATAACTTACATTTATTTGAAAGTAAGATAAAGTTAGTGATTATAGACCAGCATATAAACACGAGTGCGGAGTACTTATTATTACAATACCAAGGGAGGTAAAAACTCCTCCCGATAAGTTTTTACATAAAAGTTTTTATGGAGGACTAGGTCCTCCCGCAGCCTCATTCTTGCTTTTCTTCATTTGTCACCACCTTGGTACAAAAGCAACAAAAATTTGTTGATTCCTCACCTAAAAACAATAGGGAATAAAACCCTGAGTATGGAATTACTCAGCAAGTCTTACCCGACTAAAGAAAAGACTCTCAAGGGTATGCTGGTTATAGGGAGTCAAGGTAAGGTTTCTCAAAGATCAAAGACTCTATTTTGCATAAATGCTTACTAAAAGTAGATCCTTAAAAATCCTATTTTATTTTCAGGTTAGGTAAAATTACCTGCATCTAGAGTTCTTTCTAACCTAGTTCAATCACTTCACCTGCACTAGCCAATTACTTAACAAGTCCTTCATCTTTACTAGAGTTCTACGTATAGGGAAGTGACCAAGTCTTCATGACCGCAAAGGTACGGTGATCCAAATCGATTATACTCAGCTGAGGATCTCCGATCACACGACATATGTAGCACTTAACCCTTGCATATGTCAGCCCGCCACTGGGGTTCTTAAGACCAGATCAGGTTCATGCGAACCGAGAGCACAGATACACCACCGTCCAGCCTCTTGCCATGGAGGGTACACGCTACTCTCGCCACCGCTCCACGCCCATTCCGTGTTATCTTATTCTGGCCTTAGTCTGCCCGAGGCAAGGCTTACCCATGACGAGGCATGTGACCAGTTAAAAGGGTCCCCGGTCAGCAAGCCTACATCGAGATGGTCCTTAATCGACTCAGACGGAGACACTACACCGAGACTCTCTTTCTCGTGCAAGTCACCCGCCCGGTCTTAGCTTAATTATTTAAAACCCAAAGCTTGGTACCTGGCAGAGGTACATCTTTTCCGATGTTGAACCCATCACGGCCATGATGGATCCACCATCAAGTTTTATTTTCAAAAACATCCTTCCCACTTTGCCAATCATCTTTTGTAAAACAAATCTTTTGTTTTGCTAGAGCAATACTAAGCATAGTAAAATCTTTTGTAAAAACAGGGTTTCAAGGAAGGTAATCATGTTCAAGGAAGGTAATGCAGGAAATGTTTAAGCATTCAACTCCTATTACCTAATGCATTAATCAAATGAGAAAGATTTTAAAACATCAAGGAAGGTGGCAAATGCACCGGGGCTTGCCTTCGTTGATAGGTGAGTCAGGCTCGGACCCGCAGATATCAAGGTAGAAACAGTTTCCTGCCTAAGATTCCGAAGGTGGTGGTGGTGTCTTCTCTTCAGTTATTTCGACTTCTTCTTCGTTTTCTAAGCAGAACCATGTATTTGTGTATATATGAATGAATGCCATGTAATGCTCATGAAAGTGCAAAGATAATAAGAATTTATTATCTAAGGTTCTTGAATACAATTTTCCTTCACGGTTCTCCGAGAACTTAGGGTTTCCGGAGTCAGTAAAGGAATTCAAAGGACAGGGGTAGGGTTTTGGGTTCTAGTTATCAAACAAGGTCCAAATCAAACCAAACTCTACCCAAGGCTTCTAAATAATGTGTAGAGCTCATATAAAAAGTTTGGGCATTTTTGGGATTATCATCTATTTTCTAAAAATCTAGAAGCAATGCTTTAGGCTATTTTAAATACCCCAAAATTCCCTATTTGACCTAAAAATCATGGTACTATTTTTATTAAATTCTATGGAAATAAGGAATCTAACAAAATTGGTTTGACATTTTTAGGATTTTTATACCATTTTCTAGAATTGTTTTAGCTCTGGAATAAAAAGAAAAAGAGAAACTTGTGAATAGTACTGGGCTACATCTGGCCCAGATCGGCCCAGCAATAGCAGAAGCGCGTGCACGCCCGCGCCCGAGGGGCAGGTTTGCGCAAAGGCCCTCAGCGTTTTGGATAACTTGAAGTGGGCTCTGTTACAGTTTTCCTAAGTCGCTAACAGTTTGCAGAAAAGACCCCCGGTTTCTATTCCTTTACACCGACCGATCCCCGACGGCGCTCCGCACAGGAAGCCCAACTCCAGCGAGCTAGACCGGCCGGAGGGGACCAAGACCGGTGCTAGTCTTCGGTTCACCCCTGATTCTACCCCAGAGGAGTATTTCCCCTCACTCAATTTTCGAATTGGAGCTCTACCGTACCCTGTCCACGGGGATAGTGCGGAGAATCTAAGGAACAGCGTGTTCCCAGCGACCCGTGGCAGTCTAGTTCAATTGGATGATTTGGTGAGCATCAAGGACATGGGAGTGTGTTGGAACAATAGCATAGAGGGCGAGATCGGACCTGAGTTAAGCTGGCCACGGCGAGGTGTTCTTCGCGGCGTATTTGAACCGGGTTGGGGGAAATGCAAAATTTGAGCTCGCTGGTGATCGGCTAGGAGCAATACTGGGTGTGGTGGTGCGTGATGATGTTGCGAAGCTGACGGCAGGCTCAATTTATAGGCCAAGTGAGCGGTGGCCGGGAATTTGTGTTGAGCGCGATGGCGGTTAGAGAAGAAGTGAGTCACCAGCATGGTGATTCGTGGCCTCCTTACCGTGACGGCCCTCCCGACGATCATCAGACCAGTATGGCACCAAGGTTGTGACGTGGTAACTACGGAGGCACGTGGCGTTCGGTCGTCGGGCAGCCAACTCCGGCGAGGATAACTTCGACCGACCGCACGGCAAGTGGATATGACGGCCGGAATAGTTTACTGGCCAGAGATATCCACGGCGATGATATTTGTTTGACCCTGAGCGCTATCCAAACCATCCAAGCACAAATCGCGGCGACGATGGCACGAATCGCGGCGGAGGGAGTCGTCGGCGGTGAGAGCTGTTGTGCTGGCGTTCTGATCTACAGAGAACACTGTACCATGGCATTTCTTCAGTCAGTTGGCCTGACAGTCAACATTTGAACTTGATTTTCTCTCAAATCTCTGTGGCATCTTGTCCAAAGATCTGCATCAAAGTTATAGAGCCACAATCTAGCTATAACTTTGCTACATAGGATTCCTACAAAAAGCCACTGGATCCTGCTTAGAATTAAGCTTGAAGTTCATGCCATCAATCTGTCAGTCTGAATTTCAGACTTAATCAGCCTGATAGCCTGACTTTGAGTATGATTATCTCCAAATTTTTCACAACAACTTGGCTTACACTCTTAAGAAAAATTGCTCTCCTTAGATAGGTCTACAAGTTTGATGTGGTGACCTAGAGCAAAAACCCTAGAATTTGAAAGATACAAAGCTCCAAAGTTGAGCCCTCAACACTGAATTTCAGACTTAGTATAGAACTCAATTGAGGTCTATTTTGCAAATAAGTCCAAAATCCAAGTTTTATCTTACAAATCCACACATTTGTGAACCAAATGACTTTATATGCTTTAACATAGTAGTTGTCACACTTTAGTCCCAATGTGCACTACTTTTGCACATAGGCCCCTAGGGTTTGAATTTAGGGTTTTCCAGGGTTTCAATGAGGGTTTCTGGTTTCTCAGGGGTATGAATGTAATGTAGATCCATCTTTAGTAACATTTTATGATTGTTTTACTTAAACCTTAGGGTTTTCTCAATTTGGGTCATGTTTTACCCCTTTAAACCCCATTTAGGGTTAAGTCCCCTATTCCAGGGTTCTATTTGCAAAACATTAGAACAATACAACTTGTTTGAAATTTTTACCTAGTGAATGCACTCTAGGTGTGTCAAACATATGCAATGCCAATGTTTATGATGTCATGCTCAAGTTTTAGTAATAGTAACACCAGGGGTGTTACACAATGTGAGTCCCTATTTATATCCATGACGCATCACAGCTTGGTGGGCCCTACATGTCATTGACTTTCGCTATTCTAGCGAAGGGAAGGTGTTTTTTCGGACCTTCGGCTAAAATGTCTTCGTTCACGTTGCAGTCTGAATTTGTTAACGTATAAACAAATTAATACTGCGAGGGGCTACTGTTGGGGGCCTTCCTCCTCCGAAGGTCCTAAAAAATGGGACTAACATGTTTTTCAGTGTAACATAAACTGATACAGGAGGCTTCAACTTTGGGATGAAAGCATGCTTGATGTGGAGATACAACCCGGGAGCAGGATGAACGGGCGTCGAAGCTGTGGCTGAAGAAGCTTTGGCTTAGCACAATGACGAAGGTGGAAGATGAAACCTACCTGAAGGAGAAAAGACTGCTTAGCCCTCGGAACTGACATTATGGCCATTACTAAATGTCAGGGACATGAATGTAATTTTGTCCAGGCTACGTCCTATGCCTATAAATAGATAAACAGTAACACTGTACTGTTAACGCTGACTTGTAATCACCCTTGTGTCACTCCCGCATTTTCACCTTCTGTTGAACCGAAAGTACAAATTATGGCGGAACCGCCCGAATTATTCCAACTTAAGTGCCTAAGTCCCGCCTTAAAGGCTAGACCACACTTAAATAGGAATAAATCGTCAGTCCCTCAGATCTAGTCTGATAAAGCCACTTACCAGGATCGAATACCACTAGCTCACACGAAGGTGAGACACAGAGAAATACAATAAAACATAATACCGAAAATTTAGTAATTATCATTAGTGATTACATTATCGGAGTTTCAGAAATAATAATAATAAATTTTAATGCAGTGGAAATAACTAACGGAGAAAACCGAGTAACATGGCGAAGCCTGACCACGCTACTCCTCCTGGTCCTCTCCTGCGGAAGCAGTAACCCTCTCGACCGTCTATTCCGGTGGCAGGGATGAAGGCCAAGTCACATCAGCAACCAATCATCCTAAGGAGTACCTACAAAAATTGGGCCACAAGCAAGGCTGAGTATACTAATACTCAGCTAGACTTACCCGGTGTGAGGAGTCTACTCCTCTACCTCTAGACATGCAGTTGTTTGGCTGAGGGGTTTGGTTTGCCAAAAGCACTAGCTGAGTCTAAAAACAATTTTTAACTTTTCAAGTTTTAGTAGAATCCTTTTTAAACTAGATGAGTACCTAGCTACTCATACATGGTATCAAACATATTTAGCAATCAACCTTTTGCCAGCCAACTCATTTCCACTTATTACTCAATGTAGCAGCATGGACCAAGCAGTCTCATTAGCTGCGAGAAGCAGATGATTCGAATCGAGTTTTTAAACCTTGCAAGGTAAACCTTAACACACGACGCGACAGGGCACTCCGTCCCCACACACATCAACTGTCCCCATTGATTCCATGGCAACAGAAAGGGGCTCACCGCCTTGGCGTACAATGCCTCAGTGACCCCGACTACCGTCGTGTAGTGACCGCACTTGTACCCACCATAACTGGAATGGGAGACCACGACTCAGGTCGTGTGAGGAGGGCAATCTGCGGGCAGGTTCACTCAGGTACTAGGCTTACCGATTTACCATATTTCTCGGCATGTGCTTAGTACGTTCAAACGCTTGACACACGGTACCACACCTTAATCCTTATTCCAATTTCTGTCTCGTAGACAACGCATCCCCATGGACCGTTGTCCACAGACCACAATCATTACGATATCAAAATGGATACAACCAATTCCTGACCTCGCACGAGTACTAGAAAAATCACTCAACTTCTACCGAGATCCCTAATTAGCAAAGCAGCTACTCGACCTAGCATACTAGTATCCATCTCAAAAAGAATCCTGAGTTCATGCAGCTAGGGTTTCAAACAACTCCTACACTTAAGTGCACAGTACAAGCCTACAAACATTAAGTGTAGTAAAATAGCATATATAAACGGTTATGCATAAAACCGGGGCTTGCCTTTAATTTAACACTTAGATAGTGTTTGCTGGGAGAGGGTACTCGCTTGGCGAGCATCCACTGGTCATGTCCATCATTCATCAGGTCGCCCACCAACTGCATCTGGTGGTTGGCACCACATTACTTGCACGATCGTCATCTCTCGGTCCTAAATGAGGTGCAGAATGCATATGTATGAATATAATAAAAAATATCACATAATATACAAATACACGGTAGCGACCCAACACTAAATTGTCAGACACCGTAAACAACCACATGTTAGAATTAGATATCTACACTTCATCGAGCGTACAACATCAACACCACTGGAAGGACGACAATTAATACCTATAATTAACCAACGCAACACGACATCACAAGTGCAAGCATTTATTTAATTGCTACGACTTTTCGTTAGTTCTTATATTATTCACATAAAAGCATCACAACACAAGTTTAATAGAGGACCTATGCATCAATGTCGATAGACTCCTATATCACAATCAACTGCAGCAAGCAAGCACATTAATCATGGAACACCTGTTAACCAATGTTTAGCCATTACAAGCCTATGTCCGCTAAGTGCTAACTAGGCATTTTTAGCCAAAAGGGTGAACTCAATCATCAAATGGGCACTTGCAGATTTTTGGGACAACAACACAGCAGCTACTTGTTTTGATCATAACTTTTCAAATATTAATAAAAAATAGCAAACTAGGACTTTCTGGAAAGCTTAGAAAGTGAACTATAACTTTCGTATTTTCACCTCAACCTGATTAAACACTTAGCAAGGTTAAAAAGTGCAACCACAGCAGCTCCGTCCAGATTTGGACAGATTTAGACTTGCAACTTCAAAAATTCACAACTAAAGATTCAGGCATCCAAACAAAGTGATCTTAGACTTTCTGGAAAGCTAATGAAGTTTTCTGCAAATCATTTATAAACATTCCATGGTGATTCAATATGCAATTTAGGATAAAAGACATTAGAAGGCTTTGCTGTCCAGAATTGGACAGATTCAGTCTTTAGACTTTAAACATTCGTAACTTAATCTTCAGTCCACCAAAAAGAGTGATCTAAGACTTTTTGGAAAGCTTGGCAAAAGCACTACATGACCTTTATAATCACCAAGAAGTGATTCCAGGTTTAATCAAATCAAACATTACAGTTTTCAAAATCTGTTCTGACAGTGGACAGAACACAACAACCATTTTGTAAAATTCATAACTCTTAAACTGTCAGGCCTATGGTTATGAAATTTTAACACAAGAAAGATAAGAAAAGCATATACAAATTTCTTATGATTGACAAGGACTGATTCTAAAATTAACTTAAGCAAACAATATAGTTTCTGAAATCTGTACAGAATTTGGACAGATTCAGTTACTGAACTTGTGAACAGCGTAACTCCTAAACGGTTAGACTTATGGCTGTCAAATTTTAACACCAGAAAGATAATAAAGTTATCTACCACTTTTCTATATCACATATCTACAGAAAACATAATTTAGTTCATCAAACATTCAGTACAGGGAAACCACTGCGTGCAGTCCAAAACAGCAACTAATAAATTTCAGCTCCTATACAATTCAAGAATTGCCGCGTTCTAGATACTTGACTTATTCTAACACTTTCACAATTGTTAGAGTTAAAATAACCAAGTGCGAACTAATAAGTAGACTTACTAATTTTTATACAAGTTATTTCGCGCTCTAGAACTACCACACACGTTTAACAAATGCATTCACCATAACCATGCGCATTTAAACCATAACAAGCAATTCACCGTGATTACGAGCTTAACCAAGTCATCTAACAAGTCGGCTAACCAGAGCAACAATCTAGGCCACTATACAACATACTCGTCGGCTACCTTATTATGATCGAAATCCGAGACACAACATATATATAACAATCACTTAACAAAATCGACTCCTACTTAACATGAGTTGGCTAATCACGGCATAAGACTTAGCAAACCATTTAGACATTGCAACTCAAAACATGGGTGGGAGCAGGTTAATTAGTTTTTCTAAACATTTTCTCAACTCAATTTAGTTAACACACCAGTCACCTAAAATAGCACATTATTGGGGTCTAACATAGAGGCATTTACATATGGCGTAAAACTCCCTAAGACTTACATTTGCTACTAAAGGACCTGAAGCACTTATGTGCATATCTTATCGGATTGTTTTTTTTAATTTTGACATGGACCGACTTATGGACGCTACTCGCCTCCAATAATTATTGGGCTGCGATAACGCTCATATAACACCTCTAATCGATCAACAAGACATTTATTTATGCAATGGGAATGGAATGCATGACTTGACCAAGCAAGGCATCGATCCACCACACAACAGAAAGCATGACGACACCGATAGATGCTATCCACTAATCATTTAAAAAAAATATTAAACTTACTTCTCGCTTTGCCACTACACCACCCTTTAGTCACATGACCATCATGCGCATTCTTTATTCGATTATACGACAGCAACCTAAACGTCATGTTACCCAATGCATACATCTTCCATCGTTGCGAGTATAACCATATTACGGCATATACCCGCACACCTCAATCAAATATCTTACGCCACCACCACTACAATACACCACAACACACACGCACATACGTGTCCCCGATGCATTCTCATGCCAAATTTTAGCACAATTATTTATGACAACGTTTACCGACTAGACAAGTGAAACACTAACCGATCATTCGCACATATCATCTTAAAAACATTAATCACATGTCACATAATTTATATCTTTGATCCATTCTATTCTACACTACGACGAATACAAAAAAAATATTTTTAACATAGACAAACATCTTAGCCGACTACGGAAATTACCAAGCAGGCTTTACGCTTTATTAAATTTAACACAACTAACACACTACTTTACGACGAAGTGTTTTTAACAAACAATTAATACTTCTGTGAACCAACCTCGTGACACGTAAATGAACCTTCGCAGTCACACATATTCAACATCAATATACACCATATCTGTATGCATGCCATCAATCGAATCACATCAATAGTAAATCATAAATCCATCAACCTGTCAAACTCGGATTCGAGTTGCGCATGCGTCCACGGTTTAGAGGCTTCACCGAATCATGCATCGCGCGAGGCGCAGCGGCAACATCTAGCTGCGATAACACAAAAATGTGTTGGCGACAGTTCTTCGAACATCACACACATCGGAAAATGAACATCGAGGATAGCCGGGGGGGTTCTCACCACGGGTTTACGGTGTCGTGGATGGGGCTGCCAAAACACCCACGCGACGCCTTGGGTCTAGACTGCGCAGCTCCGTGTTGGTGCAAGCGGCACGGATGGGATCTCATGGCTGCTTCACGCTGCGACATTCTATCGAGAAGGCGAGAGCGCTGGAGAATAGAGCTCGCTGCACACGACCATGGGGGCAAAGCGAAAGGCCGGCTACAGAAAATAAGCTCGGTCATCGATGGGAGCGGCCACGGCCGGGCCTGGGCGAGGCCACAGGCAGCAGGGGAAGCGACGGTCTGGAGAGCAGCTCGCTGGAGAGGTAGGGACGGGCGCGTGGAACAGAGAGGCGAGGATCTGGGTGTTCCCTGGCTGGGCAGGGAAGAGCAGGGCAAGGCAGCTGGAGCTATGCCGGCGCCATGGAGGGAAGCAGAGAGGGGCACCGAGCATCGGGGACAGAGGTCCGGCCATGGGAGGTCTCGCTGGGGGTGGCACCGAGGAAAAAGCTAGCGCCATGGGCGACGACGAGGAAGATTGTAACACCCGGATTTTAGGGGTCCAAAACCCGGGGTTAACATAAACACCAGGTATGCTGGGACCAAGTCTCATACATATGATGTATAGTGGCACAGGATCGAATGTCACAACTTTATATATAACATGAGTTCTATACAAATAAATAGTTACATTATAAGGAGACAACGGTCCAGCAACCCAAAGTTGACTGGGAGACGACGACCTAGACCTCTCACGAACTCATCGCAGCATCCTCCATGAGCATCATCCTGCAGTACCTGGTCTTGACCTGTGGTGTATGTGAGACAGCAAGAGTGAGCTCACATACGTTCATCGCTCAACAAGTTGTGGGGAATAATGTGCATGAACTCGCCAAAGGTGGGAGCTCACGTGAAGTGTAAGGCTTACCAAAGAAGATGGTTAGAGCTGAGCATTGCTTTTAAAGTTGGTCAAAATTTTATTAGCAATTACTAAGTATAAGTAAATACCAACCCAATTAAACAGTAGAACAAAAGTTAACAACTTCACCTGCAATGCAATGCATATGACAAATTGAATTTAGTTCCATAAATTAATCATGTGAGGGTCCGAGCTGCTCATGACCGTGAGCACGGCTAGTATACCAGTTTTACACTCTGCAGAGGTTGCGCATCTTTACCCACAAGCCGTGTTACCCATCTGCCAAGGGGTCATGAATCCCATACACCTCTACCAAGGAAGCGAGGCAGGGTAACACTACGAGGCCTTTACAAAGTTCCACTAGCTTCCGAAAACCCGCTACAGTTTATAGGAAGATCCAGTGCAGGAATCCCTTGCAGGACCGCCATCACAGCAAAATCCTCCCGAGGGCCTCCCTACACTGACCTCTCCCCTACTGCCCTTGCCCCTTTCGGGTAAGGTAGTCTTCCACTAGCTTCCCTAATTAATCAGCCAAGGGCGTCCCATTCCACCCTTGTGGTAGCACTGTTTTCCCGGGTGGTCGCTCCATGTTCCAATTAACATAATGATCTTATCATGAACAATAAATAACAACTGATAACAAAAGTGTAATCATGAATAGTGTATTTCCATACCCAAAACCACATATAGCACTAGCAAGTACTACCCAAAAAGATCAGTGGTAAACAAGGTATAAAGATAATCAAACTAGGGTAACCTATTGGGTCCCATCAAAATTAACCTATGCAGATCATTATGATTAATCAGAACATGGCTGGGTAAAAAGAAGTGATCAAGGGCACAACTTGCCTGGGACTTGAGATTCCAGGTACCAGGATGATCTTCAGGTGACTCGTGACCTCACTGCTAGTCGTAGCAATTCAAACATACATGGTATAGGCAAAATTAACATTACACCAAACATATATGCAAAATACATATTAATAATCTACATGTTAAAATAAGATCACAGGAAAAAGAATTATTAATTTTGGAGTTATAGATTTTAAGTTATGGATTTCCAAAGATTATATGTGCTTAGTACAAGATTAATTAAGATAACAATTTTAATGTGACTTTTATGTAAAACCAGTGGCACTAATTGATAAACAATAATATTACAAAATTATAGGAAGTGGAATGGATTAATTTGGAGTTCATATGCATTTTCTATGAATTATCTAAGTTCTAGCAATTATTTTTGTATTAAAAATCTAATTTCTAATTCATTTAATCATTTTAATACTGCACTGGACTGGGCCTCAATTACTGGGAAGCACAGGGGGTTCGGTGCAAGTTTTCCAAGACACTGGGAACAGGGTCCCAGGACGGCGGGTTGTTTTCTTAAAAGGTCGGGGTCTCTTTTGCATAATGGCATGGCCGAAAGGGTAAGATCTATTATGAGCCGTCCGATCCGTTATCAACGACCCAGATTATAACCCGAGCCCCGCGAACCGGTACGCGCTGATAGCCGCAGGATCCAAATCCTACGATCACGATTTTATGAAACGAGATCCAACCGGGTTCGTCTATTAGCAGATCAGCGGCCCAGATCATCCACGCGAAAGGGTATCGCCTGATCTAATCTCAGCCGCACATACTAGATCCAACGGCCCAACGCCATCGTCATCACCCCGAGCACACCTGCGGTGGCGCCGCCCAAATCGACGGCCGCGACCCCGCCGGAGCAAACCAAATCCACGCCCGAACGCCACAAATCCCCAAATTAACCGGTGCTACACCAAGAGGGAATGATGGCGAACACGATTAGAGCACGTACCGCGGATGGAGGGCAGTGGAGGGAGCTGGCCACGGAGAGAGGCGGACCCGCGGCGGTGCTCGATCGACGGTGAGCAATTCGAGCCACCCCAAGGCCACGCGGTTCCAAATTGAAGGCGCGGACAGACTCCCCGGACGA
Source organism: Zea luxurians (assembly GCA_029449295.1). Lineage (NCBI taxonomy): Eukaryota > Viridiplantae > Streptophyta > Magnoliopsida > Poales > Poaceae > Zea > Zea luxurians. The sequence goes on along the minus strand of JAOPSE010000033.1, from coordinate 213,630 downwards.
TTACGATCACCCCTGGACACGCACCGAAGCAAAACCTCCCTCACCGAGGGAGTTCACCGGCGGCGGCACTGGGAGCTTCACGGTTGACTTGTGGTGAGGGCAAATGCCTCGATCGGTGCTTAAATAGGGCAGGCAGGCGACGAGGATCTCGGCCGGTTGGTTCGGGGATTGATTCACGGTCTCCGATGGGTGGCCGGCGAGAATCTCGCACACAATTCCGTTGAGCTCGGCCGCGGAGTCCGGGAAGACGACGGCTGACAAAGCGGGCCCCGCGGTCAGCGAAAGGGAAAGGCAAGCGAGCGCGCGCGTGGGAGGCTGCATGTGGGACCCGCCCGTAAGTGACCGGTGCGAAGCTAGAGACCGCAGGTGGCTGGCCCGTGGGCCCTCCATGTCGGCGCCTGGTTCTCCTGGTGCTTGGGCCGCGCGAGGTAAAAGCTGGAGTGGGCCAAATACCAGGTTGGTGGCCCAGTTAAGTTTTTCTCCTTTTTCTTTTTATTTTGTATTTTCTTTTCTCCAATTTCAAATCCAATTTGAGTTCAAGTTTAAATTCAAACTTTGTGAATAACTTGTCCTCAGTTTGAAAGGTATAATTTAATAATATAAGTGTGAAGGATGTTTATTCTGATTTTTTTTATTTTATTTTATGTAGTATTTTTCTTAGTTCTTCCCTTCTCTTATTTCAAACCCTAATTCCAATTCAAATCAAACCAAGTTTTAAATTCTAGATTTCAAATTTTTGCACAAGTTTAAACTTTCACATGATGCACAATTTCTACATAGTGTTTCTTTATTTATTTTATTATGGGTATTTACCTTTAAAAAGGGTGAATTATAAAGTTGAATTATTTATCAACGGTATTCTGCTCAGATTTCTTCTATCAATTCCAAATTCAGAATTTTGGGTGTTACAAATCCTACCCCCCTTAAAAATAATCTCGTCCTCGAGATTTGTAAGAAAAAGGATGTATACTCATATTGTTCTCGGAACATATGCACCAACAAAGAAATCTTAGCATGAGGTATAATTCTTTAACAAAACATAGGGTCAATAGACCTTATTGTTCCTTCTAGTATAATATCATATCATCTACTAACTAAAATAACATCTAGATCTTACAAATCATTATAATTTATATCTATGTAGCTTGGTGAAGCTGGTGGTGGTGGTGGAGGTTGTTGTTGTTGTTGTCTCTCCAACCGTGCTTGCCTTATTTCTTGGCGGGCCTGACGTATTTCCTCGCGTTGTTGTCTTATCTGATTTTGCATCTCAGTCACCAGGTCTGTTAACTGTTGTATTACCAGCCTTTGGGTAGCAACCACTTGATTGATCTCAACAGGTGGAGGATTTGGAGGATTCATTTCTTTTTGCTGTTTACGTGATAATCTTTCCTTTCCTGGTATTGTCCATGAAAGTTAGAGGCACATGGTAATAGTTTTGCAAAGGAATTTATTCAACAAGCGGAATGAATAAGCTAGTAGCTGGTTATAATCTGAAGATTCTTTAGTAGGGCTTAATCTTTGTTTTACGTCCAGATTGGGGTAACCAATCATATAAGGTGAATATCTAAGGGTAGGATGGAATCTGTCAAGATGAGAGATATATATGGGTGAGATAGACTACAAGATGTAGGTTAAAAGTTTGTTTGTTGTTAGGTGGGAATAGAAAGGTTATACCATTCATCATGGTTTTATGGGTTGGGTTAGCTCATGGTTGAGTTGATCCAATGTGCTAAGATAAGTTAATACATGGCTAGTGGGGTCTAATCTCTTCTACTAGTGTCATTAATCTGTTTAAGTGGACCACATTAAGTTAGATAACATTAGACCACACTAGATCAGGTCACATTAGGTAAGATAAGATCTAGATTAAATTGGATATGACTAGATTAGACTAGTTTAGGTTAGATAGGTCCAACAGGGTAGAATATGTATTATTAAGATATGTTAGGATGTTTTAAGATTAATTAGATATGTTATGATAAGATAGGATCTCTTGCTAGGTTAAAATTGAGGGGTTATGCAACTATCAGATGGTTAAGGTAGTTGCATATAGCCAAGTTGATCTGTCATTCTTAATTTTGTGCAGGGTGAACTAAGTTAAGTCCTGTTCTATAGGGGTAGAGTCTAAACTATTTCATCAGTATTATCTAACATGTTTGATAAGTCACTTTAGATTTGATCAGATCTAGGTTAGAGTGGTGTGACTTGTTTGACTAGATAAGATCTAATTAATTTGCATTAGATTATGGTTGTTAAACTAGGGTGGATAAGTATGCTTATTAGGATAAGATAGATCCATAAAGATAAGATAGAATCTTCTGAGGCCAGTTAGATCTCTTAGGATAAGGATAAAATCTTTTCGAGATAAGATGAGTATCTTTTAAGATGAGATGGATTTATTAAGATAAGGGAGAATCCTTTTAAGATAAGATGAATTGGTTAGAATGAGATCTTTTAGGATAAGATAAATCTCTTAAACTAGATATGTTCCCATGGGGATACTCTAGGTTGTCTAGTTATTTTATAAATATATTTTTTTATACCTATGTGTATATGCAGATGTAATTGCGGACATTACTCCACAACTCATCACACTCAAACAAAGATCCAAATCAGACAAGTATCATAAGAACAAACATTCAAGCATATAAATATTTACAAAATTAGTTTTGCTTTTGTTCCTAAGAGTAGGTCTCCTATTCCTAAAGGTCACTTTAGGCACATGATTTCAAAGTGTGAAATCCAAGTTTGTCTTTAGAAAGAAAAGGTAAGAATAATCAGAGTAAAGCGGAATTAGATGAGAAAAGATTAAGATAAGTTTAGAAAAGAATCAGAGTAGCAAAGGTAAGTAAGTATTGGTTGTCCAGTTCTATCTAGGTTTCGTCCTACAGTCAACATGCCTCTGATACCACTTCTGTAACACCCGGATTTTAGGGGTCCAAAACCCGGGGTTAACATAAACACCAGGTATGCTGGGACCAAGTCTCATACATATGATGTATAGTGGCACAGGATCGAATGTCACAACTTTATATATAACAGGAGTTCTATACAAATAAATAGTTACATTATAAGGAGACAACGGTCCAGCAACCCAAAGTTGACTGGGAGACGACGACCTAGACCTCTCACGAACTCATCGCAGCATCCTCCATGAGCATCATCCTGCAGTACCTGGTCTTGACCTGTGGTGTATGTGAGACAGCAAGAGTGAGCTCACATACGTTCATCGCTCAACAAGTTGTGGGGAATAATGTGCATGAACTCGCCAAAGGTGGGAGCTCACGTGAAGTGTAAGGCTTACCAAAGAAGATGGTTAGAGCTGAGCATTGCTTTTAAAGTTGGTCAAAATTTTATTAGCAATTACTAAGTATAAGTAAATACCAACCCAATTAAACAGTAGAACAAAAGTTAACAACTTCACCTGCAATGCAATGCATATGACAAATTGAATTTAGTTCCATAAATTAATCATGTGAGGGTCCGAGCTGCTCATGACCGTGAGCACGGCTAGTATACCAGTTTTACACTCTGCAGAGGTTGCGCATCTTTACCCACAAGCCGTGTTACCCATCTGCCAAGGGGTCATGAATCCCATACACCTCTACCAAGGAAGCGAGGCAGGGTAACACTACGAGGCCTTTACAAAGTTCCACTAGCTTCCGAAAACCCGCTACAGTTTATAGGAAGATCCAGTGCAGGAATCCCTTGCAGGACCGCCATCGCAGCAAAATCCTCCCGAGGGCCTCCCTACACTGACCTCTCCCCTACTGCCCTTGCCCCTTTCGGGTAAGGTAGTCTTCCACTAGCTTCCCTAATTAATCAGCCAAGGGCGTCCCATTCCACCCTTGTGGTAGCACTGTTTTCCCGGGTGGTCGCTCCATGTTCCAATTAACATAATGATCTTATCATGAACAATAAATAACAACTGATAACAAAAGTGTAATCATGAATAGTGTATTTCCATACCCAAAACCACATATAGCACTAGCAAGTACTACCCATAAAGATCAGTGGTAAACAAGGTATAAAGATAATCAAACTAGGGTAACCTATTGGGTCCCATCAAAATTAACCTATGCAGATCATTATGATTAATCAGAACATGGCTGGGTAAAAAGAAGTGATCAAGGGCACAACTTGCCTGGGACTTGAGATTCCAGGTACCAGGATGATCTTCAGGTGACTCGTGACCTCACTGCTAGTCGTAGCAATTCAAACATACATGGTATAGGCAAAATTAACATTACACCAAACATATATGCAAAATACATATTCATAATCTACATGTTAAAATAAGATCACAGGAAAAAGAATTATTAATTTTGGAGTTATAGATTTTAAGTTATGGATTTCCAAAGATTCTATGTGCTTAGTACAAGATTAATTAAGATAACAATTTTAATGTGACTTTTATGTAAAACCAGTGGCACTAATTGATAAACAATAATATTACAAAATTATAGGAAGTGGAATGGATTAATTTGGAGTTCATATGCATTTTCTATGAATTATCTAAGTTCTAGCAATTATTTTTGTATTAAAAATCTAATTTCTAATTCATTTAATCATTTTAATACTGCACTGGACTGGGCCTCAATTACTGGGAAGCACAGGGGGTTCGGTGCAAGTTTTCCAAGACACTGGGAACAGGGTCCCAGGACGGCGGGTTGTTTTCTTAAAAGGTCGGGGTCTCTTTTGCATAATGGCATGGCCGAAAGGGTAAGATCTATTATGAGCCGTCCGATCCGTTATCAACGACCCAGATTATAACCCGAGCCCCGCGAACCGGTACGCGCTGATAGCCGCAGGATCCAAATCCTACGATCACGATTTTATGAAACGAGATCCAACCGGGTTCGTCTATTAGCAGATCAGCGGCCCAGATCATCCACGCGAAAGGGTATCGCCTGATCTAATCTCAGCCGCACATACTAGATCCAACGGCCCAACGCCATCGTCATCACCCCGAGCACACCTGCGGTGGCGCCGCCCAAATCGACGGCCGCGACCCCGCCGGAGCAAACCAAATCCGCGCCCGAACGCCACAAATCCCCAAATTAACCGGTGCTACACCAAGAGGGAATGATGGCGAACACGATTAGAGCACGTACCGCGGATGGAGGGCAGTGGAGGGAGCTGGCCACGGAGAGAGGCGGACCCGCGGCGGTGCTCGATCGACGGTGAGCAATTCGAGCCACCCCAAGGCCACGCGGTTCCAAATTGAAGGCGCGGACAGACTCCCCGGACGATTACGATCACCCCTGGACACGCACCGAAGCAAAACCTCCCTCACCGAGGGAGTTCACCGGCGGCGGCACTGGGAGCTTCACGGTTGACTTGTGGTGAGGGCAAATGCCTCGATCGGTGCTTAAATAGGGCAGGCAGGCGACGAGGATCTCGGCCGGTTGGTTCGGGGATTGATTCACGGTCTCCGATGGGTGGCCGGCGAGAATCTCGCACACAATTCCGTTGAGCTCGGCCGCGGAGTCCGGGAAGACGACGGCTGACAAAGCGGGCCCCGCGGTCAGCGAAAGGGAAAGGCAAGCGAGCGCGCGCGTGGGAGGCTGCATGTGGGACCCGCCCGTAAGTGACCGGTGCGAAGCTAGAGACCGCAGGTGGCTGGCCCGTGGGCCCTCCATGTCGGCGCCTGGTTCTCCTGGTGCTTGGGCCGCGCGAGGTAAAAGCTGGAGTGGGCCAAATACCAGGTTGGTGGCCCAGTTAAGTTTTTCTCCTTTTTCTTTTTATTTTGTATTTTCTTTTCTCCAATTTCAAATCCAATTTGAGTTCAAGTTTAAATTCAAACTTTGTGAATAACTTGTCCTCAGTTTGAAAGGTATAATTTAATAATATAAGTGTGAAGGATGTTTATTCTGATTTTTTTTATTTTATTTTATGTAGTATTTTTCTTAGTTCTTCCCTTCTCTTATTTCAAACCCTAATTCCAATTCAAATCAAACCAAGTTTTAAATTCTAGATTTCAAATTTTTGCACAAGTTTAAACTTTCACATGATGCACAATTTCTACATAGTGTTTCTTTATTTATTTTATTATGGGTATTTACCTTTAAAAAGGGTGAATTATAAAGTTGAATTATTTATCAATGGTATTCTGCTCAGATTTCTTCTATCAATTCCAAATTCAGAATTTTGGGTGTTACAAAGATGTCGCCGGGGAATGGGAGCTGCTGCTCCCTGCACTGAACCAGATCGAAGGGGAGCTCGACGTGTGCTGCGGGAGATGGCCGGCTGGAGCAGAGGGGCCCGCGGCCAAGGGGAGCTCGACTTGCTGGGTGCCATGGAAGGAGTGCCGAGGTGCAGCACGGCAGGGAGATTTCCTGCGCCATGAACAGAGAGGAGAAGAGTTGCGCGTGAGAGAAAAAGAAAGGAGAAGAGAGAGTGGCGGCTAGGGGAATTAGAGGGGTGGGAATGGAAAATTTTCAAATTTTGCAAGGGAGAGAGGTCCTATTTATAGAAGAAGCCCTAGGGTTAGGGTTTCCTTAGTGGGCCAAATGGGCTGGGTGGGCTGGCCCAAAACACTCACACGGGCCACGATAATTTATTTCCATTTTATTTTATGGTGTTTTGATTAAACACGGATTATCGGAACGCTAATTATTTCCTGGAATAAAAAAAAATGCTCCCGCGGATTTCGTCTCTACGAAGAACAGAGCGAAATAGATTTCGGAAGATCGGGTGATTAACTCGGCCAAGAGTTCGATTTGACTTCGCTCAACAATAATTCCTTAGGCATGATTTGAAAATAAATTGTCTCAGGAGATGACCGGCTTTCGGGTTTATGATTGAAAGAGACAAAGTGCGACATTTAAAAATCATTGTCGAGGTTGATTTTTGAATTCGGATCTGTTGGGGCCATGCTTCGGTGCGCCGAAGGTCTTACACGAAGAAGCAGCTTCGGCTGAAGTCGTCCCCAGGAGATGGCCGAAGGTTCCTTTTCATGGAGCTTCGGCATTACAAACCGACATAGAGATAGAATGACCTTTTTATCCATAGAGGTCTGAGTCAATGTTGTAAACTTTTGTAAGGGGCATAATTGTAATTTGTCACAGGCTGTGACCTGTGTCTATAAATAGATGAACAGTACCTCTGTACTGTTCACGCGAACCTGTCATTTGCCTTCGCATCACACTTGTATTCTCGCCTTCCTCAGGACCGAAGGTACATTTGTAATTTGAAATCATTTATATTCATTCATGTTAGTAAAAATGAAAATGATTCTATGATAACATTTAAATGTTTATTTCATACCTCATGATTTATATGAATACTTCGTTCCTCATTATTATGTTTACGAAGGTACGCTCTTCGTAACCTTCGTCCGAAATCCTTTATATCCCGAAAGGATATAATGTGGTAGAGGACGAAGGACTTTAACACTTAACATTTTCTGTGTTGCCTTGTTCTTAACTCGAAGCATTTGAGAACAAGCCCCCAACATTGGCGCCCACCTCCGGTGAACTCACTTCCACTTTTCTGAGCTGATGGCTTCGTTCAACAATCAAGCTGGAGTTGCTTCGGCTTCGAAGCTGGTGCTCCCGATAACAGGCGGTTCTTGCTCAGAGCCGGCTAACAAGAAGCAGAAGAAGGAGGCTCAGAGAAGGGTGCAGCATGTTGGAGTGCAGGGACCCTTCATCAAGTCAAAATGGTCCCACATTCCAATTACTTTCTCTCAGGAAGACCTCCAGCTTAAGGATTATCCTCACAATGATGCCATGGTTATCTCTTGCGTGATCAAAGGATTTCTAGTCCACAATGTCCTAGTTGATACAGGCAGTGCTACTGACATTATATTTGCTAAAGCCTTCAGACAAATGCAAGAGCCTGAAGACAAGATTCATGATGCTACGCACCCTCTTTGTGGCTTCGGAGGGCGGCAGATTGTAGCACTCGGGAAGATTACCATGCCGGTAACCTTTGGATTTGTTAACAACACAAGGACTGAGCAAATTGTGTTTGATATTGTTGACATGGAGTATCCTTACAATGCTATCATTGGCCGTGGTACTCTTAATGCCTTCGAAGCAATTCTTCACCCAGCTTATCTCTGCATGAAGATACCTTCGGACCAAGGGCCTATTGCTATTCATGGAAGCCAGGAAGCTGCTAGAAGGGCCGAAGGAAGCTGGACTGACTCCAAGGCAATCCATAACATAGATGGAGCTGAAGCTTGTGAACAGTACAAATTCAGGAGGGAGAAGGCAGCTTCAGCGGATCAGCCGAAGCCCATGTTATTGTGTGAAGACATAGCAGAGCAGAAGGTGCTGTTGGGCTCGCAACTATCTGAAGACCAGAAGAAAACCTTGATAAGGTTTTTATTCAACAACAAAGATGTTTTTGCATGGTCAGCCAATGATCTTTGTGGAGTAAATCGGGATGTTATTGAACATTCGCTCAATGTTGACCCATCCTTCAGACCCCGAAAGCAGAGGCTTCGGAAAATGTCTGATGACAAGGCCGAAGGGGCTCGCAATGAAGTAAAAAGACTCCTCAGTGCAGGAGTTATCAGAGAAGTGAAGTATCCAGAGTGGCTAGCTAACACTGTTATGGTGAAGAAGGCCAATGGCAAGTGGAGAATGTGTATTGATTTCACAGATCTCAACAAGGCTTGTCCGAAGGATGAATTCCCGCTGCCAAGGATAGACTCTTTAGTCGATGCAGCAGCTTCTTCGGAGCTCATGAGTCTCCTAGACTGCTACTCAGGCTATCATCAAATTTGGATGAAGAAGGAAGATGAGCCAAAAACTAGCTTCATAACCCCAAGTGGTACATATTGCTATCTTCGGATGCCTGAGGGGCTCAAAAATGCCGGAGGGAGTTTCAGCCGAATGACAGCGAAGGTTCTCCAGTCTCAGATAGGCAGAAATGTGTTGACTTATGTCGATGACATTATTGTAAAAAGCACGAAGCAGGAAAATCATATTGCTGATCTGCAGGAGACCTTCGCCAGCTTCAGACAAGCTGGTCTGAAGCTGAATCCAGAAAAATGTGTCTTCGGAGTGAAGAAGGGTAAATTTCTTGGATGCTTGGTTTCAACAAAGGGAATCGAAGCTAATCCAAATAAAATCGAAGCTATACTTCGAATGGAACCACCAACCACAAGAAAGGGGGCTCAAAGATTGACAGGAAGGCTTGCATCTCTCAACAGATTTATATCCAGATCAGCAGAAAGAAACTTACCATTCTTCGAGGTGCTGAAGTCAGCTGAAGTCTTTCAATGGGGCCCAAGTCAGCAAAAAGCCTTCGAAGAGCTGAAGCAATACTTAATAGATCTAACAACATTAACTCCACCAAAGCCAGGGGCTCCTCTGTTGTTATATGTGGCAGCTTCGCACTCAGCAGTAAGTGCGGCACTTGTCCAGGAGAAGTTTGATGGACAAGTCAAGAAGCAGGTCCCAGTATATTTTGTATCTGAGGTCCTTAGTGTCTCAAAGAAAAATTATACAGAGCTGGAGAAGGTATTGTATGCCGTTTTAATGGCATCCAGGAAGCTTCGGCATTATTTTCAGGCATACAACATTATTGTTCCTTCTTCGCAGCCGTTGAAGGATATCATGAGAAATAGAGAAGCTACTGGGCGTATTGGAAAATGGGCTGCGGAGCTCAATGAATTTTACATTGATTATGTGCATAGATCCTCAATCCAGTCTCAAGCATTGGCAGATTTCATTGCCGACTGGACGCCAGGGGCTCAGGACGAAGAAGCAAATAAAGATGCCGAAGTATGGACAGTGTTTTGTGATGGCTCTTGGGGAACCTTCGGAGCAGGTGCAGCTGCTGTGTTGGTCTCACCATCCAAGGTTAAAACTTGCTATGCAGCAAGACTTGACTTCAGCTGCACAAATAATATAACTGAGTACGAAGCCCTGCTCCTGGGTCTTCGGAAACCAAAGGCAATGGGAATCAGAAGGGCGATTCTTAAAACTGATTCCCAGGTTGTTTCGGGTCATATTGACAAAAGTTGCAAGGCTAAAGACCCGAAGCTTGAAAAATACCTAGACACGGTCCGAAGGATCGAGGCCTCCTTCGAAGGATTTTCTGTCAAGAATATTCCTCGAGGACAAAATGAGCATGCTGATTTACTAGCCAAGTCTGCAGCACAGGGACTGCCGTTACCTTTGGATGTCTTCTTCGAAACAATAAAGGCACCTTCAGTGGAGCTCCTTGAAAGAGCAGTCCTCAACATTTCTCCTGTTTACAGCGAAGATTGGAGAACTGAAATAATCTCTTACCTTCAGGGTAACTTCCTATCAGATGACGAAGCTTATAATAAAAGGATAGAGGCAAGAGCTCGTCCGTATGTCATGATAGAAGGGGAGTTATATAAGCATGGAGTTTGTGCCCCGCTGCTCAAGTGCTTGTCTAGGACCGAAGGTATAGAGCTAATGAAAGAAATACATGCAGGCCTGTGTGGATCCCACATCGGATCTAGGCCGTTACTTGGAAAAGTTTTCCGCCAAGGGTTTTATTGGCCGAAGGCAGCTTCGGATGCAGCCGAGTTAGTTCAAAAGTGCGAAGGTTGTCAAAAATGTGCAAGAGATCAAAAGCAACCTTCGTCTTTGACACAGCTGATACAACCCATCTGGCCATTGCAAAGGTGGGGCCTTGACTTGTTGGGTCCATTACCACCGGCCCAAGGGAATCTAAAATATGTTATAGTAGCTGTGGAGTATTTTTCCAAGTGGATTGAGGCGAAGCCATTAGCCACAATAACTTCGGCCACTGTCCAAAAGTTTTTCTGGCAGAATATTGTCTGTCGCTTTGGGGTACCGAAGGCCATCACTGTAGATAACGGAACGCAGTTCGACTCCGAAGATTTCAGAAATTTCTGTGATCAAGTTGGAACGAAGATCCATTTTGCATCGGTCAGGCATCCGGAGTCGAATGGGCTTGTTGAAAGGGCCAACGGCATCAAAATGACAGGAATAATGAAGTTAATCTTCAATCAACCAAGGGGAAAGTGGCCAGATCAGTTGACCAAAGTGGTGTGGAGCCACAATACAACAACATCAAGGTCTACAGGCTTTACCCCATTCAAGTTATTATTCGGTGACGAAGCAATAACTCCGGAAGAAGCTAAAGCTGGATCAATAAGAGTGGTAGCTTCGGCAGAATCAGGTACCGAAGATGCTTGTCTTGTGGAAAAGATGCCTTAGAAGGGATCAGGCTTCAAGCCGTGGAGAATATCAATAAGTACCAGGCTGAAACAGTCAAATGGCGAGATAGAAAGGTCCGGCTAAAAAATATTGAGCCAGGACACTTGGTGCTTCGGAGAGTGGCCAACCCAGATACAGTGGGCAAGTTACAATTAAAATGGGAAGGGCCTTTCTTAGTAGCATCCTCGTCAAGGCCTGGTTCGTACAGATTGAAGGACATGGATGGCAACGAAATTCCAAGATCTTGGAATGCGGATGAGCTTCGGCGATTTTATGTATAACTTGATGTAACTTTTTATGTTTTTTCTTTTCTTTTTCATGGCACCCTTTTCCTTTCTAAAGGGGGAGAAAGGTTTTTAATGGGGCCATCATCTGTAATTTCCTTTTTAGTTTTATAAGAGCAAAATCCCCCAAAGAATGTAAATGTAAAAGCTGAGAACGCACCATCGAGTGCCGAAACTGAAAAAAAAGGAGAGAAGAAGCTCCAAAGACGTCCCTAAGGGGATGCAGAGCTCTGATTCCGCCGAAAGTAAAAGGCGAAGAAGCTCCAAAGACGTCCCTAAGGGGATGCAGAGCTTACAGCGAAAAGTCAACGCTGATACCGCCTAAGTAAAAGGCGAAGAAGCTCCAAAGACGTTCCTAAGGGAATGCAGAGCTTATACCGCCTAAGTAAAAGGCGAAGAAGCTCGAAAGTCGTTCCTAAGGGAATGCAGAGCTAATGTGTGGTTGGTTCTAAAGAAATAATGGCTGAGAGTGTGGCTTCGGACATATGTTTTGGACATTCATTCACATTACATTACATCATGGCATTTGCATGCATAAGCATTCATTCATAGCATTTATATACCAAAGTGGTTTTTTATGATTCGTTATGTAAAAGAAAAGCTTCGGCAAAAAGGAGAAGTGGTTTTTTATGATTCGTTATGTCTAAGAAAAGCTTCGGCAAAAAGGAGAAGTGGTTTTTTATGATTCGTTATGTCTAAGAAAAGCTTCGGCAAAAAGGAGAAGTGGTTTTTTATGATTCGTTATGTCTAAGAAAAGCTTCGGCAAAAAGGAGAAGTGGTTTTTTATGATTCGTTATGTAAAAGAAAAGCTTCGGCAAAAAGGAGAAGTGGTTTTTTATGATTCGTTATGTAAAAGAAAAGCTTCCGCAAAAAGAAGAATTGGTCTCTTATGCTTCGTTGTGTACGAAAAGAAGGGAAGGTGTTTTTTCGCCCTCGGCTCAAAATACTGATTTCGTCCACATCAAAGCGCCTTAGTAGAAGGGTAAGAATATATTACAAGGTATGTACAAAGTTCCTTGAGAATAGTTTAATTGTATTTACAAAAGTTGTTGCAAAAGTATCCTGAGTTTTTTCCTATAGTATACTTCTACTGATCTTCATTAAGCTTCAGCTTCGGCGACAGCTTCGGCGACACATCTTAAGCATCATCTTCACCTTCGTCATCCTACATAAATCCCATCGTGAGTAAAATCAAGTGCAAAGGGGAAGGTAAGTACGAAGTGTCATGTCTTACTGGTTCAAGATGACTTCGAGCTTCGTCTCCAGCCTTCTCCCGCCCGCCTTTTGTCTATATCATTTTTATGAATCTATTTGAGATGCTTCGGGCGAGGTCAGGTATATCGTCCAGGATTGATGGAGACAGGGTGAAGTTGGGCCTGTTGACGATTTTCCCATGCTCGCAGCCGGCCTTCAGGAACGCAGCAGCGGTACCCCGAGAAGCTACCCAGGCACAGAAGTCACCGTGCCCGGCTATAACTTCGTTAAGTTCTTCGATTTCAGCTTCAATATGATCGAAGGCTTGTGGTAAATTTTCCGCTGAAGGCTTAAATTTCCCGCTGCTGGCTCCAACAGAGTAAAATATCTTTTTTAATCGTTCAATGCAATTATTGCTAAATATCAAGCATTTGTCTTGAAGGCTTGTTAATGATTTCTTCAAGTCTGAGTTGGCCTGGACTTCGGCTTCAAGCTTCGAATTAAGCTCTAGCTTCTCTTGTTCAAATTGTTTTGATTGGCCGATAAGCTTTGAATTCAACTCTGATACTTTAGCTTCAGTCTCTGCCAGCAAGCCTTCGGTTGATTGGAGCTTGAAGTCTTTCTTTTCAATGATAGCTGATTGTTCTTTTATCTTGCTCTCTAAATTTTCGATTATAGCTTCGTGTTTTTTGTCCTCCAAATCTTGCTGCATCCTCAGAGCTTTGCTCAGAAGCATGCTCTGCAAATAAACAACCTTTGTTAGGCATATTTCCATTATCAAAAACAATAGAAGTCAGAGAAAAGTTGTTTACCTTGAAGTTGGAATAAAATAAGCTGCCGACGATATGTTGTCGTCGGTAGCGGCTGATATCTGTCTCTAGCTTCGGAAAACCGATACTCTTTGATAGAGTACCGATGACCTTAGCTCCAGTTTGGTCTCGAATGCAGCCCAATTTTTCGTCATCAATGCCTCCAAATAGAAGGGCTCCTGGCTTGTAGCCGCAAGATTTGGCATAGTCCTTAAGTTCTTCCATTTCGGCCTTCGACAGTTTTTGCCCAATTAAATTTTGAAATGTGTAAGCTTCGTCGTCCGAAGTATCTTCGGCCATTTCTTTCCCCTTCCCAGGCACTGTGGCCATGGTTTTTTCAGCAGCAACGGCAGCTTCTTCCGCAGCCATGTCTTCCAAAATTTTGTCAATGTCCTCAATAGTAGTTTATAAGTTCACATCTTCGGCTGTAGCGGCTTCGGTAGCCGCGACCTCCGAAGGTGCGACTTCGACGTTTGTTGTGTCTTCAGCAGCTGCCGTTTTCTGAATTGACGCCCTCGGCGGCGTCTTATCGATAACTTCGGTTACTGCAATAATTCTTTGCCGCTTTGGTTTGGTTATCTTCGTTTGTTCCGGCTCTTCCACCTTTCGAAAAAGCTTCGTCAGTTCAGGCCCTAGTGGACTTAGCTTCGTGGGCACGGGTTCAGTCATTACCTTTAAAATTTCCTCCACGTCGCCGGTAGAAGGTGGCGTGGGGGTCCCCTCTTCTTCGGATAATTTTCGCTTCGGAGTTGATATTTTTCTTTTCTTGGGAATTTTCTTCTCTTTTGCTGGTCTTTCTTCACCCTTGTCCAGAGCTTCAGCCACTCTTTTTCTTTTTTGGCCCTCAGCACCCTTGTTCAGCCGTTCAAAGTCAGTGTACTCGAAGCCCAGGGCATCAAGCACTCGGTTCAGCCTTCGCTTCGGACGGGCGCCGAAGGCCGCTGTCATTAGTTGATCTTCTTTTTTGGAATAATTCCCCAGAATTTCATTACACATCACCTCGACTGTGTCCAGCCACTCTTGGCAGGGCTTCTTAAAGTATTGCTTGAATTTGAAGTGATATGGAAGCCGGACAAGTTCCCCCTCCTTCTTCTCCCCCTTCAACTTTGGCATTTCCCATTCTTTCAGAGTAGGGAAGACTCTGAATGCCAAGAATTCTTGAACCAGATCCCTGGTACTGATATGTTCTGCAATAATTCCGAATTCATCCATTGCCTGTTGTGTTTGACCCTCTGGTGTCATGTTGCAGCGGGGACGGGTTTCTCCGAAGATCAGCTCGAGTGGACTTTGCACAAGCTTCTCTTTGTCGCCATCAACCTTGACATAGAACCATTCTGATTTCCAGCCAGCTGGCCATTTGCTTCGGTAGCTGATTACAGGAAACTTTGCGGTTTTCCGGTAGGCAAAATTGTAGCAGCCGAAGTTATCATGTAGCCCATCTTTTCTGGCCTTTGTTTGATAATGTAACTCATGAACTCGACAGAAACTGTTGGCAAATGGCTCCACTGCTTGGCTTTGGAGGACCCAAATATAAACGCTAAACCTAACGATAGCGTTAGGAGTTAACTGGTGAAGATAGATACCAAACCTCTTCAGTATCTCCGCAATAATCTCGTGAAGAGGGAATCTCAGCCCAGCCTTTAAAAAGCTCTTGAAGATAACAATCTCGTCCTTCTCTGGCTTCGGGGTGGTTTCTTCTCCCCCGAAGCGAAGTAGCTTCTTCTGATTTTCATTAAAATAACCTGCTTTCACCATCTTCGAAAGATCAGCCTTTGAAACAGTTGATTTCCCAAAATCCAGGTGGCTGGGTTTGCTGGGCATGGCAATACGGTAGTCATCTTCGGGATCAGTCCCTTCAATGTTTTCTTCCTCTCCTTCGGCAGTTGTCGGGTTTGCTTCGGCAGCAGGCATTTCTTCCGCAATCACCAGTCCGGAACGCTGCATCGCTTCGGAGATGGGCACAGTATTCGAACCTTCGGCTTCGTCTCCCTCACGTGCAACTCTGGCAGTAGACCGCACTCTAGCCATTTGATTCTGAATTTGGGGAAGTTAGATACCTTTTTCTTTTTTCTTTTTCTCCCGAAGCTCTTCTTTCTCACGAAGCAGACGTTGAGATGGACCTTCGTTCGGTTCTGAGAGTCAAGCTTCGGCTATAGTTAAAAATTTTGGCAGCAAAACAGTGCAAATAGCAATGAATGCTGTGGTAACTTCACACCTACCCGTCTGTTTATATAGTGCTGCAGGTAAGAAGGCGAAGCGGCAGGATTTTTACACCAAGCGGGCAGTCACTTGTACTCGCTGTGCAGTGGACCGCAAAGATCAAACAGTAACTCTGCAAGGTGGGCCTGGCACGCGCTCGGAAGCCGGATCGTCTCTCCGCAACGAGCTCAGGGAAGGTGTTTTTTGGACCTTCGGCTTCCCGAAGCTGAAGAGGCTTTTTTCACGGGCCAAGCTCGTTACGAAAAACGATCTAACACCGCGAAAGGGGCTACTGTTGGGGCCATGCTTCGGTGCGCCGAAGGTCTTACACGAAGAAGCAGCTTCGGCTGAAGTCGTCCCCAGGAGATGGCCGAAGGTTCCTTTTCATGGAGCTTCGGCATTACAAACCGACATAGAGATAGAATGACCTTTTTATCCATAGAGGTCTGAGTCAATGTTGTAAACTTTTGTAAGGGGCATAATTGTAATTTGTCACAGGCTGTGACCTGTGTCTATAAATAGATGAACAGTACCTCTGTACTGTTCACGCGAACCTGTCATTTGCCTTCGCATCACACTTGTATTCTCGCCTTCCTCAGGACCGAAGGTACATTTGTAATTTGAAATCATTTATATTCATTCATGTTAGTAAAAATGAAAATGATTCTATGATAACATTTAAATGTTTATTTCATACCTCATGATTTATATGAATACTTCGTTCCTCGTTATTATGTTTACGAAGGTACGCTCTTCGTAACCTTCGTCCGAAATCCTTTATATCCCGAAAGGATATAATGTGGTAGAGGACGAAGGACTTTAACACTTAACATTTTCTGTGTTGCCTTGTTCTTAACCTGAAGCATTTGAGAACAAGCCCCCAACAGGATCGAACACAGAGGTATTAAGCCGAGTCGGATAAGAATTGATTAGAGGACGACGTATTGAGTATTTCGTTTGAGAGTACGGACTCGAATAAAATAGTCAGACATAGATCAAGGTTCGAGGAATTGGATTCGGACACAGCTCGACTAGCAACTGTCGAGCGCTTGATTAAATGAGCTTTAGACGAGATTTATAAATCGAGATCGATTATCGAGTTCGCATTCGTGCCGAGAATTAAAAGTTTTAACAGGCTCCAAATTCGGCCTTCTGTGAGATTGAATAACTCCGAATTTGGTGAAATGTGAATGAATAATCTGGATAATCAGAGACATACGCGAGCGAGAAATAGAAATTTTTACTAAGCATCTGAGATTAGGATTAATCTCCCGACATAACACGTAACTGACACCTAGGGTGTCACACAAATGTAATATGAATATTATTGATGTTTATTCATATTCATGAAATAAGAATATAAATAATTCAATGATTCTATGATTTGAAACAATTGTTTGTGTTCTTCTTGTGTCTTATATGTCCTTGTTTACATTTTTGTTCACTAAAATGATGAAGGTATGTCCTTCATGACCTTCGTCTGAGGATCATTATATCCCAAGGGAAATAATGCTTCGAAGGACGAAGGTCTTTAATCGTTAACAATTGTGTTTCCTTTTTCTTGGTGTATAGCATTCCAGAACAGGGACCAACAATATCTCTCCATGATTTTGATTGGTGATTGAGTTGAGTGCTGTTGTGCTAGCAATCTGAAACTCCCTACATGTACAATTTTGGTTGTGCAATTAATCTAGTAAAGTAAAATGTTTTTTCTGTAGACATGTGCTATATAAAAGTTGTAGAAAACTTTTATTTCTAGGTCTTCCTAAAATTTCATCAGCTAAGGATTAATAGTTTAAGTGTTGTGCTTCTCACAAGTTCAGTACCTGAATCGGTCCAATTCCTGTACAGATTTCAAAGGTAGTAATGTTTGCTTAAGTTAAGCTTAAAATCAGTTCTTGATGATCATAAGTAAGATATAGATAACTTTCTTATCTTGTTTGTGTTAAAATTTCATGACCATAGGCCTGATATCAAAAGAGCTATGAATTTTACAAATTGATTGTTGTGTTCTGTCCACTCTCTGGACAGATTTCGAAAACTTATTGTTTGATTTGGTTAAACATAGAATCACTTCTTGGTGATTATAAAAATTATGTAGTTCTTTTACTAAGCTTTTCATAAATTCTTAGATTATCCTTTTTGTGGTATAAAGATAAAGTTATAGTCGTTAGAAGTGTGAAGACTGAATCTGTCCAAATCTGGATAGCAAGGCCTTCCTAGTGTCTTTTACTCTTGATACATATTAAACCAACCTGAGTTGTTTATAAATGATTGATAGACAATTTCATTAGCTTGCAAAAAGTCTAGGATCAATTGATTTGGATGCCTAAGTCTTTAGTTATGAATTTTTGAAGTTACAAGTCTGAATCTGTCCAAATCTGGACAAAGCTGTCGTTTAGCACTATTTAACCATGCTAAGTGTCTTATAATATTGAGATGATAATACCAAAGCTGTAGAGCATTTCTTAACCTTTCCAAAAAGTATTGGTTCACTATTTTTGGATGAATATCTTGTGAGTTATGATTAAAACCAGTAATTACTGTGCTGCTGTCCTAAACATGTTAAGCGTGATTGATTGCTCTACTCTGTTATGTTGTCTTGAGTCGACCACTTGCTTGTTTTGATCTTGACTGAATAAGTAATAATGATAATAACTAATATAATTGAGGGTATATATATAATCAACTAGTACACGTCTCACTAAGTTAGTGAACTAGTTCTAATAAGTAGCTTAGCGTAATGAACACTTAGCAAGTGCTAGCTTCTCATGGTTTGCTGGTATCTGGCCGACTTAATGACTACGTTCAGCCACTCTTCTTCTAGCACGACAATTTCTTCAAGTTGGGTTGCTTCTGCTTATGCGATGTTTTTGGAAGTCAGTCTAGGCGCCCCAAAAGCTAGGTCTGCTGGTAACACTCCTTTTGACCCATATACCAAGAAAAAAGGGTGTTTCCTTGTAGTGCTTGGCTAGGTTGAGTTCGTAGGCTCCAGACTACGTAGGGAAACTCCTTGACCCATTTCCCTACAAGCTTCTTATTTTTGTCAAAGACTTTTTGAGTGCTTCTAGGATCAACCTGTTTGCTCTTTCCATCTATCCATGGGGTGTGCTACTTAGGCATACTTGAGCTAGATGCACTTCTGCTCACAGAAATTGAAAAACTCTACACTTCTGAAGTTGGAGCCTAAGTCTATGATGATGTTGTTTGTTATCCCAAACCTGAAGATTATTTCTTGGATGAACTCTACCGACTTGGCTGAGGTCAAGGTGGCTATTGGTTTGTATTTTATCCACTTCATGAACTTGTCGATGGACACTAACAAAAGTGTGTATCCGCCTTAAGCTTTCTTGAGAGGCCCAATTATATCCAGCCCCCACATGCAAAGGGCCAAGAGACTGGAATAGTTTGCAGGTGCTGTGCTCGTAGATGCTACTATTTGGTCAGGAACTGACAGGCTTCACATCTTTGGACTAAGATGGCTCCATCTTTTTTGGTAGTTGGCCAGTAGAAACCTGCTCTAAATGCCTTGCCCACTAGTGTTCTTGAAGCTACATGTACTTTGTACTGCTCGGTGTGGATTTCTTCCAATAAGTGCTTTCCAGCGCTTGTGTCGATGCATTTCATGAAGAAACATGCCACCCCTCTTCTATATAAAGCATCGTCTATGACTGTGTAGTGAGCCGACTACCTTGTGATACGCTCAACGGTTTTGCCATTTGGTTCTTCTTCATTCCTGATGTACTTGATGATCAGAGTTCTTCAATCACTTGGGTCTTGCTCTAAGGGTGGCGTTGCCTACTCTATTGCTTTGCACTCTTCTGCTAGGCCTGATGTGACACTAGGTTGTTGTATCTCTTGGACAAAAACACTTGGTGGAGCCTATGCCTGGCTTGACCCTAACTAGGATAAAGTGTTGGTTGACATGCTACGGTCTCTTTCTACATGGTGGAATTCCAGTCCTTCGAATTTATCTTCAATCTTCCTTACAGCAGCACAATAGTTGCTCATGTATTATGTAGAGCAGTCCCAAACTTCGTTGTCTTGGTTTATCACTACTAGAGAATCTCCATATACCATCAGCCTTTTTATTCTGAGTGACATGACAATACCAAGCACATGTATCAAAGCTTCATATTTTGTAGTGTTGTTGGAGGCAGGAAATAGGAGTTGCAATGCATATTTGTGTTGATCTCCATTCAGGGCGATGAAGAGGATACCTGCCCCAGCTCCTTGCAATCTCAGCGACCCATCAAAGTACATCTTCCATACTTCCCTTGACTCAGGATTCTTAGGAACCTGTTGTTTGGTCCACTCTAATATGAAATCCACTAGGGCCTTAGTTTTGATAGCTATACGAGGTCGAGGTCACGAGCTCTGAGTTTGCATGGCCATTTGGTTGTTCTCCTCACTACTTCTCTGTTGTAGAGTATATCTCCTATTGGGAAACATGTAATCACTACGACATTGTGGTCGTCAAAGTAGTGGTGCAGCTTTCACACAGTGAGGAGTATTACGTACAACAATTTCTAGACTTGAGGATATCTGACTTTGGAAGGTCCAAAGACTTGATATATGACTTTGCTAAGGAAGTATATAGGGTGTTGGACCAGATGTGCGTGTTCTTCCTCTTTTGGTGCTCACCATGTGAGTCGTGCATGAGATGTATAGCAATAGTCTTTGGCCAATTGATTGGTGGTAGCTCGGTCAGGTTTTTTAGGACTGGCGGGGTTGTCACGAATTTTTTAGTGCCTTGAACGCTTCTTGATCCTCGAGGGTCCACTGGAAACTACACACCTTTTTGAGCAGCTTGTAAAATGGCATGCCCCTTTCACCGAGTCATGACATGAAATGACTTAGTGTTGTCATGCAGCCAATGAGTTTTTGGACCTTGTTTTGCGATCGTGGCAGCTCCATTCTCAGGATCGCTTCGATTTTTTCCTAGGTTGGCTTCAATTCCCTGGTAGCTAACGATGAAACGAAGTAGCTTTCTAGTGGGTACCATGAACACACATTTGTTAGGGTTAAGTTTCTAACGGTAGCACCTCAGATTGCTAAAGAGTTGTTGGAGGTCATCAATGAATTTTTTAGGGTCCTTCATCTTGATCACAATTTCGTCGATGTAGGCCTCCACACGCTTGCCCAGTGGTCAGCTAAGCATGACTGGATGGCTCGTTGGTAGGTTGCCCTGATGTTTTTAGGCCAAACGACATAGAGGTATAGCAAAATGCCTCGAAGGGGGTAATAAACTTTGTTCTCTCCTGGTCCTCTTCCTTTAGATTGTCCTGGTGATATCCCAAGTAGTAGTCTAGAAAGGAGAGCATGCAACAGCCTGTGATGGAGTCAACTACTTTATCTATCCTGGGGCCCAAAGGGGTCCTTAGGGTAGTGTTTGTTGAGATAGGTATAGTCGACGCACATGCGCCAATCAACTTTATTCTTTTTGAGTACAAGAATAGGATTTGTAAGCCACTCGGGATGTGTTACTTCTCTAAACCTATTGCTATTAAACGAGCTAACTCAGCTTGTATGGCCTCTCTTTTGTTAGGCATAAAATGGTGTAGCTTCTATCGAATCGGTTTTGCATCAAGATACATCTTGAGTTTGTGCTCGGCCAGCTCTCTAGGGATGCTCGACATGTCCTTGCCATGCGAACACATCTTGATTGTCATATAGAAAATGGACAAGCATGTCTTCCTATTTGGCAGTGAGACTGGAGCTAATGATTGTCATTTTGCGTTGGTCGGAGAACCCGAGGTTGGCTTTCTTGGTCTCTTCAACCAGTCGCATGGTGGTGGACGAGGATCCTTCTTTCGCTGGGATTGTGAGGTCATCCCCTAGCGGCGTTTGTCGTTGGTTATTGTGGCGCTGTCGAAGGCCCGTTGGTGAGAGCCGTCTGGATGGTCCCATTGTAGCATTTCACCGCTCCTTGGAAGTCATCCAGGACAGTGATGATGCCTTGAGGTACAAAAATCTTGAGTATCATGTAGGGATAACGGGGATGACCATGAACTTGGCCAGTCCAAGCCTCTTAATGATGGCATTATATCCACACTCGAACTGAGCCACCTCGAAGCGCAGGAACTCAGTTTGGTAGTTGTCAGCAGTGCCAAAAGTCACTGGCATGAAGAGGTGCCCTAGCGGGTATTCTCCCTTAGTCAGGACGATGGCGAAGAATGGGGTATCTGACTTAATGAGGTTAGTAGTCGGGACCTCGAGGGCCTAGAGCATTATAGGGAAGGTGGCATTGATGTTGCTGCCCCTATGCACCATAACTTTCTTGACTCGGCTCTCCTGGTTCACGGGTCGACAAGTAGAGGATACTTGCCAGAGTGATCGAAGATGAGCCAATGGTCGGCTTCGTTGAATGTGATTGAGTGCTCTAACCATCGGTATGGCATTGGAGCACTATGTGTGGCCACTAAGACTTGTCAGTCGATTAGTTTCTGCTACCTCTTGTTTTTCTAGGAGCCATGGCTTCCAAAGATGACATTGACCTCTCTGTCAATGTGAGAGAAAGCCTAGCCACCACCCCCTTATTGTTGTTGTGGTTGCTCCAGGGCAGCCTATTTTCCTTGTGGCGGAGGTGGCAGGAGCGGCTAGAACGGTTAGCCATTGTCGACCGAGTTCTTGAAGTCTCTGCAGTTACGTAGGGTGTGGTGCATCTCCTTGTGATACAAGCACTGGCCATCGAGGATTCTGTCCAGTATCCATGTGTTGTTGCCTCATGGTGCGCCATAAGCTTGGGTCACTGGGGGCCCTATGGTGTGTACTTCATCTCTCGTCATCTTGTCCCAATGCTTGTCCGCCTGGTGGTTCCCTTCCTTCTTTGGTGCCTAGGGTGTAGGCTTCGAGTGGTCAATGAGGTCCTGTGTCCATTCGTCGGCGGTGATGTAGATGTTCGCTTCCCAGAAGAGTCATTCTAAGGTGGCCGAAGCCTTCTGGAGGATGGCTCAGACAAAGGCCGAGTTGTTGGATCCACAGTAGAAGTCCTCGATCACTGCCACCTCGACAAGATCGGGGATGCGGTTCCTCATGGTCTAGAAATGCTTTAGGAACGAGCGGAGGGACTCGTCGCTTTGGCACTTCATTGATTTGAGGCCCCAAGGCTATGCCAGTTTGTCAAAAAGGGATTGAAAATTCATGACAAACCAGAGGCAGAAGTAGGTCTAGTCATTTATGTTGTGGTGGGGAAGATGTCGGAACCATTGGAGCGCGTCCTATCCAAACACGATCAGCAGGTATGTCATCATGATGTTCTCCGTTGCCCTGACGGCATAAACAATCATAGTGTAGACATCCAACCAGCCGCCCGGGTCTTACATGGGCTCATACTTGTCAATGTTTGAGACCTTGAAGTTGAACAGCCACTGAATCACCCGAAGCCAGGGGAGAGGGCTGAAACTCCACATGCCCACAGGCCTCCTGGCTGTCGCAATGGCAGTTCTAGGGCGGCGACTGATGTTGTGGGTCCCATAGCCTTCTCGAGCCGACTAGCCCCGCACAAGGTTGTTTGTCGAGGCCATTGCGGATTCCATCCTCGTAGAGCAGCTGCATGACTATGCGCCATGGTCCCGATCATACTCTTCCCGCTACCTTATCTCACTGTCATGCCAACGATCACGTGAAGCATTGATGTTGGTCCACGTGTCTCACCGACTGTTATGATGTGCCACATGTTAGGACCCAAATGAGTGGAGGGAAGAACATGCTTTGTCGCTGTTGCGGGTCTTCTTCTTCACCGAAGGTCCTCAAGACAAAAACATCTTCGGCAAGATAATACAAAGGCTCGCCGAAGCTATCATCAACCTTAGCTCTACTTCTCAAGACGAAGACCTTGTCTACAAGCAACATTGCAGAATGCCGAAGCTCAATAGCTTTGGCTCGGACCAAGCAAAGAAGTAAAATACTAAACAAACCTTATTAGCTTTAGTTGCTTGTAAATAAATGTTCAAGGGTATGGATGTAATTTCACCCAGGCTGCGTCCCGTGCCTATAAATAGGTGAACAGAAATCCTGTATTGTTCATGCTGGATTGTATTCACTTTCTTGCATCCACACCTTCGTGTAAGACAAAGGTGTCAATGTAATATTAACATTGTTGATATTCATTTCTGTTTTATGAAATGTAAGAATAAATCAATTAATGAGGTGCAATTATCATATTTATCCTTTCGCATTCCTACTCACATATTAAATGATGAAGGTATGTCTTTCTTGGCCTTCGTTTGATGAACCATTATGCCCATGCGAAGATAATCCTTGGGATAGACGAAGGTCCGTAATAACTAACAATTGTGTTGCCTTGTTCTTGATACACAACATTTGAGAACAAGTGACCAATATTGGCGCCCACCTCTGGTGAACTCAGTTCCACGATTGCGACAATGGCTTCCCAAGACAACCAAGCTATGGCACCTTCGGCTACAAAGCTAGTGCTCCCAATCATAGGCGGCTCAAGTTCTGAACCTGCCAATAAGAAGTAGAAGAAGGAAGCAAAGAGAAGGGTACAACATGTTGGAGTGCAAGGACCCTTCATCAAGTCCGAGTGGTCTCATATACCAATCACCTTCTCCCAGGAAGATCTTCAGCTCAAGGATTATCCTCACAATGATGCAATGGTCATATCTTGTGTCATTAATGGGTTCCTAGTCCACAATGTTCTAGTGGACACAGGCAGTGCAACAGACATCATCTTTGTGAAGGCTTTCAGGCAAATGCAAGAGCCGGATGGCAAGATACATGATGCAACGCACCCCCTCTGTGGCTTCGGAGGAAGACAAATTGTGGCGCTCGACAAGATAACTATGCCGATCACCTTTTGCTATGTACACAATACAAGGATAGAACAGATTGTCTTTGACATTGTCGATATGGAGTTTCCCTACAATGCAATCATTAGTCAAGGGATGCTGAATGCCTTCGAAGCAGTACTCCACCTAGCATATCTTTGCATGAAGATACCTTCTGACTAAGGGCCTATCGCTGTACATGGAAGCCAAGAGGCTGCTAGGAGAGCCGAAGGGAACTGGACAGATTTGAAGGCCATCCATAACATAGATGAAGCCGAAGGTCATCAACAATATAAGCATAAAAGAGAAAAGGCTGCTTCAGCAGATCAACCAAAGCCCATGCTTTTGTGTCAGGTCATAGCTGAGGAGAAGGTGTTGTTGGGATCCCAATTATCTGATGAACAAGAGAAGACTTTGTTGAGATTCCTGTTCAACAATAAGGATGTTTTTGCTTGGTCAGCCAACAATCTCTGTTTTTGCTTGGTCACTCAATGTAGACCCGACCTTGAGGCCAAGAAAGCAGAGGCTTCGGAAAATGTCCGATGATAAAGCCAAGGGCGTGCGAAACGAAGTAAAAAGGCTTCTGAGTGTCGGTGTTATCAGAGAAGTAACATACCCAGAGTGGCTGGCTAATACTGTGATGGTAAAGAAAGCTAATGGAAAATGGAGAACGTGGAATGACTTCACAGATCTCAATAAGGCATGCCCAAAGGATGAATTCCCATTGCCAAGAATAGATTCTCTTGTGGATGCATCGACTACTTCAGAGCTCATGAGCCTATTGGACTGCTACTCAGGTTATCATCAAATCTGAATGAAGGAGGATGAGCCTAAGACAAGCTTCATAACCCCTAGTGGAACCTATTGCTACCTTCGAATGCTCGAGGGGCTCAAGAATGCTGGAGGAAGCTTCAACAGGATGACTGCCAAAGTCCTTCACTCCTAAATTGGCAAAAATGTGCTAACATATGTTGATGATATCATAGTAAAGAGCATGAAGTAAGAAAATCACGTTGCTGATTTGCAAGAAACATTTGCTAACTTTAGAAGAGCTGGTCTTAAACTAAATCCAGTAAAATGTGTCTTCGAAGTGAAGAAGGGAAAATTTCTTGGTTGCTTGGTATCAACAAAGGGTATCGAAGCTAATCCAAGTAAGATAGAAGCTATACTTCGGAAGGAGCCACCAAAGTCAAGAAAGGGTGCCTAGAGGTTAACAGGAAAGCTGGCATCATTGAATAGATTTATTTCAAGATCAACAGAGAGGAACTTGCCATTCTTTGAAGTGCTGAAGTCAGCCGAAGTCTTTCAATGGGGACCAACTCAGCAAAAAGCCTTCGAAGAACTGAAGCAGTATTTGATAGAACTGACAACCTTAACCCCACCTTCGTTAGGAACTCCATTGCTGCTGTATGTAGCTGCTTCTCTTGCTGTGGTTAGTGTAGCGCTGGTGCAAGAGAAGCAGGATGGCCTGGCAAAAAAACAACTGCTAGTGTACTTCATCTCCAAAGTACTTAGTGCGTCAAAGAAAAATTATACAGAGTTAGAGAAGGTACTATATGTTGTATTAATGGCTTCCAGGAAGCTTCGGTATTACTTCCAAGCATACCATATCATAGTACCTTCATCACAACCGCTCAATGACATAATGAGAAACAAAGAAGCCACAGGAAGAGTTGGAAAATAGGTTGCAGAATTGAATGAATTCACTATCAATTTCATTCATAGATCTTTGATCCAATCCCAATCGTTAGCAGACTTCATTATAGATTGGACACGAGGGGCTCCAGACGAAGAGAAAACAAATGATGCCGAAGCCTGGACAGTATTTTGTGATGGGTCCTAGGGAACCTTCGGCGTAGGAGGAGCTGCTGTTTTAATTTCACCATCAAAATTCAAAATCTGCTATGCAGCAAGATTGGACTTCAACTGCACAAATAATATTGCAGAATACGAAGCCCTTCTCTTGGGGCTTCAAAAGCTTAAGGCAATGGGAATAAGAAGGGCAATACTCAAATCCGAATCAAAAGTCATCTCAGGTCATATTGAAAAAAGTAGCAAAGCAAGGGACCCGAAGCTAGAAAAATATCTGGATGCAGTCCGAAGGATGGAAGCCTCTTACGAAAGTTTCTCTATAAAAATATCCCGAGAGGAGAAAATGAGCATGCAGATTTGTTAGCTAAATCAGCAGCATAGGGGCTTCTATTACCTTTGGAGGTGTTTTTTGAAACAATAAAAGCACCTTCAGTCGAGCTCATGGAAAGAGCGGTGCTTACAATCTCACCAGTGCAAAGTGAAGATTGGCTGACTAAGATTGTATCTTTCCTCCAATGCGATTGTCTTTTGGATGACGAAGTTTACAATAAAAGAATGGAAGCAAGAGCACGACCATACGTAATTATAGAAGGGGAGTTATACAAACAAGGAGTTTGCTCTCCATTGCTCAAATGCTTGTCCAGAGCCAAAGGTCAATAATTGAGGAAGGAGATACATGCATGATTGTGTGGAGCTCATATTGGGTCTAGGCCTCTGCTAGGGAAGGTTTTCAGACAAGACTTTTACTGGCCGAAGGCAGCTTCGGATGTAGCAGATTTGGTTCAAAAATGTGAAACTTGCCAAAGATGCACTAGAGACCAGAAACAACCTTCGTCTTTAACCCAGCTAATACAGCCTACTTGGCCATTGCAAAGGTGGGGCCTGGATTTGTGAGGTCCACTTCCACCAGCACAAGGCAACTTGAAATATGTTGTGGTGGCGGTGGAGTACTTCTCCAAGTGAATCGAAGCAAAGCCCTTAGCTACAATAACCTTGGCCACAGTACAGAAATTCTTATGGCAAAATATTGTTTGTCGCTTCGGTGTGCCGAATGCTATCACGGTCGATGACGGAACTCAATTTGATGCTAAAATATTCAAAACCTTTTGTGACCAGATTGGTACAAAAATACATTTTGCATCAGTGAGACATCCGGAGTCAAATGGATGGTAGAAAGAGCAAGCAGAATTATAACAACAGGAATAATGAAGTCAATCTTCAATCAGCCCAAAGGAAAGTGGCTAGACAAATTAGTAAAGGTGGTGTGGAACCACAACACTGTCGTCTCAAGGTCAACATGATTTACCCCATTCAAGCTTCTGTTTGGTGACGAAGCAATAACACTGGAAGAAGCAAAAAAGGGTTCAATAAGAACCTTAACTTCAACAGAGGATTAAGGTGATTACAAAATAACAAAAGACACCATATAAGGGACTAGACTGCAAGCAATATAACACATCAATAAATACTAGGCCAAAACAATCAAATGGCGTGACCCAAAGGTAAAATTGAAGAATATCAAGCCAGGACATTTGGTGCTTCGTAGAGTGGCCAACCCAGATACAGTGGGGAAGCTTCAACTCAAGTGGGAAGGTCCCTTTTTGGTGGTATCTTCGTCGAGACCTCGATCTTACAGGTTGAAAGACATGGATGGCGATGACATACCAAGGTCTTGGAATGCGGATGAGCTTCAAAGATATTATGTGTAAACTATGTAATTTTCTTATTTTTTTCCTATGGCACTCTTTTCCTTTCAAGAGGGGAGAAAGGTTTTTTAATGGGGCCATAGGTTGTAATTTTCATTTTTTGTGTAGCCCTATGCAATACAAGGGACAAATTCCTCCACATGTAAAATGTAAAATCTAGGACTACATCATCGAGTGTAAAAAGCCATGAAGAAGCTCAAAAGTCGTCCCTAAGGGGATGCAGAGCTAAGATGTCACCTAAGAGGTGAGAAAACTCCAAAGTCATTCCTAAAGGGACGCAGAGTAAGTTACGAATCTCCGAAGTCGTCTCTAAGGGAATCCAGAGCAAAAATCCCACCTAAGTAAAAGGTGAAGAAGATCCAAAGTCATTCCTAAGAGAATGCAGAGCTTAAATTCCACCTAAGTAAAAGGTGAAGAAGCTCCAAAGTCGTTCCCAAGGGAATGCAGAGCTTAAATGCCACCTAAGTAAAAGGTGAAGAGACTCCAAAGTCGTTTCTAAGGGGATGCAGAGTCTGGGTGTGTTTTGGCATAAATTTGCATATTTCATCACATCATATTTTGCATTTATACAAACATACATTAGACATTAATAGGCTCATCATCATGACATAAAGCATACACATTAACAAGAAAAACAGGAGATGTCTGTCTTCGATGAGAAAATGTTTCGTTGTATGCGAAGATGCTTCATATCAAATGAAACTTCGTTGTATATGAAGATGCTTCGTTTCAAATGAAACCTGGTTGCATATGAAAATGCTTCGATGTGAACGAAAAGGAGGGAAGGTGTTTTTCGCCTTTGGCTCAAAAGGCTACCAGCATTGGTTTCGTCCACAGCGAAGTAGTTCACACATGAACAAAAGGTGAAATGGTATTACAAGATATTTACAAATATTTACAATAACTTGTTCACTTTCAATTGCAACATTTTGTCATATGGTACAAAGGATTTCCAAGTGTTTCTACAGATGACAACAAAAGGAGTTTCTAAGGTCTTCTCCAGCATTTCAGAGCTAGCTTCGGCTCATCGACCTTCGGTGCCATCATTCTGCAGAATAACAAAGTACAAGGTAATCAGAAATCTGATAAGAAAAAAATCAAGGTAAAAGAACAAAGGTAAAGTCCCATACTATGTTAAGTAGCCTCCGAGCTTTGTCTCCAGCCAATTCACACCCGCCCTTAGCCCAAATTGGGGTAATAAACATGTTCCCTATGCTTCGGGCTTTGGTTGGGACGTAAACCAGATCCGATGATGAAAGATTGAAATTCGGCCTATTGATAGCTCTTACGTGATTGCATCTAGCTTTTATGAAGGCGACAGCTGTACCACGAGAAGCTACCATCGCACAGAAATCTCCATGGCTGGTTATGACTTCATCAAGGACATCAACCTCCTTCTCAATACATTCGAGTGCCCTGGGTATATCTTCGGCAGTGAGGTTGGTTTCCTCAGATGCAGCTCCAACTGAATTGAAAATGCTTTTCAACCGAGTGGTGCATTGGCTAGCAAACTCGAAGCATCTCTCCTATGCTCCATATTTTTCTCAGTCTCAACCTTAAGTGTTGCTTTCGAAGCTTCGTTTTCCTGGTTGAATCGATTAGAGTTTTCCTTCAAAAGTGCCTAAGCATTCGCCAGTTCTTTACCCAACTTCTTGTTTTCAGCTTGCACTTTGGCAAAGGAACTTTCGGCTGAGCGCAACAACCCATCCTCAAGTTCCATGATTTTATCCTCTAAACCTTTGATAATAGATTTGTTTTTCCTATTGTGACGGAACCTCCCAAGTCATTAGGCCCACCTACAGTTGTCCATGTCCAACGGACCTCAGACAACCCTGTAGGTGCCCCTGAATCACTTGACAAGTTCGGTATCTGCTTTTCTTACCTTTCCCAAGATCGTTTCACCCGTCACGCAGACATTACAAGCATCGGAGTTACGAAAATGCGGAAGCAATTACATGAACTTACCTTTATTTTAAAAGTAAGACAAAGTTATATATTACAGACCAGGATATAACTTATGGTTGCAGAGTAGTATTATTACACACCAAGGGAGGCAAAAACCCCTCCCATTAAGCTCTTAAACAAAAGTTCTTAAGGAGGAACCCTTCCTTTCGCAGCTTTACTCTTGGTTTTCTCCTTTTGTGACCACCTTAGAACAGAAACAACAAAAGTTTGTTGCTTCTTCACCTAAAAACAATAGGGGATAAAACCCTGAGTATGGAATTACTCAGCAAGACTTACCCGACTAAAGAAAAGACTCTCAAGGATATGCTGGTTATAAGGGAGTCAAGGTACGGTTTCTCAATAATCAAAGACTCTGTTTGCAAAAATGCTTACTAAAAGTGGATCCTTAAAAATCCAGTTTTATTGTCAAGTTAAGTGAAATTACCTGCAACTAGAGTTCTTTCTATCCTAGTTCAAGTACTTGACCTGCACTAGCCAATTTCTTAACAACCCTTCATCTTCACTAGAGTTCTACGTATAAGTCAGTGACCAAGTCTTCATAACCGCGAAGGTATGGCGATCCGAATCGATTATACTCAGCTGAGGATCTCCGATCACATGACATATGTAGCACTTAACCCTTGCATATGTCAACCCACCACCGAGGTTCTTAAGACCAGATCAGGTTCACGCCAACCAAGAGCACAGATACACCACCGTCCAGCCTCTTACCATGGAGGGTACACGCTACTCTCACCATCTCTCCACTCCCATTGCGTGGTATCTTATTCTGGCCTTAGTCTGCCCGAGGCAAAGCTTACCCATGACGAGGCATGGGACCAGTTAAAGGGTCCTCGGTCAGCAAACCTACATCAAGACGGTCCTTAATCGACTCAGACAGAGACACTACACCGAGACTCCTTTCTCGTGCAAGTCACCCGCCCGGTCTCAGCTTAATCATTTCAAACCCAAAGTTTGGTACCTGGCAGAGGTACATCTTTTCCGATGTTGAACCCATCACGGCCATGATGGATCCACCATCAAGTTTTGTTTTCAAAAACATCCCAACCACTTTTGCCACATCATCTTTTGTAAAAACAAAACATTTTGTTTTTCTAAAGCAAGGCTAAGCATCAAAAATCTTTTGTAAAACAGGGATTTCAAGGAAGGTAATCAAATCCAAGGACGGTAATGCAGGAATTGTTTTATCAATCAACTCCTATCACCTAATGCATCAAGCAAGTGAAAAAGATTTTTAAAACACAAGGGGGGTGGTAAATGCACCGGGGCTTGCCTTCGTTTATAGGTGAGTCAGGCTCGGATCCGCAGATATCAAAGTAAAAACAATTTCCTGCCTGAGGTTACGCAGGTGGTGGTGGTGAAGTCTTCTCTTCTTCTACTTCAACTTCTTCCTCGTTTTCTAAATATAACCATATATATATATATAAGAATGAATGCCATGGAATGCTCATGAGAGTGCAAAGATAATAAGAGTTTATTATCTAAAGTCTTGAATACAATTTTCCTTCACGAAACTCTGAGAACTTAGGGTTTCCGGAGTCAATAGTGAAGTTCAAAGAGCAGGGGTGTGGGGGTTTTTGGTTCTAATTATCAAACAAGGTCCAAATCATACCAAAATCTACCCAAGGCTTCTAAATATTATATAAAGGTCATTTAAAAAATTTGGGGATTTTTGGAATTATTATCTATTTTCTAAAAATCCAGAAACAAGGTTTTAGGCTATTTTAAATGCTCCAAAATTTCCTATTTGATCTAAAAATCATGAAACTATTTTTATTAAATACTATAGAAACTTAGGAATCTAGGAAAATTGGTTTGACATTTTTAGGATTTTTCTACCATTTTCTAGGATTTATTTATCTCTGGTAGAAAAAGAAAAGGGAAATCTGTGAATAGTACTGGGCCTGATTCAGTCCAGGACGGCCCAACCACAGCAGAAGTGCGCCAGCGCGCGCGCCCACGTGGCAGTCTTGCAGAAAGGCCCCTGCTGTTTTTGAATAACCTGAAGCGGTCACAATACTATTCCACGGATTCACTGACGCTTTTCAAATAAACCCCCAAGTTCTATTCCCTTCCACGTCGAGGTCCCCGATGACGACGAGCGAGGCAGAGCTCCAGCGAGCTTGTAGACCGGCCGAATGGGGCAAGGACTGGTGCCTTACTTCTGCCAAAACCAAATTCACGCACTAACCAGTGATTTCCCCAACTTAATTTCACGATTGGTGATCTACCTTACTCTACCCACGACGACAGCGGGCAGCGTGGACATTCACTCATGTTCATGACTACCCAAGGTGGTTTAGCGCAATTGGACAGGTTTACGAGCAACAAGGGACTTAACAGAGGCTAGAACATTAAGCAATTGGGTATGTTTTAACCTGAGGAGCGCTGGCCACGGAGAGGTTGTTGTTACGGTGTTCTTGAGTGTATTTGGGGAGAATCCGAAATTAGTGCTGTCTGGTGGGGGGTTTGGGGTGCAGGTGGGTGCAGTAGCTGCTTGAATACTTGATGGAGCTGAGGGCGCGCTCAATTTATAGAGCCCGCGAGCGGTGGCCGTCAATCTGGGCGATGATGCGCGACGGTCGGAGGAGGGGGAGTTCACTGGCGCGCGAGATTGGTGGCAAACCCCGTGGCATCCACTTCGGTGATCACCGGACATGCGACGCATGGTTAACCGTGATGTGGTAAAGCGTCAGGACACGAGGCAGACGACGGTGGTGGCTCAACGGCGGTGAGAATCTCATTCAAGGGATCGGTGAACAAGGGGAGAGGCACGAATCGGGACGTTGACGGAGTGGCGTCCAGCTCACCGACGGCGATGCTTTTTCACCCCGGGACGTTATCCATCCACTCCGGGCACGAATCAGGACGTTGACGGCACGAATCGCGGTGGAGGGATCGTCGGCGGCGAGATCACTGAAGCTTATCTTCTTCAGTTACTGTATCATGGCATTCCTCTTCAGTTCATCTGACAGAGCAACTTCAGGGCAATTCCTCTCTAGATTTCGCAAGACAACTTCATCATCCCTCTGCACCAAAGTTGTAGGGCTACAAACCAGCTATAACTTTGCTACATTGTGTTTCCACAAAAAGTCACTAGATCTTGCTTAAAATTAAGCCCTAAGTTCATGTAATCCTACCGTCAGTCTGAAATTCAGACTTTAACAGCCTGACAGCCTGACTTTGAGTGTGATTATCTCCAAATTCTTCATAACAACCGTGCTTACACTCTTAAGCAATATTGTTCTCCTTTGTTAGGTCTACAAATTTGATGTGGTGACCTAGGGCAAAAACCCTAGAATTTGAAAGCTACAGAGCTCCAAAGTTGAGCCAAATCTCTGATTTTCAGACTTAGTCTATATAGGGTTTAAGTAGTGCTTTTTGCAAATAAGCCCAACACTTAGGGTTTAACTTGCAATTTCACATATTTGTGATCCATTTGACTTAGGATACCTTATTGTCCTGGTTTTTGCACTTTAGTCCAAAAGTGGACTAATTTTGCACTTAACCCCCTAGGGTTTGGATTTAGGGTTTTCTAGGGTCCTTATTAGGGTTTTTGGTATTTCAAGGGTGTGAATGTAATGTAAGTCCCTTCTTGGTAATATTTTATGATTATTTCACTTAATCTTTGGGGTTTTCTCTATTTGGGTCCTGTTTTACCCTTCTAATCCCCATTTAGGGTTAAGTATTCTATACTAGGGTCTTATTTGCAAAATACCATGACAATACAACTTGTTTGAAATTTTTACCTAGTGAATGCATCCTAGGTGTATCAAAGACATGAAATGCTGATGCTCATGATGTTATGCTCAAGTTTTAGTAACAGTAACACCAGGGGTGTTACATCATTCCCCCCATAAAAGAATCTCGTCCCAAGATTAAAAAGTCCTAGGGTAAGTAGTGGAAAAGGAAATGCTTCACATTTTTATTGCCTAAGTTTTGGTACAAGGCAGGGGTGGGTTTTGGGGCTTACTCCTTTATTACAACAATTTTATACACTTTACAAATTACATGAGGCTAAAAAGCCTGGGAAATTCTTATCTAAGAAATCTTGAGTTTCCCAAGTAGCCTCGTCTTCGGAATGCTGGATCCACTATATCATAAAACTTAAGAGTTTTTCTTTGGGTAACCCTGTCCTTTTGATCCAAGACTCGAATAGGGTGCTCATAATATGTCAAGTCTGGCTCCAGGACAATATCTGTTATTTCAATGGTTCGATCTGGAACCCGAAGACATTTCTTCAACTGAAACACATGGAACGCATTATGTACAACATACAAGGTTTCGGGTAACTGAAGTCGGTATGCTACTGGTCCATATCTTTCAAGGATAGGAAAAGGACCAATATACCGGGGTGCAAGCTTCCCTTTAATCCCGAAACGCGATACACCCTTCATTGGTGAAACTTTAAAGTAAACATAATCTCCCACGAGAAAGTATAAGGGTTGTCGTCACTTGTCTGCATAACTTTTCTGACGAGCTTGAGCATTCTTCAAATAATGAATTATCCTTTGCACTTTTTCTTCGGTCTCTTTCACCATATCAGGCCTGAAGAAGTAACTTTCACCAGGTTCAGACCAATTTAGCGGAGTACGACATCGTCGTCCATATAAAGCTTCAAAGGGTGCCATCTTAATGGTTTCTTGATAGCTATTATTATATGAGATATCCGCTAATGGTAAACAATCATCCAATTTTTGGGGAAATTCTAAAGCACAAGCCCGTAACATATCTTCAAGTATCTGATTGACTCTCTCAGTCTATCCACTGGTCTGAGGATGATAGGCCAAACTGTGGAGCAACTTGGTACCCAGGGATTTATGAAGTTCTTTCCAGAATTTGGATATGAATTGAGGTCCACGATCCGACACTATAGTCTTCGGAATACTATGCAAACTGAGAATACGAGCAATGTACAATTGGGCATAGACAGTAAACGGGTGAATTGTCTTGACTGGCAGAAAATGAGCAATTTTTGTAAGCCGATCAACAATAACCCAGATAAAATCATACCCTTTTGCAGTTCTGGGCAATCCCACAATAAAGTCCATACTAATATCTTCCCATTTCCATGTTGGTATTGGTAAAGATTGTAATGGACCCGCAGTCTTCATATGTATGGCTTTGACATGTCTGCATGTGTCACACCTTGCCACATAGCGTGCGATTTCAATTTTAATCTTCATCCACCAATAATGTTGTTTTAGATCTTGATACATCTTAGTGCTTCCGGGATGAATAGAATAGCGACTAAGATGTGCTTCATTGTCACACCCGGTTTTTAGAAGGCAAACCGAATGCGAACCATGTACGTGCCAGGATCAGTTATTCACGTACACAGCAGTTACATAACATGGACATCATCACACAGTGCTCAAAATAGTATTAAAAGGGAAATAATAGTCGATTACATCATACGTCTGAGACGTCCATATAGTTCTTACAATAAATCAAAGTGCGAAAAAGAAACGTAGATAACGCGGCCTTCACAGGCAGCCGACTGGGGGTTGCCGCTAACCCACACCTAGAACTCGTCGTAGTCTTGGAACTCCTGGAAGTCTCCTTCCACAGCTTCATCTTCTCCTGAGCAGTGGTTGCAATGCTGACAACCTGGGGGGGGGGGGTTTGGTGTGTAGAGCAAGGGTGAGTACACATCAACATACTCAGCAAGTATCCTGTTTGGCTGTAGTGGACTAGCTTTATGTGGGGGTAAGTCAAGCAGTTGCTTTTAGTTGGTCAGGTTATTACTTACTAGTAGAGAGCCAGGTTTTAACATTAACCCAAGTTATTAGCCCAATGTATCCTTTCCAAACGGAAAGAATACCACTTACCAATACCATAATCATAATCAGAACCATCAATCTCATTGCCACCTGTACCAAAGTATCTCTGATCAAGTATCACTAATCTCTGGAGCTCCCTTGGCCGCTCATAACCGTGAGCACGGCTGATATATCAGTTTCATAACACTCTGCAGAGGTTGCGCACTTTACCCATAAGCCGTGATTCCCTCTCTGGCCCGGGCTTGCAAGACCCTTATTCACTCCCGAGGTGAATGGCCCGGGATTCACTACGAAGCCTTTACAAAGATTCCCCGAGGCTGTAGCCGCCCGTTAGGTTTCCTAAATGTACCGCACTCCTCCCCAAGGGACAAATCAACCTTGGCAGAGTGAGCCGCATACACCGAGCCCCATTGACGGCACAACGGCTAAGCGAACTACACCCCGGTTCCTCTAATTATTCAGCTAAGGGCGTCCCATTCCACCCTCATGGTTGCACTGTTTTCCCGGGCGGTCATCCATTGAACAGGTCCTTACGGAGAGGCACTCGAGAAACCGCTCAAGTCCCCTTAAATGCCACAAGTACGATCATAAATAAGAAGGGAAAACAGCGTATCATAGATGATCACATCATGTTCATTGATTAAAGTTGAGCAATAGCATCAGACTAAGCAGTAATAATCCGACCCAAATAGGTAAACAAGGACATGGATAACAAAAGCTAGTCAATCCTTAGGTATAAATGTGTAATGCGGGAGGTGAATTAAAGAATGAATAGGACAGAGATAGGTCAAAGGACACTTGCCTCCACCAACCGACTGCTGCTCAGGGGCTTCTCCTGCGGGTTCTTCGGGCTCTTCGACCGGATCGTTCTCTATGCGAGCGCAAACATACATACATCCACATATTTAATGCAAAAGAACAGTACACCATACAAGGGAACAAATAAAGCGAATATGCATCAAGTATGACATTTGACATCGCATTTGTTATGGTTAGAAAGAAACGGGGAAAGGGTCTCGCAGGGGTTAAATCTTATGCACTAATGATTAATTACAATTGGTTCTTTAACAAAAGAATTCTGTTATATGCACTAATGGAAACCTAATCATTTTTAGTTGATCAACATTGAATGAGATAAACAATTAACTACGTGAATCAACTAGCATAACGGAATTTTAAATTAAACTTCCTATTCTCCATAGCATGAACAATGATTAGTCTACCTAAAATAAAGTAATTATGCTCACAGACAGTAAATAAAATAAAATAAAAAAATAAAAAAAAACAGGGGAGGGGGCGGTTGAACCGGCCCTAGGGCGGTTGAACCGGCCCTAGGCAGGGCGGCTGGGCTGGGCGGCCGGGGCGGCCGAACGCGGGGGAGGGCGGCTGAGCCGGCCCGGTTGAACCGGCCGACTGGGCGGTTGAACCAGCCCTACGCAGGGGGCACGGCCAAGGGGCCAGGGCGGCCGAGGGCGCGGCCAGGGGCTGGCCGGGGGCTGGCCGGGCGCGGCCGAGGGGCTGGCCGGGCGCGGCCAAGGGCCGGTCGGGCGGGGCTGGGGGCGGCCGAGGCCGGCTATGGCGGCCGGGCGGGGCTGGGGGGCGGCCGGCGCGGCCAGGGGCGGCCGGGCCATGGCCGGGCAGGGAGGGGGAGAGGAGGGGAGAGGGGAGGGGGAGGGAGAGAGGGGGGGCTCACCGGCGTTGGGGAGCGACGGCGAGGGGCGGCCGGCGGCAGGGGGCGGCGGCGGCTTAGGGCAGGGGCGTAGGGGATGGCGGCTAGGGAGAGAGAGAGGGAAAATGAGAGGGAGAGAGAGGGGAATTGGGGAAAAAGGGGAGGTGGGGGGGCGGCTGGGCCTTCCAAGGCCCAAGAGGGGGCGCGCAGGGGCGGCTGGGCCGGCCGGGGTCGGCCCACGGCGCGGGAGAGAGAGAAAAAGAGGAGAGAGAAAGAGAGAGAGAAAAAGAAAGAAAAGATTTTCTCCTCATTTTCGAAATCCGATCTTTCTACATGAATGCATTTGCACTTTCAAAGCAATCAAAAGAAATGCAAGGTTCGGCATGGTGCATCAAACAACATAATGTATTTTTAGAGTTTTTCTACATACGGGAATTCCAAACCGAATCCCGCTAAAACTTTGGAAAAGGTCAAGGTTTAGCGACGGGAAAAAGAAAAAGAAAAGGTAACGCCCGAATTTTGGCGAGTAAAGAAAAGAAAAAAATTCAACTGCAAAATTCGGGGCGTTACAAACCTATCCCCCTTAAAAGAATCTCGCCCTCGAGATTCAGGGCTGGCTAGCAAAGAGCTCTGGGTACTTGGCCATTAGATCATCTTCACGCTCCCAGGTTGCTTCCTCCTCAGAGTGATGACTCCATCTAACTTTGCACATTCTGATGGTCTTCCTTCGGGTGACTCTGTCTGCAACCTCAAGGATCTGAGCTGGCTTCTCAACATAGGTCAAGTCCTCCTGGACTTCAAGACCTTCCACAGGCAACTGCTCTTCTGGCACACGCAAGCACTTCTTCAACTGAGACACATGAAAGACATCATGCACAGCGGACAAATTCTCTGGCAGGCTGAGCTGATAAGCCACTTCTCCACGCTTTGAGAGGATTTGATACGGACCAATGTAGCGAGGTGCTAGCTTGCCTTTCACTCCGAATCTTCTGACTCCTCTGATCGGTGACACTTTCAGATAGACAAAGTCTCCGACTTCAAAACTCAGCTCTCTTCTTGTGTCTGCATAGCTTCGCTGCCTCGATTGCGCTATCTTCAGGTTCTCTCGGACCATCTTGATGTTCTCTTCGGCTTCAAGCAAAATATCTGGCCCAAACACTTGCTTCTCTCCAGGCTGATCCCATTGCAACGGAGTTCTACAACTCCTTCCATAGAGCGCTTGAAATGGTGACATCTTCAAACTGGCCTGGTAACTGTTGTTATAGGAAAACTCTGCATAAGGCAATCGCTTGTCCCATCCGGACTGATCTTGCAACGCACAGGCTCTCAGCATGTCTTCAAGAATTTGATTGGTCCTTTCAGTCTGACCATCTGTCTGCGGATGATAAGCTGAACTGAAATTCAGATGTGTGCCCAAGGCTTCATGCAACTGCTGCCAGAAATGAGAGGTGAACTGCGTTCCTCTGTCTAACACTATCTTCTTTGGCACACCATGAAGACAAACGATCCGAGACATATACAACTCTGCCAATACTGCACTGTTGTAGCTGGTCTTGACAGGTATGAAGTGGGCTGACTTGGTCAAACGGTCCACTACTACCCAAATAGAATCGTAGCCGGCTCGAGTGCGAGGCAATCCGACTATGAAATCCATGCCGATTTCATCCCATTTCCACTGAGGAATCTGCAACGGTTGCAGCAATCCAGCTGGTCTCTGGTGCTCTGCCTTAATTCTTCGGCAACTATCGCACTTAGCCACATGCTCTGCGATTTCCCTCTTCATTCCATACCACCAGAATTTCTTCTTCAGATCCTGATACATCTTCTCACTGCCAGGGTGAATCGAATAAGCTGTCTCATGAGCTTCCTTGAGAATCAACTCCCGAATGGACTGGACATTGGGAACACACAAGCGGTCTTTAAACCATACCACGCCTTCTGCATCTTCTCGAAAATCCTTGCCTCTGCCATCTAGAATCAGTCGCCGAATCTCACTGATCTTCTCATCATTCTTCTGCGCTTCTTTGATTTCTCGCTCCAAGGTAGGTTCCAATTCAACTGTGACTCCTCGCGAATTGTTCAGAAATCCGAGACTCAACCTGTCAAACTCTTTGGCCAACTCATAAGGCATCGGACGAGCGACCATCAGATTGACTTGACTCTTTCTGCTCAAAGCATCTGCCACTACGTTTGCTTTGCCTGGATGGTAATGAATCTCCAACTCATAGTCTTTGATCAATTCTAACCATCTTCGTTGCCTCATGTTCAATTCTGACTGAGTGAATATGTACTTCAGACTCTTGTGATCTGTGTAAACATCGCATTTCTGTCCATACAGATAGTGCCTCCATGTCTTCAGTGCATGAACCACTGCTGCCAACTCTAGATCATGGATTGGGTAATTCTTCTCATGAACCTTCAACTGTCGGGACGAGTAAGCCACAACTCTTCCCTCTTGCATCAACACGCATCCCAAACCAGTGTAGCAAGCATCACAATACACCGAGAAGGGCTTGTGCACATCAGGCAAGACTAGGACAGGCGCTGTTGTCAACTTCTCTTTCAGCGCTTCGAAGGCCTCTTGACATTTCTGGGTCCACTTGAACTCAACCTTGTTGCCTAGCAACACTGTCATTGGTTTCGCAATCTTCGAAAATCCTTCAATGAATCACCGATAATATCCGGCCATTCCAATGAAGCTCTTGATTCCTCGAGCATCCGTTGGCGCTTTCCAGTTCAAAATGTCTGCCACTTTCTTCGGATCCACAGCCAATCCTTCCTTGTTGATTATGTGACCCAAGAACAGGACTTCACTGATCCAGAACTCACACTTGCTCAACTTTGCATACAACTGGTGCTCTCGCAATCTCTGCAATACCATCCTCAAATGATCTGCATGCTCTTCTTCACTTTGAGAATAGATCAGAATGTCATCAATGAATACCACCACAAACTTATCAAGATAATCCATGAATACACTGTTCATCAGATTCATAAAGAACGCTGGTGCATTGGTCAAACCAAAAGACATCACTGTGAACTCATACAACCCATACTTGGTAATGAATGCCGTCTTCGGAATGTCCGAAGGTCGGATCCTGAGCTGATGATAACCTGACCTCAGATCTATCTTGGAGAACACACTGGCTCCTCTCAACTGGTCGAACAGATCTTCTATTCTGGGCAAGGGATACTTGTTCTTGATCATGACTTCATTCAAAGCTCGATAATCGATACACATCCTCTTGGTGCCATCTTTCTTCTCCACAAACAGGACGGGGGCGGCCCAAGGCAAGGTGCTTGGCCGGATGTAACCTTTCTCTGACAGCTCATCAATCTGCTTCTTAAGCTCAACCAACTCTGGTCCAGATATTCTGTAAGCTCTCTTAAAGATAGGGGCGGTTCCAGGAAGAAGCTCTATGGCAAACTCAACTTTCCGCTCTGGTGGCATACCCGGTAAATCCTTTGGAAACACATCTGAGAATTCAGACACAACCTTGATACTCTCAATTGGGTCTGCTTCACTGCTATCGACAGCCATCTGATAACAACTTCCTTTCTTCGGCTCAGGCGGGACTAACTCGGTTACCACTTCCTCTCCTAGTGGGGACACCAACTTGATTGTCCTTTTATCACAACTGATAACTGCCTGATACTTATCTAGCCAATTCATCCCTAGGATGACATCTATTCCCTGAGTACCCATTACTATAAGGTTAGCGGGAAATGCTATCCCCCTTATTTCCACACTTACATTCAAACATATGCTATCAGCTCGAATTCTACCACCAGCTGAGTCAATTTGAATGGGGGTTGACATGGTAGTAATTGGAAGATTATGTGCTTCTACCCATGATGCAGTAATAAAAGAATGCGTTGCTCCAGTATCAAATAACACTTCTGCAATATGGGAGTCGACTGGGAACATACCTACTATCATGCCGGGGGTCTCCTGAACTGCTTCAGCCTCCAAGTGATTCAATCTTCCATGATTATAGCGCTGCTGAGGGTGGTTGCCTGCTCCAGGCTGAGACGCATTCTGCTTCGCTGGGGCATTGGGGCCTGACTGCTGCTGGGCTGCTTTCTTCAGACATTGCATCACCCAGTGGCCTTGCTCTCCACAGTGGAAACATGCTCTGTTTCCAACCTGTGCTGGTGCTGCCTGATTGTTCTGCTGGCTTGCTGGGGCAGGAAGACGAGGTGCCTGCTGATTCTGCCTCTGAAACTGACCTCCTCCTGACTGATTGCTCTGACGATTCTGGTATTGATGCTGAG
Organism: Zea luxurians; assembly: GCA_029449295.1. Classification (NCBI taxonomy): domain Eukaryota; kingdom Viridiplantae; phylum Streptophyta; class Magnoliopsida; order Poales; family Poaceae; genus Zea; species Zea luxurians. The sequence continues at coordinate 171,968 of JAOPSE010000033.1, read as the reverse complement.
GGTACTGCCTTTGGAACTGCTGATACTGCTGACGCTGCTGATGCTGCTGAGGTGGACGCTGATTCTGCCTGAACTGCTGAGGTTGATTGCCTGAGAAACGAGGACGGCTGCTGCTTCCAGGCTGGGGTCCACTGATCTTGCGCTTACGATCTTCCATCTCCTTACGCTTCCTTTCTGTCATGATTGCTCTGTCAATCAGGTGCTGGAATGTCGGGAAGGTGTGATTCATCAGTTGGTACTGCAGAGGGTCAACCAAGCCTCTCAGAAAACGGTACTGTCGCTTGGCGTCAGTGTTGACATCTTCGGGAGCATAGCGGGACAACTGTAGAAACCTGTCCCGGTACTCACTGACTGACATCGGCCCTTGCTTGAGGGCCAGGAACTCCTCCTTCTTCACTGTCATCAGACCTGCAGGCACATGGTACTGACGAAAGCTACCTCTAAACTCTTCCCAAGTGATGGTGTCGGGGTCGGCATGGGTGGCGAGGTAAGACTCCCACCAGGATTGGGCTGCTCCTCTCAACAGACGGGGACCATACAAGACTTTCTCCCTGTCATCACACTGAGCGGTATGCAACTCCCGCTCCACAGTGCGCAGCCAATCTTCAGCATCCATAGGGTCAGAAGAGTGAGCGAACGTTGGGGGATGACCTCTCATGAATTCAGCACGCTTGTCTCTGGGCATCTGAGGCATCTGAGGCTGGGGTGGTGCTTGCTGCTGCTGCTGCTGCTGAATGGCGGCCAGAGTCTGACCGATGGCCTGAACTGCCCGAGTCTGCATCAGAAACATCTGCTCGATGGACATCGGGGGCGGGGGCGGCAGCTGCTGCTGCTGGGGCGCCTCATCTTGCTGACCGGCTTGCTCCTGCTGAGCACGCCTTCCTCCTCTGCGCCTGTTCTCTGACATCTGTAGAACGCAACCACACATCAGAACTGATCTGGCAAATCTTGCAGCATAAGAAAAGAGTATAGAATTCTCCAACAGCACTGAACAGATGAGCATCTTCACTGATCTCCAACACAGACCACACAGCTTCTCAGATAAAGAGGAAAGTAGAATAAAGGTTTTCCCAACTATATAGCTAACTCCATTAACATAATAGGTAAGCCAAAATGCAGGGGATACCCACACTCTGGTGACAATCATTACAAAGATCCAAACCAAACATAGTTCATCATGACAAACATAAATGCACAGGATATAGCAAACTACCCTGTCTAACTAAGACTAACTAAGACTGAGACTAACGCTAAGACTGAAGCTTCTATGTATGTATATTTCGTATTAATTACAAGATCCAACTCTAACGATCTATGGTTCTAGATTTATCTTGGTCTTGCAGTCGGGATTGCCATAAGACTGGAGTCCACGCCGAGGTGAGCGGTACGGGTGCTGAGTCCCAACGGGAGCGGGGGAACCATCATCCAGGTGACGACGCTCCGCGCGCTCAGCCCGCAGCAGGGCGATCTCAGCACGAGCCCTACTCAGCTCGTCTAATGCATGGTCCAGCTCCGTGTTTAGCACGGCGGCTAGGTTGACTGTGCTGCTCAACCTAGGATTGTCCTCACCAGCAGGTGAAACAATCATGCCTCCTGTGCTGCCAGATGGACGGCGGGGGTAATACTTCAGGTCGAGACCGTCAGCTACCCCACCGAGAACCGAGCAGTAGTGCGAAAGCGCACGCCGTGCAGCATCCAGCATGGCTGCCTCAGCTGAGTCCCGCTCAAAGATAGAATAGTGCTCCGAGCAAGCCTCCGCGCCCTGGAGACTGTTCTCGGGACGGCGCACCAAGCAGGTCGCCTCCCAGCGGTCCGGGTAGACCCCGCGACTATGCTGGTAGACCACACAGCGATACTCGATGGACCAAGTACGCCGGTCAAGTGCCCGACGTAGCAGGGTGTCGAGCGCGTCGTGGAAGTGACACCCGCGAGCAGCGTCGCGAGTGATGGGTCGAGCAACCCATCCTTCCGGCTCATGGTCAGCAGAGAAGTCGATGTCGTGGCTCAAGCTGTCGTCACCACCTCCGTTGTCTGGGTCTCCTCCAACAGCTACTCCAGAAGCTGGGACGCCCAGTGGTGGTGCAGGGGGCGCCTCCAGGGGAAGCACAGGGGAGCAGCTCCTCACAGACTCTATCTCCTGCTGGAGCGAGAAAGAAGAGCCCTGCTGCTCCTGTCGTCGACGTTCCTGCTCCTCATGCAGGCGGTGGTGCAGTCTCTCCAAGTTGCTGGACTGTCCGGCCACGGGACGGCGAAGCGGACGCTCAGCAAGGCGGGAGGGTAAGAAGGGGATGACGGACTTTCGTGCAGTGTGTCTAAGTCGAGCCATCTACAAAAGACACCGCAAGCAAAAGAGTGAGAACAGAATGAATATGACCAGCAAATAATGAATCATAAATAAATGAAGGATCAGAATAAAACATAATTTTCAGCAAGGTATAATATATAGTAGAACATAGGTTCGGTCGGTATGACCAACTTTTGAAGGGATATCAAAGTCAAGGCAGTGACAGAGGTCTATAATCCTTAGAACGACCATTCTACTCTAGGTTAGCGGTCCTACAGTCAGCACGGCTTTGATACCACTTATGTCACACTCGGTTTTTAGAAGGCAAACTGAATGCGAACCATGTACGTGCCAGGATCAGTTATTCACGTACACAGCAGTTACATAACATGGACATCATCACACAGTGCTCAAAATAGTATTAAAAGGGAAATAATAGTCGATTACATCATACGTCTGAGACATCCATATAGTTCTTACAATAAATCAAAGTGCGGAAAAGAAACGTAGATAACGCGGCCTTCACAGGCAGCCGACTGGGGGTTGCCGCTAACCCAGACCTAGAACTCGTCGTAGTCTTGGAACTCCTGGAAGTCTCCTTCCACAGCTTCATCTTCTCCTGAGCAGTGGTTGCAATGCTGACAACCTGGGGGGGGGGGGGGGGTTGGTGTGTAGAGCAAGGGTGAGTACACATCAACATACTCAGCAAGTATCCTGTTTGGCTGTAGTGGACTAGCTTTATGTGGGGGTAAGTCAAGCAGTTGCTTTTAGTTGGTCAGGTTATTACTTACTAGTAGAGAGCCAGGTTTTAACATTAACCCAAGTTATTAGCCCAATGTATCCTTTCCAAACGGAAAGAATACCACTTACCAATACCATAATCATAATCAGAACCATCAATCTCATTGCCACCTGTACCAAAGTATCTCTGATCAAGTATCACTAATCTCTGGAGCTCCCTTGGCCGCTCATAACCGTGAGCACGGCTGATATATCAGTTTCATAACACTCTGCAGAGGTTGCGCACTTTACCCATAAGCCGTGATTCCCTCTCTGGCCCGGGCTTGCAAGACCCTTATTCACTCCCGAGGTGAATGGCCCGGGATTCACTACGAAGCCTTTACAAAGATTCCCCGAGGCTGTAGCCGCCCGTTAGGTTTCCTAAATGTACCGCACTCCTCCCCAAGGGACAAATCAACCTTGGCAGAGCGAGCCGCATACACCGAGCCCCATTGACGGCACAACGGCTAAGCGAACTACACCCCGGTTCCTCTAATTATTCAGCTAAGGGCGTCCCATTCCACCCTCATGGTTGCACTGTTTTCCCGGGCGGTCATCCATTGAACAGGTCCTTACGGAGAGGCACTCGAGAAACCGCTCAAGTCCCCTTAAATGCCACAAGTATGATCATAAATAAGAAGGGAAAACAGCGTATCATAGATGATCACATCATGTTCATTGATTAAAGTTGAGCAATAGCATCAGACTAAGCAGTAATAATCCGACCCAAATAGGTAAACAAGGACATGGATAACAAAAGCTAGTCAATCCTTAGGTATAAATGTGTAATGCGGGAGGTGAATTAAAGAATGAATAGGACAGAGATAGGTCAAAGGACACTTGCCTCCACCAACCGACTGCTGCTCAGGGGCTTCTCCTGCGGGTTCTTCGGGCTCTTCGACCGGATCGTTCTCTATGCGAGCGCAAACATACATACATCCACATATTTAATGCAAAAGAACAGTACACCATACAAGGGAACAAATAAAGCGAATATGCATCAAGTATGACATTTGACATCGCATTTGTTATGGTTAGAAAGAAACGGGGAAAGGGTCTCGCAGGGGTTAAATCTTATGCACTAATGATTAATTACAATTGGTTCTTTAACAAAAGAATTCTGTTATATGCACTAATGGAAACCTAATCATTTTTAGTTGATCAACATTGAATGAGATAAACAATTAACTACGTGAATCAACTAGCATAACGGAATTTTAAATTAAACTTCCTATTCTCCATAGCATGAACAATGATTAGTCTACCTAAAATAAAGTAATTATGCTCACAGACAGTAAATAAAATAAAATAAAAAAAAATAAAAAAAAAACAGGGGAGGGGGCGGTTGAACCGGCCCTAGGGCGGTTGAACCGGCCCTAGGCAGGGCGGCTGGGCTGGGCGGCCGGGGCGGCCGAACGCGGGGGAGGGCGGCTGAGCCGGCCCGGTTGAACCGGCCGACTGGGCGGTTGAACCGGCCCTACGCAGGGGGCGCGGCCAAGGGGCCAGGGCGGCCGAGGGCGCGGCCAGGGGCTGGCCGGGCGCGGCCGAGGGGCTGGCCGGGGGCTGGCCGGGCGCGGCCAAGGGCCGGCCGGGCGGGGCTGGGTGGCGGCCGAGGCCGGCTATGGCGGCCGGGCGGGGCTGGGGGGCGGCCGGCGCGGCCAGGGGCGGCCGGGCCATGGCCGGGCAGGGAGGGGGAGAGGAGGGGAGAGGGGAGGGGGAGGGAGAGAGGGGGGGGCTCACCGGCGTTGGGGAGCGACGGCGAGGGGCGGCCGGCGGCAGGGGGCGGCGGCTTAGGGCAGGGGCGTAGGGGATGGCGGCTAGGGAGAGAGAGAGGGAAAATGAGAGGGAGAGAGAGGGGAATTGGGGAAAAAGGGGAGGTGGGGGGGCGGCTGGGCCTTCCAAGGCCCAAGAGGGGGCGCGCAGGGGCGGCTGGGCCGGCCGGGGTCGGCCCACGGCGCGGGAGAGAGAGAAAAAGAGGAGAGAGAAAGAGAGAGAGAAAAAGAAAGAAAAGATTTTCTCCTCATTTTCGAAATCCGATCTTTCTACATGAATGCATTTGCACTTTCAAAGCAATCAAAAGAAATGCAAGGTTCGGCATGGTGCATCAAACAACATAAAGTATTTTTAGAGTTTTTCTACATACGGGAATTCCAAACCGAATCCCGCTAAAACTTTGGAAAAGGTCAAGGTTTAGCGAGGGGAAAAAGAAAAAGAAAAGGTAACGCCCGAATTTTGGCGAGTAAAGAAAAGAAAAAAATTCAACTGCAAAATTCGGGGCGTTACATTCATCTAATATTTGTTGGAGGATCTCTTCATTCTTCGGCACAACTATACGGTTGTTGAACCATACAGTGCCTTGATCATCCTTTCTAAAACATTTGGCTTTTCCGGCTTCTATCTTCTCATGGATGTGTTTCATACCCTTATTATTCTTTTGAGCATCCATTATCCTTTGTAAAAGGACTGACTCAAGCTTTAGCTGACTCAAGGCTCCATGTTGGATCATTCCTAGGTTTAACTTCTCCATCTCCTGGCATAGTGTATTGTCAGAGGTCTTCACCGTAAGACAGTAACATGAAACCTTACGGCTAATTGCATCTGCCACTACATTTGCCTTGCCTGGGTGATAATGGATTTCCAATTCATAGTCCTTAATAAGCTCGAGCCATCGTCTTTGTCTCATATTGAGCTCGGACTGGGTAAAGATGTATTTCAAACTTTTGTGGTCTGTATAAATATGACAGACATTTCCCAGTAGATAATGACACCATATCTTCAGGGCATGAACCACTGCAGCTAGCTCCAGATCATGAGTGGGATAATGCTCCTCATGCCGGCGCAACTGCCTTGAAGCATACGCGATTACTCGGCCCTCTTGCATTAATACGCGGCCGAGACCACTGCCTGATGCGTCACAATACACATCAAAGGGCTTATTAATGTCCGGTTGAGCCAATACCGGAGCAGTGGTTAACAATATCTTCAGTTGCTCAAAAGCTTCATTACACTTTGAAGACCAATTGAATTTAGTCTCATTCTTCAATAGACTTGTGATTGGCTTCACAAGCTTGGAAAAATCTGGAATAAATCCACGGTAATAGCCAGCTAGTCCAAGGAAACTTCGGACTTGATGTAGCGTGGTTGGGGGTTTCCACTCCAAAATATCCTTGACCTTACTGGGATCTACCGCAATCCCCCTGGCAGATAACACATGTCCCAGAAATTGAATTTCTTCCAGCCAAAACGCGCACTTACTGAACTTAGCATATAATTGATGTTCCCTTAGGCGCATCAATACGATCCGTAAATGTTGAGCATGCTCCTCTTCATTCTTGGAATATATTAAGATATCATCTATGAAGACCACCACAAATTTATCCAACTCAGGCATGAATACCGAGTTCATCAGATAAGTGAAGTGGGCAGGAGCATTTGTCAGTCCAAAAGACATTACCAAGTAATCAAATAACCCATACCGTGTAGTAAATGCGGTCTTTGGTATATCCTCGGGCCGAATACGGATCTGATGATAGCCCGATCTGAGATCAATCTTGGAGAATACCCTTGCTCCAGTCAGTTGATCAAACAAAATATCAATTCGTGGAAGAGGGTACTTGTTCTTAATAGTGACCTCATTCAGGGGGCGATAATCCACGCACATTCATAATGTTTGATCCTTCTTCTTGATGAAAATGGCTGGACAACCCCATGGTGACGAGCTTGGCCGGATGAATCCTTTTTCTAGTAGATCTTGTAATTGAATCTTCAGTTCTGCCAGCTCATTTGGAGGCATCTGGTACGATCTTCTAGAAATGGGAGCCGTACCAGGCTTCAACTCAATTACAAAATCTACATCTCTTTCAGGTGGCAATCCAGGCAAATCTTCTGGAAAGACATCCGGGAACTCACATACTACCGGAATATCCTTGATCTCCGGTATAATGGCTTCATATATTCTGCTAGTAGTTTTAGCTGGAATGGGGATAGACAAAAGAATTTCCTCTTGGTTATGACTCAACCTGATGGTTCTCTGATCAGTGTTGAGGGTTGCTTTATGTTGGGCCAACCAATTCATGCCCAAAATCACATCTATGTCTTGGCCTTTCAGAATAATCATATTAGTAGGAAAGTCCCGACCGGCCAATGTTACGGGCACTTGGAAAGCCACTTCCTTAGTAAATATTTGTCCCCCGGGTGAATGAATTTTAAACCCTTCCCTTGATTCATGGTATGGAATGCAATGTTGCTCCACAAATTTCTTGCTGATGAATGTATGTGAAGCACCAGAATCAAAGAGAATAATTGCGGGATGATTGGCCACAAGAAACGTACCCATCATTACTGGTTCACCGTCCGGTGTGGTGGCCACTTGAGTGTAATAAATTCGTGCCGTCTTCTTTATGTTCTTGCCCAGATTTCCCTTAGCTTGAGAAGGATTCCCAGTACCTTGTTGATTGTTTGAGCGATTCTGCTTCGGGTAGGGGCAATCCTTAATAAAGTGCCTAGATTTTCCGCAATTGAAGCAGCCTGTTGACGAACTGGGAAGGGCAGGGAAACGAGTGCCAGAGGGACCGGCTGACTTGTTGTAGTGGGGGCAGCATTGGAACAGATGAACACTGGTTGTTTGAATGGGACGGAGGGTGGGCGTGATGAAGAACGACCCAGATTAAAAGGCCGGATAACTAACCGTTGCCTTTTCTCGGGGCCCTGATTAGGCCTGTTACCTCCAAAACCCTTGGACTTTCTAGAACTTGTATATTTAGATTCAATTGCCAGCGCTGTGCTTATAGCCCTTCCATATGTGAGGTCGATGCAGGTTGCCATTTTCCTTTGCATCCAATCATTTAAACCCCTCATGAAACAGTTCTTCTTCTTTATGTCAGTGTTGACTTGGTCAATCGCATACTGAGATAAGTGATTAAATTTATTAAGATACTGGGTGACAGTATCTCCGCCTTGCTTAAACTTCATGAATTCCTCCTGTTTCATGTGGAGGACTCCGTCAGGTATGTAATGCTCTCTGAAGGCCAGCTCGAATTCCTCCCATGTAATCTGATGATCGGCCGGCTGAACGGCCACAAAGTTTCCCCACCATGTGTTGGCAGGGCCATGCAATTGCTGAGCTACGAACAGGGGCTTCAGAGTTTCGGAACATCGAAGAAGTCCAAATTTTTGCTCGATGACGCGGATCCATTCATCCACCTCTAAAGGATCTTCTGCCTTGATGAACAACGGAGGGCGCGTCTCAGAGAAGTCCAAATAAGATATCTCCTGGGGGCCTTGCGGATGAACCCGTCCGCCTGGTTGTTGAAGTGGTTGGCCTGCCATCTCCCTCAGAAAGCGGGTATTTTCTGCTGTAGCATTTACCAAGGCAGCGATGGCCTTGGCAAGTATCGGGGGTACTGGAGGCAGATTCGGGGTCGCCTCCCTCCCACGGGAGGTACCAGCCCCATCCTGAGCGCGAGTCCTGGAAGGCATCTGAGGCAAAGAACATTTGGAGCAATATGATATGCCATACAAACCATCCATTTCACATTACTTTAAAAAGGTAATGTTACAGACTCGTACTTTACAATAGGATTACACCCCCTATTACACAATAGTACTACTTCTATACTATACTATTCCTACTTCCTGTGACTCTTGGGAGCCTCACTGTCGGGCGTAGGAGACCACTCATTGACCAACTTCATAGAGGGAGGGGGCCTAAAAAGGTCCAATTCTCCACCAAAAGCTTCTCCTGCTACTTGAGAAGGTCCGGCTTCTGTCCCAACAGGATCCGCAGGTACACTGGGTTGTAGTTGTGAGTACAATACATGAACTTCTTCATGTAGAGTGTTACAATAAGCCTGCAAGGTAGCAATGGCTGAGCTAAGCTCTTCTACTCGGACTCGAGCTTTTGCCTCCTTAGCCCAGGCAAGCGAAGGAGAGTGAACCGCCCAGTCAAGCGCTAAATCTCGATCTACGAGCTGATCTTGCAAGCGGCGGATGTCGCTTCTCAATTCATTGATTCTGTCGCCATCCACGACCCATATGTCCGTCCTGCGTCGGAGTTCTATTTGAAGCTGATTAACTTTCGCTTCAAGATCCCTGATCAGATCATTACTCCCACTACTGCTATCCTCGTGTCTTGGGGCAAGTTGATGACGTGGCACCCCAATTGGGCCCGTATGCTTGCGCGCAGTTTTCCTTGTGCGCTACGGCATTTTTCTAAGGGGGAAGATCTTATTAACATAGTTCTTAGCATGATGCATTAGTAATTACAGAATCAACCTTAGTTGATTCACACCTTCTATATGTTGCACTCTTACTATCTGGTCTTTAAGATAAACTCTTCAGATATAGTAGGTAAGAAGGGAAGAAATTTTCTAGATAAGTCTTTAGAAAATTCTTTTGAAGATGCCTCATAATATCTGCAGAGAAGGGCTTCGCTCCGATACCAGCTGTGACGGAACCTCCCAAGTCATTACGCCCACCTATAGTTGTCCTTGTCCAACGGACCTCAGACAACCCTGTAGGTGCCCCTGAATCACTTGACAAGTTCGGTATCTGCTTTCCTTACCTTTCCCAAGAGCGTTTCACCCATCACACAGACATTACAAGCATCGGAGTTACGAAAATGCGGAAGCAATTACATGAACTTACCTTTATTTTAAAAGTAAGACAAAGTTATATATTATAGACCAGGATATAACTTATGAGTGCAGAGTAGTATTATTACACACCAAGGGAGGCAAAAACCCCTCCCATTAAGCTCTTAAACAAAAGTTCTTAAGGAGGAACCCTTCCTCTCGCAGCTTTACTCTTGGTTTTCTCCTTTTGTGACCACCTTGGAACAGAAACAACAAAAGTTTGTTGCTTCTTCACCTAAAAACAATAGGGGATAAAACCCTGAGTATGGAATTACTCAGCAAGACTTACCCGACTAAAGAAAAGACTCTCAAGGATATGCTGGTTATAAGGGAGTCAAGGTACGGTTTCTCAATAATCAAAGACTCTGTTTGCAAAAATGCTTACTAAAAGTGGATCCTTAAAAATCCAGTTTTATTGTCAAGTTAAGTGAAATTACCTGCAACTAGAGTTCTTTCTATCCTAGTTCAAGTACTTGACCTGCACTAGCCAATTTCTTAACAACCCTTCATCTTCACTGGAGTTCTACGTATAAGTCAGTGACCAAGTCTTCATAACCGCGAAGGTACGGCGATCCGAATCGATTATACTCAGCTGAGGATCTCCGATCACATGACATATGTAGCACTTAACCCTTGCATATGTCAACCCGCCACCGAGGTTCTTAAGACCAGATCAGGTTCACGCCAACCAAGAGCACAGATACACCACCGTCCAGCCTCTTACCACGGAGGGTACACGCTACTCTCACCATCTCTCCACTCCCATTGCGTGGTATCTTATTCTGGCCTTAGTCTACCCGAGGCAAAGCTTACCCATGACGAGGCATGTGACCAGTTAAAGGGTCCTCGGTCAGCAAACCTACATCGAGACGGTCCTTAATCGACTCAGACGGAGACACTACACTGAGACTCCTTTCTCGTGCAAGTCACCTGCCCGGTCTCAGCTTAATCATTTCAAACCCAAAGTTTGGTACCTGGCAGAGGTACATCTTTTCCGATGTTGAACCCATCACGGCCATGATGGATCCACCATCAAGTTTGTTTTCAAAAACATCCCAACCACTTTTGCCACATCATCTTTTGTAAAAACAAAACATTTTGTTTTTCTAAAGCAAGGCTAAGCATCAAAAATCTTTTGTAAAACAGGGATTTCAAGGAAGGTAATCAAATCCAAGGACAGTAATGCAGGAATTGTTTTAGCAATCAACTCCTATCACCTAATGCATCAAGCAAGTGAAAAAGATTTTTAAAACACAAGGGGGTGGTAAATGCACCGGGGCTTGCCTTCGTTTATAGGTGAGTCAGGCTCGGATCTGCAGATATCAAAGTAAAAACAATTTCCTGCCTGAGGTTCCGCAAGTAGTGCTGAAGTCTTCTCTTCTTCTACTTCAACTTCTTCCTCGTTTTCTAAATATAACCATATATATATATATAAGAATGAATGCCATGGAATGCTCATGAGAGTGCAAAGATAATAAGAGTTTATTATCTAAAGTCTTGAATATAATTTTCCTTCACGAAACTTCGAGAACTTAGGGTTTCCGGACTCAATAGTGAAGTTCAAAGAGCAGAGGGGTGGGGGTTTTGGGTTCTAATTATCAAACATGGTCCAAATCATACCAAAATCTACCCAAGGCTTCTAAATATTATATAAAGGTCATTTAAAAAATTGGGGATTTTTGGAATTATTATCTATTTTCTAAAAATCCTTTAACAAGGTTTTAGGCTATTTTAAATGCTCCAAAATTTCCTATTTGATCTAAAAATCATGAAACTATTTTTATTAAATACTATGGAAAATTAGGAATCTAGGAAAATTGGTTTGACATTTTTACGATTTTTCTACCATTTTCTAGGATTTATTTATCTTTGGTAGAAATAGAAAAGGGAAATCTATGAATAGTACAGGGCCTGATTGAGTCCAGGACGGCCCAACCACATCAGAAGTGCGCCCTCGCGCGCGCCCGTGTGGCAATCTTGCAGAAAGGCCCCCGCTGTTTTTGAATAACCTGAAGCGGTCACAATACTATTCCACGGAGTCACTAACGCTTTTCAAATAAACCCCCCAAGTTCTATTCCCTTCCACGTCGAGGTCCCCGACGATGAAGAGCGAGGCAGAGCTCCAACGAGCTCGTAGACCGGCCGAATGGGGTAAGGACTGGGGCCCTACTTCTGCCAAAACCGAATTCACGCACTAACCAGTGATTTCCCCAACTTAATTTCACGATTGGTGATCTACCTTACTCTGCCCACGACGACAGCGGGCAGCGCGGACATTCACTCGTGTTCATGACTACCCAAGGTGGTTTAGCGCAATTGGACAGGTTTACGAGTAACAAGGGACTTAACAGAGGCTAGAACATTAAGCAATTGGGTATATTTTAACCTGAGGAGCGCTGGCCACGGAGAGGTTGTTGTTACGGTGTTCTTGAGCGGATTTGGGGAGAATCCGAAATTAGTGCTCTTCGGTGGGGGGTTTGGGGTGCAGGTGGGTGCAGTAGCTGCTTGAATACTTGACGGAGCTGAGGGCGCGCTCAATTTATAGAGCCCACGAGCGGTGGCCGTGAGTCTGAGCGACGACGCGCTGCGGTCAGAGGAGGGGGAGTTCACTGGCGCGCGAGATTGGTGGCAAACCCCGTGGCATCCACTTCAGTGATCACCGGACATGCGACGCATGGTTAACCGCGACGTGGTAAATCGTCAGGACACGCGGTGGACGACAGTGGTGGCTCAACGGCGGTGAGAATCTCATCCAAGGGATCGGTGAACAAGGGGAGAGGCACGGCGGCTAGCTGGAGTGGCGTCCAGCTCACCGACGGCGATGCTTTTTCACCCCGCGACGTTATCCATCCACTCCGGGCATGAATCGGGACGTCGACGGCACGAATTGCGGTGGAGGGATCGTCGGCGGTGAGATCACTGAAGCTTATCTTCTTTAGTTACTGTATCATGGCATTCCTCTTTAGTTCATCTGACAGAGCAACTTCAGGGCAATTCCTCTCCAGATTTCACATGACAACTTCATCATCGCTCTGCACCAAAGTTGTAGGGCTACAAACCAGATATAACTTTGCTACATTCAGTTCCCACAAAAAGTCACTGGATCTTGCTTAAAATTAAGCCCTAAGTTCATGTAATCCTAGTGTCAGTCTGAAATTCAGACTTTAACAGCCTAACAGCCTGACTTTGAGTGTGATTATCTCCAAATTCTTCATAACAACCATGCTTACACTCTTAAGCAATATTGTTCTCCTTTGTTAGGTCTACAAATTTGATGTGGTGACCTAGGGCAAAAACCCTAGAATTTGAAAGCTACAGAGCTCCAAAGTTGAGCCAAATCTCTGATTTTCAGACTTAGTCTATATAGGGTTTAAGTAGTGCTTTTTGCAAATAAGCCCAACACTTAGGGTTTAACTTGCAATTTCACATATTTGTGATCCATTTGACTTAGGATACCTTATTGTCCTGGTTTTTGCACTTTAGTCCAAAAGTGGACTAATTTTGCACTTAACCCCCTAGGGTTTGGATTTAGGGTTTTCTAGGGTCCTTATTAGGGTTTTTGGTATTTCAAGGGTGTGAACATAATGTAAGTCCCTTCTTGGTAATATTTTATGATCATTTCACTTAATCTTTGGGGTTTTCTCTATTGGGTCCTGTTTTACCCTTCTAATCCCCATTTATGGTGAAGTATCCTATACTAGGGTCTTATTTGCAAAATGCCATGACAATACAACTTGTTTGAAATTTTTACCTAGTGAATGCATCCTAGGTATATCAAACACATGAAATGCTGATGCTCATGATGTTATGCTCAAGTTTTAGTAACGGTAACACTAGGGGTGTTACACCTATCCTCATCATCTTGTTGCATTTTTAAAGCTTTGCTCAGCAACATGCTCTGCAAAAACAAACTCGAAATTAAAATATTCAAGCTAATACAAACATATCAGTGGTAACTTGTAGAAGGGTTCTTACTTTGAAGTTAGAATAAAATAGGCTCCCTATGATATGCTGGGGCCTATAGTAGCTGATATACTTCTCATGGTTTGGGAATCCGACACTCTTCAACAGGGTGCCTATAATTTTAGCACCAGCACGATCGCGGATGCATCCTAGGATTTCTTCGTCAACCCCACCAAAGAGTATCGACCCAGGCTGGTATCCACACGAGATCGCAAATTCCCTTAACTCTGATTTGTCCTCCTCAGAGAGTTGTTGGTCGCCTAGGTGTCGTAGGTCGAAATTCATTCCCTCTTAAGAGGTTTTATCAATTTCTTTCCCTTCTCTGAAATGGCCGTAACCACCTCCTTCTCCACAGCCACATCTGATATCAGCTTGTCGATCTCGGACAGTGTGGTTGCAAGTTTTCATCTTCGGCTGTGGCGGTGGCTTCGGCATCAGTTGGTTTGGCAGCTTTGCTTGCCGAAGCTGAAGGGGGGGGGTTTGTTCAATTGCTTGTAATATGTTCACAATGCGCCACTTCTTCTGGCCCCCATGTCTCCCTTCTGCAGTCGAAGATACCTCCTTTATCTATAAGAGGTTGGTCAGTTCCAATCCTAAAGGACTTAGTGGTGTGAATGGGAAGGACTCGGTCATTACCTTCAATATTTCTGAGACCTCAGCAGTAGAGGACGAAGGGCTTACAATTGGTTTCAGCACATCTTGTGTCTTCATCTCCTCTAAGGACTCCACAGCAAGTTTCCATTTCTTAGGAGTCAGTGCCTTCAGCTCCAACACTATTTTCATCTTCTTTAAAGCCTCTTTGTCTTCCTTCACAGATTGGGCAGCTTGCCTGCTCAAAATGCTGACAACTCTTTTTCTTTTTGCTCCCCTGACCCGTTCGTAAAGTCTGTCATAATCCAGGTACTCGAAGTTCAAGGCATCCATTACCCTATTAACCTTCGTTTCGGCCAGGTGCCGAAGGCAGCAGTCATTAACTGATCTTCTTTCTTTGTGTAATTTCCAAGAATTTTATTACACATAGTTTATATCATTTCTAACCATTCAGTACATGGTTTTTTGAATTGATTCTCAAACTTGATGTGGAAGGGGAGTCGAAAAAGTTCATATTTCTTTCCTCCTTCCTTCTTCTTCGGCATCCCCCAGCCGCTAGAAGTTGGAAAAGTTTTGTTCGCCAGGTATTCCTGCACTAAGACCCTAGTGCTAATTCCAGCAGCCACCACTTTGAATTCAACTTCGGCCAGCTGACATGGGGAGCCGAGTTGCATATTGCACAATGGCCTCGTCATCCTGAAGCTCAATCTTAGAGGACTCATAACCATAGTCATGAGTTTTCCCTCTTCTTCTCATCAGCCTTCACGTAGAACCATTCACTTGTCCACCCGGTTGGCCACTTAGTGCGATAGCCGATCACCGGAGCCTTGCTGTCTTTCTGGTATGCAAAATTATAACATCCAAAGTTTTTGTGAAGACCATCGGCTCTCGCCTTCGTATGATAGTGCAACTCCTGCACTCGGCAGAAACCTTCGGCATTAGCACTTTTGCCCTGGCTTCGGAGAGCCCATATGTAGACACTGAGCCTAACAATGGCATTCAGTGTCAGCTGATGAAGATATATTTCAAATCCCTGCAAAACTTCAACTATTATATCATACAGAGGGAACTACAGTCCTGCCCTGAAGAACTTCTAAACACAACAACTTCATCTTGCCTCGGCTCCGAAATCACTTCTTCGCCACCAAAGCGAATAAGTTTACTTTCTTCCTCCCCAAAATAGCCTAGTTTTTTTCATCATAACCAGGTCCTCTTCTATTATGGTCGATTTTCCAAATTCAATATGACTAGGTTTTGATGGGCTCAGAATACTGTTGTCTTCCTCAATTTCATCATCACTCCTGTCTTCAACTATAGCCTTCTCAGCTTCGGCAGTTCCACCTTCGGCAATAGTTTCTTCCAGCACAAATAGACCTGATCGTCTCATCACTTCTGATATTGGCGATGTTTCTGTCACTTTAGCCTCATCTCCCTCATGGGACACCCTAGCAGTGGATCTTACTCAGGCCATTACAACTGTTTTGGTTCCTTAAGACAAAGCTAGTTTCGAATGACAAAGAGCTTGTTGGGAAAGCGCAATCCAAAAAATTTTGGCTTTGGTTAAAATTTTTAACAGCACAATAGTGCGATGGTAGTGAATGCTGTGGTAACTCCTCACCAACTTGTCTACTTATATAGTGCTACAGGGGAAGAAGGCGAACCGCTTGTCCGTCTACACCGACTAAGCGGTGGACCGGCCGACACTCAGAATATTTTAATTGTTTTTCGATAACATGCTTAGGGAAGGTGTTTTTTGGACCTTCGGCATTCCGAAGCCTTTGTGTTTTTCGCGGATCAAGCTCGTTATAAAAAACGATCTAGCACCGCGAAGGGGCTACTGTTTGGGGTCTTCTTCTTCACCGAAGGTCCTCAAGACAAAAACACCTTCGGCAAGATAATACAAAGGTTCGCCGAAGCTATCATCAACCTTGGCTCTACTTCGCAAGATGAAGACCTTGTCTACAAGCAATGTTGCCGAATGGTGAAGCTCAATAGCTTTGGCTCAGACCAAGCAAAGAAGTAAAAGACTAAATAGACCTTATTAGCTTTAGTTGCTTGTAAATAAACGTTCAAGGGTATGGATGTAATTTCACCCGGGCTACATCCCGTGCTTATAAATAGATGAACAGTAACCCCGTACTGTTCACGTTGGATTATATTCACTTTCTTGCATCCACACCTTCGAGCAAGCCGAAGGTATCAATGTAATATTAACATTGTTGATATTCATTTCTATTTTATGAAATGTAAGAATAAATCAATTAATGAGGTGCAGTTATCATATTTACCCTTTTGCATTCCAATTCACATATTAAATGATGAAGGTATGTCCTTCTTGACCTTCGTCTGATGAAGCATTATGCCCATGAGGAGATAATCCTTCGGATAGACGAAGGTCCGTAATAACTAACAATTGTGTTGCCTTGTTCTTGATACACAGCATTTGAGAACAAGTGACCAACAGCCGCCTTGGTGAGGATTTGTCAGTAGCCCGCCGCGTTTGGCGTGCAAGGCAGGCCGTTGGCAATCTGGGCCAGAACTCCACTAACTTCACTCGCCAAGTGCATGGCCTGAGTGAAGTCAGGCAGTAGGTTCTGAGGAAGAAGTGGGTTGACACGTCGGTGCTTGGCGTCATGTTTCGCTTGTTCACGCCCGCGATCCTGAGCGAGGCGACGATCTCGACAATGAGAGTTTCGTCGTTCATGGAGCACTCTATCATCGGGAGTTTCTCCTGCTTTAGATGCCTCGTTCCGAGACATAGGCTAGGTGGGATCCTGTTCCTTGGCTGCATGATGACATCGAACATTCCATCACTTGTTCTGACACTTGTGTACCTTGTGATATGGGGTCTCTTCTCTTGGTAGGATGGTATCTTCGTCGGATATGGGGTAGTCCTCTATTCTTCCATGTATTAAAAGAACATCCAGGAAATACGAGTGTGGAGCTACCTTTTGTATTCTAGCCATCGCCCATGTGGGCGGGGGCAGCCGAGATGGTCTTTGGTTTTCCTCCCATGGCTATGGTGACACTGGGGCCTCCCGCTCCTTTCTTCTGAGTGATATGGGTCCACACCTAGGTGGGTGATGTGGACAATGGAGTCCTCCATTCCGTGATGGCTATTTCAGTCGGTTAGGTCATAGGTGCTAGTATAGACCTGGTCCTGGCCGATGTGACTATGATCCTCCATGGGATAGGGAGTGGTCGAGGTCCTCCAACTTTGCTATTTGTCGGAATAGTCCTTACTGAGGTTGGGCAGGGCGAGCCCATGTCTGCGATCGGAGCCATCAGAGAATATTTCTTCTCGTGTGGATTCACGATGCGGTGTAGGATCCCCTCCCGGTCTGTGATGCAGGAGAGGGATCCAAAGTGGATGACCTCCCAGCATTGAAGATGATTGTGGTGTTAAAGACGATTGCAATGGAGTCTTCATGAATCAACGTTTCACCCCCTACTGAGCATGCCAACTGTCGGTGTTTAGGTCCTGACCGTGCACTATGGGGTAACCCATGCAGTGCTTTTGGGAGGACGACAACGTTGATCGTGGCTCTATGGTATGTGTAGGAGCACGTCGAAACACAAAGGGATTATACAGGTTCGGGCCGCCTGAATGCGTAACACCCTACGTCCTATTTGGTGCTGAGTATTGAGTTTGCTTGGAGTACATGAATTACAAATGATTAATGGGTGGCGATGGATGAGATATCCTATCAATATAATGATGATGGTGATTGTGAAAGAGAGGGATATCGAGGGAGTTTTGTAGGGGCACCTCCGCTGCCTTATATAATAGGCTAGAGAGATATCTCTTTACAGATCGTGAAAGCTTATATGGGTCTATCTACTTCTATTTCTATCACACATCGACTCTTACGATGTCTGGTTGCTTCCTCCTGAGTTATCTTTCGAGTAACTCGCCATTCGGTTGTGCGCAAAGCATGCTCTCGGATCATCAGCAATCCTCTCGACGACAGGTGCGTACAGATAGTAGCCTTGTGCCACATTATTAGGGATTGCCTCCATCTCCGAGTGTCATCTTCTTTGAAGAAATTTGTTCTACCTGGGTGTGGTCCAATAGTATGC
The DNA here is from genome assembly GCA_029449295.1 of Zea luxurians. Taxonomy (NCBI): domain Eukaryota; kingdom Viridiplantae; phylum Streptophyta; class Magnoliopsida; order Poales; family Poaceae; genus Zea; species Zea luxurians. Next base: position 153,638 of record JAOPSE010000033.1, on the reverse strand, counting down.
CTGTTGGACGACTTTATCAAGGGCCCACCAGGTAGCCCATTGAACATATCCATGCTATGGGGACCCAGGGGATATCTATCTCCCACAGGTCTTGTGCGAGCCGTTGTAATTGTATCGAGTGGGGCTAGAGTCTTGCGAGGCTGCATCAACCGCATTTGTGGTGTGGACGCCACCGTGTAACAAAGGTAACAAGGCCCATAGTGATTTGACCGGAAGCTTGATAGTGGAGATGGCGAAGAGCATCTGAGATGAGTCGAAAGCGTAGCACCACTTGGACATGGAAAAGGCCCATGACTCTCTACAAAGTTACTCGACTGTGGTGATTGGCCCTCGCGTGGGCTACGCTTTGCGTAGGGACACCAACGAGGATTACTTTAGACCTTGCGCTGTTCTATATACCTCCGTAAAAATACCGATGTCGTCCATGAGAGTTTGTATCCCTACCTTTGCTCTTTAGCTTCCGCATTTATATTAAGTGCTACAGGTTTAATCTCTCAATTCTAGTTAGAATATTTAGGATTGGAACTTAGGATCGCAAAACTTTTTTTGTGGTAGAGATAACAACACTTAGACAAAGCCTACTTTGCACATTCTAGTTTACTTATTTGCATAGGTTTTGTTAAAGGGGTTTATTTGTGGCCTAGATTAGCGAGAATTTCAGAATTCCTAATTTGCCCCCCTGTTAGGTGTTCGTGTTCCTTTCATATATGTCCTAAACTCATCAAGGCTGTGATTGAACCTCCCAAGGTATTAGGCCCACCCACAGTTGTCCTTGTCCTAAGGACCTCGGACCACCCTATAGATGCACATAATCACTCGACAAGTTCGGTAATCTGTATCCTCATCATTTCACCCAAGAGCACTTCACCCGTCACGCAGACATTACATCACAACTCCAGAGTAAAGAAATAGCAGAAGCAGATTACAATAACATAATTTACATTAACAAAATATAGAGAGAGTGGTACTTATTACAATACCATGGTTATGAGTGCATAAGTATTATTACAAACCAGGGAGGCAGAACACCCTCCCGCATCATAGTTTAGAGTTTTCAAACTGGGAGGCAAACATCCTCCCACGCACATGATCACTGCTTGGACTCCTCCTTGGGTATCACCTTTGAATAGAAATAGCAAAACTTTGTTGTTTCCTCACCTACAATAACATGGGTTCAAAAACCCTGAGTACACTACATGACGGTTCACTTACCGCGACCTACGGTTGGTTGCTAAAACGGCCTTCAGCGACCTACGGTTGGTCGCTAAAAACATTTAGCGACCCATAAGGATGGCCGTTGTAAGTGCAGTCGCTAAAGGCTTTAGCGACCGACATCTTTTTAGCGACCGACCGTCCGTTGCTAATATTGTATATTTAGCGACCAACCGTGGGTTGCTGTACTATAGATTTAGCAACCAACCGTAAGTCGTCATACTATACATTTAGCAACCAACAAAAAGTCGCCCTTTTTACAGTTGTTATTAATAATAATATACATTTAATTAAGCACCACAAATCACAGATTTTTATACACAAATCATAAAGACATACACAGTTAATCAGTATACCACATTCATAGATCCATCACATAAACACAAAAGCACCACAATTATATATTCACAAAAGCATCACAATTATAATATCATTCACAACTAGATCATTTACAGATAGCTAGCTAGATCATTCACAAAAGCTCCAGAGATGATCAATCACAAAAGCACCACAGCGACATCACTCCAGCTTGAAGCAGTTCAAAAGCCCACAACTACATCACTAATGTTTCATATCACTCCAGCTATTATCCTAGGTTTGTTGCCCATTGCATTTATGGGTATATCAGCCTTACATCAATCCCTCATTGGCTGTGATTTAATAAGCACATCCATGTAAGCACTCCTGTCAAATGCTGAAGGTGGTATCCTGCAAAGATCATCATATATATTATGAAAGGCATTCTCTAGGTCTTGTGCTATGCTTTTTATCTCATCTGCCGTGAGTTGTAATGCTATACCTTTGCACCTAGCAGAAAGATCTTTAGCAAGATGGGCATGGTGCTTGCAAATTACTTTTGTTTATTTCTACCAAAATTATTAAATGAAGAACCACGAAAATCAAACAAGCATTAAGCTGAAGCAAATATAAAAGTGTTTCTTCTTGAACAAAATTTATTACCTTATTCCTAAGAAGAACTTGCTACAGTGTTCTTCTACATAGCCTCACCATCTAAACAGAACAATAAAGATAATTAAAACAAAAGGGGTACCTGTATTGTTCTAGAAAAGACATCAAATATCTGAAATCTACGGTGGTACCACATGTAGAAGAGTCATAGGAGTATTGCTCCAGCAAATAACTAGGCCTTGGTTCCCTGCATGCATAAGCACATTATTCGATAGATGAATGCAAATAGAGTAGACCGAGCAAGACAAGTTCAATTTATAGTCTTCTATTTGGGTATTTGCAAACCCCTTCCAGCATTGCAACTAATTATCACCAAATAGATCTGATGTGTTGACTTTTTGTTCCATCAAACTGCTATCGACATCACCAAACGTTGGTAGAAAACTATTGAGATCTTACAGTCTAGCTTTTCACCAACACCAAGAACCTCTTAAACATTGCGAGTCATAATTTGATGCACCTCATAGAGTTCATCGTTCAATTTTGCGAGGTTTCTCTGAGTTCTTGTATCCAAATACAGTTTATTAGTCTTATGGATTAATGTATCTAGAACAGAAAGAGGCATAAGTTTTAAAGTGGTAGAATTTGAAATGATAAATGAAGCAATGCTATCAAGTGAACTCAGGAACCATACCAAACTTGATAAAAGCATATGGCCTTGCAGCAATTTCATTTTGGTTTCCATTGACCCTCCATGAGACTTCACCATCCAAAGGTAAAGATCCTTTTGTTTTCTGCACTGTAATACATGAAGGAAAAATACTTCAGCCACAAAATTCAATAAGTTGACAGAACTGAGAAGTATAATGCATACATATATTGGACAATTATAATTGTGGGATGCCGGATGACACAATTGCAATCAAAGAAAACATTCATTTCCCAGTAGAGAATTTGGTATTAGAGCAAAATGGAAGTTGCTTCTTAGTAGGTTGTATTCTACTGAGAAGGTTGCAACATATTAAGAGAACACAATAAGTTACTACTGAATAGGTTGTATTCTAGAACCTGACAGGCTAAGATAATGTTTTGAAAAATTAAAAAGCACATAAAATAAACTTTACACGAGTGAGTAATACATACATGGAACAAAAACTGAAAATACTAACCTTACAAGTTTGTTCACTCTTGATACGCAAGGATAGTTTGCATGAGCTTGAAGCAACCCAACAAAATAACAGAAGAAAACCACCAGCGGATATCCCCTAAATAACAATATATGTTAATAATTTATTAAGCATTGCTGCAGCATATTAAGAGAACACAATAAGTTACTACTGAATAGGTCAGCTACCACATTCATTGTCCATTGCCAAATACAGAAAAGAAGCTGATGTGCGCATTAATTTTTAGTAGTGTTCAGATCACTTGAACATTAGCTGAAGGACAAATGGTAGTGCTTATCTCTTAGAATACCAGGCAAAAACACTATGAATAGAACAAGTGTATTTCTACAAACTACTACAAAGGAAGCTACTAAAAAATGGTACTCATATTTATCCTTGTGCAAGCTAAACACATGCAGAAATTAAGTTGCCCTACTATACTGCAAGGTTGTTGATGTGGTACCAAGATTACTAATGCATCAATATGCTTCTTATTTTTACAATCTTTGAAAGGAAATGTGTATGTGCTGTTTAAATTCACACATAACAAAGGAAAGCTTCTATGTGCAAATTAAGCTTACTTATTTGGCTATCCACTAGCATCTCTGCATGGATTGAACATGCACAAACATATAAAATCCATAGAGCACGAAAACGGAATAGTTTATTACCTTTGTAGCTCATAGCCTGGCTCCTCCTGCACAATAGAACCCAAGGCAATTATCCACTAGAAATAAAACAATTTTTGCCTCTAGAAACCCCAAAAATCCCAAGAGAGCAAAAATGTGGAAGCAAGGAACGGTGCTGGCCCACTGCCTCCGCTCCCACCGCTCTTTTAAGCTGCCATGGCCGCTGCGGCTTCTTCCATCTCTCACTGACGATCTGCTTGCGGGTGGACGAGGGCAGTGGTTGGCCACTGGACTCCGGTGGCATGGTGGCGGCATGGTCTGGGACTCTGGGATCTGGGTGCTGGCGGCTGCTGCAACCTGCAAACAGGGGCTAGGGCATGGGCGCCATGCCTCGCTTCCTCGGGGAGTGGCCGAGTGGGGTGGGTGGCGGCCTGGCTGGTGGGGGCCTGGGCATGACCGGGTGGCCTAGGGTTAGAGGCGTAGTGTGGGCTGGAATAGGGTTTGTTTGTCTAGTAGGCCTTTAGATGGGCTTTGGTGAGTAATGAAATGGAATTAGGCTTACACCTATATTCCTAAATTGATTTTGGTGGTTGAATTGCCCAACACAAATAATTGGACTAACTAGTTTGCCCAAGTCTATAAGTTATACAGGTACCAAAGGTTCACACTAAGCCAATAAAAAGACCAAGAAAAGGGTTCCACAAAAGGAGCAAGGGATAACCGAAGCACCCTGGTCTGGTGCACCGGACATGTCCGATGCACCAGGGTTCTACATGCGCTGAACTCCTCACCTTCGGGAAAACGCAGAGTCGCTCCGCTATAATTCACCGGACTGTCCGGTGTACACCGGACAGTGTCCGGTGCTCCTGGAATGAAGCGACTCTGAACTCGCCAGCTTCGGGAATTCGCAACGGCTACTTCGGCGCCAACGGTCACCTGCAGCGGCATTAAATGCGTGCCAGAACACGCAGAAGTCAGGCACGCACGTCATGGCGCACCGGACACTCTACAGTGCATGTCCGGTGCGCCACCGAACATCAAGGAGGGCCCAGCAGTCAGAGCTCCAACGGTCGGAACCCTAACGGCCTGGTGACGTGGCTGTCGCACCGTACATGTCCGGTGTGCACCGGACTGTCCGGTGCACCATACGACAGACAGCCTCCACCAAACGGCTAGTTTGGTGGTTGGGGCTATAAATACCCCAACCACCCCACATTCAAGTCATCCAAGTTTTCCACCTCTCAACCACTTACAAGAGCTAGGCATTCAATACAAGACACACCCAAGTGATCAAATCTTCTCCAATTCCACACAAGGCTTTAGTGATTAGCGAGAGAGATTTGCTGTGTTCTTTTGAGCTCTTGCGCTTGGATTGCTTCTTTCTTTCTCATTTGTTCTTGTGATCAAAACTCAATTGTAACCGAGGCAAGAGACACCAATTGTGTGGTGGTCCTTGCGGGGAAGTTTTGTTCCCGGTTTGATTTGAGAAGAGAAGCTCACTCGGTCCGAGGGACCGTTTGAGAGAGGGAAAGGGTTGAAAGAGACCCGATCTTTGTGACCACCTCAACGGGGAGTAGGTTTGCAAAAACCGAACCTCGGTAAAACAAATCCGCGTGTCACACTCTTCATTCGCTTGCGATTTGTTTTGCCCCCTCTCTCTCGGACTCTTTATTATTTCTAACGCTAACCCGGCTTGTAGTTGTGATCATATTTGTAAATTTCAGTTTCGCCCTATTCACCCCCCTCTAGGCGACTTTCAATTGGTATCAGAGCCCGGTGCTTCATTAGAGCCTAACCGCTCGAAGTGATGTCGGGAGATCACGCCAAGAAGGAGATGGAGACTGGCGACAAGCCCACTACAAGCCACGGGTCAACTTCATCGGAAGAGTCCCGCAACAAGAGGAAGGAGAAAAAGAACTCCTCCAACAAAGGGAAGGGGAAGGAGAAGAAATCTTCTTCCCACAAGTCGCATCGGAGAGGCGACAAGCACAAGAGGATGAGGAAAGTGGTCTACTACGAGACCGACACTTCATCAACATCGACCTCCGGCTCCGATGCGCCGTCCGTCACTTCTAAGCGCCAAGAGCGCAAGAAGTATAGTAAGATCCCCCTACGCTACCCTCGCACTCCTAAACATACACCTCTACTTTCCGTCCCATTAGGCAAACCACCAACATTTGATGGTGAAGATTATGCTAGGTGGAGTGATATGATGCGATATCACCTAACCTCACTCCACAAAAGTATATGGGATGTTGTTGAGTTTGGTGTACAGGTACCATCTGTAGGGGATAAAGATTATGATGAGGATGAAGTGGCCCAAATCGAGCACTTCAACTCCCAAGCCACCACTATACTCCTCACCTCTCTAAGTCGAGAGGAGTATAACAAGGTGCAAGGGTTGAAGAGCGCCAAGGAGATTTGGGACGTGCTAAAGACCGCGCACGAAGGAGATGAGGTGACCAAGATCACCAAATGGGAAACGATCGAGGGGGAGCTCAGTCGCTTCCGTCTTCGCCAAGGGGAGGAGCCACAAGACATGTACAACCGGCTCAAAACCTTGGTAAACCAAGTGCGCAACCTCGGGAGCAAAAAATGGGATGACCACGAAGTGGTTAAGGTTATTCTAAGATCACTTGTTTTCCTTAACCCTACTCAAGTTCAATTAATTCATGGCAATCCTAGATATACTCAAATGACCCCCGAGGAAGTTATAGGTAATTTTGTGAGCTTTGAGTTAATGATCAAAGGATCAAAGAAGATCAACGAGCTTGACGGCCCCTCCACGTCCGAAGCACAACCGGTCGCATTCAAGGCGACGAAAGAAAAGAAGGAGGAATCTACTCCAAGTCGTACACCCATCGACGCCTCCAAGCTCGACAACGAGGAGATGGCGCTCATCATCAAGAGCTTCCGTCAAATCCTCAAGCAAAGGAGGGGGAAAGATTACAAACCCCGCTCCAAGAGAGTTTGCTACAAGTGTGGTAAGCCCGGTCATTTTATTGCTAAATGTCCATTATCAAGTGATAGTGACAGGGACAACGACAAGAAGGGGAGAAGAAAGGAGAAGAAGAGATATCACAAGAAGAAAGGCGGCGATGCCCATGTGTGCCGCGAGTGGGACTCCGACGAGAGCTCCACTGACTCCTCCTCCGACGAGGATGCCACCAACATCGCTGTCACCAAGGGTCTTCTCTTCTCCAACGTCGGCCACAAATGCCTCATGGCCAAGGATGGCAAAAGGAAGAAGGTAAAATCAAGATCCTCCACCAAATATGAAACATCTAGCGATGAGGATAATGCTAGTAATGAGGAGGATAACTTGCGTATTCTTTTTGCCGACCTAAACATGCAACAAAAGGAAAAACTAAATGAGCTAATTAGTGCCATCCGTGAAAAGGATGATCTCTTGGACTCCCAAGAGGACTTCCTAATCAAGGAAAATAAAAAGCATGTTAAGGTTAAGAACGCTTATGCTCTAGAAGTGGAAAAATGTGAGAAATTATCTAGTGAGCTAAGCACATGCCATGACACTATTGCCAACCTTAGAAATGAAAATGCCAAATTAATTGCTAAGGTTGATTCTCATGTTTGTGATGTTTCAATTCCCAATCTTAGAAATGATAATGATGATTTGCTTGCTAAGATTGAAGAATTAAACACTTCTCTTGCTAGCCTTAGGATTGAAAATGAAAAATTAATTGCTAAGGCTAAAGATTTTGATGTTTGCAATGTTACAATTTCTGATCTTAGAGATAAAAATGATATATTACGTGCTAAGATTGTTGAACTTAATTCTTGCAAACCCTCTACATCTACCGTTGAGCATGTTTCTATTTGCACTAGATGTAGAGATGTTGATATTGATGCTATTCATGATCATATGGTCTTAATTAAACAACAAAATGATCATATAGCAAAATTAGATGCTAAAATTGCCGAGCATAACTTAGAGAATGAAAAGTTTAAATTTGCTAGAAGTATGCTCTATAGTGGGAGATGCCCTGGCATCAAGGATGGCATTGGCTTCCAAAGGGGAGACAATGTCAAACTTAGTGCCCCTCCTAAGAAATTGTCTAACTTTGTTAAGGGCAAGACTCCCATGCCTCAGGATAACGAGGGATACATTTTGTACCCTGCCGGCTATCCTGAGAGCAAAATTAGGAGAATTCATTCTAGGAAGTCTCACTCTGGCCCTAACCATGCTTTTATGTATAAGGGTGAGACATCTAACTCTAGGCAACCAACCCGTGCTAAGTTGCCTAAAAAGAAAACTCCTAGTACATCAAATGATCATAGAATTTCATTTAAAACTTTTGATGCATCTTATGTATTAACTAACAAATCCGGCAAGGTAGTTGCCAAGTTTGTTGGGGGCAAACACAAGGGGTCAAAGACTTGTGTTTGGGTACCCAAAGTTCTTGTTTCTAAGGCCAAAGGACCGAAAACCGTTTGGGTACCTAAAGTCAAGAACTAAACTTGTTTTGTAGGTTTATGCATCCGGGGGCTCAAGTTGGATCATCGACAGCGGGTGCACAAACCACATGACAGGGGAGAAGAAAATGTTCTCCTCTTATGAGAAAAACCAAGATCCCCAACGAGCTATCACATTCGGGGATGGAAACCAAGGTTTGGTCAAAGGTTTGGGTAAAATTGCTATATCTCCTGACCATTCCATATCCAATGTTTTTCTTGTTGATTCATTAGATTACAATTTGCTTTCCGTATCCCAATTATGTCAAATGGGCTACAACTGTCTATTTACTGATGTAGGTGTTACTGTCTTTAGAAGAAGTGATGATTCAATAGCATTTAAGGGAGTGTTAGAAGGTCATCTATACTTGGTAGATTTTGATAGAGCTGAACTCGACACTTGCTTAATTGCTAAGACTAACATGGGTTGGCTCTGGCACCGCTGACTAGCCCATGTTGGAATGAAGAATCTTCATAAGCTTCTAAAGGGAGAGCACATTTTAGGACTAATAGATGTTCATTTTGAGAAAGACAGGATTTGTAGCGCATGCCAAGCTGGGAAGCAAGTTGGCACTCATCATCCACACAAGAACATCATGACGACTGACAGGCCACTGGAACTCCTACACATGGATTTATTCGGCCCGATCGCTTATATAAGCATCAGCGGGAGAAAAATCACAAACCCAAGAGACTTTAAAGGGATTCTTGAGACAGGCTCAAAATGAGTTCGGCTTGAGGATCAACAAGATAAGAAGCGACAACGGGACGGAGTTCAAGAATTCACAAATTGAAGACTTCCTTAAGGAGGAGGGCATCAAGCATGAGTTCTCTTCTCCCTACACCCCACAACAAAATGGTGTAGTGGAGAGGAAGAATCGAACTCTATTGGACATGGCAAGAACCATGCTTGACGAGTACAAGACACCGGATCGGTTTTGGGCCGAGGCGGTCAACACCGCCTGCTACGCCATCAACCGCTTATATCTGCACCGAATCCTCAAGAAGACATCCTATGAACTCCTAACCGGTAAAAAGCCCAATATTTCATATTTTAGAGATTTTGGTAGCAAATGCTTTATTCTTGTTAAAAGAGGTAGAAAATCTAAATTTGCTCCTAAAACTGTAGAAGGCTTTTTACTAGGATATGACTCAAACACAAGGGCATATAGAGTCTTTAACAAGTCCTCAGGACTTGTTGAAGTTTCTTGTGACGTTGTGTTTGATGAAACTAACGGCTCTCAAGTAGAGCAAGTTGATCTTGATGAGATAGGTGAAGAACAGGCTCCATGCATCGCGCTAAGGAACATGTCCATTGGGGATGTGTGCCCTAAGGAATCCAAAGAGCCTCCACATGCACAAGATCAACCATCCTCCTCCACGCAAGCATCTCCACCAACTCAAAATGAGGACGAGGCTCAAGTTGATGAAGGAGAAGATCAAAGAGATGAGCCACCTCAAGATGACGGCAATGATCAAGGGGGAGATGCAAATGATCAAGACAAGGAGGATGAAGAGCCAAGGCCGCCACACCCAAGAGTCCATCAAGCAATCCAATGAGATCACCCCGTCGACACCATCCTCGGCGACATTCATAAGGGGGTAACCACTAGATCTCGTGTTGCACATTTTTGTGAACATTACTCTTTTGTTTCCTCTATTGAGCCACACAGGGTAGAGGAAGCACTCCAAGATTCGGATTGGGTGATGGCGATGCAAGAGGAGCTCAACAATTTCACTAGAAACGAGGTATGGCATTTAGTTCCACGTCCTAATCAAAATGTTGTAGGAACCAAGTGGGTCTTCCGCAACAAGCAAGACGAGCATGGTGTGGTGACAAGGAACAAAGCTTGACTCGTGGCCAAGGGGTATTCACAAGTCGAAGGTTTGGATTTCGGTGAAACCTATGCACCCATAGCTAGGCTTGAGTCAATTCGTATATTATTAGCCTATGCTACTTACCATGGCTTCAAGCTTTATCAAATGGACGTGAAGAGTGCCTTCCTCAATGGACCAATCAAGGAAGAGGTCAATGTTGAGCAACCTCCCGACTTTGAGGACAGTGAGTACCCTAACCATGTCTATAGGCTCTCTAAGGCGCTTTATGGGCTCAAGCAAGCCCCAAGAGCATGGTATGAATGCCTAAGAGATTTCCTTATAGCAAATGGCTTCAAAGTTGGCAAGGCCGATCCTACTTTATTTACTAAAACTCTTGACAATGATTTGTTTGTATGCCAAATTTATGTTGATGATATTATATTTGGGTCTACTAATGAATCTACATGTGAGGAATTTAGTAGGATCATGACACAGAAATTCGATATGTCTATGATGGGGGAGTTGAAGTATTTCTTGGGATTGCAAATAAAGCAACTCCAAGAGGGCACCTTCATTTGCCAAACAAAGTATACTCCAGACATTCTAAACAAGTTTGGAATGAAGGATGCCAAGCCCATCAAGACACCCATGGGAACCAATGGGCATCTCGACCTCGACACGGGAGGTAAATCCGTCGATCAAAAGGTATACCGGTCGATGATAGGTTCATTACTTTATTTATGTGCATCTTGACCGGACATTATGCTTTCCGTATGCATGTGTGCAAGATTCCAAGCCGACCCTAAGGAATCACACCTTACGGCCGTAAAACGAATCTTGAGATATTTGGCTTATACTCCTAAGTTTGGGCTTTGGTACCCTTGGGGATCCACATTTGATTTGATTGGTTATTCGGATGCCGATTGGGTGGGGTGTAAGATTAATAGAAAGAGCACATTGGGGACTTGCCAGTTCTTGGGAAGATCCTTGGTGTCTTGGGCTTCAAAGAAGCAAAATTCGGTCGCTCTTTCTACCGCTGAAGCCGAGTACATTGCCGCAGGCCACTGTTGCACGCAATTGCTTTGGATGAGGCAAACCCTACGGGACTATGGTTACAAATTAACCAAAGTTCCTCTTCTATGTGATAATGAGAGTGCAATCCGCATGGCGGATAATCCCGTTGAGCACAGCCGCACTAAACACATAGCCATTCGGTATCATTTTCTTAGGGATCACCAACAAAAGGGGGATATCGAGATTGCATACATTAATACTAAAGATCAATTAGCCGATATCTTTACCAAGCCACTTGATGAACAAACTTTTACCAAACTTAGGCATGAGCTCAATATTCTTGATTCTCGGAATTTCTTTTGCTAATTTGCACACATAGCTCATAAGTATACCTTTGATCATGTCTCTTTTATATATGCTATGACTAATGTTTTTTCAAGTGTATTTCAAACCAAGTCATAGGTATATTGAAAGGGAATTGGAGTCTTCGGCGAAGACAAGGCTTCCACTCCACTATATTAACTCAACCTTCGCCGTCGCTCCAAGCATCTCTCCATCTTTGGTATAATCTTCACTCATATGTTTTATTTGCCAAAAGGGGAGAAAATAGTTAGGAAAGGGCTTATCTCTCACTCAAAGTATCCGTTTTTGGCGATTCATGCCAAAGGGGGAGAAAGTATGAGCCCAAAGCAAAAGGACCGCACCACCACCCTAATTTTAAAATGATTTTTAATTGGTAAATTTCAAATTGGCATCTTATTGTGTTCAAAAGGGGGAGCAAGTAGTATTTTCAAAAATTGATATCTTAAAACCCTCTTGAACACTAAGAGGAGATCTTATTGAGGGGGAGTTTTGTTTAGTCAAAGGAAAAGCATTTGAAACAAGGGGAGAAAACTTCAAAACTTGAAAATGCTTCGCAAAATCTTATTCATTTACCTTTGACTATATTGCAAAAGGATTTTGAAAAGGATTTACAAAAAGAATTTTGCAAAAACAAAACATGTGGTGCAAGCGTGGTCCAAAATGTTAAAAACAAAGAAACAATCCATGCATATCTAGTAAGTAATATTTATTGGCTCAATTCTAAGTAACCTTTGCACTTGCATATGCAAATTAGTTCAAATTATGCACTTCTATATTTGCTTTGGTTTGTGTTGGCATCAATCACCAAAAAGGGGGAGATTGAAAGGGAATTAGGCTTACACCTATATTCCTAAATTGATTTTGGTGGTTGAATTGCCCAACACAAATAATTGAACTAACTAGTTTGCCCAAGTCTATAAGTTATACAGGTACCAAAGGTTCACACTAAGCCAATAAAAAGACCAAGAAAAGGGTTCAACAAAAGGAGCAAGGGATAACTGAAGGCACCCTGGTCTGGCGCACCGGACTGTCCGGTGTGCCACCGGACATGTCCGATGCACCAGGGTTCTACACGCGCTGAACTCCTCACCTTCGGGAAAACGCAGAGTCGCTCCGCTATAATTCACCGGACTGTCCGGTGTACACCGGACAGTGTCCGGTGCTCCAGGAATGAAGCGACTCTGAACTCGCCAGCTTCGGGAATTCGCAACGGCTACTTCGGCGCCAACGGTCACCTACAGCGGCATTAAATGCGCGCCAGAACGCGCAGAAGTCAGGCATGCGCATCATGGCGCACCGGACACTCTACAGTGCATGTCCGGTGCGCCACCAGACATCAAGGCGGGCCTAGCAGTCAGAGCTCCAATGGTCGGAACCCTAACGGTCTGGTGACGTGGCTGTCGCACCGGACATGTCCGGTGTGCACCGGACTGTCCGGTGCACCATACGACAGACAGCCTCCACCAAACGGCTAGTTTGGTGGTTGAGGCTATAAATACCCCCAACCACCCCACATTCAAGTCATCCAAGTTTTCCACCTCTCAACCACTTACAAGAGCTAGGCATTCAATACAAGACACACCCAAGTGATCAAATCTTCTCCAATTCCACACAAGGCTTTAGTGATTAGCGAGAGAGATTTGCCGTGTTCTTTTGAGCTCTTGCGCTTGGATTGCTTCTTTTTTTATCATTTGTTCTTGTGATCAAAACTCAATTGTAACCGAGGCAAGAGACACTAATTGTGTGGTGGTCCTTGCGGGGAAGTTTTGTTCCCGGTTTGATTTGAGAAGAGAAGCTCACTCGGTCCGAGGGACCGTTTGAGAGAGGGAAAGGGTTGAAAGAGACCCGGTCTTTGTGACCACCTCAACGGGGAGTAGGTTTGCAAAAACCGAACCTCCGTAAAACAAATCCGCGTGTCACACTCTTCATTCGCTTGCGATTTGTTTTGCCCCCTCTCTCTCTCGGACTCTTTATTATTTCTAACGCTAACCCGGCTTGTAGTTGTGATCATATTTGTAAATTTCAGTTTTGCCCTATTCACCCCCCCCTTTAGGCGACTTTCAAGTAAATAAGAAACACAAAAATCACGTACCCCTATAGCGACCCACCATCAGTCACACACTTACCTCTATAGCGACCGACCATAAGTCGTTAAATTTCTAGACTTTTAGTGACCCATAGACTGTCGCTATAAACGCATTTAGCGACCAACCGTTGGTCCATAACTTTTAGCGACCAACTGTCGGTCCCTAATAAGGGTCACTAAAGATCAAACGTCGTGTAGTGGTGCGGAGTGTACATTGGCAAGTCTTACCCAACAAAAGAAAAAGACTCTCAAGGATATGCTGGTTTGATGGAGTCAAGGTAAGGCTGATCCAACATCAAAGACTTTGTTTGCAGAAATGCTTACTAATAGTGGATCCTTAAAAATCCAGTTTTATTGTCAGGTTAAGTGAAGTTACCTGCATCTAGAGTTCTTTCTATCCTAGTTCAAGCACTTGGCCTGCACTAGCCGTCTTTTATAACCCTTTTTCTTTACTGGATTGCTACATGTAGGGCAGTGACCAAGTCTTCATGTCCGAGAAGTAACGGCGATCCGAATTGATTAATACCCAGCTGGGGATCTCCAACCACACAACATATGTAGCACATAACCCTTGCATATGTTAACTTGCCACCGGGTTTCTGAAGACCAGACCGGGTTCACACTAACCGAGAGCATAGATACACCACCGTCCAACCTCTTGCCATGGAGGGTACACGCTACTCTCGCCATCTCTCCACTCCTATTGCGTGTTGGCCTTTCTGGTATTGGTCTGCCCAAGGCAAAGCTTACCCATGACAAGGCATGTGGCCAGTTAAAAGGTCCTCAATCAGCAAGCCTACATCGGTACGGTCCTTAATCGACTCAGATGGAGACACTACATCGAGACTTCCTTCTCGTGCAAGTCACCCGCCCGGTCTCGTTTTTATCATTTACAACCCAAAGTTTGGTACCTGGCAGAGGTACATCTTTTCCGAAGTTGAACCCATCACGGCCATGATGGATTCACCATCTAATACTTTTCTTTTGAAAACTTCTCATCCCATCTGAAGCATCATCTTTGTTTTAAAAACAAACCATTTTGTTTTCTATGGCAAGACTAAGCATCAGAAAACTTTTATGTAAAACAGGTATCAAGGAATGGTAAACAGTTCCAAGGAAGAAAATGCAGCAATTGTTTATCACCCAACTCCTATCACCTAATGCATCAATCCAAGTGATAAAGAGTTTAAAAACACAAGGAAAGGGTAAATGCACCGGGGCTTGCCTTGTGTTGTAGGGGATTCGGGATCGGTTCTGCAAATATCAAAATAAAAACTATTCCCGATAGGTGGAGTCTCAGCTTGTGGTGCAGTTTCTTCTTCTTCGACAATTACTTCTTCTTTGTTTTCTATACATAATAGTGCATATACATGAATGCTCATGTGATGCTATGGATATGCATTTATAATAGAAACATATCAAGTTGTATCTTGAATACAACTTTCCTTCACGATACACCTGAGTAACTAGGGTTTTCTGAGTTAGTACTCTATTAGGATTAAGCAAAGTTTACCTTAGGAAGCTAGGGTTTTGGGTTTGGGATCAAACAATATCCAAAACATGCAAAACTTTACCCAAGGGCTTTAATTACTAAACTAAGCTTACTCAAAAAGTTTTATGATTTTTGGAGTTATCAATTTAATTATAAAATTCCAAAAGACTCGGTTTAGGCCTTTTTAAATACTAAATAATTCATGGTTGGGACTAAAAATCTTGGAACTATTTTTATTAATTACTAGAGGAATTTAGGAGTGTAGTAAAATTGGTCCCATATTTTTATCATTTTTCTAGAATTTCCTATGGATTCCAAACTTAATTAGAAAAAGAAAAAGAGAAACTATCAACAGTGTTGGGTCGAAACCAGCCCAATCGGCCCAGGTCTAGACAGAATTCGGGCGCGCCAGCAACCACGCTATCAACTTTGCAAAAAGGCCCTCGGTCATTCAAATAACCAGTGAAGAACCCCTAGCCACTATTGACTGTCTCTCTCACGTTTGCACAGAGACCCTCTGACTTCTGTTTCTTCTCCAAACCGAACCTTGGCAATAGCGCGCTCGCCGTCGGCCATCTATTTGATAAGACCAGCCATGAACGGCATCGACTGACCAAACTAAGTGTCGGACTAGCGCCCCCGACCCCATATGAATCTAGGCCCTGCCTTAATTGCACCAATCTAGCCCTGGGTTCTCCCACCCGCGACGACGGCAAACTTCACGGACAATTCAAGGTGTTCCAGACAATTGAGCATGGTCTAGCTTAATGGGTTGAACCGACGAGCATCACCAGTGAATAGAGGTGTCGAAACATGAACAGAGAGAACAAGAACAGACTTAGAATTGGCGG
This sequence comes from Zea luxurians, assembly GCA_029449295.1. Lineage (NCBI taxonomy): Eukaryota > Viridiplantae > Streptophyta > Magnoliopsida > Poales > Poaceae > Zea > Zea luxurians. The sequence continues at coordinate 137,625 of JAOPSE010000033.1, read as the reverse complement.
TCCACGGCGCGACGACACACGAAGGCGCGGAGAAGTGAATTGGGGGAAATGCGAAATTGGGGTGTGGTGGTGCACGATAGGAGCTAGCTGGGGATGGGTTGGACGCGTAACTAAGAAGCGGAGCAGAAGGCATCCTCAATTTATAGGTCCCAATCGAACTGGACAAGAATTTTGAGATTGAGATCACGGTTATCCGGCTAGGATATTTCACAATGGCCTGCTCACAGTGGCGCACAAGAGGGAACTGGTCTGCAAACGATAACCGGTGGCTTGCCACGACCCTTACGACGTGGAGGAGTGGTTATTACGTGTCACGGCCGGAAAAACGACGAGCTCTGGTGATGCCAGCGCGACTGACCGCGGCAGGACACGACGGCCGGTCCGGCTAGTGGCTAGATTCACCCCTCCCTAGATATTTTCACCCCACCCCGATGTTATCTACTCCTCCAACTGCACGAATCTCCCAGGCGGGCACGAATTGTGGTGGTAGATCACCGGCGTTGAGCTCACAACACCGGAGATCTTTTCTGGTCACTGTTCCATGGTAATCTTCATAGAAGTTCTAACAGCATGATTTGGAGAGCTTCATTCTCTAATTTGTATGTTACAACGTGTCAATCCATCCGTAACAAAGTTGTTGCCCTATAATCCATCTTAGATTTTGCTATAGCATCCATAATCAAATATTCATTGGATCCTACTCAAAATTGATCTCAAAGTTCTGCCAATCTCACTGGTGGTCATGATTCAGTCATAAGTGGTGACTAACAGTCCATCTTTAGGCCAGTTTATCTCCAATTTTTATACAACATCAAGGCTCAGTCACTTAAGCAAAGTTATACTCCTACACTACACCAAAATAGTGAACTTCCTAGAGCCTAAACCCTAGGAAGTTAGCCCTAAACTCTAGGAAGTTAGCTAAACCCTCGGAAGTAAAGCCATCCCGTCGGAAGTTTGGCTCTCGGAATTTTTTTGTCGGAAGTTAGCTTAACTTCCTAGAGCCCTCTAGGAAATTAGCTAACTTCCTACAGCCAAAGGAGCCTCTCAGAAGTTAGTAGGTTCTCGGAAGTTAGTAGCTTCACACCGTTAGCGCCGTCAGCTGACTAACTTCCTACGGCTGATTGTAGCCCGTAGGAAGTTAGCTGGCTAACTTCCTACGACTGAATGTAGCCCTAGGAAGTTTGCTGGCTATAACTTCCTACGACCCAGTTGTCCTCTAGGAAGTTAATCTGACCAGCATTATAAATGTTGTTTATTTTTATTTTACACCACATTCCACAACATAACAAATATATCAACAGCTATATAGCACAACATATTTTCACGTAAAACATCTTACACACAATCACATAACAATATTTAAATCCATAGTCTCATCAATTACATCACAAAAGTCTCATCCATACTCATAAGACACATCTCATCCAGTCATAATAAGAGACAATATCATAACGTCTCATACATAGTCATAAGAAAAGTCTTAAGTATCAGAACACATAAAATGGAAGCTCATAATCGTCGATCACCATCGGCGTATAGCGACGAGTGATGGTCAATACCTCCACAGCGAAGAGGGCTTCGACAAAGTCTAACGCATCATCTCGTTTGCGTTGGCAAGGTAGCTGGAGAGGTCTGATATACATGTACAAATGATATTGCTAAGTTACACCGTAATATAGCGAACAACAAGTAAATGATGATGAAATTTCATACCTGATGTTCGATAGGTGGAGGTGGAGGTGAAGACCAAGGATAATGTACGGGAGGTGGGGGGCACCAGGATGTGTATCCCTTGGGCTTGTGCTAGTTGCTACAAAATTGTCAAACTCATTCACATCAACGTTTTGAATCAATACATATCTTAAAATGAAAGCTATTATCTTTTGAACTTACTTGTATGAGTGTTTGGTGGTGTTGAATCTGTGTAGCATAGTATTCATGTTGCGTAGCTTGTTGCCTCAAGTAATCCTGATGTCGCCTAAGTTCTTCTCGCAGTTGCTCCACTTCTGCTGGATCTTGAGTGGAGCGACGGGAGCTACGAGCAGCAGACCTCGACGAACCTCCACGTTGAACCCTTACCTGGCTCAAGTCGATGACGTTAGCAAACATTGTGTACCTATGAAACAAGTAACATGATGACCAACAGTGACGAACCGTGAGTCGTTATACTATATATTTAGCAACCAACATAAAGTCACCCTATTTACAGTTGTTATTAATAATAATATACAATTAATTAGCATTCAACAATGACCAACCCACTAAATAGATATAAACACAAAAGCATAATAAATCACAAATTTTTATACACATAATCACATAGACATACACACATAATCATTCAAACTTCATATGATAAAAGCATACAAGTACAATGTATGAGAAGATACATGCACAAATGAAAGCTCAGATTACAAATATGTAATCCTACTCTGGGTCGAGAATCGAGCCTAAACCCATAGAAAAAATATTAAAAATTTAGTACTCAAATTTCCCATAAGCTATTTTTGTTGCCTACATTACACTTGTTACTTTGCTATCATCTTCTCCATGAATCAGTAGAGTCGACTTCTTTATTTTCTTAGCTGACATGAAGGGACTGATCTTAATGTAGGTATCTGTGGCCTCCTGTCACTTCATGTCTCTTGCTTGAAGCCAAAAATAGAACTAACTACCAAATGGTTCAAACAATCATACTACAAACAGACACTTATAACCTTGGCTATTTTAAAACTTGCATATTGGTTTTACTTCTATTAAGTGTAAAACATTGTACCTGCAGGTTGTATCCACCATTTGCCTCTGCAAAGTATATTTCAAATCTAGGGAGACCATGGGCTATAAGAAGCCAGCTGTCTAAAAATGTGGAGAATTAAAAAGTTATTTAGCATGCAAACAAATATTTCATACACTAAACAAATTTTACAGTAGTAAAATGAAATCAGCTAAGAGGTATTATAATATTAACACATTTTACACCAGTAAAACAGCTTTGTTTCACTTCACATTTTGTATCCCTACAGTAGTTGCCTGTTAGTTCCCTCAGGGCCATAAATCCACGAACATTGAGCTTGATCGTTTGCAACTTTGCATTATATTGGGAAAACAATTGGTTTGCATACTGGTCAGCAGGATTATGATGGTTTTGTCAAGCTTGACGGTACAAAGTTGAGTGGCAGCAAAAAACTTTTGGTAAATACTTTATTTGTATAATATGCTGCCCTAAGTCTTGGTGTCCTTCATTGCACTTCATTGAAATCAAATACATGAACCCACAAATCTTCTCCTCCAGCTATAGATTTATTCCTAGACTTAGGCTCAAGTGAAGCTGATTCCACATTGCATGACATATCACAGCTTTTAACAAGGGTAAAGCTGATGCAAAAATACTAAAATGGTCGCTTGGGCAGGACTATAATAAAGTTAAGAAAGCAAACAAATGCTAAGTAAGATGTGGCCATGGATATAAAACATCCATATTACTAGTACAGCTTACACTTTTTAGATATCCAATGATTGCAGAACAGATCGAATTGTTCAATGGTTACATAACACCTACAGAACAGATCGGGCGCTGCGGATGGGGATAAGCATTTGATAAACAACGTATTTAGAGTCTAAATGGAAAACAGGCTGCCATACTTTGAAGCATTTTTTAAATCCTGCATAAATTCAGTCCCATGCACCATCCTGCACAATCATGGTGAATAAATGGTAGACAGGTTCCAGCTGATTAACATAGGTGAGTGCGGCGTCCCGAAAGAAAAACATAATATGCAGCATCATGAGCTTTGGTGCCTGAGTAGTGAGTACTGAGTACTGGCATATATTTGACTTTTTTCACAATTAGGCAACCAACTTGGCAAGGTTATATAAATACCTCTTTGAACCTTTCATAGTACAAACGACAAATATAGATCATGTCCAAACCTAAAATAGCTAAACAAAGTGAATCACTGAGGTGGATGCAGTCGTGAACCCTCAAAAAGAGAAGAAATGGACGTACGAGCTTGTCAGAGGTGGAGACGACGTGGTCGAGCATGTGGCGGACGCGGTGGGACTGAAAAAGGCGGTCGTGCAGGTTTGTGGGCTCCCGTTGCAGCTCGCGCGCCGTGAGGTGCTCCAGCCTCTCCAAGTCCTCATGGGCCACCCTCGTCGCCTCTAGCACCGTTGACGCCATGGCCAACCCACTAGTCTACCCCACCTCCGGTGCTTCGTATAGGAGGCCGGGTGCCGCGCAGCACCGCAGAGAGGCGAGGGAAAGGGGGAGTTACGAAGGCGGCGGTTGCGGGCAGGGGCGGCCGTGGCGTGGCGTGGGCGGCAGGGGCGGCGGGCGGCTCCAAGAGACAGACGCGAGAGAGACGGGGTTGAGAAAGGTGAGAGATGAGATAAGGTTGAGGAGAGGTTTAAAATAAAAAACATAACTTCCTAGAGTAAAGCCGTAGAAAGTTACGTAACTTCCTAGAGTTTGTACATTTACTCTAGGAAGTTAAGTAACTTCCTAGAGCCGGCCGTAGGAAGTTAGCTTTTCGTTTGACTGGTCAACAGCTGAAACCTAACTTCCTAGAGGAGGCCATAAGAAGTTAGCTTTTCGTTTGACTGGTCAATAGCTGAAACCTAACTTCCTAGAGGAGGCCGTAGGAAGTTAGCTGGGCAGCTAACTTCCTAGAGCCAGCCGTAGGAAGTTAGCTTTTCGTTTGACTCGTACTTAGCTAAAACCTAACTTCCTAGAGGAGGTCATAGGAAGTTATCTAACTTCCTACGGTTTTTTAACTTCCGACAGCTTTTATAAAATACCGTAGGAAGTTATGTTTATTTCCTAGAGCTACCAGTTGCCTCTCGGAAGTTATTTATTTCCTACGATTTGTTATAAAAGCTGTAGGAAGTTAAAAAACTGTAGGAAGTGTATGATTTTGGTGTAGTGCTATCATAGTTCTACAATTTTGATGTATTGACCTAGGGCAAAATTGTAACACCCCTGGTATTACTATCACTAAAACATGAGAATAACATCATGAGCATTAGCATATCATGTGTTTGTTACACTTAGAGTGCATTCACTAGGCAAAAATTTCAAGCAAGTTGTATTGGTGTGACTGGTCATGGGTGAAACTCTAGGGTAGGGTACTTAACCCTAAACTGGGCTTAGGAGTGTCAATAAAGCCCAAATGAGAGAAAACTTCAAAACATATGAGAAATAATCATAAGATATCACATTTAATGGACTTAAGTGGCACCCAAACCCTAGAAGTGTCAAAAACTCTAAATAGACCCCTGAAAAACTTAAGTTGAAACCCTAGGGGGTTATATGTAAATTTTGCACACTTTTGGATCTAAGTGCAAAAACCAAGGTATTAGGGTACCCCAAGGCATAAGGTTCACACCTTTGAAGGTTTCCAAGTCAAAAGATGAGATTTGGGGCTTATTTGCAAATAGCCACTCTACCCCTCTCATGTGACTAAGTCTGAAAACCAGTGAACATGGCTGACTTTGGAGCTCTGTAGTTCTAAAAATACAAAGAATTTACCTAGGTTCAACACATCAAAGTTGTAGAGCTACTATAGGAGAACAACTTTGCTTAAGTAACTAAGCTTTGGTCACATGCAAAATTTGGAGTAAATTGAGCCCAAAGTTGGGCTGTCAGTCGGCCTTAAGACTGAATTCTCATTAACACTGAAGTTGGATGAACTTGGAGCTCGATTTTGAGTAAGATTCTGTGGCTATTTGCTGGTGGACACTATAACAAAGTTAGAAAGGGATTATAGGGCAACAATTTCCTTGCTGACCGAAGATCAAGTTGTTATGCAAAAATTGGAGAACAAAGCCCTACAAATCGCCCTGTCAGATCAACTGAATGGCATTTGCGATGGTACAGTACACTGAATGAGATCAGGTGCAGTGCACCTCGCCGTCGGTAACCCCGCGCTCAGATTCGCGCCAGCGTTGCGATTCGCGCCCAGTAACACGTGGATAACGACTGTTGGGGGTCTGCTTCGTCGCCGAAGGTCCTGTGAGAAGAAACACCTTCGGAAGGCCAGAACAGGAACAATGCCGAAGCTACCAGTCATGGAGCTTCGTAGTATATTTCAAAATGCACCAACTTAAAGATGAGATGACCAATTGGCCCATGATAAGCTGTGTAATAATTGTAATCATTTGTAGAAGACATGAATGTAAATTCACACAGGCTGCGCCCTGTGTCTATAAATAGGTGAACAGTACCCCTGTACTGTTCACGCTTCCACATCTCATTTGTATCTTCGTCTTCTGTCAAGCTCAAGGTACAAATGTAGTTTGATATTGCTTTCATGTATTCATGATTATTTAACAATAAATGTTCATATTTTGATACCATGTAATTATTTATGTTGTTGTCTTATGTTTCATAAGCTTCATTCTTTAATTATACATGTCGTGCTTATGAAGGTATGTCCTTCATAACCTTCGTCCGAAGATCATTATATCCTAAGGGAAATAATGCTTCGAAGGACAAAGGACATTAACATTTAACATTTTTGTGTTGCCTTGTTCTTAATTCAAAGCATTTGAGAACAAGTCCCCAACATTGGCGCCCACCTCCGGTGAACTCACTTCCACTGTTGAGATGATGGCTTCATTCAACAACCAAGCTGAAGCACCTTCGGCTACGAAGCTAGTGCTCCCGATAACAGGTGGCTCAAGTTCAGAGCCGTCTAACAAGAAGCAGAAGAAGGAAGCACAGAAAAGAGTGCAGCATGTTGGGGTGCAAGGTCCTTTCATCAAGTCAAAATGGTCTCACATCTCAATCACCTTCTCCCAGGAGGACCTTCAGCTCAAGGATTACCCTCACAATGATGCTATGGTCATATCTTGCGTCATCAAGGGATTTCTGGTCCACAATGTTCTGGTTGATATAGGCAGTGCCGCGAATATCATATTTGCTAAGGCCTTCAAACAGATGCAAGAGCCAAAGGACAAGATTCATGATGCTACACACCCTCTTTGTGGCTTCGGAGGCAGGCAGATTGCAGCGCTCGGTAAAATCACGATGCCAGTGACCTTTGGCTTTGTCCACAATACCAGGACTGAACAGGTTGTGTTTGACATTGTTGATATGGAATACCCCTACAATGCAATCATTGGTCATGGGACGCTTAATGCTTTCGAAGCAATACTCCATCCAGCATATCTATGCATGAAGATACCATCGGAACAAGGGCCCATTGCTATTCATGGCAGTCAAGAAGCTGCCAGGAAAGCCGAAGGAAACTAGACAGATTCAAAAGCAATTCACAATATAGATGAAGCCAAAGCTTGTGAACAGTACAAGTACAGAAGAGAGAAGGCTGCTTCGGCTGATCAGCCAAAGCCCATGCTTCTATATGAAGACATAGCAGAGCAGAAGGTACTGCTGGGGTCTCAACTATCTGAAGAACAGGAGAAAACTTTGATAAGGTTTTTATTCAACAACAAAGATGTTTTTGCTTGGTCGGCCAATGACCTCTGTGGTGTCAACAGAGACATCATTGAACATTCACTCAATGTCGACCCATCCTTCAGGCCAAGAAAACAAAGGCTTCAGAAAATGTCTGATGATAAAGCCGAAGGTGCTCGGAATGAAGTAAAAAGGCTTCTTAGTGCTGGGGTCATCAAAGAAGTAAAATATCTAGAGTGGCTAGCCAATACTGTTATGGTGAAGAAGAACAACGGCAAATGGAGAATGTGTATTGACTTCACAGATCTTAACAAGGCCTATCCAAAGGACGAATTTCCATTACCAAGAATAGACTCTCTTGTAGATGCAGCAACTTCTTCAGAGCTTATGAGTCTGCTGGACTGCTAATCAGGATATCATTAAATATGGATGAAGAAGGAGGATGAGCCAAAGACTAGCTTCATAACTCCCAGTGGCACCTATTGCTGTCTTTGGATGCCTGAGGGGCTCAAGAATGCTGGAGGAAGCTTCAGCAGAATGACAGCCAAGGTCCTTCATTCCCAGATAGGTAGAAATGTGCTAACATACGTTGATGACATCATAGTAAAAAGTACGAAGCAAGAAAATCACATTACTGATCTGCAAGAAACATTTGCTAATTTCAGGCAAGCTGACCTGAACTTAAATCCAGAAAAATGTGTCTTTGGAGTGAAGAAGGGTAAGTTCCTTGGCTGCCTAGTTTCAACGAAGGGGATTGAAGCTAACCCAAGCAAGATCGAAGCTATCATTCGGATGGAACCACCAAGCACAAAGAAGGGGGCCGAACGGCTGACAAGAAGACTGGCATCATTAAATAGATTCATATCTAGATCAGCAGAAAGAAATTTGCCATTCTTTAAAATACTAAAGTCAGCCAAAGTTTTTCAATGGGGCCCAGCTCAACAGAAGGCCTTCGAAGAGCTGAAGCAATACTTGATTGATCTAACAACATTAACTCCACCTGCGCTAGGGGCTCTGTTACTATTGTATGTGGCAGCTTCGTACTCTACAGTGAGTGCGGCGCTTGTACAAGAGAAGCTTGAAGGACAAATTAAAAAGCAAGCCCTAGTATACTTTGTCTCTGAAGTTCTAAGTTTATCAAAGAAAAACTATACAGAGTTGGAGAAGGTGTTGTATGCTGTGTTAATGGCCTCTAGGAAACTTCGGCACTATTTTCAAGCATACCACATAATTGTTCCTTCATCACATCCTCTGAAGGATATTATGAGGAACAGAGAAGCTACTGGAAGGATTGGGTTGCAGAGCTTAACGAATTCACTATTGACTATGTCCATAGATCCTCAATTCAGTCCCAAGCGTTAGCAGACTTCATTGTTGATTGGACGCCAGGGGCTCAGGAAGAAGAAGCAAATAAAGATGCCAAAGCCTGGACAGTGTTCTGCGATGGTTCCTGGGGAACCTTCGGTGCAGGTGCGGCTGCTGTCTTAGTTGCACCTTCCAAAGTCAGAACATGTTATAAAGCAAATAAAGAATATTGCTAAATACGAAGCATTACTTTTGGGACTTTGAAAGTTAAAGGCAATGGGAATAAGAAGGTCAGTCCTCAAAACCAACTCTCAAGTTATTTCTGGTCATGTTGACAAGAGTTGCAAGGCAAGAGATCCGAAGCTTGAGAGATACCTGGACACAGTTCGAAGGCTTGAAGCTTCTTTTGAAGGATTTTCTGTTAAGAATATTCCAAGAGGGGAAAATGAGCATGCTGATCTGCTAGCCAAGTCAGCGGCATAGGGGCTTCCTCTACCTTCAGAAGTATTTTTCGAGACAATAAGAGCACCTTCGGTGGAACTCCTCGAAAGAGCAGTGCTCACAATATCTCCTGTCCATAGTGAAGATTGGAGGACTGAGATTATATCTTTCCTCCAAGGTAATTATCTCTCGAATGATGAGGTTTATAACAAAAGAATGGAAGCAAGAACAAGACCATATGTCATAATAGGAGGGGAATTATATAAACATGGAGTTTGTTCCCCACTTCTCAAGTGCTTATCCAGAACTAAAGGTATAGAATTAATGAAGGAGATACATGCAGGATTGTGTGGATCTCATATTGGGTCTAGACCTCTTCTAGGAATGGTTTTCCAACAAGGATTCTATTGGCCAAAGGCAGCTTCGGACGCAGCAGATTTGGTTCAAAAGTGTGAAAATTGTCAAAAATGTGCAAGAGATCAGAAACAACCTTCGTCATTGACTCGGCTAATACAACCAACCTGGTCGTTGCAAAGATGGGGCCTGGATCTACTAGGTCCACTTCCACTAGCACAGGGCAACTTGAGATATGTTGTGGTGGCGGTAGAATATTTTTCTAAGTGGATCGAAATGAAGCCTTTGGCTACAATAACTTCGGCTACAGTCCAAAATTTTTTCTGGCAGAATATAGTTTGTCGCTTCGGTGTGCCGAAGGCTATAACTGTGGACGACGGATCGCAGTTTGATGCTGAAACTTTCAAAGATTTCTACGATCAGATCGGCACAAAAATTCATTTTGCATCAGTCAGGCACCCAAAATCAAACGGACTAGTTGAAAGGGCAAATGGTATTATAATGACAGGAATAATGAAGTTAATCTTCAATCAGCCTAGAGTAAAGTGGCCAGATGAGTTGGTTAAAGTGGTGTGGAGCCACAATATAACTATATCAAGGTCAACAAGTTTTACACCATTTAAGTTATTGTCCGGTGACGAAGCCATTACCCCCGAAGAGGCTAAAGCGGGGTCAATAAGAACAGTAGCTTCGGCCGAAGACGAAGCTAATTATTCTGTGACAAAAGATACTATAGAAGGGATCAGACTTCAGGCTGTGGAAAATATCAACAAATATCAAGCCAAAAGAATAAAATGGCGCGATAGAAAAGTTCGATTGAAAGACATTAAGCCAGGACACTTGGTGCTTCGGAGAGTAGCCAACCCTGACACAGTTGGCAAGCTTCAGCTGAAGTGGGAAAGACCCTTTCTGGTAGTATCTTCGTCAAGACCCGGTTCTTACAGGTTAAAGGACATGGACGACAACGACATTCCTAGATCCTGGAATGCGGATGAGCTTTGACGATATTATGTATAAATTGACGTAATCTTTTTCATTTTTTCTTATGGCACCCTTTTCCTTTCAAAAGGGGGAGAAAGGTTTTTAATGGGGCCATAGTTTGTAATTTTTCCTTTCTTATTCAGCTCTACGAGAGCAAAATCCCCCAAAAATATGTAAAATGTAAAATCTGAGCATGCACCGTCGAGTGCAGAGAGAAAAAAAAGAACAAGGAGAAGCTCAAAAGTCGTCTTTAAGGGGATGCAGAGCACAACGAAGCTACAAAAAGTCGTTCCTAAGGGAGCGCAGCGTAATTTTCTGCTCAAAAGTCGTTCCTAAGGGAATGCAGAGCCAAATACCGCCGAAATATAAGGTGAAGCGCGAAAAGTCAACGCGAATACCGCCGAAATAAAAGGCGAAGAAGTTCAAAAGACGTTCCTTAGGGGATGCAGAACTTCCACCGAAAAATAAACGGCAAAAATATTTCAGTCATTCCTAAGGGAATGAAGATTATGGATGTGGCTTCATATGTGTGTGTCTAGGCGTTCATTTGCACGATACATTACATCATACATTGCATTCATAAACATTCATTTAGACATACATAGGATCATCATCATATCATACAGATACCGACAGTTGCTTTGGCTCTATGGATACGGCTTCAAAAGCAGTATTATGCTTCGTTGTGTACGAAAAGAAGGGAAGGTGTTTTTCGCCTTCGGCTCAAAAATACAGGTTTCATCCACATCAAAGCAGTTCATACATGGACGAAAAGGTAAAAATATATTACAAGGTATGGACAAATTTACAAAGTAGTATCTTATTACAATATTTTTTACAAGGATAGTACAAGAGTTTTTCTAGAGTTTTTTTGCAGCAAGGTTTTCGGCTTCATCATCATCTGCTAAGCTTTGGACCATCTGCTAAGTTTCGGCTCAATGCTCCTCGGCTTCGTCATCCTGTACATATCAAAGCGTTATAAGGTAAATTCAACTTTCAAGGAAAAGGTAAGCACAAGGTATGAGTTTATTACCAGTTTAAGGTGACTTCGAGCTTCGTCACCAGCCAAGCTTCGCCCGCTCTTTGCCCAGATTTGAGTAACGAATCTATTGTCGATGGTTTGGGCCAAGCCGAGAATGTTATCCAAGTCTACTGGTGACAGGCTAAAGTTTGGTCTATTTACAATATTTCCATGTGTACAGCCAGCCTTCATGAAAGCGACAGCCGTGCCTCGAGAAGCTAGCAGAGCACAAAAGTCACCATGTCCAGCTATAACTTCATCGAGAGCATCAACTTCACCTTCAATATGATCAAACGTACCTGGCAGGTCTTCAACCGAAGGTTTAAACTTTTCGGAACTGGCTCCAACTGAGTTGAAGACCTGCTTCAGCAGTTGAATGCACCGGGTGCCGAAGCCTAAGCATTTTTCTTGAAGTTCTTTGAGCGATTTCTGCATATTTGAACTTTTTTCAATTTCAGCTTCGATTTTTACCTTAAAGTTAGAATAAAACAAGCTACCGGCAATATGTTGCCGCTGGTATCTGCTGAGTTCAGCCTCAAGCTTCGGAAAGCCAACACCCTTTGATAAAGTGCTGACAACTTTCACCCCAGTCCGGTCTCGAAGGCAACCTAAACTATCTTCGTCTATACCGCTGAAAAGCAGCACCCCTGGCTGGTATCCGCAAGATATAGCATAGTACCTCAGCTCTTCTTTTTCAGCCTTAGACAATTCTTGTCCAATTATGTTTTGAAAGTTGAAATTTCCTTCTTCCGAAGCATCTTCGACAAGCTCTTTCTCTTTTTCAGATACTGCAGTCGGGGTTTCCTCAGCAGCCGCAGCAGTTTCTTCCTCAGCCATATTCAAAATCATTTCATCAATATCAGTAAGTGTCTTTTCCAAATTTGTGGCTTCGGCTACTGCTGCTTCGGAAGTAGAAGCTTCGGCTGGAGTAGCTTCGGCTGCTGCTGCTGTTTTCGGTGTTGAGGCCAACGGCGGCGTTTCTTTAATAGCCTCAATGACAGTAATAATCCTCCACTTTTTTTGTTCAGCGGGCTTCTCGGCAAACGAAGGCTCCTTCTTCTTCTATAAAAGCTTCATTAGTTCTGGTCCCAGCGGACTTAGCTTATTAGGTAGAGATTCAGTCATTACCTTTAAAATTTCTTCTGTGTCAGTGGCAAAAGGTGTTGAGGGGACTTCTTCTTCTAAATCAGCTTTTGGCTTCGGCGCTGTAACTTTTCTCTTCTTCGAAACGGCCATCTTTTGCTTAGGGCTAGATTTTTTCTTTTTGGCTAAATTTTCATCTTCTTTTATCATTCTGGCAGCTTGTCATTGCATAACACTAACAGCTCTTTTTCGTTTTGGCCCTTCGGCACCTTTGTTCAACCATTCATAGTCTGGATATTCAAACTTCAGAGCGTCCATTACTCGGTTCAGCCTTCGTTTCGGCCGGGTGCCGAAGGCTGCTGTCATTAATTGATCTTCTTTCTTCGTATAATTGCCCAAGATTTCATTGCACATAACTTCAATTGTGTCCAACCATTCTTGGCAGGGTTCTTTGAAGTGCTTCTTGAACTTAAAATGATAAGGCAGTCGAACAAGTTCATTCTTTTTCTTCTCTCCTTTAAGCTTCGGCATACCCCATTCCTTTAACGTTGGGAATACTCTATTGGCCAAGTATTTCTGAACCAAATCCCTAGTACCAATATGCTCAGACACAATTCTAAATTCGCCCACAGCAACTGGGCATGGTGTCCCCAGCGTCATGTAGCACTGAGGCCTAGTTAACCCGAAAGTTAGCTCCAGCGGGCTTTGAACTAGCTTCTCCTTTTTTTCATCAACCTTAAAATAAAACCATTCAGTTTTCCAGCCGGTTGGCCATTTGGTGTGGTAGCTAACCACCGGTGTCTTCATGTCTTTGCGGTAGGCAAAATTATAGCAACCAAAATTCTCGTGCAGTCCATCTTCTCTAGCCTTCGTCTGATAGAGAAGTTCATGCACCCGGTAGAAGGCTTCGGCAAGCGGCTCCACCCCTTGGCTTCGAAGAGCCCAAATAAAAACGCTGAGTTTAACGATAGCGTTAGGAGTCAGCTGATGAAGATAAACTTCGAAATTTTCCAAAACATCCGCAATCATTCCATGCAAAGGAAACCTCAACCCTGCTTTGAAGAAGCTCTTAAAAACCACCACCTCATCATTTTCTGGCCTCAGAGTGATCTCTTCTCCACCAAAATGAATCAGCTTCTTCTCGGCTTCACCGAAGTAACCTAGCTTTGTCATCATGGGCATATCAGCCTCGGAAACAGTAGACTTTCCAAACTCCAGGTGGCTGGGTTTAGATGGCACGGCGAAATAATCTACCTCTTCTTCTTCAGCATCACCCTCTTCAATATCTGCTTCTTCAGTTTCGGCAGCAGGTGCACCTTTGTCAGAGGCGCCCTCTATCAGAACCAGTCCCGACTACCTCATTACTTCGGAGATCGGGGCAGTTTCAGCAGCTTCAGCCTCCTCTTCGTCGCGTGTAACCCTAGCTGTTGAACGGACCCTGGCCATTTGATGCTGAATTTCTTGCGTTTTGATGAAGTTGAATACTTTTTATCTTCGCCGAAGCTCCCTCTTGTGACGAAGCTTTGATTTGGAATACGGTGAATAAGCTTCGGTTGTGGTCAAATTTTTCGGCAGCACAACAGTGCAATAGTAGTAAATGCTGTGGTAACTTCACACCTACCCATCTGTATATATAGTGCTGCAGGTGGGAAGGTAAATCGACAAGACGATCGCACCCGCTGAACTGTCGCCCGCACCCACTGAACGGTGGACCATACTGTGCGAGGAGATGAATCACCAGATCAAGTGTACCCGTTGTATGGTGGGACCGCCTTACACTCGGAATATTTAAATCGTTTCTCTGCAACGAGCTCTGGGAAGGTGTATTTCGGATCTTTGGCATTCCGAAGCCTAAAAGAAATTTTCATGGGTCGAACTCGTTACAAAAAACGATCTGGCACCGTGAAGGGGCTACTGTTGGTGGTCTGCTTCGTTGCTGAAGGTCCTGTGAGAAGAAACACCTTTGGAAGGCCAGAACAGGAACAATGTCGAAGCTACCAGTCAGGGAGCTTCATAGTATATTTCAAAATGCACCGACTTAAAGATGAGATGACCAATTGGCCCATGATAACCTGTGTAATAATTGTAATCATTTGTAGAGGACATGAATGTAAATTCACGCAGGTTGCGCCCTGTGTCTATAAATAGGTGAACAGTGCCCCGTACTGTTCACGCTTCCGCATCTCATTTGTATCTTCGTCTTCTGTCAAGCTCAAGGTACAAATGTAGTTTGATATTGCTTTCATGTATTCATGATTACTTAGCAATAAATGTTCATATTCCGATACCATGTAATTGTTTATGTTGTTGTCTTATGTTTCATAAGCTTCATTCTTTAATTATACATGTCGTGCTTATGAAGGTATGTCCTTCATAACCTTCGTCCGAAGATCATTATATCCTAAGGGAAATAATGTTTCGAAGGACGAAGGACATTAACATTTAACATTTTTGTGTTGCCTTGTTCTTAATTCAAAGCATTTGAGAACAAGTCCCCAACAACGATGTTTGGTGAAAAGATCTCATCGCGGATGAGTTCGGAACACTGTGGCTGCGCTGTCCCTCGACCATTTGCGCCGGCGACGTGGCCTAGCGGCCGTCATCGGAGTTTGTGTCCTTCACAGCGATTGTGCCACGCCTTAGGCCATTAACCACGTCGCAGTACATCGCCTTAGTATGTCCACTCGTCACCGGTGGTCTTGCCACGGTAGCATCCACCATTTACTTGCGCCAGTGACCTCTTCCCTCTCCTGCCGCCACCGCACCATCTCCAATTCACGCGCCACCACCCCCGAAGCCTATAAATTGAGTGTGCCGTCGGCTCCGCAAGGTAGTCAAGCAACCAATACACCAACTCGTGCCTCGAATCATCCACCAGAGAACTTCAATTTGGGATCTCCCCCAAATCAACCAAGAACATCGTGCAGTGTGAGCTCACCGTGGCTAGCTCGTTGCAGGTCCGTTCATGGCTTCCCTGTTCTTGTTTTAGCATCTCTGTGTGCTGTAGATGCCTAGCAGCCTGGCCAATTGAACTAGATTAGGCTAGACCACCAGGAACACCACGGATTGTCCTGAGTTTGCGCCGTCACCGTGGACAGAGCGATTTAGAGTTAGAACTCTGCAATTGATAGAGGGGAAATGGTTATTAGGAGTTGAATTCGATGTCAACCGCATGGGAGCACCGGTAGTTGAGTTATCCGGCCGGTATAGGCTCGCCGGAGCTCGGTCTACCGCCATGCGACGTCGTGGGCCTGACGTTGTAAAGAAATAGAAATCTAGGGGGGTTTTGTAGCTGTCAGTGAAACACAGGAATAGTGACGCGACCCCTTTTCAAGTTATTCAAATCACCAAGGTCTTCTGCGCAAAGTTGTCATCGCGGGCACGGGCGCGCGTGTTTTTGCCTGGGCATGGGCTGACTTGGGCCAGTTCCGGCCCAATACTATTTATGTTTTTCCTTTTTCTTTTCTCTACCAGGATTAGAGAATTCCTAGAAAATTGTAGAAAATGCTAAAAATACCAGACCAATTTTGCTAGGTTCCTAAAATTCTATACTATTTAATAAAAATAGTCTTATGATTTTTAGTCCAAATAAGGAATAATAGAGTATTTAAAATAGCCAAAACCTATACTCCTGGAATTTTAGAAATTGATTAATAACACCAAAAATTCACTAAACTTTTTAAATAAGTTTTAAATATTATTTAAAAGCCTTGGGTAAAGTTGGGCATGATTTGGACTATGTTTGGTACCTAAAGCCCCAAAACCCTAATCTTCTAGTAATGCCTGCCCTATGAACTACAGTACTGACTCCAAAAACCTTAGTTTCCTGGAAATCCGTGAAGGAAAATTGTATTCAAGGCCTAAGATAATATACCTTTATTATCTTTGCATTTTCATAAGCATTACATGAGCATTCATGATTATATATGATTCTATATAGAAAACGAAGAAGAATTAGTAGTTGAAGAAGAAGGAGTTGCACCACCACCACCTGAAGACCCACCTGTCGGGAACTGCTTTTACTTCGATATTTGCGGAGCAGAGCTCAACTCTCCTATAACACAAGGCAAGCCCTGATGTATTTGTCACCTCCTTGCTATTTTAAAATCTTTTTCACTTGCTTGATGCATTAAGTGATAGGAGTTGTGTGCTAAACAAATTGATGCATTTCCTTCCTTGAGAATTTGATTACCTTTCCTTGATCACCTATTTTATAAAAAGGTTTTTCTTAGGCTTAGTCTTTCCCTAGAAAACAAAATGTTTTGTTTTGACAAAAGATGATGCTGCAAGTGGCATGGATGTTTTTCCAAAATAAAATTGGATGGTGGATCCATCATGGCCGTGATGGGTTCAACATCGGAAAAGATGTACCTCTGTCAGGTACCAAACTTTGGGTTTAAATGATTAAAACTAAGACCGGGCGGGTGACTTGCACGAGAAGAGAGTCTCGGTGTAGTGTCTCCATCTGAGTCGATTAAGGACCGTCTCGATATAGGCTTGATGGCCGAGGACTCTTTAACTGGTCACATGCCTCATCGTGGGTAAGCTTTGCCTCGGGCAGACTAGTACCAGAATAAGACAACACGCAATGGGAGTGGAGAGATGGCGAGAGTAGCGTGTACCCTCCGTGGCAAGAGGCTGGACGGTGGTGTATCTGTGCTCTCGATTAGCGTGAACCTGATTTGGTCTTAAGAACCCCGGTGGCGAGTTGACATATGCAAGGGTTAAGTGCTACATATGTCGTGTGATTGGAGATCCCTAGCTGAGTATTAATCAATTCAGATCGCCGTTACTTCTCGGACATGAAGACTTGGTCACTGACTTACACGTAGCATTCCAGTGAACAAGAAGGGTTGATAAGAAAATGGCTAGTATAACCCAAGTGCTTGAACTAGGGTCGAAAGATCTCTAGATTCAAGTAATAACTTAGCTTGCTAATAAAACTGGATTTTTAAGGATCCACTATTAGTAATCATTTTTGCAAACAGAGTCTTGATTATTGATTAAGCCTTACCTTGACCCCCCCTCAAGCCAGGATATCCTTGAGAGTCTTTTATTTTGACGGGTAAGACTTGCGAAAGTACACTTTGTACTCAGGGTTTTCAAACCCTTGTTGTTGTAGGTGAGGAAGTAGCAAATTTTTGTTGCTTTTGTTCCAAGGTGGAGCCAAAGGAAGAAAATCAGGACTGAAGCATCGGGAGGAAGTGTCCTCCTTTAAAAACTTTTTACTGCTATGTGGGAGGGGTTTTTGCCTCCCGGGTTTGTAATAATATTACTTCTGCACTCTTATATAGTACTGGTCTATAACAATAATACTCTCTCTATACTTTAATGTGAAATAAGTTACTGTAATTGCTTCCGCTTATTCGTTCCTCCGATGTGTTGTAATATCTGCGTGACGGGTGAAACGCTCTTGGGAATGATAAAGAATTCAGATACCGAACTTGTCAAGTGATCAGGTGCATCTATAGGGTTGTCTGATGTCCGATGGACAAGGACAACTGTAGGTGGGCCTAATAACTTGGGAGGTTCTGTCACAGCTGGTATCGGAGCGAAGCCCATCTCTTCAGATATTATTAGGCATTTCGAAAAGAATTTTTAAAGACTTATCTAAAGAAAATTTCTTTCATTCTTATCTTACTACTTTCTGAGTACTTATTTAATAAGACCAGGTAATAGAGTGCAATGTATAGGAAGTTGGGGATCAACGAAGGTTGATTCGATAATTATGCATGCATCATGTTAAACACTATATTAATAAAGTTTTCCCCCTTATGGAGATATGCCGCCGTGCACGAGGAAAACTACGCGTAAGTCCACTGGATCGATTGGCATGCCTCGGCATCAGCTGGCTCCAAGGCATGAAGAGAGCAGCAACGGCAGTAATGACCCCATTAGAGACCTAGAAGCCCAGGTGGAGTAGCTTCGAACAGAGCTACGTCACAGAAATAGGGTGTGGGTAGAAGATGGTCAGTGTATAAATGAGTTAAGAGCTGACGTCTGACATCTGCAAGACGAGCTTGCTAAACGGGATTTGGTAATCGATTGGGCTATCAATTCACGTTCCATTGCTTGGGACCGGGAAGCCAAAGCTCGAGCCCATGTGGAGGAGCTTAGCACGGCCGTTGACAACTTGCAGGTGTATTGCAATACATTACATGAGAAGGTTCATGAACTGTATTCGCGACTGCACCCAGACGTACCTGCCGATCCTATTGGAATGGGAGCCGAACCCTCTGGAACAGCAGGTGAAGCAATTGGTGGGGAACTGGATCTTTTCAAGCCCCCTCCTTCTATGAACCTGGCTGACGAACGGTCCCCTACAACCGACAGCGAAGCCACCAAGGACGATAAATACTAGAAGTAGTATAATTTAGATATAGTGCTAATGTAATATAGGTAGTGAAGTCATGTTGTACAATTGAGTCTATATCATTACATCTTGGTAATGTAAAATGATGGTATATGTCAGCATGGTATATTTATCCCAAATATTTCTTTGCTTTAGATACCATCCAGAACTCGTGCACATGACGGCGCGGGAACGTCCTGTGGTCAAGAAGATACACCCAATCCACCGCCGGTACCACCCACGTTGGTCGAGGCTATCGCTGCCTTGGTCACTGCGACCGCTGACAACACCCGCTTCCTACGTGAAATGGCGGGAAATCAATTTCAGCAACAAGGCAGGAGGGCTTATCCGTAGGGACCCTGTGAAACTTCGTACCTGGACTTCTCGGAAACCTGTCGTCCACTATTCATCAAAGCCAAAGACCCTCTCAAAGCCGATGAATGGGTACGGGTCATTGAGCAGAAATTTGGGCTCATCCGCTGCATAGAGACCCAAAAGTCATTGTTTGCAGCTCAACAGTTAAGAGGCCCTGCTAGCACCTGGTGGGGAAATTATGTGGCCATTCAGCCTGCCGGACATCAGGTCACATGGGACGAGTTCAAATTGGCATTTCATGAGCACTACATTCCAGAAGGAGTGCTGCACATGAAGCAGGAGGAATTCATGAGACTCAAGCAAGGAGGAGATACTGTCATGCAGTATCTCAATAAATTCAATCATTTGTCCCAGTATGCAATTAACCAGGTCAATACTAACCTGAAAAAGAAGAACTGCTTCATGCGAGGCCTTAATGACCGGCTTCAAAGAAAGATGGCCACCTGTCTTGATCTCTCCTACAGTAGGGTTGTCTGCACCGTGCAGGCAGTTGAAGCTAAGCATGCAGGCCTAGGAAAATCGAAGGGATATGGAGGTGACAGGTCCAGTCAGGGGCCTAAAAAGTGACAAAGGTTGGTAATCCGGCCTTTCAATCAAAACCGTTCTTCACCTCGTCCACCCTCCTACCCCTACAAACAGCCTGTCTTCATCCGCCCTACCACTACCCCCACTTCAACAAGTCAGCCGAGTGCCCCTGGTGCTCGTTTCCCCGCCCTCCCTAGTTCCTCAACGGGCTGCTTCAATTGTGGGAAGTCTGGACATTTTACCAAAGACTACCCATATCTGAGGTAGAACAAATCTAATAATCAGCAGAACCCAAGGAGTTCAAGCCAAGGCAAGGCAAACACGGCAAATAATGCAGCAGGCAAGAATATAAAGAAGACTGGGTGAATATACTATACACAAGTGGCCACTACACCAGAGGGAGAGCCGGTTATGATGGGTACGTTCCTCATGGCCAATCACCCAGCAGTCATTCTCTTTGATTCTGGTGCTTCGCATACATTCATAAGCAAGAAGTTTGTGGAGAAATATTGCATTCCTTGCATTGAATCAAGGGAAGGGTTTACTATTCATTCGCTTGGGGGACAAATATTCACTAAAAAGTGGCTTTCCATGTGCCCGTAACATTGGCTGAACGGGACTTTTCCACCAATATGATTGTTCTGAAAGGCCAAGATATAGATGTAATTCTGGGCATGAATTGGTTAGCCCAGCACAAAGCTATCCTCAACACTAATCTGAGAACCATCAGGTTGAGCTATGGCCATGAAGAGGTTCTCTTGTCCATCCCTATAGCTATTTCAGCTAAACCAGTTGGTAGAGTTTATGAAGCTATCATACCGAAAATCCAAGATATTTCGATAGTGTGTGAGTTTTCAGACGTCTTTCCTGAAGATCTGCCTGGATTACCTCCAGAGAGAGATGTAGAATTTGTGATTGAATTAAAGCCTGGTATGGCTCCAATTTCTAGAAGGTCATACCAAATGCCTCCAAATGAGTTGATAGAGATCAAGACTCAATTACAAGATCTACTGGAGAAGGGATTCATCCGGCCTAGTTCGTCACCTTGGGGATGTCTAGCAATCTTTGTCAAGAAGAAGGATCAAACGCTTCGGATGTGTGTGGACTACAGACCCCTTAATGAGGTAACCATCAAGAATAAGTACCCTCTTCCCCAGATTGATATCTTATTCGATCAGCTTACCGGAGCTCGGGTATTCTCTAAAATTGACCTCAGGTTGGGCTATCATCAGATCTGTATCCGAACTGAAGATATACCCAAGACCGCATTTACTACACGGTACGGATTATTCGAATATTTGGTGATGTCTTTCGGATTAACGAATGCTCCTGCCCACTTCACATAACTGATGAACTCGGTATTCATGCCCGAGTTGGACAAATTTGTGGTGGTCTTCATTGATGATATCTTGATTTATTCCAAGAATGAAGAGGAGCATGATCGGCATCTGCGGATCGTATTAACGCGCTTAAGGGAACATCAACTATATGCTAAATTCATCAAGTGCGCGTTTTGGCTGGAGGAAATCCAGTTTCTGTGATGGAACCTCCCAAGTCATTAGGCCCACCTACAGTTGTCCTTGTCCAACGGACCTCAAACAACCCTGCAGGTGCCCCTGATCACTTGACAAGTTCGGTATATGTATTCCTTACCTTTCCCAAGAGCATTTCACCCATCATGCAGACATTACAATACATCGGAGGTACAAAAATGCGGAAGCAGTTAGAATAACTTACTTTATTTAAAATAGGAAAGAGTAATATTATTACAGACTAGAGTTAAAATATAGGAGTGCTTGAAGTATTATTATTACATCACTGGGAGGCAAAAACCCCTCCCGATAAACATTAAACAAAAGTTTTTAACGGAGGACCCTTCCTCCTGAAGCTTCACTCCTGGTTTTCTTCTTTGGGCACCACCTTTAAACAAAAGCAGCAAAACTTTGCTGCTTCCTCACCTAAAACAACATGGGACAAAGCCCTGAGTACGAAGTGTAATTTTGCAAGTCTTACCCGTCAACATAAAAGACTCTTAAGGATATGCTGGCTTTTAAGGGAGTCAAGGTAAGGCTTATCAATAGTCAAAGACTATGTTTGCAGAAATGCTTACTAATAGTGGATCCTTAAAAATCCAGTTTTAATTGTCAGGTTAAGTAAAGTTACCTGCATCTAGAGTTCTTTCTACCCTAGTTCAATCACTTGACCTATACTAGCCAATTTCTTAACAACCCTTCTTATTCACTGGAATGCGACGTGTAAGTCAGTGACCAAGTCTTCATGTCCGCGAAGTTACGGCGATCCAAATCAATTATACTCAGCGGAGGATCTCCAATCACACGACATATGTAGCACTTAACCCTTGCATATGTCAACTCACCACCGGGGTTCTTAAGACCAGATCAGGTTCACGCCAACCGAGAGCACAAATACACCACCATCCAGCCTCGTGCCACAAAGAGTACACACTACTCTCGCCATCTCTCCACTCCCATTGCGTGTTTATCTTATTCTAGTATTAGTCTGCTCGAGGCAAAGCTTACCCATGATGAGGCATGTGACCAGTTAAAGGGTCCTCGATCAGCAGGCCTACATCGACAAGGTCCTTAATCGACTCAGACGGAGACACTACACTGAGACTCTCTTCTCGTGCAAGTCACCCGCCTGGTCTCAGCTTTATCATTTCAAACCCAAAGTTTGGTGCCTAGCAGAGGTACATCTTTTCTAATGTTGAACCCATCATGGCCATGATGGATCCACCATCAAATTTTGTTTTCAAAACATCCCATCAACTTTGAAGCATCATCTTTTGTGAAAACAAAACATTTTGTTTTTCTAGAGCAAAGCTAAGCATAAGAAAAACCTTTTTGTAAATCAGGGATTAAGGAGAAGTAATCAAATCCATGGAAGGAAGTGCAGCAACTGGTTTAGCACACAACTCCTATCACCTAATGCATCAAGTAAGTGAGAAAGATTTTAAAATAACAAGGATGTGGCAAATGCACCAAGGCTTGCCTTTTGTGATAGGTGAATTAGGCTCTGCTCCACAGATATCAAAGTAAAAGCAGTTTCCTGCCTGAGGTTCTTCAGGTGGTGGTGGTGGTGAAGTCCTCGCTTCTTCGACTTCTACTTCCTCTTCGTTTTCTAGATATAACCATATATAATCATAAATGCTCATGTAATTCTCATAAAGATGCAAAGATAATAAAAGTTTATTATCTAATGTCTTGAATATAACTTTCCTTCACGGATCTCCGAGAAATTAGGGTTTTCGGAGTCTATAGTGAAGTTCATAGAGCAGGGGGGGCTAGGGTTTTGGGTTCTAAGTACCAAACTTGTTCCAACTCATACCAAAATTTATCCAAGGCTTCTAAATAATATTTAAAGTTTACCTAAAAAGTTTGGTGAATTTTGGAATTATAGATTATTCCCTAAAATTCCAGAAGTATGGATTTTGGCTATTTTAAATGTCCCAAAATTCCCTATTGGAACTAAAAATCATGAAGCTATTTTTATTAAATACTATAAGAAATTTGTAACACCCAAATTCTGAATTTGGGATTGGTAGAAGAAATCTGAGCAAAGTACCATTGATAAATAATTAAACTTTATAATTCACCCTTTTTAAAGGTAAATGATCATAATAAAATAACGATGGTTAAAATAAATCATAATAAAGATTAGACATTGGAAAAATGTTCCTATCAAAACAAAGGGAGAAGTTTTGAATATACCTTTAAACCAACTACACACTCAAATAATAATGTGGTGTGTGTACTTCATGTTGAAAACATTACTTAGTTAATATAATAATAAAATAAATGAAGAAATACTATGTAGTAATTGTGCATCATGTGAAAGTTTATCTTGTGCATAAATTTGAAATTTAGAATTTAAAACTTGGTTTGATTTGAAATTGAAATAAGAAAGGAAAATGGAAATATAAAAGAAAAGAGAAGATATATAAAAAAAAGGAATAAAACCTTACCTGGGCCGGCCAGATCCTATTCTGGCCCATCTCCACAATCCATCCCGCGCGGCCCAGCCTGGTGAAGGTTGCACGCGCCGACTGGCGGGCCCGCCCCGTCAGCCACTCCCTTCGCCGCTGGAGACTGTCGCGTGGGGGCCGCTTTCCAGCTTCTGTCGCCTCGCGCGCTCTGGTCACCGAGACGCTGGCTCGTGGGCCCGACTTGTCGGGATCATCTCCCCCACTGTGTTCACTCGCACGGCGTACAGGATGGTTCCGCTTGGCCCGCGCGCGTGGCAGGACCCTCTCTGCCCTGCGGGCCACCCTCGTCAGATCTTCCCTCTGCCGCGCGCGCTCACTGCTCGATGGGTCCAGACCGACAGCGCCCTCCTCAACCTCTTCTCCGTGATGGCCACAACAGACCCCGCGCCGGACTCCTTCCCCATCGCGCGCCGTCAAGCTCGGAACGGCTAGTGATCCACCACGCAAATCTCGCCGTTTGTTGCTCGTTACTCCTCGGGTCGGACTCTGCCGCAACCTATAAAACACAGCCTTCGTTCATCCCATCTGCTGCACCGCCACCTTCGTTCCTCTCGCCGCGACTGCGGACTGCCACCTGTAGCGCGGGTTGGGCTCCAATCGGGACACCAGCAGATCATACGGGTCTTGAGGAAGCCGTCTGTGGGCTTAATCGGATCACGGTGATCGGGACAGCGAAAATTTCTCACTAGGGCCTCAACTCCGCCGCTCGGCCGCCATTCACCGTGGCCCGGCTTCACTGCAACACCGTGCGCGGTAAGAAGACCTTCATCGAGTTCGCCATCACCCCCTCTAGGTTTAGCGCCGGTCAATTTTGGGTTTGGGGCGTTCGGGCGTCGGATTGCGTTTCCGCCGATGATGCTCCGCCGTGTGACTGGGCGGCGCCGCCGTCCGGTTGCCCTGTTGGGAGGGGGAAAGAAGGCAACGCACGTCGCGACCATCGGATAGGGATTTAACGGCTAGGATTAGAACCAGGCGTACCCGTTCGCCACAAGTGAATGGTGACCGTTGATCTAGATCGTGCGGGCGTTGGTCGTTCGGAGCTACATTAAATCCGGGCCGCTCGTCGTTGATCCGATGGCCGGGAACGCATACCGCTTCGCGGTGGGCTCAGTCTAATCTGATCCGTTGGGATCGGATCGGACGGCTGAGAATAATTGCTACCCGTTCGGTTTGAGACAATTGCAAATGAGACCCTAGGTTTTCACATAATCAACCCGCCATCCATGCGGGGTAAATCTGAGTCTTAGGGATACTTGCGCGCGGATCCTCGGACTTTCCAGATATTGGCGCCCAGTCCTGTGAGCAGAGAAATTAGATAATAAATTTTGGAAAATGATTTTTAATATAAAAACAATACTAGAAACTTGTTTAATTCATAGAAAATGCATATGAACTCCAAATTAGTCCATTCCTGTTCCTAAATTTTCATAATATTATTGTCTATCCATTTGTACCACTGTTTTTACATAAAGTACACATTAAAATTTATTTCTCACTTAACCCTATATTAAATGCATAAAATCTTTGGAAATTCATAACTTAAAATCTATAACTCCAAATTCAGTGATTCTTGTTCCTACGATCTCGTAGCAACGCGTAGATTATTATTATTCAGTTTGTACTTATGTTTGGTGTAATGTTAATTTTGCCTATACCATGTTTGTCTGCATTGCTACGACTAGTGTGAGGTCACGAGTCACCTGAAGATCATCCTGGTACCTGGAATCTCAAGTCCCAGGCAAGTTGTGCCCTTGATCACTTCTTTTACCCACTCATGTTCTAATTAATCATAATGATCTGCATAGGTTAATTTTGATGGGACCCAATAGGTTACCTAGTTTGATTATCTTTATACCTTGTTCACCACTAAATTTCTGGGTAGTACTTGCTAGTGCTTTATGTGGTTTTGGGTATGAAGATACATTATACATGATCATATTTTTAGTATCTGTTTATTATTACTGTTCATGATAAGATCATTATGTTAATTGGAACATGGAGCGACCACCCGGGAAAACAGTGCTACCACAAGGGAGGAATGGGACCCCTTGGCTGATTAATTAGGAAAGCTAGTGGAAGACTACCTTACCCGAAAGGGGCAAGGGCAGTAGGGGAGTGGTCAGTGTAGGGAGGCCCTCGGGAGGATTTTGCTGCGATGGCGGTCCTGCAAGGGATTCCTGCATTGGAACTTCCTATAAACTGTAGCGGGTTTTCGGAAGCTAGTGGAACTTTGTAAAGGCCTCGTAGTGGATCCCTAGCCATTCACCTCGGTAGTGTCTAAGGGCCTTGCAAACCCTGGCGACATGGGATACACGACTTGTGGGTAAAGATGCGCAACCTCTGCAGAGTGTAAAACTAGTATACTAGCCGTGCTCACGGTCATGAGCAGCTCGGACCCTCACACGATTAAATTATGGAACTTAAACTCAATTTGTCATATGCATTGCATCGCAGGTGAAGTTGTTACTTTTGTTCTACTATTTAATTGGGTTGGTATTTACTTATACTTAGTAACTGCTAATAAAATTTTGACCAACTTTAAAAGCAATGCTCAGCTCTAACCATCTTCTTTGGTAAGCCTTACACTTCACGTGAGCTCCCACCTTTGGCGAGTTCATGCACATTATTCCCCACAACTTGTTGAGCGATGAACGTATGTGAGCTCACTCTTGCTGTCTCACACACCCCACAGGTCAAGAAC
The DNA here is from genome assembly GCA_029449295.1 of Zea luxurians. NCBI lineage: Eukaryota > Viridiplantae > Streptophyta > Magnoliopsida > Poales > Poaceae > Zea > Zea luxurians. The sequence goes on along the minus strand of JAOPSE010000033.1, from coordinate 111,067 downwards.
AGGTACCGCAGGATGAGGCGCATGGAGGATGTCGTGATGTGTTCGTGAGAGGTCTAGGCCGTCGTCTCCCAGTCAACTTTGGGTTGCTGGACCGTTGTCTCCTTATAATGTAATTATTTATTTTGTATAGAACTCATGTTATATATAAAGTTGTGACATTCGATCCTGTGCCATGATTCATCATATGTGTGAGACTTGGTCCCAGCACACCTAGTGATTATGTTCGCGCCCGGGTTTTGGACCTCTAAAATCCGGGTGTGACAGAAGTGGTATCAGAGGAATGTTGACTGTAGGACGAAACCTAGATAGAACTGGACAACCATTCTTTACTTACCTTCGCTACTCTGATCCTTTCTAAACTTTTCTTAATCTTTTCTCATCTATTTCCGCTTCACTCTGATTATTCTTACCTTTATTTTCTTTCTAAAGACAAACTTGGATTTCGCACTTTGAAATCCTGTGCCTAAAGTGATCTTTAGGAATAAGAGACCAAATCTTAGGAACAAAAACAAAACTATTTTTAGATACCTATGTACTTGAATGTTTGTTCTTATGATACTTGTATGATTTGGATCTTTGATTGAGTGGGATGGGTTGAGGAGTAATGTCCACAATTACATCTGCATATACATATAGGCACAAATATAATTCATAAGATAACTAAATAAATCTAGATTATCCCCTCAAAACAAAAATATATATATATATAGTATTCCGTATCCATCTCATCTTGACATATTCTATCTTACCTTTGGACATTCACCTCGTACAACTAATTACCCTAGTCTTGACATAGAATATCTGGCCCAGCCCTGCCAAAGAAGTTTTAGTACATAACCAACTATTAGCTTATTCATTCCGCTTATTGAATAATTTCCTTTGCAAAACTATTACCATATGCCTCTAACTTTCATGGTCAATACCAGGAAAGGAAAGATTATCACGTAACAGCAAACAGAAATGAATCCTCCACCTGTTGAAATCGATCAAGTGGTTGCTGCCCAAAGACTGGTAATACAACAATTAACAGACCTGGTGACCGAGATGCAAAATCAGATAAGACAAGAACGCGAGGAAATACGTCAGGTCCGTCAAGAAATAAGGCAAGCGCGGTTGGAGAGACAACAACAACAACCTCCACCACCACCACCAGCTCCACCAAGCTACATAAATATAGATTATGATGATTTGTAAGATCTAGATGTTACTTTAGTTAGTAGATGATATGTTATTATTTTAGAAGGAACAATAAGGTCTATTGACCCTATGTTTTGTTAAAGAATTATGCCTCATGCCGAGATTTCTTTGTTTGTGCATATGTCCCGAGAACAATATGAGTATACATCCTTTTCTTACAAATCTCGAGGACGAGATTATTTTTAAGGGGGGTAGGATTTGTAACACCCAAATTCTGAATTTGGGATTGGTAGAAGAAATCTGAGCAAAGTACCATTGATAAATAATTAAACTTTATAATTCACCCTTTTTAAAGGTAAATGATCATAATAAAATAACGATGGTTAAAATAAATCATAATAAAGATTAGACATTGGAAAAATGTTCCTATCAAAACAAAGGGAGAAGTTTTGAATATACCTTTAAACCAACTACACACTCAAATAATAATGTGGTGTGTGTACTTCATGTTGAAAACATTACTTAGTTAATATAATAATAAAATAAATGAAGAAATACTATGTAGTAATTGTGCATCATGTGAAAGTTTATCTTGTGCACAAATTTGAAATTTAGAATTTAAAACTTGGTTTGATTTGAAATTGAAATAAGAAAGGAAAATGGAAATATAAAAGAAAAGAGAAGATATATAAAAAAAGGAATAAAACCTTACCTAGGCCGGCCAGATCCTATTCTGGCCCATCTCCACAATCCATCCCGCGCGGCCCAGCCTGGTGAAGGTTGCACGCGCCGACTGGCGGGCCCGCCCCGTCAGCCACTCCCTTCGCCGCTGGAGACTGTCGCGTGGGGGCCGCTTTCCAGCTTCTGTCGCCTCGCGCGCTCTGGTCACCGAGACGCTGGCTCGTGGGCCCGACTTGTCGGGATCATCTCCCCCACTGTGTTCACTCGCACGGCGTACAGGATGGTTCCGCTTGGCCCGCGCGCGTGGCAGAACCCTCTCTGCCATGCGGGCCACCCTCGTCAGATCTTCCCTCTGCCGCGCGCGCTCACTGCTCGATGGGTCCAAACCGACAGCGCCCTCCTCAACCTCTTCTCCGTGATGGCCACAACAGACCCCACGCCGGACTCCTTCCCCATCGCGCGCCGTCAAGCTCGGAACGGCCAGTGATCCACCACGCAAATCTCGCCGTTTGTTGCTCGTTACTCCTCGGGTCGGACTCTGCCGCAACCTATAAAACACAGCCTTCGTTCATCCCATCTGCTGCACCGCCACCTTCGTTCCTCTCGCCGCGACCGCGGACTGCCACCTGTAGCGCGGGTTGGGCTCCAATCGGGACACCAGCGGATCATACGGGTCTTGAGGAAGCCGTCTGTGGGCTTAATCGGATCACGGTGATCGGGACAGCGAAAATTTCTCACTAGGGCCTCAACTCCGCCGCTCGGCCGCCATTCACCGTGGCCCGGCTTCACTGCAACACCGTGCGCGGTAAGAAGACCTTCATCGAGTTCGCCATCACCCCCTCTAGGTTTAGCGCCGGTCAATTTTGGGTTTGGGGCGTTCGGGCGTCGGATTGCGTTTCCGCCGATGATGCTCCGCCGTGTGACTGGGCGGCGCCGCCGTCCGGTTGCCCTGTTGGGAGGGGGAAAGAAGGCAACGCACGTCGCGACCATCGGATAGGGATTTAACGGCCAGGATTAGAACCAGGCGTACCCGTTCGCCACAAGTGAATGGTGACCGTTGATCTAGATCGTGCGGGCGTTGGTCGTTCGGAGCTACATTAAATCCGGGCCGCTCGTCGTTGATCCGATGGCCGGGAACGCATACCGCTTCGTGGTGGGCTCAGTCTAATCTGATCCGTTGGGATCGGGTCGGATGGCTGAGAATAATTGCTACGCGTTCGGTTTGAGACAATTGCAAATGAGACCCTAGGTTTTCACATAATCAACCCGCCATCCATGCGGGGTAAATCTGAGTCTTAGGGATACTTGCGCGCGGATCCCCGAACTTTCCAGATATTGGCGCCCAGTCCTGTGAGCAGAGAAATTAGATAATAAATTTTGGAAAATGATTTTTAATATAAAAACAATACTAGAAACTTGTTTAATTCATAGAAAATGCATATGAACTCCAAATTAGTCCATTCCTGTTCCTAAATTTTCATAATATTATTGTCTATCCATTTGTACCATTGTTTTTACATAAAGTACACATTAAAATTTATTTCTCACTTAACCCTATATTAAATGCATAAAATCTTTGGAAATTCATAACTTAAAATCTATAACTCCAAATTCAGTGATTCTTGTTCCTACGATCTCGTAGCAACGCGTAGATTATTATTATTCAGTTTGTACTTATGTTTGGTGTAATGTTAATTTTGCCTATACCATGTTTGTCTGCATTGCTACGACTAGTGTGAGGTCACGAGTCACCTGAAGATCATCCTGGTACCTGGAATCTCAAGTCCCAGGCAAGTTGTGCCCTTGATCACTTCTTTTACCCACTCATGTTCTAATTAATCATAATGATCTGCATAGGTTAATTTTGATGGGACCCAATAGGTTACCTAGTTTGATTATCTTTATACCTTGTTCACCACTAAATTTCTGGGTAGTACTTGCTAGTGCTTTATGTGGTTTTGGGTATGAAGATACATTATACATGATTATATTTTTAGTATCTGTTTATTATTACTGTTCATGATAAGATCATTATGTTAATTGGAACATGGAGCGACCACCCGGGAAAACAGTGCTACCACAAGGGAGGAATGGGACCCCTTGGCTGATTAATTAGGAAAGCTAGTGGAAGACTACCTTACCCGAAAGGGGCAAGGGCAGTAGGGGAGTGGTCAGTGTAGGGAGGCCCTCGGGAGGATTTTGCTGCGATGGCGGTCCTGCAAGGGATTCCTGCATTGGAACTTCCTATAAACTGTAGCGGGTTTTCGGAAGCTAGTGGAACTTTGTAAAGGCCTCGTAGTGGATCCCTAGCCATTCACCTCGGTAGTGTCTAAGGGCCTTGCAAACCCTGGCGACATGGGATACACGACTTGTGGGTAAAGATGCGCAACCTCTGCAGAGTGTAAAACTAGTATACTAGCCGTGCTCACGGTCATGAGCAGCTCGGACCCTCACATGATTAAATTATGGAACTTAAACTCAATTTGTCATATGCATTGCATCGCAGGTGAAGTTGTTACTTTTGTTCTACTATTTAATTGGGTTGGTATTTACTTATACTTAGTAACTGCTAATAAAATTTTGACCAACTTTAAAAGCAATGCTCAGCTCTAACCATCTTCTTTGGTAAGCCTTACACTTCACGTGAGCTCCCACCTTTGGCGAGTTCATGCACATTATTCCCCACAACTTGTTGAGCGATGAACGTATGTGAGCTCACTCTTGCTGTCTCACACACCCCACAGGTCAAGAACAGGTACCGCAGGATGAGGCGCATGGAGGATGCCGTGATGTGTTCGTGAGAGGTCTAGGCCGTCGTCTCCCAGTCAACTTTGGGTTGCTGGACCGTTGTCTCCTTATAATGTAATTATTTATTTTGTATAGAACTCCTGTTATATATAAAGTTGTGACATTTGATCCTGTGCCATGATTCATCATATGTGTGAGACTTGGTCCCAGCACACCTGGTGATTATGTTCGCGCCCGGGTTTTGGACCTCTAAAATCCGGGTGTGACAAAATTATAAGCCTAGAAAAATTGATCTTGTATTTTTAGCATTTTTCTACAATTTTCTAGAAATCCTTTAATCCTAGAAGAAAAGAAAAAGGAAAAACAATGAATAGTGTTGGGCTGAATTCAGCCCAACCGGCCTGCAGAAGGGGAGAACCCGCGCGCGCTCGCGCCTGCGGTGTCGACTTTGTGAATAGGCCCCTACTAATTTAAGTAACTTGATATGGGGTCGCAGCACTATTCCAAGAGTCGCTGACATCTACAAAAACAACCCCCTAGTTCTATTTCTTTACAGAGCTCGATCCACGACTGTGGATGGCGGAGCAGGCACTCCGGTGAGCTCGCCCTGGCCGAAATACGGCATGACCAGTGTTCTAAATTGCTTTACCCCTAATTCAACACTGAAGAAGCGTTTCCCCTCGATCAATTGCACTAGCGGAGCTCTACATCGCCCTGTCCACGGAGGCAGCGCGAACAACGAACGAACACGTGTGTTCCTGGTTATCCAGGGCAGTTTAGCTCAATCGAAGGGGTCAAGCAGCATTAGGAGAACCTAAGGATACTAAAACGAACGACCAGAGAGTATGAACCGACCTAGAGCAAGCTGGCCTCGGCGAGGGCTCTTTCGTGGTGGCGGAAAACGGATTTGGGGAGAAAGAGAAATTGGAGAGTTGTGGTGGTTACTCGGAGGCACGGGTTGCTGGATTAGGTGCTTGACTACCTATCGGACCTGAGGGTGTGCTCAATTTATAGCATGCTTAAGCGGCGGCTTGTGAATTGGACGGAGACACACGGCGGCCGGAGAGGAAGAGGGGCACTATCGCGAGAGCTTGGTGGCCTTCTCATGGCAAACTCACCGGCGATGAACAGACACTCCAAGAGGAGTTACTGTGACGTGGTAAAAAGGGTCATAGCATGGCGTGACCGGGGAAAACGGCGGTGCCCGCGGTAATGGCCACGCAGCCACGTCGCCGGAGCAAGTGGGCAAGAGGCAGAGCGACCATAGTAATTTGTGTTTATCCACGGCAAGATCTTTTCACATTGAGCATAATCCACTAGCCCAAGACATGAAACACGACAGCCGGCGGCGCAAATCCGGACGTGCAGATCACCGGCAGCGAGGGACGATGTATCAGAGATATTCCAGATACTGTACCATGAGGACCCTACTTCAGAGTCTCTGTCCGACCAATTTACAGGACACCTAACTCCAATTTCTGCATGAAAACTTGCTAATCTCTCATAACAAACTTGCAGTCCTTCATACCAGCTATAATCGTGCTATGGTGGTCAGACTCAAATACTTACTGGATTTTCTTCAACAGAGCTCCAAAGTTCATCCAATGTCACAGATAATCAGAATTCACGCTTTAGGCTAACCGCCAGCACATCTTTGAGCTTGTTTTTCTCTAAACTTTGTATGAAACCAAAGCTTAGTTACTTAAGCAAAGTTGTTCTCCTATTACAGCTCTAGACTTTTGCTATGTTGACCATAGGCAAATTCATGGAATTTCTAGAGTTACAAAGCTCCAAAGTCAGCCTTGCTTAACTGTTTTTTAGACTTAACCAATGATCAATTGAGTGGCCCTTTTGCAATTTGGCCCAAATCTCAAGGTTTCTTTTGCAAATCTTCACAAATGTGAACTATATGACTTAAGGTATCCTAACTCCATGGTTTTTGCACTTAGGTCCAAAAGTGTGCAACATTTGCATATAACCCCCTAGGGTTTTAGTCCAGGGTTTTCCAGGGGTCTATTTAGGGTTTTTTGGTGCTTCTAGGGTTTGGATGCTACTTAAGTCCATCAATGGTGATGTCTTATGATTATTTCAACTAAGTTTTGAAGTTTTCTCTTAGTTAAACTTTGGTTACTCTTCTGAGTCTAGTTTAGGGTTAAGTATCCTATTCTAGGGTTTTACCCACAACAAGTCATATCCACACAACTTGTTTGAAATTTTTGCCTAGTGAATGCACTCTAGGTGTAACAACACATGATATGCCAATGCTTATGATATCATGTTCAAGTTTTAGTGGCAGTAAAACCAGGGGTGTTACATCCTTCCCCCCATAAAAGAATCTCGTCCCGAGATTAAAAGTCCTAGTGTAAGTAATGGAAAAAGGAAATGTGTCATACTTTTATTTCCTTATTTTTGGTACAAGGCAGGGGTGGTATGGGTTTCATTCCTCTATGTACACATCTTATAAGTTATACAAAGCGAAAAAGCCTGGGAAATTCTTATCTAAAAAGTCTTGAGTTTCCCAAGTAGCTTCATCTTCTGTATGTTGGTTCCACTGTATCTTGTAAAACTTGAAAGTTTTCCTTCGGATAATTCTGTCCTTCCGATCCAAGACTCGAATAGGATGTTCAAAATATGTCAAGTCTGGTTCTAAGGCAACATCTGTTATTTCAATGGTTCAATCGGGAACCCGAAGACACTTCTTCAATTGAAACACGTGGAACACATTATGTACAGCAGACAATGTTTCGGGTAACTGGAGTCGGTACGCCACTGGTCCACATTGTTCAAGAACAAGGAAAGGACCAATGTATCGGGGTGCAAGCTTCCCTTTTACCCCGAAACATGATATACCCTTCATTGGTGAGACTTTGAGGTGGACATAATCTCCAACTAGAAAGTACAAGGGTTTTGTCGCTTGTCTGCATAACTCTTCTATTGAGCTTGAGCTTCTTTCAAATAATGAATTATTCGCCGAACCTTCTCTTCTGTCTCATTTACCATTTTAGGCCTGAAGAAACATCTTTCACCTAGTTCATACCAGTTTAAAAGAGTACGACACCGTCGCCCGTACAAAGCTTCAAAGGGTGCCATTTCAATGCTCTCTTGATAGCTATTATTGTACGAAGACTCCGCTTATGGTAAACAGTCATCCCATTTCTGTGGGAATTCCAAAACACATGCTCACAACATATCTTCAAGTATCTGATTTACCCTCTTAGTCTGCCCACTAGTTTGGGGATGGTAGGCCGAACTGTGAAGCAACTTGGTACCCAGGGATTTATGAAGTGCTTCCCAAAACTTGGCTACAAATTGCGGTCCATGATCCGACACTATAGTCTTTGGAACCCCATGCAGACTAAGAATACGAGTAATGTATAATTGGGCATAGATAGCAACCGGTTGATTTGTCTTGACTAGCAGAAAATGGGCTATCTTAGTAAGTCGATCAACTATAACCCAAATAGAATCATATCCTTTTGCTGTCCTGGGAAATCCCACAATAAAGTTCATGCTAATATCTTCCCATTTCCATGTAGGGATAGGTAAAGATTGTAAGGGACCAGCAGCTTTCATGTGTATGGCCTTGACACGTCTACAAGTGTCACATCTTGCCACATAGCGTGCAATTTTAGTCTTCATCTTTGTCCAACAATAATGTTGTTTTAGATCATGATACATCTTAGTGCTTTCGGGATGAATAGAATAGCGACTAAGATGTGCTTCATCTAGAATTTGTTGGCGGATCTCTTCATTCTTAGGCACAACTATGCGGTTATTAAACCATACAACACCTTGATCATCTTTCCTGAAGCAGTTGGCCCTGCCGGCCTCCATTTTCTCATAAATGTGTTTCATACCCACATCATTTCTTTGTGCGTCAATTATTCTTTGCAGGAGGACTGACTCAAGCTTTAAGTGATTTCAAGTTCCATGCTGAATTATTCCCAGGTTCAACTTGTCCATTTCTTGGCATAATGTAATGTCAGAAGTATTTATCATCAGACAATGGCAGGAAGCCTTGCGACTTAGCAAATCTGCCACCACATTAGCTTTGCCTGGGTAATAGTGAATCTCTAGTTCATAATCCTTAATAAGCTCAAGCCATCTCCTTTGTCTCATATTAAGCTCTGACTAGGTGAAGATGTACTTCAAACTTTTATGATCTGTATAGACATGATAGATATTCCCCAGCAGATAGTGACGCCAGATTTTTAGGGCATGAACCACAGCGACTAACTCTAGGTCATGAGTTAGATAATGTTCCTCATGCCGGCGTAACTGCCTTGAAGCGTAGGCTATCACTCGGCCCTCTTGCATTAGAACACAACCGAGACCACTGCCTGATGCGTCACAATACACATCAAAGGGCTTTTCAATGTCCGGTTGAGCCAATACTGGAGCAGTGGTCAATAATACTTTTAGCTGCTCAAAGGCTTCATTACATTTTGAAGACCAATTAAATTTGGTATCATTCTTCAAAAAACTTGTGATTGGTTTCACAAGCTTGGAAAAATCTAGAATGAATCGACGGTAATAACCAGACAGTCCAAGGAAACTTCGGACTTGATGTACAGTGGTTGGGGGTTTCCACTCCAAAATATCCTTGACTTTGCTGGGATTAACAGCAATACCCTTGGCAAATAATACATGTCCTAGAAATTGGATCTCCTCCAGCCAGAACGCGCACTTACTGAACTTAGCATATAGTTGATGCTCCCTTAAGCGCGTTAATACGATCCGTAAATGCCGAGCATGCTCCTCTTCATTTTTAGAATATATCAAGATATCATCAATGAATACCACCACGAATTTATCCAACTCGGGCATGAATACCGAGTTCATAAGATATGTGAAGTGGGTAGGAGCATTTGTTAGTCTGAAGGACATAACCAGATATTCAAATAATCCATACCGCGTAGTGAAGGCGGTCTTGGGTATATCTTCGGGTCGGATACGGATCTGATGGTAGCCCGACCTGAGGTCCATCTTAGAGAATACCCTTGCTCTAGTTAGTTGATCAAATAAAATATCAATCCGGGGAAGAGGGTACTTATTCTTGATTGTGACCTCATTAAGGGGTCTATAATCCACGCACATCCGAAGTGTTTGGTCCTTCTTCTTAACAAAGATGGCTGGACAACCCCAAGGTGATGAGCTTGGTCGGATGAATCCCTTTTCTAGTAGATCTTGTAATTGGCTCTTGAGCTCTGCTAATTCATTCGGAGGCATTCGGTACGACCTTCTAGAAATAGGAGGCGTACCAGGCTTTAACTCAATCACAAATTCTACATCCCTTTCTGGAGGTAATCCGGGCAAATCTTCTGGAAAGACGTCCGGGAATTCACATACTACCAGAATATGTTGGATCTCTGGTATGATGGCTTCATATACTCTGTCAGTTAGTTTAGCTGGAATAGATACAGGGATGGACAAGAGAACCTCTTCTTGGCCATAACTCAACCTGATGGTTCTCAAATCAGTGTTGAGGATAGCTTTATGTTGGGCTAACCAATTCATGTCCAAAATTACATCTATATCTTGGCCTTTCAGAACAATCATATTTGTGGGAAAGTTCCATTCAGCCAATGTTATAGGCACATGGAAAGCCACTTCTTTAGTGAATATTTGGCCCCCAGGCAAATGAATTATAAACCCTTCGCTTGATTCATTATATGAAATGCAATGTTGCTCCACAAACTTCTTGCTTATGAATGTATGTGAAGCGCGAGAATCAAAAAGAATAACTGCAGGGTAATTGGCCATGAGAAACGTACCCATCATGACCGGTTCTCCTTCCGGTGTTGTGGCCACTTACGTATAATAAATCCACCCAGTTTTCTTTATATTTTTGCCCGCGGTATTATTCGCTGCATTTCCCTTGCCTTGAGCAGAACTCCCTGAACTCTGCTGATTATTTGATTTGTTTAACTTCGAGTATGGACAGTCCTTGATAAAATGTCCGGACTTTCCACAGTTAAAGCAGCCTGTTGAAGAGCTTGGGAGTGTGGGGAAACGAGTACCAGTGGCACCCGGCTGACTTGTTGAGCTGGGGGTAGTGGTAGGACGGATAAAGACCGGTTGTTTGAAAGGGTAGGAGGGTGGACGCGGTGATGAACGATTCTGATTGAAAGGTCAGATCACCAACCTTTATCTTTTCTCAGGCCCCTGATTGGGCCTGTCGCCTCCATAGCCCTTTGATTTTCCCGGGCCTGTATATTTGGCTTCGACTGACAGTGCTGTGTTGACAGCCCGGCTGTAAGTGAAGTCGAGGCAGGTGGCCATTTTCTGCTGCAGCCGGTCACTAAGGCCCCTCATAAAACAATTTTTCTTCTTCAGGTCTGTGTTGACCTGATCAATATCATATTGGGACAAATGGTTGAATTTGTTGAGATACTGAGTGACAGTATCTCCACCCTATTTGAGCTTCATAAATTCTTCCTGTTTCATATGGAGCATCCCATTAGGAATATAGTGCTCCTGGAAAGCCAGTTTGAATTCGTCCTAGGTAATTTGATGACCAGCCGGCTGAATAGCCACATAATTTCCCCACTAGGTACTGGCAGGGCCTCGCAATTGCTGCGCCACAAATAAGGGCTTTTGAGTCTCCGTACATCGGAGAAGCCCAAACTTTTGTTCGATAACCCGGATCCATTCATCACCTTCAAGAGGATCTTCAGCCTTGACAAATAGCGGGGGACGTGTTTCGGAGAAATCCAAATATGAATTTTCACGGGGTCCTTGCGGATAGGCTCGCCCACCTTGCTGTTGCATTTGTTGTCCCGCCATTTCTCGAAGAAAGCGGGTGTTGTTGGCTGTGGCATTAACTAAGGCAGCGATGGCCTCAGCTAATGTTTGAGGTACTGGGGGCGGGTTAGGAGTTGCTTCCCTCCCACGGGAGGTTCCTGCACCATCCCTGCACGAGTCTTGGACGGCATCTGAGGCAAAGAACAGTTGGAAAAATATAATATACCAAAGAAAACCATCCATTTTACATTACTAAAAAGGGTAATGATACAGTCTCGAATTTACAACAGGATTACATTACCTATTTTACATCATCTCTAAACTATATTATTCTAGTTTCTTATCACTTTTGGTAGCTTCACTGTCGGGCATGGGAGACCATTCATCAACCAGCTTCATAGAGGGAGGGGGCCTGAAAAGGTCCAATTCACTCCCAAGTGCTTCTCCCGCTGCTCCAGAAGGTCCGGCTCCGATTCCGACAGGATCCGCAGGTACGTTAGGGTGCAGTTGTGAATACAATACATGAACTTCCTCATGTAGTGTATTACAATACACCTGCAAGTTGTCCACGGCTGTGCTAAGCTCCTCCACACGGGCTCGAGCTTTGGCTTCCTTGGCCCAATCAAGGGAACGGGAGTTAACGCCCAATCAATTGCTAAATCTCGTTCAGCAAGTTGGTCTTGCAGATGTCGGATGTCAGTTCTTAACTCGTTTATTCGCTGACCATCCTCAACCCACACATTGTTCCTGTAACGGAGTTCCGTTCGAAGCTGTTCTATTTGGGCTTCCAGATCTCTGATGGGATCATTGCTTCCACTACTACTGTCCTCATGCCTTGGAGATAGTTGATGGCGAGGTACGCCAATTGGCCCGGTAGACTTGCGCGCAGTTTTTCCTGTGCGCGGCGGCATATCTCCATGAGGGGAAGATTTTATTAATACAGTTTTTAACATGATGCATGCATAATTACAGAATCAACCTTAGTTGATTCACAACCTTCTATACATTGCACTCTACTATCTGGTCTTTAAAATAAGTTCTTCAAAAGATGGTTAGATAAGAATAAAAGAAATTTTCTAGATAAGTCTTTGAAAATTCTTTTTGAAAATGCCTCATAACATCTGCAGAGATAGGCTTCGCTCCGATACCAGGTGTGACGGAACCTCCCAAGTCATTAGGCTCACCTACAGTTGTCCTTGTCCAATGGACCTCAGACAACCCTGCAGGTGCCCCTGATCACTTGACAAGTTCGGTATCTGTATTCCTTACCTTTCCCAAGGGCGTTTCACCCATCATGCAGACATTATAATACATCGGAGGTACGAAAATGCGGAAGCAGTTACAATAACTTAGTTTATTTAAAACAGGAAAGGGTAATATTATTACAGACCAGAGTTAAAATATAGGAGTGCTTGAAGTATTATTATTACATCACTGGGAGGCAAAGACCCCTCCCGATAAACATTAAACAAAAGTTTTTAACGGAGGACCCTTCCTCCCGAAGCTTCACTCCTGATTTTCTTCTTTGGGCACCACCTTTGAACAAAAGCAACAAAAGTTTGCCGCTTCCTCACCTAAAACAACATGGGACAAAGTCTTGAGTACGAAGTGTACGTTCGCAAGTCTTACCCGTCAACATTAAAGACTCTCAAGGATAGGCTTTTAAGGTAGTCAAGGTAAGGCTTATCAATAGTCAAAGACTCTGTTTGCAGAAATGCTTACTAATAGTGGATCGCTAAAAATCCAATTTTAATTGTCAGATTAAGTAAAGTTACCTACATCTAGAGTTCTTTCTTCCCTAGTTCAATCACTTGACCTATACTAGCCAATTTCTTAACAACCCTTCTTATTCACTAGAATGCTACGTGTAAGTCAGTGACCAGGACTTCATGTCCGCGAAGTTACGGCGATCCGAATCGATTATACTCAGTTGAGGATCTCCAATCACACGACATATGTAGCACTTAACCCTTGCATATATCAACTCGCCACCGGGGTTTTTAAGACCAGATCAGGTTCACGCCAACCGAGAGCACAGATACACCACCGTCCAGCCTCTTGCCATGGAGGGTACACGCTACTCTCACCATCTCTTGCCACGACATGTTATCTTATTCTGGTATTAGTCTGCCTGAGGCAAAGCTTACCCATGATGAGGCATGTGACCAGTTAAAGGGTCCTCGGTCAGTAGGCCTACATCGACAAGGTCCTTAATCGACTCAGACGAAGACACTACACCGAGACTCTCTTCTCATGCAAGTCACCCGCCTGGTCTTAGCTTTATCATTTCAAACCCAAAGTTTGGTACCTGGCAGAGGTACATCTTTTCCGATGTTGAACCCATCATGGCCATGATGGATCCACCATCAAATTTTGTTTTTGAAAACATCCCATCCACTTTGAAGCATCATCTTTTGTGAAAACAAAACATTTTGTTTTTCTAGAGCAAAGCTAAGTATAAGAAAAAACCTTTTTTAAATCAGGGATTAAGGAGAAGTAATCAAATCCAAGGAAGGAAGTGCAGCAACTAGTTTAGCACACAACTCCTGTCACCTAATGCATCAAGTAAGTGAGAAAGATTTTAAAATAACAAGGAGGTGGCAAATACACCGGGGCTTGCCTTGTGTGATATCAAAGTAAAAGCAGTTTCCTGCCTGAGGTTCTTCATGTGGTGGTGGTGGTGAAGTCCTCGCTTCTTCGACTTCTACTTCCTCTTCGTTTTCTAGATATAACCATATATAATCATTAATGCTCATGTAATGCTCATGAAGATGCAAAGTTAATAAAAGTTTATTATCTAATGTCTTAAATATAACTTTCCTTCACGGATCTTCGAGAAATTAGGGTTTTCGGAGTCTATAGTGAAGTTCATAGAGCAGGGGGGCTAGGGTTTTGGGTTCTAAGTACCAAACATGGTCCAAATTATACCAAACTTTACCCAAGGCTTCTAAATAATATTTAAAGATTACCTAAAAAGTTTGGTGAATTTTGGAATTAAATATTATTCCCTAAAATTCTAGAAGTATGGATTCTGGCTATTTTAAATGTCCCAAAATTCCCTATTGGAACTAAAAATCATGAAACTATTTTTATTAAATACTATAAGAAATTAGAATCCTAGCAAAATAGGTCTTGTATTTTTAGCATTTTTCTACAATTTTCTAGAAATCCTTTAATCCCAGTAGAAAAGAAAAAGGAAAAACAATGAATAGTGTTGGGCTGAATTCAGCCCAACCGGCCTGTAGAAGGGGAGAACCCGCGCGCGCTCGCGCCCACGGTGTCGACTTTGTGAATAGACCCCTTCTAATTTAAGTAACTTGAAATGGGGTCGCGGCACTATTCCAAGAGTCGCTGACATCTACAAAAACAACCCCCTAGTTCTATTTCTTTACAGAGCTCGATCCACGACCGTGGACGGTGGAGCAGGCACTCCGGTGAGCTCGCTCTGGCCGGAATATGCGACGACCAGTGTTCTAATTTGCTTTACACCTAATTCAACACTAAAGAAGGTTTCCCCTCGATCAATTGCACTAGCGGAGCTCTACATCGCCCTATCCACGAAGGCAGCGCGAACAACGAATGAACACGGGTGTTCCTAGTAATCCAGGGCAGTTAAGCTCAATCGGAGGGGTCAAGTAGCATTAGGTGAACCTAAGGATACTAAAATGAATGACCAGAGAGTATGAACCGACCTGGAGAAAAGCTGGCCTCGGCGAGGGCTCTTTCGCGGTGGTGGAAAACGGATTTGGGGAGAAAGAGAAATTAGAGAGTTGTGGTGGTTAATCGGAGGCACGGGTTGCTAGATTAGGTGCTTGACTACCTAACGGAGCCGAGGGTGTCTCAATTTATAGCATGCTTGAGCGGCGGCTAGTGAATTGGACGGAGACGCGCGGCGGCCGGAGAGGAAGAGGGGCACTGTCGCGAGAGCTTGGTGGCCTTCGTCGTGGCGAACTCACCGGCGATGAACAGACACTCCAAGCCGAGTTACTGCGACGTGGTAAAAAGGGTCATAGCGTGGCGTGACCGGGGAAACGGCGGTGCCCGCGGTAATGGCCACGCGGCCACGTCGCCTGCGCAAGTGGGCAAGAGGCAGAGCGACCACAGTGACTTGTGTTTATCCACGACAAGATCTTTTCACATTGAGCATAATCCACTAGCCCAAGACATGAATCACGATGGCCGGCGGCGCGAATCCGGACACGCATATCACCGGTGGCGAGGGACGATGTATCAGAGATATTCCAGTTACTGTACCATGAGGACCCTACTTCAGAGTCTCTCAGTAACTTGCTAATCTCTCGGTAACAAACTTGCAGTCCTTCATACCAGCTACAATCGTGCTATGGTGGTCAGACTCAAATACTTACTGGATTTTCTTCAACGGAGCTCCAAAGTTCATCCAATGTCACAGATAATCAGAATTCAGGCTTTAGGCTAACTGCCAGCACAACTTTGAGCTTATTTTTCTCCAAACTTTGTATGAAACCAAAGCTTAGTTACTTAAGCAAAGTTGTTCTCCTATTACAGCTCTAGACTTTTGCTATGTTGACCATAGGCAAACTCATGGTATTTCTAGAGTTACAAAGCTCCAAAGTCAGCCTTGCTTAACTGTTTTCAGACTTAACCAATGATCAATTGAGTGGCCCTTTTGCAATTTGGCCCAAATCTCAAGGTTTCTTTTGCAAATCATCACATATGTGAACTATATGACTTAAGGTATCCTAACTCCATAGTTTTTGCACTTAGGTCCAAAAGTGTGCAACATTTGCATATAACCCCCTAGGGTTTTAGTCCAAGGTTTTCTAGGGGTTTTTTTTAGGGTTTTTGGTGCTTCTAGGGTTTGGATGCTACTTAAGTCCATCCATGGTGATGTTTTATGATTATTTCAACTAAGTTTTGAAGTTTTATCTTGATTAAACTTTGGTTACTCTTCTGAGTCCAGTTTAGGATTAAGTATCATATTCTAGGGTTTTACCCACAACCAGTCATATCCACACAACTTGTTTGAAATTTTTGCCTAGTGAATGCACTCTAGGTGTAACAGCACATGATATGCCAATGCTTATGATGTCATGCTTAAGTTTTAGTGGCAATAACACCAGGGGTGTTACAGTTTCTGGGACACGTATTGTCTGCCAAAGGGATTGCAGTTGATCCCAGCAAGGTCAAGGATATTTTAGAGTGGAAACTACCGACCACTGTACATCAAGTTCGAAGTTTCCTTGGACTAGCTGGCTATTACCGCCGATTTATCCTAGATTTCTCCAAGCTTGTGAAGCCAATCACAAGTTTATTGAAGAATGATACCAAATTTTATTGGTCCTCAAGATGCAATGAAGCCTTCGAGCAGCTGAAGGTGTTATTGACCACTGCTCCGGTATTGGCTCAACCGGACATTGAAAAGCCTTTTGATGTGTATTGTGACGCATCAGATAGGGGTCTAGGCTGTGTTTTAATGCAAGAAGGCCAAGTTATAGCGTATGCCTCTAGACAGTTGCATCGGCATGAGGAACATTATACAATTCATCATTTAGAATTAGCTGTTGTGGTTCATGCCCTAAAAATATGGCGTCATTATCTGCTGGGGAATGTCTATCATATATATACAGATCATAAAAGTTTGAAGTACATCTTTATCCAGTCAGAACTAAATATGAGGCAGAGGAGATGGCTTGAGGTGATTAAGGATTATGAATTGGAAATTCACTATCACATAGGCAAGGCCTACGTGGTGGCAGATGCACTAAGTTGCATGGCTTCCTGCCATTGTCTTACAGTGAAGACCTCTGACATCACATTATGCCAAGAAATGGAGAGGTTAAACCTAGGGATAATTCAACATGGAACCTTAAATCGCTTGAAGCTTGAGTCGGTTCTTCTGCAAAGAATAATTGATGCGCAAAGAAGTGATGAGGGTATGAAACACATTCATGAGAAAATAAAGGTCGGTAAAGCAAACTGTTTCAAAAAGGATGATCAAGACATTGTATGGTTTAACAACCGTATAGTTGTGCCTAAGAATGATGATGTCTTCTAGCAAATTTTGGATGAAGCTCATCTTAGCCGCTATTCCATTCATCCCAAAAGCACTAAGATGTATCATGATCTAAAACAACATTATTGGTGGACAAAAATGAAAATTGAAATTGCACGCTATGTGGCGAGATGTGACACTTGCAGACGTGTCAAAGCCATACACATCAAAACTGCGGGTCCATTGCAATCTTTACCTATACCAACCTGGAAATAGGAAGATATTAGCATGGACTTCATTGTGGGATTACCCAGGACAGCAAAAGGTTTTGATTCTATTTGGGTTATAATTGATCAGCTCACGAAAATAGCTCATTTTCTGCCAGTCAAGACATACTACCCGGTCATCACTTATGCCCAGATGTATATTGCTCGTATTTTCAGTCTACACAGGATTCCGAAAACAATTGTCGGACTGTGGACCATAATTTGTATCCAAATTCTAGGAAGAACTCCACAAATCTTTGGGTACTAAGCTGCTCCATAGTTCGGCCTATCATCCTCAAACCAGTGGGTAGACTGAGAGAGTGAACTAGATACTTGAAGACATGTTACGAGCATGCGTTCTGGAATACCCACAGAAATGGGATGAATGTTTACCGTTGGCAGAGTTATCATACAACAATAGTTATCAAGAAAGTATCAAGATGGCACCTTTTGAAGCTTTATATGGACGATGATGTCGTACCCCATTAAATTGGTCTTAATCAGGGGAAAGGTGGTTTTTCAGACCTGATATGGTTAAAGAAATGGAAGAGAAGGTTCAACGAATTATGCATAATTTGAAAGAAGCCCAAGCTCGCCAAAAGAGTTACGCAGACAAACGACGCCAACCATTGTACTTTCAAGTTGAAGATTATGTCTACCTGAAAGTATCACCAATGAAAGGTGTATCTCATTTCAGGGTAAAAGGGAAGCTTGCACCCCGGTACATTGGTCCTTTTCCTATACTTGAAAGATGTGGACCAGTGGCATATCGACTCCAACTACCCGAAACATTATCTGCTTTGCACAATGTGTTCCATGTGTCCCAATTAAAGAAGTGTCTTCGGGTTCCAGATCGAACCATTGAAGTGACGGATGTTGCCTTAGAACCAGAATTGACATATTCAGAACATCCTATTCGAGTCTTGGATCAAAAGGACAGGGTTACCCGAAGAAGAACTCACAAATTTTATAAGATACAATGGAACCAACACACGGAAGATGAAGCTACGTGGGAAACTCAAGACTTTCTAGAAAAGAATTTCCCAGGCTTTTTAGCTTCATGTAAATTGTGAGATATGTACAATTGTTGTAAATAAGGAGTAGACCCCATACCACCCCTGCCTTGTACAAGAAATAACGAAATAAAAATATGACGTGTTTCCTTTTCCATTACTTGCCTTAGGACTTTTAATCTCGGGACGAGATTCTTTTATGGGGGGAAGGATGTAACACCCCTGGTGTTACTATCACTAAAACTTGAGCATAACATCATGAGCATTAGCATATCATGTGTTTGTTACACTTAGAGTGCATTCACTAGGCAAAAATTTCAAGCAAGTTGTATTGGTGTGACTGGTCATGGGTGAAACCCTAAGGTAGGGTACTTAACCCTACACTGGCTTAGTAGTGTCAATAAAGCCCAAATGAGAGAAAACTTCAAAACTCATGAGAAATAATCATAAGATATCACATTTAGTGGACTTAAGTGGCACCCAAACCCTAGAAGTGTAAAAACTCTAAATAGACCCCTAAAAAACATAAGTTGAAACCCTAGGGGGTTATATGTAAATTTTGCACACTTTTGGATCTAAGTGCAAAAACCAAGGTATTAGGGTACCCCAATGCATAAGGTTCACACCTTTGAAGATTTGCAAGTCTAAAGATGAGATTTGGGGCTTATTTGCAAAAAGCCACTCTACCCCTCTCATGTGACTAAGTCTGAAAACCAGTGAACAGGGCTGACTTTGGAGCTCTGTAGTTCTAAAAATACAAAGAATTTACCTAGGTTCAACACATCAAAGTTGTAGAGCTACTATAGGAGAACAACTTTGCTTAAGTAACTAAGCTTTGGTCACATGCAAAATTTGGAGTAAATTGAGCCCAAAGTTGGGCTGTCAGTCGGCCTTAAGACTGAATTCTCATTAACAGTGAAGTTGGATGAACTTGGAGCACGATTTTGAGTAAGATTCTGTGGCTATTTGCTGGTGGACACTATAACAAATTAGAAAGGGATTATAGGGCAACAATTTCCCTGCTGGCCGAAGATCAAGTTGTTATGCAAAAATTGGAGAACAAAGCCCTACAAATCGCCCTGTCAGATCAACTAAATGGAATTTGGCGATGGTACAGTACACTGAATGAGATTAGGTGCAGTGCACCTCGCCGCCGGCAACCCCGCGCTCGGATCGCGCCTAGTAACGCGCGGATAACGACTTTCGGTGAAAAGCGGCTGTCACCTGAGTTTGCATCCTTCACCGCGATTGTGCCACACCTCAGGCCATTAACCATGTCACAGTACATCGCCTTAGTATGTCCACTCGTCGCTGGTGGTCTTGTGATGGTAGCATCCATGATTTACTTGTGCTAGTGACCTCTTCCCTCTCCGGCCGCCACCGCGCCGTCTCCAATTCACGCGCCACCTCCCCCGGAGCCTATAAATTGAGTGTGTCGTTGGCTCCGCAAGGTAGTCAAGCAACCAATACACCAACTCGTGCCTCGAATCATCCACCAGAGAACTTCAATTTGGGATCTCCCCCAAATCAACCAAGAACATCGTGCGGTGTGAGCTCACCGTGGCTAGCTCGTTGCAGGTCCGTTCATGGCTTCCCTGTTCTCGTTTTAGCATCTCTGTGTGCTGTAGATGCTTAGCATCCTAGCCAATTGAACTAGATTAGGCTAGATCACGGGGAACACCATGGATTGTCCCCGGTTTGCGCCGTCACTGTGGACAGAGCAATTTATAGTTAGAACTCTGCAATTGATAGAGGGGAAATGGTTATATGCAGTTGAATTTGGTGTCAACCACACGGGAGCACCGGTAGTTGAGTTATCCGGCCGGTACAGGCTCGCCGGAGCTCGGTTTACCGTCGTGCGACGTCGTGGGCCTGACACAGGAATCCAGGGGGTTTTGTAAAGAAATAGAAATCTAGGGGGTTTTGTAGCTGTCAGTGAAACACAGGAATTGTGTCACGACCCCTTTTCAAGTTATTCAAATCACCAAGGTCTTCTGCGCAAAGTTGTCATCGCGAGCGCGGGCGCGCGTGTTGTCACCTGGGCATGGGCTGACCTGGGCCAGTTCCGGCCCAATACTATTTATGTTTTTCCTTTTTCTTTTTTCTGCCAGGATTAGAGAATTCCTAGAAAATTGTAGAAAAATGTTAAAAATACCAGACCAATTTTGCTAAGTTCCTAAAATTCTATACTATTTAATAAAAATAGTCTTATGATTTTTAGTCCAAATAAGGAATTATAGAGTATTTAAAATAGCCAAAACCTATACTCCTAGAATTTTAGAAATTGATTAATAACTCCAAAAAATCACTAAACTTTTTAAATAAGTTTTAAATATTATTTAAAAGCCTCGGGTAAAGTTGGGCATGATTTGGATAATGTTTGGTACCTAAAGCCCCAAAACCCTAATCTTCTAGTAATGTCTGCCCTATGAACTACAGTACTGACTCAAAAACCTTAGTTTCCTGGACATCCGTGAAGGAAAATTGTATTCAAGGCCTAAGATAATATACCTTTATTATCTTTGCATTTTCATAAGCATTACATTAGCATTCATGATTATATATGATTCTATATAGAAAATAAAGAAGAAATAGTAGTTGAAGAAGAAGGAGTTGCACCACCACCACCTGAAGACCCACCTGCCGGGAACTGCTTTTACTTTGATATTTGCGGAGTAGAGCCCGACTCTCCTATAACACAAGGTAAGCCCCGGTGCATTTGCCACCTCCTTGCTATTTTAAAATCTTTTTCACTTGCTTGATGCATTAAGTGATAGGAGTTTTGTGCTAAACAAATTGATGCATTTCCTTCCTTGAGAATTTGATTACCTTTCTTTGATCACCTGTTTTATAAAAAGGTTTTTCTTATGCTTAGTCTTGCCCTAGAAAAACAAAATGTTTTGTTTTGACAAAAGATGATGCTTCAAGTGGAATGGGATGTTTTTCCAAAATAAAACTGGATGGTGGATCCATCATGGCCGTGATGGGTTCAACATCGGAAAAGATGTACCTCTGTCAGGTACCAAACTTTGGGTTTAAATGATTAAAATTGAGACCGGGTGGGTGACTTGCACGAGAGGAGAGTCTCGGTGTAGTGTCTCCGTCTGAGTCGATTAAGGACCGTCTCGATGTAGGCTTGATGACCGAGGACCCTTTAATTGGTCACATGCTTCATCATGGGTAAGCTTTGCCTCAGGCAGACTAATACCAGAATAAGACAACACGCAATGGGAGTGGAGAGATGGCGAGAGTAGCGTGTACCGTCCGTGGCAAGAGGCTAGACGGTGGTGTATCTGTCCTCTCGGTTGGCGTGAACCTGATCTGGTCTTAAGAAACCCGGTGGCAAGTTGACATATGCAAGGGTTAAGTGCTACATATGTCATGTGATTGGAGATCCCCAGCTGGGTATTAATCGATTCGGATCGCCGTTACTTCTCGGACATTAAGACTTGGTCACTGACTTACACGTAGCATTCCAGTGAACAAGAAGGGTTGATAAGAAAATGGCTAGTATAAGCCAACGGTTGGGACCATGCTTCGTCGCCGAAGGTCCTGTAGGAGGAAACAGTTTTGGTTGAAGTTGTCTGTACGTAATGCTGAAGGGTGCTGTCCATGAAGCTTCGGAAGTACAAACCGACTTAAAGATAGAATGACCTTTTAGTCCATAAGAGTTTGAGTCGAGGTTGTAAATTTTATGAGGGGTATGATTGTAATTGTTCACAGGATGTGTCCTGTGCCTATAAATAGTGAACAGTATTCCTTTACTGTTCACGCATTCCTGTAATTGCAAAAGCATCACTCGGGAATTATTGCTTGTCAAAGCGAACGTATCATCATACCTTAAACATTGTATTCAAAATAAATATGTGAATGGTTCCATTTATCTCCAACATATCTATCTTTAATGTTTTACATTTTACATCATTTTATGTTATTTTTGTCACCTTTGTAATATTATGTTTGTATCCTTCGTCCGAAGTTCATTAAACCCTTGAGGAGATAATGCTTCAGCGGACGAAGGGTATTTAATATTTAACATCTTCGTGTTGCCTTGTTCTTGATTCATAGCATTTGAGAACAAGTCCCCAACATTGGCGCCCACCTCCGGTCAACACACTTCCACTTTTTTGAGCTGATGGCTTCGTTTAAAGATCAAGCTGGACCTGCTTCGGCCCCGAAGCTGGTACTCCCGATAACAGGTGGTTCATGCTCAGAGCCAGCCAACAAAAAGCAGAAGAAGGAAGCACAGAGAAGGGTACAGCATGTTGGGGTGCAAGGAACCTTCATCAAATCAAGATGGTCTCACATTCCAATTACCTTCTCTCAAGAGGATCTTCAACTCAAGGATTACCCACACAATGATGCTATGGTTATCTCTTGTGTGATCAAAGGATTTCTGGTCCATAATGTTTTGGTTGACACAAGCAGCGCAGCTGATATCATATTTGCTAAAGCTTTCAGACAAATGCAAGAGCCCGAAGACAAGATCCATGATGCTACGCACCCTCTTTGTGGCTTCGGAGGACGGCAAATTGTAGCACTTGGGAAGATTACCATGCCAGTAACCTTCAGATTTGTTAACAACACAAGGACTGAGCAAATTGTGTTTGATATTGTTGACATGGAGTATCCTTACAATGCTATCATTGGTCGCGGTACTCTCAATGCCTTTGAAGCAATTCTTCACCCAGCTTACCTCTGCATGAAGATACCTTCGGACCAAGGACCTATTGTTATTCATGGAAGTCAGGAAGCTGCCAGAAGGGCCGAAGGAAATTGGACAGATTCAAAAGCAATCCATAACATAGATGGAGCTGAGGCCTGTGAGCAATACAAGTTCAGAAGGGAAAAAGCTGCTTCAGCTGACCAGCCGAAGCCCATGCTCTTATGTGAGGATATAGCAGATCAGAAGGTGCTATTGGGATCTCAATTGTCTGAAGAGCAGGAAAAAACCTTGATAAGGTTTCTGTTCAACAATAAAGATGTTTTTGCTTGGTCAGCTAATGATCTTTGTGGAGTTAACAGGGATGTTATTGAGCATTCGCTCAATGTCGATCCATCCTTTAGACCCAGAAAGCAGAGGCTTCGGAAGATGTCTGATGACAAGGCCAAAGGTGCTCGGAATGAAGTGAAAAGACTCCTCAGTGCCGGAGTTATTAGAGAGGTAAAATACCCAGAATGGTTGGCTAACACTGTTATGGTGAAGAAGGCCAATGGTAAATGGAGAATGTGTATTGATTTTACTAACCTCAATAAGGCTTGTCCAAAGGACGAGTTTCCATTGCCAAGGATAGATTCCTTAGTCGATGCAGCAACTTCGTCAGAGCTTATGAGTTTGCTGGATTGCTATTCAGGCTATCATCAAATCTGGATGAAGAAGGAGGATGAACCGAAAACCAGCTTCATAACCCCTAGTGGGACATATTGCTACCTTCGGATGCCTGAGGGGCTTAAAAATGCTGGAGGAAGCTTCAGCAGAATGACAGCGAAGGTTCTCCATTTTCAGATAGGCAGGAATGTACTAACTTATGTTGATGACATTATTGTAAAAAGAACGAAGCAAGATAACCACATTGCTGATTTACAGGAGACCTTCGCTAATTTTAGACAGGCTGGTTTAAAGCTGAATCCAGAAATATGTGTCTTCGGAGTAAAGAAGGGGAAATTTCTTGGTTGCCTAGTTTCAACAAAGGGAATTGAGGCTAATCCAAGTAAAATCGAAGCTATACTTCGAATGGAACCACCAAGTACAAAAAAGGGGGCTCAAAGATTGACGGGAAGGTTGGCATCTGTCAACAGATTCATATCCAGATCAGCAGAGAGAAACTTACCATTCTACGAAGTACTGAAATCAGCCGAAGTCTTTCAATGGGGACCAGTCCAGCAGAAAGCCTTCGAGGAGTTGAAGCAATATTTGATAGATCTAACAACATTAACTCCACCAACGCCAGGGGCTCCTTTGTTATTATATGTGGCAGCTTCGCACTCAGCGGTAAGTGCAGCACTTGTCCAGGAGAAGCTTGAAGGCCAAATTAAGAGGCAGGCCCCAATATATTTCGTATCCGAGGTTCTTAGTTTGTCGAAGAAAAATTATACAGAATTGGAGAAGGTACTGTATGCTGTTTTGATGGCCTCCAGGAAGCTTCGGCATTATTTTCAAGCTTACAACATAATTGTTCCTTCTTCGCAACCTCTGAAGGATATTATGAGAAACCGAGAAGCTACTGGAAGGATTGGAAAATGGGCTGCAGAGCTCAATGAATTTTGTATTGATTATGTTCATAGATCCTCGATTCAGTCCCAGGCGTTAGTAGACTTCATTGCTGACTGGACGCCAGGGGCTCAGGAGGAAGAAACAAATAAAGATGCCGAAGCATGGACAGTATTTTGCGATGGGTCTTGGGGAACCTTCGGAGCAGGAGCGGCTGCTGTGTTGGTTTCACCTTCCAAAGTTAAAACCTGTTATGCGGCAAGACTTGATTTTAGTTGCACAAATAATATCGCTGAATATGAAGCTCTCCTCTTGGGTCTTCGGAAGTTAAAGGCAATGGGAATCAGAAGGGCCATTCTTAAAACTGATTCCCAAGTTATTTCTGGTCATATTGACAAGAGCTATAAGGCAAGAGATCCGAAGCTTGAAAAATATTTAGATACAGTCCGAAGGATTGAGGCTTCCTTTGAAGGATTCTCTGTTAAAAACATTCCTCGTGGAGAAAATGAATATGTTGATTTATTAGCCAAGTCAGCAGCACAGGGGCTGCCTTTACCTTCGGAAGTATTTTTCGAAACAATAAAAGCACCTTCGGTCGAGCTTCTTGAAAGAGCGGTCCTCAACATATCGTCTGTCTATAGTGAAGATTGGAGAACTGAAATCATCTCTTTCCTTCAGGGTAATTTTCTTTCAGATGACGAAGCTTATAACAGGAGGATAGAAGCAAGAGCTCAACCATATGTCATAATAGAAGGGGAACTATACAAGCGTGGGGTCTGTTCCCCATTGCTCAAGTGTTTATCCAGAACCGAAGGCAAAGAATTGATGAAGGAAATACATGCAGGCCTGTGTGGATCTCACATTGGATCTAGGCCCTTGCTTGGGAAAGTTTTTCACCAAGGATTTTATTGGCCAAAGGCAGCTTCGGATGCAGCGGATATAGTCCAAAAGTGCGAAGGTTGTCAGAAATGTGCAAGAGATCAAAAACAACCTTCGTCTTTAACTCAATTAATACAACCCACTTGGCCGTTGCAAAGGTGGGGCCTTGATTTGCTAGGCCCATTACCACCAGCACAGGGGGATTTAAGATATGTGGTAGTGGCAGTGGAGTATTTTTCCAAATGGATCGAGGCAAAGCCCTTAGCCACAATAACTTCATTTACTATTCAAAAGTTTTTCTGGCAGAACATTGTTTGTCGCTTCGGAGTGCCGAAGGCCATTACTGTGGACAATGGGACACAGTTTGATTCTGAAGCCTTCAGAGAATTTTGTGATCGGATTGGCACGAAGATCCATTTTGCATCAGTTCGACACCCAGAGTCAAATGGACTTGTCGAAAGAGCTAATGGGATCATAATGACAGGAATAATGAAGTCAATCTTCAATCAGCCCAGGGGAAAATGGCCTGACGAGTTAATCAAAGTGGTATGGAGCCATAATACAACCATGTCAAGGTCAACAGGTTTTACCCCCTTTAAACTATTGTTCGGTGACGAAGCAATAACCCCAGAAGAGGCCAAAGCAGGATCAATAAGGATAGTAGCTTCGGCAGAGGGCAAAGACGAAGCTGATTGCTCTGTAGAAAAAGATGCTATTGAAGGGATTAGACTTCAAGCTGTGGAAAACATCAATAAATATCAAGCTGAAACAATAAAATGGCGTGACAGAAAAGTCAAGCTGAAGAACATTGAACCAGGACACTTGGTACTTCGAAGAGTAGCCAACCCTGAGACAGCAGGCAAATTACAGCTGAAGTGGGAAGGCCCATTTTTGGTAGTATCTTCGTCAAGACCCAGTTCCTACAGATTGAAGGATATGGACGGCAACGACATTCCTAGATCATGGAATGCGGATGAGCTTCGACGATATTATGTTTAGCTTGATGTAATTTTTTATATTCTTTTTCGTGGTACCCTTTTCCTTTCCAAAGGGGGAGAAAGGTTTTTAATGGGGCCACAACATGTAATTTTCCTTATTTCAATTTTATGAGAGTGATATCCCCCAAAAAATGTAAATGTAAATGTAAATGCAAAAGCAAAAAGAAAAGGAAACAGGGAGAAGCTCAAAAGTCGTTCCTAAGGGAATGCAGGGCTTACAGCGAAAAATAAGCGCTGATTCCGCTGAAAGTAAAAGGCGAAGAAGCTCCTAAGGGAGGCTTACAGCGAAAAATAAACGCTGATTCCGCTGAAAGTAAAAGGCGAAGAAGCTCCTAAGGGAGGCTTACAGCGAAAAGTCAACGCTGAAGGACTATGATTATGTATTCTGATATTCATTTGCACAATACATCTCATCATGTCATTTGCATTCATAAACATGCATTTAGACATATATAGAATCATCATTATATCGCACAAAAACACAGATGCTTCGGTGATGAGGAAAAACTCGAAGGAAAATTTTTTATGCTTCGTTGTGTACGAAAAGAAGGGAAGGTGTTTTTCGCCTTCGGCTCAAAAGAGAAGTTTCGTCCACAGCAAAGCAGCTTGTACGCAGATAGCAGAAACAAAATATATTACAAGGTATGTACAAATTTACATAAGTTGTTCCATAACTATATTACAAAAGTTTCTCCAGAATTTTTGCAGGAAAATAGATTGTAAACAACTATCAAGCTTCAGGCTAGGCTTCGTAAAACTTCAACTTCGTCATTCTTCAGCTTTGTCATCCTGCGTATATCAAACAGCAAAATAAGAAAGGTGCAAATTTCAAGGAGAAGGTAAAAGTAACAAAAGTAGGTTTCTTACCGGCTTAAGATGACTTCGAGCTTCGTCACCCGCCATTTTTTCGCCCGCCATTTACCCAGATCTGGGTCATGAATCTATTCCCAATGCTTCGAGCTAGGCTTGGGATATCTATCAGATCTGATGCTGACAAGCTGAAGTTTGGTCTGTTCACAATATTTCCATGCGTGCAGCCAGCCTTCAGAAAAGCGGTGGATGTGCCCCGAGAAGCTACCAGGGCGCAGAAGTCGGCATGCCCACCAATAACTTCATCAAGGGCATCAACCTCGCCTTCAATATATTCTAACATGCTGGGCAGATTATCAGCTGAAGGTGTAAATTTTGCAGAGCTGGCTCCGACAGAATGAAACACATCCTTCAGCCGTTGCACGCATCGGCTGCCGAAGCTAAGGCATTTCTCTTGAAGTTCTTTAAAGGATTTCTGCAAAATTGAATTTTTATCCACCTCAGTTTTTAGCCTTCCTTCGAGATATTTCTTTTCTTGCTCAAATTTTTCCAACTGTTGGAGCAGTTCATTCTTTAAGCTGTTATTCTCAGTTTGGACTTCAGCCAAAAAACCCTCCATAGTCTGAATAACAAAATCTTTCTTTTCTAATGCACCTTCGTGCTCTTTGACCATCATTTCAAGATCTTGGATGGTGAAATCCTTCTTTTTCAAATCAGCTTCGTAATTTTCAACTTTTTCAGCCAAATTTTGGATGACGGCTTTGTTCTTTTCTTCTTCGAGATCTTGTTGCATTTTTAGAACTTTACTTAACAGTATGCTCTGTCGAAACGATCTTCGTTAGAAAACGACCTAAAAAGATAATAATAATAATAAAATAACAAAAACATTTGTTACATTGAAGTTAGCATAAAGCAAACTTCCGGCGATATGGTGCCGTTGGTAACGGTAGAGGTTGACTTCCAGCTTCGGCAAGCCAATGTTTTTGCAGAGAGTTCTAACAATTTTAGCTTCGCTCCGGTTTCGAAGGCACCTCAGTTTTCCTTCGTTAACCCCACCAAATAGTGTAGCCCCTGGCTTATATCCGCAGGTGTAATGCCCAAATTGTAAGAGATTATATAAAAAAAAAAATTAATTATTTCCTTTATGTATATGTGTATATTGTATCTACTCATCATCACATGTGAAAACCTCACTTAAACAAATAAACAATTAACAAAAGACACCTAAACAACCTATGCATCATGTTGCAATTATTTGTCTGTGCATTTAATACCATCAATATTAATAAAAATGTATTATTATCCAAATTTGAAGTTGACCTAAGTTACATTTGGGAATTTGGAACATAACATGGAAAAGGAGAAGAAAGAGAAAGAATATAGGAATTTGTATATAAATAAGATGTATCTTCAAAGTAAGTATTTTAATGGCACAATATAAACCTAAGTATAAAATGGCCACAAGAATGGAATTTAAATTTTAAAAATGAGTTTGAAATTGAAAATGAAGAAAAGAAGGTGGGAAAATAAAAAGAAAAGGTCAAAATGCTGTGTGGGCCAGTTCCTAACCAAATCGGCCCACTACCCACGATTTCCCCGCGCAGCCCACTCAACCTCACGCCCTATGCGGCCACATAACCCTGACTCGCGGGACCCGCCCACCAGGAATCCCCACGCTTCCACTCCTTGTTTGGCTTACCAATGGGCCCTAGCTGTCATCTCTATCTCTCCCCCTTCTTCGCTGGGTCTGTTCCTATCCGCGTCAACAACCCGGACGCTGGGCGCGGAGCTCCCCCTTGTTTCGCGCGCGTAGACCACGTCCCCGCCGTCGAGGTCTCGGGGGATAAAGGCTGGGCGTCCACGTAGCTGCCGTGCGCTGACCTCCCCTGGGTTTCTCTAGAGCCATCTTCTCCATCGTGGGCGGAGCCGGGTCCCACTTCATCGCCGCGGGCGACGGCCACCGAGATTCGCCGCTCTTAGTCACCAGGGTTCCATTCTCGAAGCTGGGTGTTTTTTGGGCACTCGTGGGGCCACACCAAAGCAACCACGGGCGCAAAGGTGTCTGCGTCGCCGAGTAATTCTTCACCGACGTCGGTGATCCGCCAGTTGCCGTCGCCGTGACTGTTGACGAGGGATTGCGGGGTAAGTTTCCAACCGTCCTGTTCTTCTAGCGTATAGCATTGTGTAGCAGAAGCCCCATCGAGTTTGGATCGCCGTATCGGCATGAACCGGATTCCGGCGATGTCTTCCGCCGCGGGCGACGCGCGCCGCCGTCCGTGTTGCCGGGGGAAGAACAGTAGAAAGGGGGCAGCGCGCGTAGGCCGTTGATGGATGGATCTGCGGCTGCGATTAGAGGTAGGAATACCCCTTCGCATTTTAAATCTAAACCGTAGATCGGATAATGAGTGGATCTGGGATTGTTGATGCGTGGTCAAATTCGGACCATTGGATTTGGATCGGGCGTCTGCAAACGCGTACCAATTATTCCCCCACGCAGATCTAATCTAGGTCGTCCAGAAAGGATCCAGCGGCCACGAACGGCCGATACCTCTTCGCCAGACCACTTTGCAGAAAGACCCTTATAGAATTTAGAAAATAACCCGCCGTCCGTAGGGGAGTTTGGCTGAGTCTTAGAATTAGTTGCAAACTAGCCCCTGCACTTTCTAATAATAATGGCCCAGTCCAGAGGAAAATAAAAACAGAGAAATAATATTAGAAATTCGTTTTTAATACAAAAACAAATCTAGAAACTTGTAAAATTCATAGAAATTCCATTTTTGGTCCAAATTGAACCATTCCAATTTCTAAAATTTTGTAGTAATATTCTCTATCATTTAGTATCACTGTTTTGACATGAAAACAGTTAGAAAATTAATTTATCATTTAGTCCTATTTCAAGCACATTAAATCTTAGGAAATTCATAACTTGAACCCTATAACTCCAAATTTAGTGATTCCAGTTCCTATGAATTCATTTTAATGTGAAGATTTTTACTGTATATTTTGTTTACATGGTTGGTGTGATGTTAATTTTGTATATACCATGTTTGCTTGTATTGCTACGTCTAGTGCGAGGACACGTGTCATCTGAAAGGCAAGTTGGTACCTGGAATCTCAAGTGCCAGGCAAGTTGTGCCCTTGATCACTTCTTTTACCCATTCATGTTCTTATTATTCATAATGATCTGCATAGGATAATTTTGCTGGGACCCAATAGGATACCCTAGATTTTGACTATCTTTATACCTTGCTTCACCACTGGTTTTACTACTAAAGTTTTGGGTAGTACATGCTATTGCTTTATGTGGATTTGGGTATAGAGATATTCATCACTCATTGTTATACTATTTATTGTTATCTGTTTTATTATTCCTTGTTCATGTTAAGATCATTATGTTAATGGGAACATGGAGCGACCACCCGGGAAAACAGTGCTACCACAAGGGTGGAATGGGACGCCCTTGGCTGATTAACTAGGAAAGCTAGGGGAGGGCTACCTTACCCGAAAGGGGCAAGGGCAGTAGGGGAGAGGTCAGTGCGGGGAGGTCCCTGGTTGATTTTGCTGCGATGGCTATCAGCCAGGAACCCTTTACTGGATCTTCCCATAAACTGTAGCGGGTAGTCTGAAGCTAGTGGAACTTTGTAAAGGCCTCGTAGTGTTACCCTGCCTCGCCTCCTCGGTAGAGGTGTATGGGATTGGCCATCTCTTGGCAGATGGGTAACATGACTTGTGGGTAAAGGGTACAACCTCTGCAGAGTGTAAAACTGGTATACTAGCCGTGCTCACGGTCAAGAGCGGCTCGGACCCTCACATGATTAACTATGGAACCTAAATTCAATCTGACATTTGCATTGCATTTGGGATTATTTTACTATTACTGTTCTTTATTATTATTAAGGTTTGGTATTTACTTACACTTAGTAATTGCTAATAAAATTTTGACCAACTTATAAAAGCAATGCTCAGCTTCAGCCTTTATTTCATTGATCAGCCTTACACTACATGAATTCCCACCTTTGGTGAGTTCATGCCACATTATTCCCCACGACTTGTTGAGCTATGAACGTATGTGAGCTCACTCTTGCTGTCTCACACCCCCCCCCACAGGAGAAGAACAGGTTGTTGAAGAGGAGCTGCCTAACACCGAGGAGTTCGATCTGATCTAGGTGGCGTTTCTCAGTCGACATTGGCGCCATCGATCCTTAGTTCGTTTTATATTTATCTTTATCTTGTAACAAGACTTCCGCTATGTAATAAATACTCTGATGTTTTATGACATTTATCTCTATACACTCTGTTATTATATATGTTGTCTTCTTGGCGCATGTATGAGATGCACCCGGCTTTGTTCTTTAAAACCGGGTGTTACAGAAGTGGTATCAGAGGAAATGTTGACTGTAGGACGAAACCTAGATAGAAATGGACAAACCCCTACCTACTTATCTCATTCTGATTCATTCCATACTTACCTTACTCTGATTCTTTCTACACTTACCTTGATCCTATCTCACCTTCTACTGTTCTACTCTGATCATTCTTACCTTTTATAATCTAAGACAAGATGGATTTCACACCTTGGAATCCCTACCCCTATGACAATTTAAGAGATAGGAGGCCTAAGACCAAATCAAAACTATTTTCTCTATTAAAAATATTGGTTGATTGTTCTGATGATCAATGCCTGATTTGCTTCTTTGATTGATTGAAATATATTATATGGACATCTTAGCATGTGCCAGTATACGGTGATAAATTAACTATGGTAGGTAAAACATTAAACTGCTTAGCTAGTAAGTCCCCCAAAGTAACATGGGTTGTAAATACTGCCTTGTCCACTGCTCTCTCTTACCATATGTATCTAACTCAGATGGACAATACCAGGAAAGGAGAGACTATCACGCCACAGCAAACAGAAATGAATCCTCCAAATCCCCCACCTGTTGACACCGATCAAGTGATTGCAACCCAAAGGCTGGTAATACAGCAATTGACAGACATGATGACCGAAATGCAAAACCAGATAAGACAAGAACGCGAGGAAATACGTCAGGCCCGTCTGGAGATACATCAAGAAATAAGGCAATCACGGTTGGAGAGACAACAACAAGAGCAACCACCATCTCCACCACCACCGGCTCCACCAAGCTACATAAACATATATGTAAATTACTACTATTTGTAGGATCTACATGTTCCTTTAGTTAGTATTCGGTATGATACCATTTTAGGAGGAATAAAAAGGTCTATTTGTCCCCATGAGTTGCTAATAAAATTATGCGACATGCTGAGATTTTGGGTTTGTGCAAATGTGTTGGACAATATGAGAAAACCCATGAGAGTAATTACACCTAAAGGGCCTGTTGTGGTGAATCAAATGACACGTAGATTGACATTGGCCATTATGGGTAGAGAATTTGGAGTTACTGCTATAATATTGGAGCCAAGCAGTATAGAATGTCTGTAGAAGAGTTAAAAGAACTCAAGAAGCACTTAACGGAGTTGCAAGAGGCTGGGCATATTCGTTCGAGTTCTTCACCTTGGGGGAGCGCTAGTTCTATTTGTGCAGAAGAAAGATGGATCGCAAGGGATGTGTGTGGATTATAGGTCCCTTAATGATGTTACCGTGAAGAACAAGTACCCGTTACCCCGCATTGAGGATTTATTTGATCGGATGAGAGATGCTAGGATATTCTCGAAGATTGACCTCCGATCGGGTTACCATCAAATGAAGATTGGACCATCAGATATTCCTAAGACGGATTTCTCGACTCGATATGGATTATATGAGTTCATCGTTATGTCGTTTGGATTAACTAATGCACCAGCTTATTTTATGGATTTGATGAATAAGATGTTTTTGGAGTATTTGGACAGATTCGTCGTAGTGTTCATCGACGATATTCTTATCTATTCTAAGAATGAGAGTGACCATGAAGAACATCTAAGGTTGGTGCTACAGAAGCTTTAAGATAATCAACTCTACGCCAAGTACGGTAAATGCGAGTTTTGGATTGGCGAGGTGCCATTTCTTGGACATATCATTTCCAATGGAGGGATATCAGTGGATCCTGCTAAAGTCAAGGAGATAGTGGTGTGGAGCATACCCACTACGGTTACGGAGGACCGAAGTTTCTTGGGACTTGCAGGATATTAATGGAGATTTATTGAAGGATTTTCTAAGATTGCTAAGCTTATGACCTCGCTTTTGGTGAAGGAAAGAGAATTCAAGTGGGACGAGAAGTGCCAAGTATATACGGGTCATAAGAGTTTGAAGTATATATTCACTCAAAGGGATCTCAACCTTAGGCAACGCCGTTGGTTGGAGCTTATTAAGGATTATGATTTGGAAATTCACTATCACCCGGGCAAGGCAAATTCGGTTACAGATGCCTTGAGTCGAAAGGAGCATGTTCGTTTAGCTGTTGTTGCCCAGCTACCCGATGAGATTGTTGAGGATTTCAGGAGATTTAACCTGGGGATAGTTGTTCACACTGAAGGAGTTACTATTGAATTGGAACCTACCTTGGAGCAAGAGATCCGCAAAGGACAAATTGGTGATGCTAAGATACAAGAGATTAAGGATCTGATTACTGAAGATCGAGTTCCGGAATTTATGGAAGATGAGCAAGGTGCCATATGGTTCAAGGACAAGATATGTGTCCCCATGACTTGGATTATTCTATTCATCCTAGTAGTACCAAGATGTATCAGGATTTAAAGCAGAAGTGTTGGTGATATGGACTGGAGAGAGATATGGCTGCACATGTGGTTATGTGCGATGTGTGCCAAAGAGTTAAGACCGATCACCAAAGACTAGCTGGACTATTACACCCCCTAAAGATGTCCAAGCGGAAGTAAGAAGAAGATTGATATGGATTTCATTACTGGATTGCCTCGCACCTCGAAGGTATATGATTCGATATGAGTTATTATGGATAGATTGACCAAAGTGGCTCATTTCATTCCGGTCAAGACTACTTATAAGGTATCTCAATTGGTAGAGTTATATATGGCTTGGATTGTGTCTCTACATGGTGTACCAAGAAGATCATTCTGGATAGAGGATCACAGTTTACCTCAAGGTTTTAGAAAAGTTTTCATGAGAAAATGGATATGAAGTTGAATTTTAGTTTGGCCTACCATCCTCAGACTGATGGACAGACTGAAAGGACTAATCAAGTCTTGGAATACATGTTGAGAGCTTGTACCCTTCAGCATGGTAGTAGTTGGGACAAGAGTCTACCTTATGCTGAGTTCTCACATAATAATAGTTACCAGGCCAGTTTGAAGATGTCATCGTTCGAGACTCTATATGGCAGGAAATGCAGGACTCCTCTATTTTGGGCCAGATTAGAGGAAGACAAATCTTTGGACCTGAACTTATTCAAAAGGCAAAAGCGCTACGCTGATAATAGGAGAAGATTACTGGAGTTTAAGGAGGGTGATCATGTGTACCTCAAGGTGTCACCACTTCGTGGCATGAGGAGGTTTAAAGTTACGGGCAAATTGTCCCCTCGCTATATTAGACCATTCTGAGTTTTTAGGCAAGTTGGAGAGATGACCTATCAACTTGAGCTACCTGATAATCTATCTTATGTGCATAATATATTTCATGTGTCTCAACTTAAGAAGTGTCTCCGTGTCCCTGAGGAACAGTTACCAATGGAAGAGCTCGGTGTTCAGGGTGAGTTGACTTACACGGAGTACCCGATCAAGATTTTGGATACATTGACTCGAGTTACGAGAAGTAAGGTTATAAAGATGTGCAAAGTGCAATGGAGTCACCACAGTGAAGATGAAGCTACTTGGGGAAGAGAAGAAGAGCTTCGCGTAGATTTTCCTTACCTTTTCCCTAGATCTTCTTAAATCTCGAGGACGAGATTATTTTTAAGGGGGGTAGGATTTGTAATGCCCAAATTGTAAGAGATTATATAAAAAAAAAAAAAAAATTTAATTATTTCCTTTATGTATATGTGTATATTGTATCTACTCATCATCACATGTGAAAACCTCACTTAAACAAATAAACAATTAACAAAAGACACCTAAACAACCTATGCATCATGTTGCAATTATTTGTCTGTGCATTTAATACCATCAATATTAATAAAAATGTATTATTATCCAAATTTG
The DNA here is from genome assembly GCA_029449295.1 of Zea luxurians. Classification (NCBI taxonomy): domain Eukaryota; kingdom Viridiplantae; phylum Streptophyta; class Magnoliopsida; order Poales; family Poaceae; genus Zea; species Zea luxurians. The sequence goes on along the minus strand of JAOPSE010000033.1, from coordinate 75,473 downwards.
AAGTTGACCTAAGTTACATTTGGGAATTTGGAACATAACATGGAAAAGGAGAAGAAAGAGAAAGAATATAGGAATTTGTATATAAATAAGATGTATCTTCAAAGTAAGTATTTTAATGGCACAATATAAACCTAAGTATAAAATGGCCACAAGAATGGAATTTAAATTTTAAAAATGAGTTTGAAATTGAAAATGAAGAAAAGAAGGTGGGAAAATAAAAAGAAAAGGTCAAAATGCTGTGTGGGCCAGTTCCTAACCAAATCGGCCCACTACCCACGATTTCCCCGCGCAGCCCACTCAACCTCACGCCCTATGCGGCCACATAACCCTGACTCGCGGGACCCGCCCACCAGGAATCCCCACGCTTCCACTCCTTGTTTGGCTTACCAATGGGCCCTAGCTGTCATCTCTATCTCTCCCCCTTCTTCGCTGGGTCTGTTCCTATCCGCGTCAACAACCCGGACGCTGGGCGCGGAGCTCCCCCTTGTTTCGCGCGCGTAGACCACGTCCCCGCCGTCGAGGTCTCGGGGGATAAAGGCTGGGCGTCCACGTAGCTGCCGTGCGCTGACCTCCCCTGGGTTTCTCTAGAGCCATCTTCTCCATCGTGGGCGGAGCCGGGTCCCACTTCATCGCCGCGGGCGACGGCCACCGAGATTCGCCGCTCTTAGTCACCAGGGTTCCATTCTCGAAGCTGGGTGTTTTTTGGGCACTCGTGGGGCCACACCAAAGCAACCACGGGCGCAAAGGTGTCTGCGTCGCCGAGTAATTCTTCACCGACGTCGGTGATCCGCCAGTTGCCGTCGCCGTGACTGTTGACGAGGGATTGCGGGGTAAGTTTCCAACCGTCCTGTTCTTCTAGCGTATAGCATTGTGTAGCAGAAGCCCCATCGAGTTTGGATCGCCGTATCGGCATGAACCGGATTCCGGCGATGTCTTCCGCCGCGGGCGACGCGCGCCGCCGTCCGTGTTGCCGGGGGAAGAACAGTAGAAAGGGGGCAGCGCGCGTAGGCCGTTGATGGATGGATCTGCGGCTGCGATTAGAGGTAGGAATACCCCTTCGCATTTTAAATCTAAACCGTAGATCGGATAATGAGTGGATCTGGGATTGTTGATGCGTGGTCAAATTCGGACCATTGGATTTGGATCGGGCGTCTGCAAACGCGTACCAATTATTCCCCCACGCAGATCTAATCTAGGTCGTCCAGAAAGGATCCAGCGGCCACGAACGGCCGATACCTCTTCGCCAGACCACTTTGCAGAAAGACCCTTATAGAATTTAGAAAATAACCCGCCGTCCGTAGGGGAGTTTGGCTGAGTCTTAGAATTAGTTGCAAACTAGCCCCTGCACTTTCTAATAATAATGGCCCAGTCCAGAGGAAAATAAAAACAGAGAAATAATATTAGAAATTCGTTTTTAATACAAAAACAAATCTAGAAACTTGTAAAATTCATAGAAATTCCATTTTTGGTCCAAATTGAACCATTCCAATTTCTAAAATTTTGTAGTAATATTCTCTATCATTTAGTATCACTGTTTTGACATGAAAACAGTTAGAAAATTAATTTATCATTTAATCCTATTTCAAGCACATTAAATCTTAGGAAATTCATAACTTGAACCCTATAACTCCAAATTTAGTGATTCCAGTTCCTATGAATTCATTTTAATGTGAAGATTTTTACTGTATATTTTGTTTACATGGTTGGTGTGATGTTAATTTTGTATATACCATGTTTGCTTGTATTGCTACGTCTAGTGCGAGGACACGTGTCATCTGAAAGGCAAGTTGGTACCTGGAATCTCAAGTGCCAGGCAAGTTGTGCCCTTGATCACTTCTTTTACCCATTCATGTTCTTATTATTCATAATGATCTGCATAGGATAATTTTGCTGGGACCCAATAGGATACCCTAGATTTTGACTATCTTTATACCTTGCTTCACCACTGGTTTTACTACTAAAGTTTTGGGTAGTACATGCTATTGCTTTATGTGGATTTGGGTATAGAGATATTCATCACTCATTGTTATACTATTTATTGTTATCTGTTTTATTATTCCTTGTTCATGTTAAGATCATTATGTTAATGGGAACATGGAGCGACCACCCGGGAAAACAGTGCTACCACAAGGGTGGAATGGGACGCCCTTGGCTGATTAACTAGGAAAGCTAGGGGAGGGCTACCTTACCCGAAAGGGGCAAGGGCAGTAGGGGAGAGGTCAGTGCGGGGAGGTCCCTGGTTGATTTTGCTGCGATGGCTATCAGCCAGGAACCCTTTACTGGATCTTCCCATAAACTGTAGCGGGTAGTCTGAAGCTAGTGGAACTTTGTAAAGGCCTCGTAGTGTTACCCTGCCTCGCCTCCTCGGTAGAGGTGTATGGGATTGGCCATCTCTTGGCAGATGGGTAACATGACTTGTGGGTAAAGGGTACAACCTCTGCAGAGTGTAAAACTGGTATACTAGCCGTGCTCACGGTCAAGAGCGGCTCGGACCCTCACATGATTAACTATGGAACCTAAATTCAATCTGACATTTGCATTGCATTTGGGATTATTTTACTATTACTGTTCTTTATTATTATTAAGGTTTGGTATTTACTTACACTTAGTAATTGCTAATAAAATTTTGACCAACTTATAAAAGCAATGCTCAGCTTCAGCCTTTATTTCATTGATCAGCCTTACACTACATGAATTCCCACCTTTGGTGAGTTCATGCCACATTATTCCCCACGACTTGTTGAGCTATGAACGTATGTGAGCTCACTCTTGCTGTCTCACACCCCCCCCACAGGAGAAGAACAGGTTGTTGAAGAGGAGCTGCCTAACACCGAGGAGTTCGATCTGATCTAGGTGGCGTTTCTCAGTCGACATTGGCGCCATCGATCCTTAGTTCGTTTTATATTTATCTTTATCTTGTAACAAGACTTCCGCTATGTAATAAATACTCTGATGTTTTATGACATTTATCTCTATACACTCTGTTATTATATATGTTGTCTTCTTGGCGCATGTATGAGATGCACCCGGCTTTGTTCTTTAAAACCGGGTGTTACAGCAGGCTATGGCACATCTTTTAAGCTCTGTTTTTTCAGCGTCTGTCAGCTCTTGCCCAAGTAAATCTTGAAATTCAAAATCTTCACCCTCCAAAATGTCTTCAGCTTGTTTTTTCCCCTTTTCAGTGCCTGTGCTCGCCACGGCCACAGCAGTTTCTTCCTCAGTCATTTTTAAGAGTATATTATCAATAACTTCAAGTGTCTCGTCCAGGTTCAGATCTTCTGTGGCCCTAGTTTCAACTCCGGCAGCTTCGGCTGCGCCAGTTTCAGCTTCGAAGGTTTCCGCTCTGGTGGTTTCGACTGTGGCGCCTTTAGCTTCGGCAGTTTCGGCAGTCTGGTCAATAGCAATTCTTGATGCCGGTGTCGGTAGCGGTGTCCCATGAATTACATCTGTTATTTGAATAATCCTTCGTTTTTTCGGCAGTACAGGGTCTTCTTCTGCCGAAGCTGCCTTGTCCTTCTGAAAAAACTTCGTCAGTTCCAACGCCAGCGGACTTAGCTTGACAGGCAAGGGTTCAGTCATTACCTTCATAATCTCTTCTACTTCAACAGCAGAAGGCGTTGCAGGAGTATCTTCTTCTTGAACCAACGTTCTTGGTTCTGGAGATACAGTTTTCCTCTTTCCTGCAGTGGCCACCTTCGGCTCAGGATTCAACTCTTCAGAGCTAACTTTTTCAGAATCTCCCCTTTTCTTTTTGGTTACCTTGATGACCTCCTCGTCAGCAGCGCTGGAAATTCTTTTTCGCTTTGGGCCTCCGGCATCTCCGACCAGGCGATCATAATCAGCATATTCAAAACCTATGGCATCAAGCACCCTATTCAGCCTTCGCTTCGGCCGAGTGCCGAAGGCTGCTGTCATTAGCTGGTCCTCTTTTTTGGAGTAATTTCCAAGGATTTCATTACTCATTACTTCAATTGTATCAAGCCATTCTTGACAGGGCGTTTTAAAATATTTCTTAAACTTATAATAATAGGGTAGTCGGACAAGCTCCCCTTCTTTCTTTTCTCCTTTAAGCTTCGGCATAGTCCACTCCTTCATAGTCGGAAACACTCTGAAGGCCAAAAATTCCTGCACTAAATCTCTAGTGCCAATGTGTTCTGCAATAATTTTGAATTCAGCCAGCGCGACCCAAGTTGGACCTTCGGTTGTCATTCTACAACGAGGTCTTGTTTCTCCGAAGATCAGTTCAAGAGGGCTCTGTACTAGCTTCTCTCTATCTTCGTCAACTTTAACATAAAACCATTCTGACTTCCAGCCTGCCGGCCATTTGCTTCGGTAGCTAATCACAGGAAATTTTGTGGTCTTCCGATAAGCAAAATTGTAACAACCAAAATTTTCGTGCAACCCATCCTTTCTGGCCTTCGTCTGGTAATGCAGCTCATGCACTCGACAGAAGCTGTCGGCAAACGGCTCCACCGCCTGGCTTCGGAGAGCCCAAAAATAAACGCTAAGCCTGACAATGGCGTTAGGAGTCAGTTGGTGAAAATAGATCCCAAACCTTTGCAGCACATCAGAAATCATTCTATTCAAAGGAAATCTCAACCCAGCCTTTAAAAAACTCTTGAAAATAACTATTTCATCCTTTTCTGGTTTTGGGGTAGTCTCATCTCCCCCGAAGCGAAGTAGCTTCTTCTCATCTTCTCTGAAATAGCCCGCCTTTACCATTTTCGAGAAATCCGTCTTGGAGATGGTCGACTTCCCGAAGTCCAAATGGCTAGGCTTGCTCGGTACTGCGATATGGTAATCATCGTCAGAACCAACTTCCTCAATATCTCCTCGTTCTGCTTCGGCAGCAGCTTGTTCTATTTCGGCAGCAGTTTCGGCAGTAGGGATTCTTTCCGAAGTCACCAATCCGGATCGCTGCATTGCTTCGGAGATAGGAACAGTCTCTGCACCTTCGACTTCGCCTCCCTCACGCTCAACTCTAGTAGTAGAGCGCAATCTGGCCATTTAATTTTAAATTTCTTCAAAGATTTCTCGGGAACTAAATAACCTCTTCTTCTGACGAAGCAGGCACCAAATTGGAGCTTCGTCTAAATCCGAGAGTCGAGCTTCGGCTATGGTTAAAAATTTTGGCAGCAAAACAGTGTAATAGCAATGAATGCTGTGGTAACTTTACACCTACTAGTCTGTTTATATAGTGTTGCAGGAAGGAAGGTGAATCGTCGGGAATTTTTACACTAGGCAAACGGTTGCTCGCACCCGCTGAACGGTGGACCGTAAAAACCAGAATAGTGAACTCGCATGGTGGAACCGCTACGCGCTCGAAAGCTGTATCGTTTCTCGATAACGAGCTCAGGGAAGGTGTTTTTTGGACCTTCGGCTTCCTGAAGCCTGAGAGACTTTTTTCACGGATCAAGCTCGTTACGAAAAATGATCTAGCACCGCGAAGGGGCTACTCTTGGGACCATGCTTCGTCGCCGAAGGTCCTGCAGGAGGAAACAGTTTCGGTTGAAGTTGTCTGTACGTAATGCCGAAGGGTGCTGTCCATGAAGCTTTGGAAGTACAAACCGACTTAAAGATAGAATGACCTTTTAGTCCATAAGAGTTTGAGTCGAGGTTGTAAACTTTTATGAGGGGTATGATTGTAATTGTTCACAGGCTGTGTCCTGTGCCTATAAATAGTGAACAGTATTCCTTTACTGTTCACGCATTCCTGTAATTGCAAAAGCATCACTCGGGAATTATTGCTTGTCAAAGCGAAGGTATCATGATACCTTAAACATTGTATTCAAAATAAATATGTGAATGGTGCCATTTATCTCCAACATATCTATCTTTAATGTTTTACATTTTACATCGTTTTATGTTATTTTTGTCACCTTTGTAATATTATGTTTGTATCCTTCGTCCGAAGTTCATTAAACCCTTGAGGAGATAATGCTTCAGCGGACGAAGGGTATTTAATATTTAACATTTTCGTGTTGCCTTGTTCTTGATTCATAGCATTTGAGAACAAGTCCCCAACACCAAGTGCTTGAACTAGGGTAGAAAGAACTCTAGATTCAGGTAATAACTTAGCTTGCTAATAAAACTGGATTTTTAAGGATCTACTATTAGTAAGCATTTTTGCAAACAGAGTCTTTATTATTGATTAAGCCTTACCTTGACCCCCCTCAAGCCAGCATATCCTTGAGAGTCCTTTATTTTAACGGGTAAGACTTGCGAAAGTACACTTCGTACTCAGGGTTTTCGAACCCATGTTGTTGTAGGTGAGGAAGCAGCAAATTTTTGTTGCTTTTTTCCAAGGTGGTGCCAAAGGAAGAAAATCAGGACTGAAGCCTCTGGAGGAAGTGTCCTCCTTTAAAAACTTTTTACTGCTATGCGGGTTGGGTTTTTGCCTCCCGGGTTTGTAATAATATTACTTATGCACTCTTATATAGTACTGGTCTGTAACAATAATACTCTCTCTATACTTTAATGTGAAATAAGTTATTGTAATTGCTTTCGCTTATTTGTTCCTCTGATGTGTTGTAATATCTGCAAGACTAGTGAAACGCTCTTAGGAAACATAAAGAATTCAGATACCGAACTTGTCAAGTGATCAGGTGCATCTACAGGGTTGTCTGAAGTCCGATGGACAAGGACAACTGTAGGTGGGCCTAATAACTTGGGAGGTTCTGTCACAAGAATCTTCATGAATTCAGAGATATAGAGCTCCAAAGATGGCCCAATTCTAGTGAAATTTAGACTTAACCATATAGCGTTCATGGGACTTTTTGCAAATAAGTCCAAACTTTTCCATACTACATGAAAATCCTCCAATATAAAAGTTACTTAATGTTTGATGTTCTATCACTTTGATATTTGCACTTTGGTCCAAAAGTGCCTAGAATTTGAACTCACCCCCCTAGGTACAATTTAGGGTTTTCTAGGGTTTCTTTTAGGGTTTTGGGCACTTTAGGGATTTTATGCCATCGAAACCCATCACTCGTAATCTCTTTTGGGTGTTTCCAAAGACTTTTGAGGTTTTACTCACTTTGGCTTATTGTTATCCACATGCCCAAATCCTAGGGTTAAGTACCCTACCCTAGGGTTAAGCACACTTCAAGTTGTCACCACATCACAACTTGTTTTGACATTGTACCTAGTGAATGCATTCTAGGTGTGACAAACAAAATGAAATGTCAATGCATATGATTTCATGCTCAAGTTTTAGTGCCAGTAACACCAGGGGTGTTACACAAGAATGGCCGACAGAACACGGATTTATGACAAGCATGTAGGATCCAAAGAAAACTTCAGCAATATAACCTCGATATTCTCCAGCTGCAAGTCGAATATTGTGCAGTGGAGAACAACATGGTTATGTCGCTGAAATCTCCCTCGGACCCTTAGTCCTGTCATAAATACTACGTTATATCCGTCACTCCGAGGTTATCCATAATAGGGACAATTCCAGACATGTAAGTCTCACGTGCGTCGAGTAAGTGAGATGAGTCTATCTGAAACTGGTGACACATAGATTTTGTTACTAAAAATACTACAACGCATGCTAATAAGATAGTAAATGACTAAAAAATATTATGACACAATTCTGATACTAAGCAAAAATGCAGGTTAATATAAACTATTACTCACTAATTTTGATGGCTAATAAAAATATCTATCGAAAAATAAATAATAAAATACGCAAAAAATCACCTCTCGTGCTAGGTTGCAGTGGCAGCCAGATCACAGTGGTGGATGACGCTAGGCGTGGGCGAGGCAGGGCCAGCAGGGGGCAGGGCGACACGTGGTTGGATGGGGGCAGGGCAATGCCCGACGGCGAGGCAGGTGGGGCTGGTAAAAGTCAGTGTGGGTTAGCCGAAGTCAGGGTGGGGCGGAGTTGGCATGGGGGCCTAGAGTCGAGGCAGCGTCGATGAAGTCGATGGGTCGATGGAAACGGCGGCGAGGGCTTAGGCATAGCTGGACACGTGCGAGCGGATGTAAGGAAAGAGGAAGAGAAAGATCTGGGGGTATTTTTATCGTTGAAAATAATGGCCAGTGGTGTGGCCGACGAAAATAACTATCATTTTCGACTGCTTGTGGATGCCACCGAAAATAGCTCTAGCCACCAAAAATGCCTACGGTTCCTATTGAGACTGTAAGGATTGGTGGAACTAAATTATTTAAGTAATTTAATAAATTATTAGATATTAGCCTTAAATATTGATAAAATAACTTAAGTTAGAGGGGAAATAAGCCATAGAGAAGGTGTAAGAGGACGACGAAGAAAATCAGTAGTTTATTAGTTATTTTATGAGTTATGTTATTTTTTATATTTTAGTAATGAAATTATTAATTGCTTTTATGAATTATGTAATCTATTTGTTTAATTGTATAATCGGATGTATTTTTAATTCAATAAAACGACGTGTCTTATATCCATTAAAAATCTATAAAATATAATTGATGTGACACTAAAGTGAGTATATACTAAAACTAAAGATTGTGTAGGATCAATGAGAGATGATCCATAACAGGATCAATTATATAATATGACGCGACGTAAGTAGGATTAGGGATGAAAACGGAATGGATACAGCTGGATACAGGGTCATTCCATATCCTACCCTAATGTATTTATCTCGTATACGGGACCAGATACGGGTAGTTAAGATTTGGGACGGATACAGGACGGGACCGGGTAATAATACGGGCGGATAAGAAACGGATAACGGATACTAATCGGGTGGATACCGGATAGTTGTCGGGTAGTTCGTACTTATGACATTAATTGCCCAACCATACAACAAACATATAAATTAAGCAATACATAATCATGTATATAATAGATCAAATGTGGAACCAACAGCACAATATTTAAAAAATTCGACAACATGTCCCCTCTTTTAGGCATAATCCACAAGTCCACAAGTATATAACAGATAGATAGTAGATAATTGACATCAATTAACATGTTCAAGTGTTCAACACTTTCACATCACAAAATGAAACCACACAAATCACAATAGATAGAGTCTACAAGTAAATGCACCCTCTAGATCTAGTCTACAAGTAAATGCCTTCTTGGGAAGCTGGTTTTGGCTTGCAACTAGGGGTCGTTTTGGGTTTCAAAGCAAACACTTCGTACCAGGCAAACTTGTTGGTATTACTGGTCTCATTGTGCTTGTGAGATGAGTGAGTGATCATTAACTAACAGGAACAAGCTAAAACAAATAAAGACGGGAGAAAATGGCAAGTAAAAGAAGGCCCAGCCCAAATCTTTTAAGTGTTCCAACCCTAGCATACAATGCATGAGCTCTCCTTCGTCTCGTCAACCCAGCACCGCCACCCTTTTGCTTGCTTCCCTCAAAACTTCATGAGGCCACAGTAGACGCTGCCACTGCCAGGTACACTGGCCACATAACTCATTTGCTAACGTGCTTTCCCCATCCTCCTCGGCTCCTGCTTGTTGCGTATACTCCCAACACCCTACTTTCCAGCTGCTGCTGCACTCTCTCACTGCTACCAAGCCACACCATTAGACAGATATCAACGCAGGCAGCAAAGATGGTAGCCACAATGTCCTCAGCGTCTCACTATCATTTGTTTGGGTTCACCTAGAACCTTGAATACCCACTTTTACCAGTGATTAATAGAAACCATGTTATTGAGCAGGGCCCAGGGGTGACCGGCATGCGTGCCGTTCCACGCTCTCGCGGCCCCAGTGCCAGCGGTGAGCCGGTGACCGGCGTTCGTGCTCGTCCACCAGGCGCTGCTCGGCTGCTGTGCTGTGCACGCTGCGCGGTGCGCCTGTGGCCTGTGCGGGTGTGCGGCGGCGGCCAGGAGCACGGGACGGCGGGGTGTGCGTGTGGTTGGGCGGCTGGTTGTGGGTAGGGTAGCTGTGCTATGTGGCCACGACTCTTTAGATTTACTTGATGGGCCGGCCGATCAAGCAGCCCAACACGAAGTAGGCCCAAGCCGAATCCACAATCCGGGTACCCACCCAAATAGTACCCGTATCCTATCCGGGATTTTTGGGTACTGACCGGGTATTAGTGATTCTGTATCCTACCTGTATCCGAGGTTCAATATCCGGGTAGTACTCGTATCCGTCCCGACAAATAAAATACCCGTTTCCGTATCCGAAATTTCGTCCCATTTTCATCCCTAAGTAGGATACGGTTGATGGCTGATACGATGACCCTAGAGGTAGTTACGCCGAAGTTTTAACATGCTAAAGCAACTCCAATAGTTTAGGTAAACATATTATGCTCGATAAAAAAGAAAAGTCTGATATAACGTCCTTCCAACAGCCTTGCCTTCGTCCTCTATTATGCATATTACTCTTCATCGTCTCCCCTTCTCTAGGCATATTTGCCGAGCCCCTGCTGCTGGCCATCTCCCGCCCTCCTGCCCATTCACTCTCTGCTATGGCATGTAGCCCCTATTTTGTTCAGCTTTTGAGGGGCTTCTGGCTGCTAGAAGCAAGAAGCTAAACCAAACGCCTAGCTTCTAGGTGGCTTGTGGTGGAAGCGCTCCCCCCGCAGCCGTTTTACCGTTGCCCGCGAGAAGTGGCAAAAGGTTGCTTCGGCTGGACGGTCGGCTGATTCTCTACCCCCTCCCCCACCAACCGCATACACGCAAACTGATTTGCCCTAGGGTTTCAGCTTCACTCATCTCGCGTCGCTAGGTTCCCGGTGACCAGCGCCACCGCCAACTAGATTCGCACCATCCGAGCTCCGGCCATCCCTGCAGTATCTTCTCCATCTCCCATGGTAGTTCCCTATGAAGCCGCTCTCGTTTGAACACTCTGTTGTCCCGAGTTGTTCTCCCGAGTTGTTCCTCCGAGTCCTTCAATCGTCGGTTTAGGGTTTCATTTTAGCCCGTGAGTCGATTTTTCGAGTACTGTACTCTCTCTCGGTTGAACACTCTCCCCACTAGATCCTCCCATGACTATCGGTGTAGGGGCAATTTTTACCTTTTTACTTGACGGATAGTGTTTAGGGTTTACAGTTTAGGGTATACGAACTTAGGGTTTACGATTTACGTTTTAGGGTTTACGTTTTACTCCGTTCCATTGAGTATTACGTTTCTGGATTAGGGGTGTCACACCCGGTTTTTAGAAGGTAAACCGAATGCGAACCATGTACGTGCCAGGATCAGTTATTCACGTACACAACAGTTACATAATATGGACATCATCACACAGTGCTCAAATAGTATTAAAAGGGAAATAATAGTCGATTACATCATACGTCTGAGACGTCCATATAGTCCTTACAATAAATCAAAGTGCGGAAAAGAAACATAGATAAACGCGGCCTTCACAGGCAGCCGACTGGGGGTTGCCGCTAACCCACACCTAGAACTCGTCGTAGTCTTGGAACTCCTGGAAGTCTCCTTCCACAGCTTCATCTTCTCCTGAGCAGTGGTTGCAATGCTGACAACCTGGGGGGTTTGGTGTGTAGAGCAAGAGTGAGTACACATCAACATACTCAGCAAGTATCCTGTTTGGCTGTAGTGGACTAGCTTTATGTGGGGATAAGTCAAGCAGTTGCTTTTAGTTGGTCAGTTTCTTATTTACTAGTAGAAAGCCAGGTTTTAGCATTAACCCAAGTTATTAACCCAAAGTACCCTTTCCAAACGGAAAGAATACCATTTACCATTACCATAAGCATAATCATAACCATCAGTCTCATTGCCACCTGTAAACCAAAATGTCTCTGATCAAGTACCACTAATCATTGGAGCTCCCTTGGCCGCTCATAACCGTGAGCACGGCTGATATATCAGTTTTCAAACACTCTGCAGAGGTTGTGCACTTTACCCACAAGCCGTGATTCCCTTTCTGCCCGGAGAGAGCTACTCCCCATTGACCACTACCTAGGTGGTCCAGCAGGGCATCACTACGTAGCCTTTACAAAGATTCCCCGAGGGTGTAGCCGCCCGTTAGGTTTCCTAAATTTACCGCACTCCTCCCCAAGGGACAAATCAACCTTGGCAGAGCGAGCCGCATACACCGAGCCCCATTGACGACACAACGGCTAAGCGAACTACACCCCGGTTCCTCTAATTATTCAGCTAAGGGTGTCCCACTCCACCCTCATGGTTGCACTGTTTTCCCGGGCGGTCATCCATAGAATAGGTCCTTACGGAGAGGCACTCGAGAAACCGCTCGAGCCCCCTTGAAGACCACAAGTATAACATCATAATAAGAGAGGAGAAAACAGCGTATCATATATAATCTCATCATGTTCATTGATTAGAGTTGAGCAATAGCATGAAGCTAAACGATAATAATAATAATCCAACCCAGATAGGTAAACAAGGACATGGATAACAAAAGCTAGTCAATCCTTAGGTATAAATGTGTAATGCGGGAGGTGAATTAAAGAATGATTAGGACAGAGATAGGTCAAAGGACACTTGCCTCCACCAACCGAGTGCTGCTCAGTGGCTTCTCCTACGGGTTCTTCGGGCTCTCCGACCGGATCGTTCTCTATGCGATTGCAAGCATACATACATTCATCCATTCAAATTGGGAAACAAACAGTACATCATACAAGGGAACAAATAAAGTAAATATGCATCAAGTATGACATTCGATATCGCATTCATTATGGTTAGAAAGAAACGGGAAAGGGTCTCGCGGGGGGGGGGGGGGGGGGGGGGGGGGGGGGGGGGGGGTTAAAGCTTATGCACTAATGATTAGTTACAATTGGTTCTAACAAAAGAATTTAGTTATATGCACTAATGGAAACCTAGTCATTTTTAGTTGATCAACATTGAACTGGATAAACAATTGATTATATGAATCAACTAGCGTAACGGAATTCTAAATTAAGTTTCCTATTTCAATAACATGAACAATGATTAACCTGCCTAAAATAAAATATATAACAGTAATGAAAGAAAAATAAAATAAAATAAAATAAAAAAAATAAAAAAGGGGGGGCGGTTGAACCGGCCAGGGGGCGGTTGAACCGGCCTGGGGCAGGGGCGGCTGGGCAGGGCGCGCAGGGGCGGCCGGGCTGGGGCGGCCGAACTGGTGGGGGGCGGCCGAGCTGGCGGGGGGGTGGCCGAGCAGGGCGCGCAGGGGGCGCGGCTGGGGGCGGCCGAACGGCGGCTGGGCCGGCCAAGGGGGCGGCCGAGCGACAGGGAGAGAGGAGGGGAGAGGGGAGGGGAGAGGGAGGGGAGAGCTCACCGGGGATGGGGCGGCCGAGCGGCGACAGGCGGCGGCCGAACCGGCGGCAGGGGGCGGCCGAGCTAGGGCAAGGGGGCGGCGGCGGCTAGAGGGAATGGGGGAGGGGGAGGGAGAGAGAGAGGGGTTGGGGGGAAAAAGGAGGGGGCGGCTGGGCCACTTGGGCCCAAGGGGGGCACGCGGGGGGGGGGGCGGCTGGGCCGGCCAGGGGCGGTTGGGCCGGCCAGGGCGGCCCACGGCGCGGGAGAGAGAAAAAAAGAGGAGAGAGAGAAATAAAAAGAAAAAGAAAGAAAAGGTTTTTCTCCTTTTCGAAATCCGATCTTCCTAGATGAATGCACTTACATTTCTAAGCAATCAAAGAATGCATAGTTCAGCATGGTGCATCAAACAACATAAAGTAATTTAGGGTTTTTCTTTACACGGGAATTCCAAACCGAACCCCGCTAAAACTTTGGAAAAGGTCAAGGTTTAGCGAGAGAACGAGAAAAGAAAAGAGTAACGCCTGAATTTGGTGAGAGAAAAGAAGAAAAAAATTCTACCCCCCAAATTCAGGGCGTTACAAACCTATCCCCCTTAAAAGAATCTCGCCCTCGAGATTCAGGGCTGGCTAGCAAAGAGCTCTGGGTACTTAGCCATTAGATCATCTTCACGCTCCCAGGTTGCTTCTTCCTCAGAGTGGTGATTCCATCTGACTTTGCACATCCTGATGGTCTTCCTTCGGGTGACTCTGTCTGCAACCTCAAGGATTTGCACTGGCTTCTCAACGTAGGTCAAGTCCTCCTGGACTTCGAGACCTTCCACTGGCAACTGCTCTTCTGGCACACGCAAGCACTTCTTCAACTGAGACACATGAAAAACGTCATGCACAGCAGACAAATTCTCTGGCAGACTGAGCTGATAGGCCACTTCTCCACGCCTTGAGAGGATTTGGTACAGACCAATGTAGCGGGGTGCTAGCTTGCCTTTCACTCCGAATCTTCTGACTCCTCTGATCGGTGACACTTTCAGATAGACAAAGTCTCCGACTTCGAAACTCAGCTCTCTTCTTCTTGTGTCTGCATAGCTTCGCTGCCTTGATTGCGCTATCTTCAGATTCTCTCGGACCATCTTGATGTTCTCTTCGGCTTCAAGCAGAATGTCTGGCCCAAACACCTGCTTTTCTCCAGGCTGATCCCATTGCAACGGAGTTCTGCAACTCCTTCCATAGAGCGCCTGAAACGGTGACATCTTCAAACTGGCCTGGTAACTGTTGTTATAGGAAAACTCTGCATAGGGCAATCGCTTATCCCATCCGGACTGATCTTGCAACGCACAGGCTCTCAACATGTCTTCAAGAATTTGATTGGTCCTTTCGGTCTGGCCATCTGTCTGTGGGTGATAAGCTGAACTGAAATTCAGATGTGTGCCCAAAGCTTCATGCAACTGCTGCCAGAAATGAGAGGTGAACTGCGTTCCTCTGTCTGACACTATCTTCTTTGGCACACCATGAAGACAAACGATCCGAGACATATACAGTTCTGCCAATACTGCACTGCTGTAGTTGGTCTTGACTGGTATGAAGTGGGCTGACTTGGTCAAACGGTCCACTACTACCCAAATAGAATCGTAGCCGGCTCGAGTGCGAGGCAATCCGACTATGAAATCCATACCGATTTCATCCCATTTCCACTGAGGGATCTACAACGGTTGCAACAATCCAGCTGGTCTCTGGTGCTCTGCCTTAATTCTTCGGCAACTATCGCACATAGCCACGTGCTCTGCGATTTCCCTCTTCATTCCGTACCACCAGAATTTCTTCTTCAGATCCTGATACATCTTCTCACTGCCAGGGTGAATCGAATAGGCTGTCTCATGAGCTTCCTTGAGAATCAACTCCCGAATGGACTGGACATTGGGAACACACAAGCGGTCTTTAAACCATATCACGCCTTCTGCATCTTCTCGAAAATCTTTGCCTCTGCCATCTAGAATCAGTCGCCGGATCTCACTGATCTTCTCATCATTCTTCTGCGCTTCTTTGATTTCGCGCTCTAAGGTAGGTTCCAACTCGACCGTGACTCCTCGCGAATTGTTCAGAAATCCGAGACTCAACCTGTCAAACTCCTTGGCCAACTCATAAGGCATCGGACGAGCGACCATCAGATTGACTTGGCTCTTTCTGCTCAAAGCATCTGCCACTACGTTGGCTTTGCCCGGATGGTAATGAATCTCCAACTCATAGTCTTTGATCAACTCTAACCATCTTCGTTGCCTCATATTCAATTCTGACTGAGTGAATATGTACTTCAGACTCTTGTGGTCTGTGTAAACATCGCATATCTATCCATACAGATAGTGCCTCCATGTCTTCAGTGCGTGAACCACTGCTGCCAACTCTAGGTCATGGATTGGGTAATTCTTCTCATGAACCTTCAGCTGTCGGGACGAGTAAGCCACAACTCTTCCCTCTTGCATCAACACGCATCCCAAACCTGTGTAACAAGCATCACAGTACACAGAGAAGGGCTTGTGCACATCAGGCAAGACTAAGACAGGCGCTGTAGTCAACTTCTTTTTCAGCGCTTCAAAGGCCTCTTGGCATTTCTCGGTCCACTTGAACTCAACTTTGTTGCCTAGCAACGCTGTCATAGGTTTCGCAATCTTCGAAAACCCTTCAATGAATCGCCGATAATATCCGGCCATTCCAATGAAACCCTTGATTCCTCGAGCATCTGTTGGCGCTTTCCAGTTCAGAATGTCTACCACTTTCTTCGGATCCACAGCCAATCCTTCTTTGTTGATTATGTGACCCAAGAACAGGACTTCACTGATCCAGAACTCACACTTGCTCAACTTTGCATACAACTGGTGCTCTCGCAATCTCTGCAATACCATCCTCAAATGATCTGCATGTTCTTCTTCGCTTTGAGAATAAACCAGAATGTCATCAATGAATACCACCACAAACTTATCGAGATAATCCATGAATACACTGTTCATCAAGTTCATGAAGAACGCTGGTGCATTGGTCAAACCAAAAGACATCACTGTGAACTCATACAAACCATACTTGGTAATGAATGCCGTCTTCGGAATGTCCGAAGGTCGGACCCTGAGCTGATGATAACCTGACCTCAGATCTATCTTGGAGAACACACTGGCTCCTCTCAACTGGTCAAACAGATCTTCTATTCTGGGCAAGGGATACTTGTTCTTGATCGTGACTTCATTCAAAGCTCGATAATCGATACACATCCTTTTGGTGCCATCTTTCTTCTACACAAATAGGACAGGGGCGGCCCAAGGCGAGGTGCTTGGCCGGATGTAACCTTTCTCTGACAGCTCATCAATCTGCTTCTTAAGCTCAACCAACTCTGGTCCAGGTATTCTGTAAGTTCTCTTAAAGATAGGGGCGATTCCAGGAAGAAGCTCTATAGCGAATTCAACTTTCCGCTCTGGTGGCATACCCGGTAAGTCCTTTGGAAACACATCTGGGAATTCAGACACAACCTTGATACTCTCAATTGGGTCTGCTTCACTGCTATCGACAGCCATCTGATAACAACTTCCTCTCTTCGGCTCAGGCGGGACTAACTCGGTCACCACTTCCTCTCCTAGTGGGGACACCAACTTGATTGTCCTTTTATCACAACTGATAACTGCCTGATACTTATCTAGCCAATTCATCCCTAGGATGACATCTATTCCCTGAGTACCCATTACTATAAGGTTAGCGGGAAACGCTATCTCCCTTATTTCCACACTTACATTCAAACATATGCTATCAGCTCGAATTCTACCACCGGCTGAGTCAATTTGAATGGGGGTTGACATGGTAGTAATTGGAAGATTATGTGCTTCTACCCACGATGCAGTAATGAAAGAATGTGTTGCTCCAGTATCAAATAACACTTCTGCAATATGGGAGTCGACTGGGAACATACCTACTATCATGTCGGGGGTCTCCTGAACTGCTTCAGCCTCCAAGTAGTTCAGTCTCCCATGATTATAGCGCGGCTGAGGGCGATTTCCTGCTCCAGGCTGAGACACATTCTGTTTTGCCGGGCATTGGGGCCTGACTGCTGCTGGGCTGCCTTCTTCGGACATTGCATCACCCAATGGCCTTGCTCTCCACAGTGGAAACATGCTCTGTTTCCAACCTGAGCTGGTGCTGCCTGACTGTTCTGCTGGTTTGCTGGGGCAGGAAGACGAGGTGTCTGCTGATTCTGCCTCTGGAACTGACCTCCTGACTGATTGCTCTGACGGTTCTGGTACTGGTGCTGAGGATACTGCCTTTGGAACTGCTGATGCTGCTAAGGTGGACGCTGGTTCTGCCTGAACTGCTGAGGTTGATTGCCTGAGAAACGAGGACGGCTGCTGCTTCCAGGCTGGGGTCCACTGATCTTGCGCTTACGATCCTCCATCTCCTTATGCTTCCTTTCTGTCATGATTGCTCTGTCAATCAGGTGCTGGAATGTCGGGAAGGTATGATTCATCAGTTGGTAGTGCAGAGGGTCAACCAAGCCTCTCAAGAAACGGTACTGTCGCTTGGCGTCGGTGTTGACATCTTCAGGAGCATAGCGAGACAACTGCAGAAACCTGTCTCGATACTCACTGACAGATGATGACCCTTGCTTAAGGGCCAGGAACTCCTCCTTCTTCACTGTCATCAGACCTGCAGGCACATGGTACTGATGAAAGCTACCTCTGAACTCTTCCCAGGTGATGGCATCGGGGTTGGCATGGGTGGCGAGGTAAGACTCCCACCATGATTGGGCTGCTCCTCTCAACAGACGGGGACCATACAAGACTTTCTCCCTGTCATCACACTGAGCGGTATGCAACTCCCGCTCCACAGTGCGCAGCCAATCTTCAGCATCCATGGGGTCAGAAGAGTGAGCGAACATTGGGGGATGACCTCTCATGAATTCAGCACGCTTGTCTCTGGGCATCTGAGGCATCTGAGGCTGGGGTGGAGCCTGCTGCTGCTGCTGCTGAATGGCGGCCAGAGTCTGACCGATGGCTTGAACCGCTTGAGTCTGCATCAGAAACATCTGCTCGATCGACATCGGGGGTGGGGGTGGCAGGTGCTGCTGCTGGGGCACCTCATCCTGCGGAGCGGCTCGCTCCTGCTGAGCACGCCTTCCTCCTCTGCGCCTGTTCTCTGACATCTGCAGAATGCAACCACACATCAGAACTGATCTGGCAAATCTTGCAGCATAAGAAAAGAGTATAGAATTCTCCAACAGCACTGAACAGATGAGCATCTTCACTGATCTCCATCGCAGACCACACAGCTTCTCAGATAAAGAGGAAAGTAGAATAAAGGGTTTCCCAACTATATAACTAACTCCATTAACATAATAGGTAAACCAAAATGCAGGGGATACCCACACTCTGGTGACAATCATTACAAAGATCCAAACCAAACATAGTTCATCATGACAAACATAAATGCACAGGATATAGCAAACTACCCTGTCTAACTAAGACTAACTAAGACCGAGATTAACACTAAGACTGAAGCTTCTATGTATATATATTTCGTATTAATTACAAGATCCAACTCTAACGAGCTATGGTTCTAGATTTATCTTGGTCTTGCAGTCGGGATTGCCATAAGACTGGTGTCCACGCCGAGGTGAGCGGTACGGGTGCTGAGTCCCGACGGGAGCAGGGGAACCATCATCCAAGTGACGACGTTCCGCGCGCTCAGCCCGCAGCAGGACGATCTCAGCACGAGCCCTACTCAGCTCGTCTAATGCATGGTCTAGCTCCGTGTTTAGCACGGCGGCTAGGTTGACTGTGCTGCTCAACCTAGGATTGTCCTCACCAGCAGGTGAAACAATCACGCCTCCTGTGCTGCCAGATGGACGGTGGGGGTAATACTTCAGGTCGAGACCGTCAGCTACCCCACCGAGAACCGAGCAGTAGTGCGAAAGCGCACGCCGTGCAGCATCCTGCATGGCTGCCTCAGCTGAGTCCCGCTCAGAGATAGAATAGTGCTCTGAGCAAGCCTCCGCGCCCTGGAGACTGTTCTCCGGACGGCGCACCAAACAGGTCGCCTCCCAGCGGTCTGGGTAGACCCCGCGACTATGCTGGTAGACCACACAGCGATACTCGATGGACCAAGTACGCCGGTCAAGTGCCCGACGTAGCAGGGTGTCGAGCGCGTCGTGGAAGTGACACCCGCGAGCAGCGTCGCGAGTGATGGGTCGAGCAACCCATCCTTCTGGCTCATGGTCAGCAGGGAAGTCAGTGTCGTGGCTCGGGCTGTCGTCGCCATCTCCGTCGTCTGGGTCTCCTCTAGCAGCTACTCTAGAGGCTGGGGCGCCCAGTGGTGGTGCAGGGGGTGCCTCCAGGGGAAGCACAGGAGAGCAGCTCCTCACAGACTCTATCTCCTGCTGGAGCGAGAAAGAAGAGCCCTGCTGCTCCTGTCGTCGATGTTCCTGCTCCTCATGCAGGCGATGGTGCAGTCTCTCCAAGTGGCTGGACTGTCCGGCCACGGGACGGCGAAGCGGACGCTCAGCAAGGCGGGAGGGTAAGAAGGGGATGACGGACTTTCGTGCAGTGTGTCTAAGACGAGCCATCTACAAAAGACATCGCAAGCAAAAGAGTGAGAACAGAATTAATATGACCAGCAAATAATTAATCATAAATAAATGAAGGATTAGAATAAAACATAATTTTCAGCAAGGTATAATATATAGTAGAACATAGGTTTGGTCAGTATGACCAACTTTTGAAGGGGTACCAAAGTCAAGGCAGTGACAGAGGTCTATAATCCTTAGAACGACCATTCTACTCTAGGTTAGCGGTCCTACAGTCAACCTGGCTTTGATACCACTTATGTCACACCCGGTTTTTAGAAGGTAAACCGAATGTGAACCATGTACGTGCCAGGATCAGTTATTCACGTACACAGCAGTTACATAATATGGACATCATCACACAGTGCTCAAATAGTATTAAAAGGGAAATAATAGTCGATTACATCATACGTCTGAGACGTCCATATAGTCCTTACAACAAATCAAAGTGCGGAAAAGAAACGTAGATAAACGCGGCCTTCATAGGCAGCCGACTGGGGGTTGCCGCTAACCCACACCTAGAACTCGTCGTAGTCTTGGAACTCCTGGAAGTCTCCTTCCACAGCTTCATCTTGTCCTGAGCAGTGGTTGCAATGCTGACAACCTGGGGGGGGTTTGGTGTGTAGAGCAAGAGTGAGTACACATCAACATACTCAACAAGTATCCTGTTTGGCTGTAGTGGACTAGCTTTATGTGGGGATAAGTCAAGCAGTTGCTTTTAGTTGGTCAGTTTGTTATTTACTAGTAGAAAGCCAGGTTTTAGCATTAACCCAAGTTATTAACCCAAAGTACCCTTTCCAAACGGAAAGAATACCACCTACCATTACCATAAGCATAATCATAACCATCAGTCTCATTGCCACCTGTAAACCAAAATGTCTCTGATCAAGTACCACTAATCATTGGAGCTCCCTTGGCCGCTCATAACCGCGAGCACGACTGATATATCAGTTTTCAAACACTCTGCAGAGGTTGTGCACTTTACCCACAAGCCATGATTCCCTTTCTGCCCGGAGAGAGCTACTCCCCATTGACCACTACCTAGGTGGTCCAGCAGGGCATCACTACGTAGCCTTTACAAAGATTCCCCGAGGCTGTAGCCGCCCGTTAGGTTTCCTAAATGTACCGCACTCCTCCCCAAGGGACAAATCAACCTTGGCAGAGCGAGCCGCATACACCGAGCCCCATTGACGGCACAACGACTAAGCGAACTACACCCCGGTTCCTCTAATTATTCAGCTAAGGGTGTCCCACTCCACCCTCATGGTTGCACTGTTTTCCCGGGCGGTCATCCATAGAACAGGTCCTTACGGAGAGGCACTCGAGAAACCGCTCGAGCCCCCTTGAAGACCACAAGTATAACATCATAATAAGAGAGGAGAAAACAGCGTATCATATATAATCTCATCATGTTCATTGATTAGAGTTGAGCAATAGCATGAAGCTAAACAATAATAATAATAATCCAACCCAGATAGGTAAACAAGGACATGGATAACAAAAGCTAGTCAATCCTTAGGTATAAATGTGTAATGCGGGAGGTGAATTAAAGAATGATTAGGACAGAGATAGGTCAAAGGACACTTGCCTCCACCAACCGACTGCTGCTCAGTGGCTTCTCCTACGGGTTCTTCGGGCTCTCCGACCGGATCGTTCTCTATGCGATTGCAAGCATACATACATTCATCCATTCAAATTGGGAAACAAACAGTACATCATACAAGGGAACAAATAAAGTAAATATGCATCAAGTATGACATTCGATATCGCATTCATTATGGTTAGAAAGAAACGGGAAAGGGTCTCGCGGGGGGGGGGGGGGGGTTAAAGCTTATGCACTAATGATTAGTTACAATTGGTTCTAACAAAAGAATTTAGTTATATGCACTAATGGAAACCTAGTCATTTTTAGTTGATCAACATTGAACTGGATAAACAATTGATTATATGAATCAACTAGCGTAACGGAATTCTAAATTAAGTTTCCTATTTCAATAACATGAACAATGATTAACCTACCTAAAATAAAATATATAACAGTAATGAAAGAAAAATAAAATAAAATAAAATAAAAAAAATAAAAAAGGGGGGCGGTTGAACCGGCCAGGGGGCGGTTGAACCGGCCTGGGGCAGGGGCGGCTGGGCAGGGCACGCAGGGGCGGCCGGGCTGGGGCGGCCGAACTGGCGAGGGGCGGCCGAGCTGGCGGGGGGGGGTGGCCGAGCAGGGCACGCAGGGGGCGCGGCTGGGGGCGGCCGAACGGCGGCTGGGCCGGCCAAGGGGGCGGCCGAGTGACAGGGAGAGAGGAGGGGAGAGGGAGGGGAGAGCTCACCGGGGATGGGGCGGCCGAGCGACGACGGGCGGCGGCCGAACCGGCAGCAGGGGGCGGCCGAGCTAGGGCAGGGGGGCGGCGGCGGCTAGAGGGAATGGGGGAGGGGGAGGGAGAGAGAGAGGGGTTGGGGGGAAAAAGGAGGGGCGGCTGGGCCACTTGGGCCCAAGGGGGGCGCGCGGGGGGGGCGGCTGGGCCGGCCGGGGCGGCCCACGGCGCGGGAGAGAGAAAAAAAGAGGAGAGAGAGAAATAAAAAGAAAAAGAAAGAAAAAGGTTTTTCTCCTTTTCGAAATCCGATCTTCCTAGATGAATGCACTTACATTTCTAAGCAATCAAAGAATGCATAGTTCAGCATGGTGCATCAAACAACATAAAGTAATTTAGGGTTTTTCTTTACACGGGAATTCCAAACCGAACCCCGCTAAAACTTTGGAAAAGGTCAAGGTTTAGCGAGAGAACGAGAAAAGAAAAGAGTAACGCCTGAATTTGGTGAGAGAAAAGAAGAAAAAAATTCTACCCCCTAAATTCTGGGCGTTACAAGGGGTTTAGGGTTTTAGGTTTTATTCAGTTCATTGAGTATGATGTTTCGTGTGTAGTGGTTTAGGGTTTAAGGGATTAGGGTTTACTTAGTTTCTTTGATTACATGGATGTTAGATTGTCTCGATGGCAGTTTACTAACTACATAAATCCACATCAAATGGATTCGGCAAACTCCATAGCCGACAAGGCAATTGGAAGGATGCAGGAGATTTCGGATAAGATTATTTCATTAGCTAGGGAAACAATCCGCTCTGGATGAGGTTTGTCCTCATTGGAGGCTACCAAACTCTGTGTAGCATTGGAGGACATAGGTATAATGCTGGAGCAGGACTCTCTGGTGTTCCACGACTATTTGGACAAGGTCTACTATGTTAACAACCATGTTCACGACAACTATGTGCCCTCAGACTTGTCCTCACCAATCCCTGCTGAAGAAGACCTCAGTGAAGACTGGGACTTTGCCGAGCACTTCAAAAACTTGTGGCGTGTTGAATATGAATCAGATCAGATGCCCTCGTTTAGTGACAATGAGGTTTAAGTTAGTAGATGGTTAACCTGTTCATAAGGGTTTAGGGCTACGTAAATAGGAGCATACTTTTGGTTAGGTGCAGGTTTCATCTGTTCCATGTGTTTAGGTGTCTATGGTCGAGTGGATTGATATCAAGGATGCTAGTCTATGTAATAAGTGGTACCTGAATGTTCATATGCAGTTGTGGTACAACCCTATGCTATTATGGCTCCTTTAGCGAGTTAATTTCCTTCTCAATTTGAGTACGTTTTGATGACCTCCAGTTCACATCCTTCTTCTTTAACTGTGTACTTGTTTTGCATTAGATGGACAAATCTGGGAAAGTGATAGCAAAGTGGGACACAAGAGCATCTAAGATTTACATAGAAATTTGTGTAGAAGAGGTCAATGCACGCAACAGGCCGCAACACTTTCTAAATGCAAAAGGGTATGCTAACCTCATTAGGAAGTTTAAGGAACGTATTGGCCACACGTACACCAGGGATTAGATGAAGAATATGTGGTACACTTTAAAGAGAATGTACACGCAATGGAAAACACTGAATGAAAGGGCTACAAGTCTTGGTCGAGACCCTCATACTGGTTGTATTAGTGTGCCTGATGAGTGGTGGGCAAAGTAAAATGAAGTAAGTAGTCTTGTATGTTTCATATCGTCTTAGAGATTAGGATTACTGCTGACCATCTGAAAATAGGCAAACCAATTGTACTGCAGGCAATGCTAGGGTGTATTATGTTCAAATCTTTGCCTCTTGAAAATGAGGATGACCTGAAAGTCATGTTTGGCCCTATAGTGTGCACCAATGAGACTACTCTAGTTTGTGGAGTTGAGGATGCATGCAAATTCTCCCTTAGATGGTGATGAGGAAGATGTGGTGGCTGCTGCTAAAAATAGTACTCCAGACACAAGTACTGTAATCGAAGGAAAACACAAGTTGTAGCATGACTCCCCGAAGCCTAGGAAGAAAAAGGATCAGAGGGATGAGTACATGAAAAGGATTGTTGATGCATTTGAAGCAAGAACTTTGAGCTCCACCAAAAGGACGACCCTGTACGTAAGGAGGTTGCAGCTCAATTGAACCAAGTGCTCGAAGACGGTGCTACTGAAGGAAGCGATCTATATTTCTTCGCTACACAACTGTTAATAGACAAACTACATCGCGATGTCTTCGCAACTCTTCGGACCAAGGAAGGAAGGACAGCTTGGCTTCGCTGCGCGTATGAGAAGCATGAAAAGTCGAGTTAACTGAATCGATCGTACGTCAGTGTTTGTCGTAATGTTCTTGTTTTAGTGTACTGAGTGTTTGTCGTTCATGTCGGAGTACGACTATAAGTTTTCCAGAACTATTGTATTTCATGTTTGTCGTCGTATTTGTTAGGGTTCCAGTCATTTGTTAAATAAATACTCTTGTGATCCAGACAGTTTTATGGTGTCGTCAAATAAATTTTATTGCTTAGTATTGATGTTCTATATATGTAATGTGCATGAGGTGTGAATATCTAGTACATGTGTTGCTTGTATGCATACTATGGATTTAGTTGATGATCAAAATGATGACGACTTTCATGAGGAAGTTATGGTTGCTATTCTTGCATTGGATATTTGGGGGAGCTCTTCAAGTGGGGTTCCACGTAAACCAATGGGAGATATAGGTATCCAATGGGTTGAGCGAACATTACAAATTAGTGATGACTGCTACGACATGTTCCGCATGCGGTGGACTGTTTTCCGTCATCTACATGATACATTGGTGAGCGAGTATGGGCTCGTAGGTAGTCGTGGAGTAAATATGAAGAAGTGCTTGCCATTTTCTTGTGGGCATGCGGGGGTCCACAATCATTTAGACAGATAAGGAATAAATTTGGTCACTCATTGGAAACTATCAGCCGCAAATTTAGTGAAGTCCTTAACGCAGTATATAGGATGTCATCTTACGTGATTAAGCCTCAGGAAGGACATTTCACTGAGATTCACCCTAGATTGCGAGAGGTTAGATTCTGGCCACACTTCAAGGACTGCATAGGAGCCATAGATGGAAGCCACTTCCCCGCGTCTATCCCGTCCATGGAGCAACCAAAATATATTGGTCGTCACGGTTACTCATCGCAGAATGTCATGGTCGTTTGTGACTTCAATATGAGGTACACATTTGTCGTCACAGGTTGGCTTGGTTCAATGCATGATACAAGAGTCCTACATGATACTCTGATCACGTACGGGGATAGGTTCCTGCATCCCCCGAAGGTATAACTACATTCTACTTTTGTAGCATATGTAATTAATGTGTTTTATATGTACTTAAGTACACATCCTTGTTGTTGCAGGTAAATACTATCTTGTAGATTCTGGGTATCCAAACAGGAAGGGATACCTTGCACCTTATAAGGGTCAAAAGTACCACATTTCTAAATGGCAACATGGGAGGCAACCAATTGGTGCAAAAGAAGTTTTCAACTTTGCACACTCATTCTCGCGGAATGTTATAGACGGATCGTTTGGGGTGCTCAAAATGAAGTGGAGAATCCTTCTCAATCTACCATCATTTTCACTTAGGAAACAATCTAAGATGATTATTGCATACAAGACATTGTATAACTTCATTCGAGACAGTGCTATACACGATCGAGACTTTGACCAATATGTACCTAGTATGAGCCATGTTCATGATGTACCTGCAGGTGAGAGTAGTACTAGCACATCTGATGAGTTAGACATGAGTGCATTTAGAGATGCAATTGCTAATGCGTTAGTATCGTAGTTTATTAAGTGAACCTATCGATAGTTATGTTGTAATGAACTCTACTTATTTTAATGTAATGATGTGTTGCTTGTGTGTATTTATCTGTTTCCTTTTTTGAATCAAAATCTACAATCTCATAATCTGCGTATCCAAACACCTAAATTCTAACCACCAACTTCTCTTCACAGCAGCCCAACCAAACACCCAGATTCTAACCACCAGCTTCTCCCCACAATCAGCTTTACCCCACAACCAGCTTTTCAGAAAAGCTATTTAGAAAAAGCCGAACCAAACATGCCTATAGTTGTGTCTGCGTCTACAGTTGTAAAAATACAACTAGTATGTAATGTACCTATTGCTGCAAACAGTCACATTTGCAACACATTATGCTGCATCGTACAGGTAGTGATGGACCTAGGATTTTTATATAGGGTTTGCCGCAACAAAATTTTCCTATAGAATTCTATCTAATGTATATATAAGTTCATAGTAAATTTGGTAAACAATTCGATAAATAGATATCAAGTTTATCATTCAACAATTAAGCATACATTAGAATATAAAAAGCTCAAACATGTTATATAACAAACATAAAGATTACAATATCTCTCCGCTTCTTCATATTTCAGCAACTACAAAAATTATTATAGTGAATCAATAATCAACAAGACATAAATCTTCTTCATGGAAACGGAAGACAAAACGCTAGAAGTATGAACGCCGTGAACGGATTAACATGGCCAAACGGATTAACATGGCCGGGTGAGGTTTTGGTGGCCCTAGCTTAGGGTGTGTTGTAGCCCGCCTAGATCCACCTCTAGATCCGCTCCTGTGAGCAGGGTGAATAGCTAAGGATTGGCACTTTCACGTTAATCCGTTGTGTCTGGGTCGTGGAAACAGAAGAGCAACGTGGGGAACAATTAAGCTAGATAGATAGATTCGAGGACTAGACCAAAATTTTATTTTTTTTTCTCTAACGTTAAGATTTAGAAAATTGAGAGAGAGCCATGCCCACTTTATCCCCTCTACGTCCGCCCATGCACGCCATTGACTCTCTTTGAATAAGAGATCAGGCTTGTAGGTACAAGAATTCGACGACAACAAAAGGACTGGGCAAACGTTACAGATAGGTTTCTTTATGATATCAGATTTGAAGTTTTAAGGGAAAGCAAAATGAAAAGGTAAAAAAAGTCAGTGTCACCGTTCATCTTCTTTTTAATGATTTAGTGCAAGCTTTTCATTCGTTTTTTCCAATTAAAGACGCAGTGGTGCTCTTCATAACAACTTGAACAGGCTGCTGGCTGCTGGCTGCTAGTGGACCATTTCCATTCGTGTATCTGACAAAAAAATCTTGAACAAAATTTTTAACCACAATGCTTATTAAAATATCTGAATAATCTTACTAAATCAGGCTGTCAAATTCAGGAAATCCACATTAATTGTGACAAGTGCAAACAAAAAAAAAACAATCAAAACCATGGCCAGAGACTACAAGAAACTAGAACAGCCCACCAGCTTCATGAGATATACTCGTGTTCTCGTCTGAGTCATCGTCTGAGTCAGAAGTAATAGGAGCACAGCCTAAACAATCAAAACCATGGCCAGACAAAGCGCGTAGGATTTAAAATGGTAATCCATGGTACACATACCACATCGCCATCTCGATGCCCGCAGAAATGAATTTATGAATTCTAATCCAGAAATGTCTAAAAAGAATTGTGGTTGATCGATTTCAGATCACTGGAAATTGGCACACCGCTGATAAAATCCAAGAACAAAGATCATGACTACTGCCATGAGGAAAAAAAATAATACAAGTAACACACTGCAATGATAGATACTATCCACAGTTGAAGAACACCAAGCGAGAACAAAAAAGCTGAATTAATCCAACCATCACCATACTGCCACTTACTATGAGTCATGGCTACAACTACAATGCAGGACAAGAGTATATACTACTAACAATACTAGTATTATGAATGATGGAATCTTCCACTTGGTCCCTAAATTAACGAATCTCTCACCACGAATCCCTTGCATCGGCAACCAACTTAAAAAGCGAAACAATCAAAACCATGGATCCAGCAGCAGTTCGCCACACCTTGGCATCCTTGGCGGCAAGGCTAGGCTAGAGGTGGCAATTGAGGCAGTTGCAGGTGCGCGGGGTGAAGGAGCAGACGCCGAATGGGCGGTTGGGGATGTTGCAGTTGATGGCGTAGCAGCACGGCGCCGGGATGCACATCCCGTGCGGGCCCCCGCAGCAGGTGCACACTGCGCACACCTGGAACCGCCCCACCAGCCGCCGCCCGCGCCAGTGCTCGATGCCGCCGTCCAAGAACGTCTTCCTCAGCCGCGGCGTCCATGCCGCCGTCTCCATCACATTGCCGCCGCCGCCGTCGGTACCAGCCTACAGTAGTTCATCACACAATGGAAGGGATAAACGTCGGTACACGACGCGTTACCAACCAACCCCACACAGGTGCGAGGGAGGGAGAGATAAAGAGGGAGGGAGCCGTACCTGTTGTGAGGCTGAAGGAGCTGATACGGCGAGGACCGAGGAGAAGTGGAGGAGGAAGAGGAGCAGGAGAGGGATGGGTGGCCGTGGAGATGAGGAACAGGAAACCATCTTGAGGCAGTGTGCAGTCTGCAAGGTAGAAGAAAGTAGGGGGGCTGTGGTGTGGTGTGCCGTGCATTTACATGTTTGGTCACCAGCCTTATTTGCCGCGCGAGGCCGCTAATTTTTTGATGCAAAATATTGCTTTGTATCTATATCCATATCTCTACTACTAATTATATACGTAGTGTAGGCGTCCACCGGCGCATGGTGCACTGTTCTGCCTTTCTCCACGCGTCCACGCGCTTCCCCGCCTGCAATCGCGGAATCGCCAGCCCTCCCTCCGCGCTCCTGCCTTCCCAGGAAAGCCTTCCATCCATGGCGTCGTTGCTGCAAGAGCCCCGACAATCAACTCTATTGCCCCCTGCCTCTCCCTCACTGTGCGTCCGCTCCATCCTCGACCTGGTGCAGGTGCGGCTGTCGGCGCCGTGCTACGCCAAGTACGACAACGGCGACCTGGCCTACTTCGACAACGTGGTCCGCGGCAACCTGAGCAATGGTGCGCTCCGCAGCGTGGAGGGCCTCTCCCAGGACGAGCTCTTCGTCTGGCTCCCCGTCAAGGGCATACTCGTCCAGGAGGAGCTCGGGGTCATCCTGTTTGACATCGGCTTCGCCCACAAGAGCCTCTCGAGGTCGCTCTTCGAGGACCCGCCGGACTGCAAGCCGTCGGCCGCCAGCGAGATGAGCGCCGCCGCCGCCAGGTGGAAGGGTAGGCAAGGTGAGATTCCGACACGCCACTGTTTCACCACGCTTCACCACGCCCCCGCCCTGACGCCTCCGCTCGTGATGCCGTGCCCCCGCTCGCGTCCGCCGCGAGATCCCCGCCCTCCCCCCCCAAACCCTGTCCTGCACCTCGTGGCCCCGCCTCCGCTCGCGATGCTCCTGACCGCCTCACCGCCGTGACAGCCGCCTTCGCGTCCGCTGCCAGATCCCCGCCCTTCCCCCAAACCCTGCCCCGCACCACGCAAATCCTATGACCAGACCTGACCTGATCGATTGCCTACGCCCCACGCAACGCCACGAGCCCACAACGCACCCCGCAAGCGAAGCAAAGCAAGCCCCAGGCGGCGGCGCCGGCGGAGGACGCGATGGGGCATAAGATCGCGCGGACGACGCAGGCGTCGGCGACAGAGTACTACCTCCATGACCTGTCGTCCACCTACAATCTCATGCTCCTCGACGTCGTCAGCTGCGGCCGCTTCCTCAAGTCCGTCCGCTTAGACGACGAGGGGTTGCTCCTCGTCAAGGTCTACTTTAAGCCCGTCGGCGAGTCTATAGACCTTAAGGTAATCCGCCCGTGGCCGCGGCTGGCGGCTGCTCGCAGGTGCCCTGCCAATCCCCTCGTTACTTCAATCGGATTTGGTTCCGGATCGTGGTCGTGAGATCCCGCTGCTGGTTTTGCAAGAGCATGACCGAAGGCTGGAGTGGATTAGGAACGCGTTCAAGGGGATCGAGGGGTCCCACGTTTGGCCCTTCCAGGTGAGGATTCTGTGCTTAGGGCTTACGGTTTTACCTGTGGGGCATAGGCTGTAGCTTCATAAAAGAGGGGGCATTGGGGACGCTATTCCAATGCGCAATTGCATGTTCTAAGAGATTTTTACTGTGGTTTATCGGATTTTTATCCCATGTGCTGCATGTATGTTTGGTTAAGCTAAGTTTACAGTACAAGGTTGTGTTTTTGGTAATAAGTTAACCGCCCTTTCAAGTGATTTTTATCCCATGTGCTGCGTGTTAGCTATTTTGATTAAGTCCTGATGAAAAGTTAGTGATATAGCCAGTTTATTTGGATGTTTTTTTCCACAAGTTGGCATGTTACTGAAATACTAAGATAGTATGAACCAATAAATGTACGTTGCAATTCAGTTCACTTGCTGAATTGGCTTCCAGTGTTGTTCAGGTTTGGCTGCAAACAGATAAGGCAGCATATCTCTTGAGACAATACTTCTTCAGCAACTTGCAAGATCGATTGAGCCCTTTCCTCAGTCAGGTTGCAAAGAAATGGCTTGCCTTTTAGGTGACGTCTCTTTTCTTTGGTGTCCATAGCCCATAAGGACATATATTCTCACTGTTAAGTGCAGATATAAATATTAAACTAGAATAAGTGGGGCATGCTAGAGTTATTCTTTATTTTTCGTTTCCTTTCCAGAAATGGTTGCCAACTTAGACCATTTGGTTGTGCAGTTAATTCATGCAGTGGAACAGAGCCATAGTAAGGGAATTTTGCCATGGTGAGAAGGGTTTGTTTGAGTAGCATTGGAAGAAAATCTTGGCTGTTATTTTCACACTTTTTTTTTTGCGGCCAGGTGACATAAAATGTGAAAATGTGCTCGTTACTTCTTGGAATTGGTTATATCTTGCGGACTTTGCATCATTCAAGCCAACGTATATCCCGGATGATGATCCGTCTGATTTCTCATTCTATTTTGACACTAGAGGAAGACGACGATGCTATCTAGCACCTAAAGTGAGCTCCTCAATCTAAATTGCTTGAAATTTATATGCTACATCTTTGATCTAACACATCTGTTTTGTTGCTTCTTCTGTCACCATCACCGACATCAGCCTCACCGCAGATGACAAGACCGACGAGTTGTTCGCCAAAATCTCCCTCAGGCTAGGCCCCCCTTCGCTTCTCAAGTGTAAAATAATATACCAGTAGACTTCAAGATAGTTGTATTAGAGTCAAGGCAATGGTGTCTAAAGTCTAAACTGGGTCAACTTGGATGCCAGCAATGGGCTATATTATTAGAGGCAGGGATGGGCTGATTGAACAAACATTTTTTGGATTTACCAGAATCATGGTTTGATGTTGTTGAACGGACCTCAAAGGACAATAACAAGACACTACAGTAAGTATTTATTCTATTAGCTACCACAAGGGAAATAAATCCAATTACTGTGTGACATCATAATGCAATCTTTCAGGAAGCTGAAGTATGAGGGAATAGTTGCCAACATATAACCAGATTTTGGAACTAATGGAAAGGAGTTAATAAAGGTACCATATACTATCTCATTGGCTACTTCCTAAATCCTAACAATAGTTCTTCTGTCCTAACAATAGACTATCTGATGAAAACAGCCCAAGGGTCTGTCGCCTTTTCTTATCTGGGCTGTTCCTTTTTTTTCCATTTAACCTTGGGGAAACGCGTGTAGGGGATCTTAGGGGATAAGTGGCAAAAAAATCAAAATACCATCTCTTCGCGAAAAACTTGTCTCATATATGTCTTTTCAAGTGTAAAAGACTCTGGTATGTGTACCCTCAATTATACTCGTCCCTTGAACTATCTTTAAAGGTAATATATTTATAATTTAGAGAAATTTTGTTGTATAGATGCAGTTTCTTAGCTGTGTTTTCTGCTTGGAAAACCAATCAAAAGCCACAGCGCGGATACGCTCAAGTCCACCTCCATCAACGGGCAACCGTCTGCCTGGGGTCGAGTGCCTCCCACCCATCAAATCCAAGCATCAGGATTCGCTCACCTTTGACAGCGGCCATCCCTCAACCCTCAGTAGCACGTGGCGCCCCCGCTGCGAATCTGCCTTTACGACAGTTGCCATCCTCGCATCCCAAACCGTCGATGCCCACCCCTAACACGGTTCCTGACCTCCCTGACAGGGGACTCCTCTGAAGGATATAACAAGTGGTAGTGTGGCTATGGGAACATAATTGATGAATCTATATGTAATATGTTTTAGATTCCATTTCCTAAACATAACTAAGAAGCTTATCTAGGGAAATCATTTTAGCTTTTTGCTGCTCCTTAGTGTTAGTAAACTGTTGCCACCAATGGCTGTAGAAATCTGCATCGAGTCCTAGAGCAGTTTCTAGGCTGAATCCACCAAACAGTTTGTTTTGCAGAGAAGTGATTGCTTGCTTATTTCGTGAAGGGGTTTCTGAAATGAACTAGAAGGCTAGGAGTTGAAAAAAAGTAGCTTCTCTTCCACTTCCGTCACATAATCACTTTCTACATATAATTTATCCTATTGAAACGCTTTCAACCATCGAATTACTTCTCTTATTGAATCACTTCCCACAGATACATGCCTAAAGCTACAAAGAGCAACATAATTTTGATAAGACATTTTTTAGTCGACACTTTTATGATTTATGTGGTCAAATTACATTTTCTCTTATATTTTCTGATGCAAGGTTCTATGATTTTTCAGGCATTTGCAAGGATTGAAAACCACTACTTTGTGAATAAGGGATTTTTACCCTCGGACTCATTCCTATTGGACAATGTTGATAAGATTCGACATATTAAAGGTTTTATTGTACTGGTATGCTTGTCAATGAGTTTTGCTGTTTTCACAATGTCCATGTGTGTCTGCTAGAAGGCAAAACCGCTTATAATTTGGAACGGATGGAGTAGATATTATATTTTACAAATCAAGTTGTGCATTGCCTTTAGCTCTTCATGCCTGTCTACCTTTAGTTGTCATTGAACTTCTGGCCAAGCATGTTTTCTTTGTTATTGTATTGCATGATTGCTTGGATAATCTGGAACTCAAATCAGTGGCAGATATCAAATCGATAAATATAAGTGTGCTTGTGCCTGAACACTTTGTGTTGCAGGGACGTTATGATGTTTGTTGCCCTATGATGTCTGCTTGGGATCTTCATAAGGCTTGGCCTAAAGCATAATTCAAGGTAAATGGTCCTCCAGTCATTTCTCCAACTACCATATATGATATTCATACTGGAACTGCGATTTAATAGGATTGTTATATTGAAGCAGAGACTCCACCGCGACACGCTTCGACGACCATGGGTCTGCGACAGGTATCGCAGTGGGCCTCGGCATACTGAGGTGAGAAACTGCTTCTGATGAGAACGGCATCAGTGTGTTTTGCATGGTGTTGCCATTGGATGGAGACAATGAACCTACATTCATGTCTGTGAAGCTCTGTGCCTGCGAGAACGGTAATATAGTCTGCAGCGCCATAGGTGAAGACTGAGAAACTGGCGACAGCTGAGAAAATAGTGATAATGCATTAGATATAGACTGGTAGTTGGTCATATTCTGTTGTTGCATTTGCTGATGTTGGGGGACTGGCAGACACTGTGGTTGCTGCTGCTGCTGTGGTTCTTGCTGGGGTTGCATCTGGGGCTTCTGCTCATTGAATGACTGGCTGCGTTGGATCTGCTGCTTGAGGAACTCAGACTGACCCTGTGCTTGGATTGTGCTCTCAGAGATGTTTTGAAGGTACGGTTGCTGCTGAAATTGAGGATGTGCTTGCTGCAAAATCTGACTTGAAAGAAGCGGGGCAGCCCGGCCAGCTATGTTCTGGGGCTGCTAGAACTGCAGCATTGTGGGCGATGCCTGCTTTGTTGCATCCTGGAAAGCAGCTGTGGCCATCGCCTGATACATGTCAGGTTGCAGGCCAAGTAAGGTAGCATCCAACCTTGGCTGCATCCAAGGGCTCATACCAAGTCCACCAAAATTTAACGACTGAAACCCAGGAGTTGTGGTATCTCAAAGCCACATGAGAGAGTTAGCCAGGTCATCATCCTTCCCACCTACGGATAGACAAGACAAGAAAGGTTATTGGCGATATAATGCATATTGCAGAATTATTTGATAAGCTAATATATCTAACAAAGGCTAGCTAAACATAACTGCACCTCATACCATGCAGAGAAGGCAAGCCTGTTGGCCATGGACGCTTGAGCCTGAGCGGAAAAGGAGACGGATACATTGGGAAAGTTGTCAGGGGTTCAATCTCCCAAAGTGACACCCTTGGCTGTCGCTCACCAGCAGTTGATTCATCCCAGCCAACCTATATTCATTCATAGGTAAAATTTGTGATCATACAAAACCATGAAGTAGGTATCTTTGGGAGAACAAACATTAAGGGCTTGTTTGATTATTTTGAATCCATATGCATTGGTGGGGATTGATATGGATTGAAAAAGATTTTGACTTAGTAGGGACTGAAACCCCTTCAATCCCCTCAATCCATATGGATTGGGGTAGAACCGAACAAGCCCTAAGGGGGTACTGTAGTAGTATCGTTTTCAATTGCAAATTTGCAATATAAATGGTTATGTTAGTTGGGTCATATACGCATGCAACATCCTTGCAACTGGATGCAGTCTTGGTTTGGAGCCCTTTCTTTTCTCTCATAAAGCAAATCCATTTGTTGAGGTATATGATTGGAGATGTAGTTGACTGTTACTG
Source organism: Zea luxurians (assembly GCA_029449295.1). Taxonomy (NCBI): domain Eukaryota; kingdom Viridiplantae; phylum Streptophyta; class Magnoliopsida; order Poales; family Poaceae; genus Zea; species Zea luxurians. The sequence goes on along the minus strand of JAOPSE010000033.1, from coordinate 40,782 downwards.
AATTTCACTACTCTGAGCTTGTATATTGTTTCAACTCATTATACTAACTACTCCCTCCGTCCTTTTTTTGTCGCGGTTTAGTTCAAAAATGAACTAGCGTGCGACAAATATTCGAGAACGGAGGTAGTATTATTTTCTACATCTTCTCCCTTTACTCATTGATGATCTCAATTCTGAATAGTTCATCTCCAAACTTTGAGTTCTGCTATATAATTACCATAGTCTAATGCAAGTCTCCCTTCTTGAATTTTGTAATTTGAAGTGAATAGCCTGTTTATCTAGCCTGTAGTTATTTGATGCATTTTTCCAAGCAGTGAAAAAATACATCAATGTTGACTCTAGATGGAGTTGACGTCATGGGGAATGCTTAGCAAATGAGGTAAGTAATGCAGACAGCTAATTCAAGAACTAGCTGTTGGTCCATAGTAATTTGTAATAAAATTTTATTCTTTATCAAACTGTTCTCTGGCACAGAACAATCAGTCTAGATGTTAACCATCTGTGGCTTGGTAGGAATAAACTTTATTACTATAGCAATGCCTCACCTTGGTTCACGAGGGAACAAGCAGGTTCACCTTTTGACTGCCTCTTTTCAGTGATATGTCTCGGTAATTTGTCTGTTCAGCATAAAGATGATGCATGAAAAAAGGTGATATTGTATCCATCTGTTGGTCCAACTGTAAAACCATTTGCTCACGTCCTCTATAATATCTTTTGAAAGAATTGAAGAATAATTTGCTCATGAGTCATGACTCATGTCCTTAATGTTTCTCATTTCCTGTAAAGAAAAGTCGGATGTTTCTATTGATGGTTAATCCATCTAGGGTTCGACTAGATGGTAGAACATAATAACATATGGAGCAATACTTGGTGCTAACTTCGTTTTTATTGATTTCAATGCATCTGGAGTGCATGAAAGGGTCATGCAGAGGTGCTAAAACACCTCCGAACCCTTTTGATGAAGAAAACAACACCGGTGCCATTTACTAAAAAAATTACAAATTTGTTGTGAGACTTTTTTTATTCTTATCTTTACAACCACTAGAAACTACTCCCTCCATCCCAAATCCTAAGCTGTCTCTTGAGGTTGTATAGTGGTGTGATCGAGATCATTGTCTTTATGTTTCTGGTGCAAATATAACGATTTATGTTGCATGTTTGTTGTATTTATTATGTTCTTAATGTAATGATGCTCAGCTCTCCTGTGCATTTATTTAAGGGAAAAAACTAGATGTTGCATGTTTGTTGTATTTATTATGTTCTTAATGCAATGATGCTCAGCTCTCCTGTGCATTTATTTAAGGGAAAAAACTTCCAGTTCTGATGTAGTTTATATGCCATATTCACTGGGCCATTGGCATAAGTCACTTGCACTCTTTATTTGATGCTAACTTTCTTCATTTACAAACTAGGTTCCACTCCTATTTGGATCTGTTGCAATGGAAACGGTTGCTTGCCACATCGTTCATTGGATATTTAGGAGAACCGGTAGACATCTCTTTCTAACTGACGATGATGAAGGGCAGCCTCCACTGCTGCAGCGGATGGTTGAAGATCACGATGATCTCTACTCTATGTAAGTTTTATCTCGCTCTTGGCTTATTTTGCATTCATTATCTGTTTCAGTTTGCCTTGTATTTTTTTCCTTTTTTGTTTTTGTTGGTGGCTAATGTTGGGTTTCAACTCGAGCCTACTACAACTTCCTTAAATGTTGGTGGCTAATGTTGTTGTCTGAATCTGATTGAATTCTACACCAGTTCTTGGAAGAGAAAGCCTCATCAAGTCATCATCTCCAGGTTTGTTATTGTTTAGATGCAAATCGTTGTTAGTTAACCTTTTGTGTTGAAGTAACTGTTTGGTTGAGAAAATTGGTTGCCTATCTTCTATTTTCTCTGTTTTGTTATAGCACCAAGCTTATTTGTGTCTAATTTATAGGAACGATGTTAGCGAAAGTCAATTTAACCTGGTGCTGAACATTGAGTTGCAACAAATCATCGATTCAGACTGAGTCACCGCAGCTAGAAACCACTGTCACAAGGTGCTGAATATTGAGTTGCAACAAATCATCGATGGAGACCGAGTCACCGCAGCTAGAAACCACTGTCTTAATTTGAGGAGATTTTCCATCTATGTTTGTTAGAAGGCATAATGCCTATTTATCTCTTGTATTCGAACATTTGGCAATTAAGAAATAGAAGATTACTTCTCCAATATCCCTTCTTCCTAATCTCACCTTTCACGGCTTCTAGGGAATAATCACTTGCTATTACTGACTGACATGTCCACTCCTCATATGTGAGATATTGGGGTTGATATATATATTGTTCGTTTCCATGTAATTGTTGTGCACTAACATTTATCAAATAATTTGTACACCGTCGCAACGCACGGGCACTCACCTAGTTATTTTTTAAGACAGTAGTGTAGACGTCCACATCCGTGTAGTGCATGGTTCTACCCCCTCTCCTCCGCGATCCTCTCAGCGCATAGATCTCGGCTCTGCGACGGACGCCTCCGCCCCACCCTCCTTCCCACGCCATCCGCGTCGCCATCAAGGGATCTCCTACCACGAGCTCGCAGATCCCATCTCCACGACGGATGCCTCCGCCCCACCCTCCTCCCCACGCCATAATAAGTCTCCGTGACAGCCACAGCGCCGTAGTCGGAGAGGCTGTCCGCGCCCGACCCGCGCGCCCAGTGGACCGCCAGCTTCGTGATGGTCGTGAACCGCGCGAACAGCGCGGGGGCAGCGTTGCCCAGCGTGACGCGGGCGTCGAGGGAGAGGCGGTGGTGCGTGGTGGCGTCAACCTCCATCCGCGCGAGCAAGCGTTGCGGTCGGTGGGCGAGAGCGACGCGAAGACGAGCGTGAGGATCTCGTCGGGCAGGTCCTAGATGTAGTCTCGAGCGAGCGGCGCAAACGAGGAGGAACTGCCACTGCCGCTGTCCTCCGCAGCGATCTGCATCGGCGCTGTCAGCCGCAGCGGTGGACCCATCGACGAGAGCGACCTGCTGCGGGGCGACGGAGAGGAGAGGCTGGATTTGGAATGCGAGGAGAGAGAGTGGCCCATGCTACGAAACCCCAGGGCGGGCGGAGGAAGAAGTGGCCATCCGAGACGCGCGTGGGGTAGATGCGGGCGGATTTGCCGATCTGGGCGGCACCGGTGGCGTGGGAAGGGAAGGCGGGGGCGGGGACGGAGGACGGGATGCTCTATTATTACAGGGTCATTGAACACCCACTTATTCTGCATTACAAGACCGATCTGCAAATATTGCCTCATCTGGTTATGTTGTCGTCTAGCCCTTCCTTTTGTTGCGTGTAGATACAATGTTTTGACAGTTGGATAGTAAAATGTATGATTAAGATTTAGTACCACTGGCATCATATATGCTACCGTTGTTTTACTTGGTCTTAAGTAAACCTTGTCGTTCTGTCACTTTATTTTTTTGGGAGCTTCATTGCACCTGTGAAACTAGAGATTGGTTATGACTAGCACTGCTTTTTCTATAAATGGTTTCAGTGTTTCACATTGATATGCACTAGCAATTTCGATTTGATTTTGTTTCTATGGTGGTGATTAGCACAAGTTCGCAAAGTGGCCGGAGAGCTTCAAGTCGATGGATTTGCACCCCACTAAGTCATGGTAAGTTCATATTCTTCTTCGATGGTCATTCACTGAATTTTCACCATTTTGTCTACCTGTGCAGCATGCTTACGCTTTGGTATGTTTGTTATTATTGTTGATGATAGTTTCTTCCAGCTAAATATGTTAAGCACGCATATTAGTTCATTGTTAGGCTCGACTCTAATGTCATATAGGCCAGGAAATACATCCTCTGTTCATGGAGGTAGTACCAATATAATATGGGCATCCTATATTGATGAATTGTACTATAACCAATCAGTTTCCTTGTTTTGATGATGATTCATATGACATACTAATGAATCAAACTGCTACCTACAAGTTCTGATGGCACAGCTAGCAGGGTTTGTAAACACCATGTACGTTTGTATGAGTTTTAGGTTCCACCCCAGCATACATCTTGATGCACGCAATTCAATAATCAACAAAGGGCTAGGCCAGCTTCTTATAAGTCACATCGATGGTTTATCCTTTATTTTTCTTTCATGCTTTTTACCCTCTCCATTCAAAAAGAATGTAAGTATGAGCTACGAATCAGTTAAAATGATTCACATTTATTTAACGTTTGTATCGATCTATTGTACAACTTAGTTGTGTGTTTCAGGTAGATCAATAGAGGAATCCAGTTTGTTTCCATTCAAATGCCCAACACACATGTACTTTTACTTTATTTTTTTGCAAATGTCCCACCCACCTGAAGTAGTTTTTTTCTTGCAAATGTTTGACCAACTCACAGGTTGCCAAACTAATCACCAAATTTTGGAAGTATTTTCTATTTCAAATAGGGACCAAAAGCTTGAATGAATTTCTATAGAAAACTGACATATGTGAAGGAGAAGTCCCTTGGGCTCCTCACCCAGAATTTTGTCAAGCTCTTCTTCACCATGGAGGTTAGATGAATAAATTCACACTGTGTGGTTCTGGTTATTTCTCTTTCGCACTTAACTATAATGGGGCTTGTATTTTGTGCAGGTTCAAACAATCTCACTTTGACGAAGGTGCAAGGCTTCTCCTTGGAGACGGACATGTAGAGAGCAACATGAGAAGTTAGTGCATGCATTCCTTTTGTTTAGTTCCATGCTTGTGTTAAATGCCTTTTCTATCCAAATAGAACACACAATGGACACACTTAAGCAGATATATACTCCAATCTTTAGATGTTCGTTGTTAAAACATTCTATTTGTTTAATGATGTTATTGTCAATTAAATTAGGATCAGTGGTCTTCTCTATAAAGGTATATGTTGACAGATGCCTTATTTTCATTTTTATTTATATTAATACCCTATATTGTTTTTTGTTTTGGGGAATGAAGTGCATAGGAATCTTGTAGTGTGGGCGATGATGCTTATCTTATTCTGTGGGATGCTCAAACTGGCACTGGCTCAATTAATTCGATGCTTGTCTTATTCTGTGAATTTTAATATATTTTATCATAATATGTTTCTCAATAGCAACGCACGACCATTTACCTAGTTATATATTAAACTCTCCCACATTTCTCTCACTATTTGTAATTGTTATCATATTTTACTGCATCACTCTAAAAGATATAGATGGATTCGGATCGGATACGCATGGAAACGAATCCGAATGTCACTATTTACCATATTTTAATTCGAATACGAATACGGATACTATCAGATACGAATACAAAACGAATAGTTCAAATTCGGATTCACATTCAGATACTTACTTGATTTGGAACATAGCATCATAACAAGTACTAATTTGTTTTATCGATGGATTTATAGTTGATAAAAATCATATTACAAGCAAATTATAAACAATAGTACATATACATTATTTAATTGAAACTTAGTTGAATATCATATTTTTAAATAAATTATTTATACCTGGTATATTTATATTTTGTACTCTAAATACAATATTTTCGTATATTAAGTATATTTGTATTTTGGACTCTAAAAACTTGAATAATCTAATGTATTCAAAATTAGACTTTTAATATTAATAAAAATTTATCATTGTATATCACTAGTAATGTAAGATTAACACAATCATTTATTTATGATATGAATATTTTTAACATTTTAAATGGTGTATATCAGTTTTTAGTACATTATTTAAAGTTTAAAATCACTTGTAATTAGTAATTAGTAATAAAAGTAAGTTTAAATGGATTTTTATCGAATACTTTTTCCTTTCGGATACGAATAGTATCAGATATTTCATGGTTTTGTCGAATGTGGTCGAATACGAATCTTAAACCGGATAGAGAAAAACCAAAATCAGATATGTCTATTTAACATCCATATTAAAATCGAATATAAATACGGATATCCATATTAGCACTTTATCCGAATACGAATAATTCGGATCTCTAGGCATCCGAATCCATCCCTACTAAAAGATACCTCCACATCTAAGTCATTTTAACCATTCACCCTATCCAGCTCCGCATATATACTATTAGGGCTAGAAATGGATGTCTGGATATCCGAATTATCCATATTTGTATTCGCTAAAACTGCTAATATGGATATCCGTATCCGTATTCAATTTCAACATGGATGTCAAATGGATGTATTTGAATTCGATTTATAGTACTTTTCTCTATCCGATTCCATATTCGTATTCGAAAAAACCATGAAACATCTGATACTATCAGTATTCGTGAAAAAATATGTTTCATGAAACCATTTAAAACTTAACTTTATCACTAATTACTAATTAAAATGATTTTAATTTTAAATATACTAGAAAATGATATATATCATTTAAAATATTAAAAATATTTATATAATAAATAAATAAATATATCAACCTTATATTTCAAGTGATATTGAATAATAAAATCCAATAGTGTTGGTCACTTGTTCTCCAATGCTGTGAGTCAAGAACAAGGCAACACAATCGTTAATTATTAGGGACCTTCGTCTTCCGAAGCATTATCTTCCTGAGGATATAATGCTCAGCAGACGAAGGTCGTGAAGGACATACCCTCTTCATTTAATGTGTGAACAAGAATTCAGAGCAACGAAAGTAGTAACTGCATCTCGTTAATTCACTCATGTTTGCATTCTCTAAAATGTGTACAAATATTGACAAAATTTTTATTACATAGATACCTTCGGCTTGCTCGAAGGTGAAGACGTGAGAGAGTGATTACAATCTAGCGTGAACAGTACGTTGTTACTGTTCATCTATTTATAGGCACGGGACGCAGCCTGGGTGAAATTACATTCATGACCCTCAACATTCATCTACAGACAACTTAGATTACTAAGGTCTATCTGGTCTTTTCTTCTTCTACTTGACTTGAACCGAAGCAGATGGTCGCTTCGGCATTTGGTAATGTTGCTTGTACTCAAGGCCTTCATCTTGAGAATCTTCGGCGAAGGAAGGGAGGACCTCTATATCATTTTGCCGAAGGTGTTTTTGTCTTGAGTACCTTCGGCGGAGAAGAAGACCCCAACAGTAGCCCTTCGTTGTGCTAGATCGTTTTTTGTAATGAGCTCGGTCCGCGAAAAACACAGGCTTCGGAATGCCGAAGGTCCGAAAAAACACCTTCCCTAAGCATGTTATAAAAAACGATTAAAATATTCCGAGCGCCGGTCGGTCCACCGTTCAGCCAGTATGCACGCTTTGGCGGTTCCCCTTCTTCTCCTGTAGGACTATATAAACAGACAGATTGATGAGAAGTTACCACAGCATTCATTACCATTGCACTGTTGTGCTGTTGAAAATTTTAAGCGAAGTCGAAGCTCTCTGCATTGTGCTTTCAAACAAGCGCTTCGTCACTTAAGATCAGCTTCGTCTGAAAGAAACTGGACACAAAAATGGCCAGAGTAAGATCCACTGCCAGGGTGTCCCGTGAGGGAGACAAAACTGAAGTGACTGAGACAGCACCTATATCAGAAGTGATGAGGCGCTCAAGTCTGGTTGTTCAAGAGGGAGCTACTACCGAAGGTACCTCCAATGCCAAAGCTGAACAAACAAAAGCTGAAGTTGGGAGTGACAACGAAAGTGAAGAGGACAACAACATTCTGTGCCCAACCAAACCTAGTCATATTGAATTTGGAAAATCCATAGTAAAAGCAGAGGACCTAGCTATGATGAAGAAGCTAGGTAATTTTGGAGAAAATGAAGATGGACTAATTTGCTTTGCTGGAGAAGAAGTAATTCCAGAGCCGAAGGAGGATGAGGTTATTGTGTTCAAGAGCTTCTTCAGGACGGTGCTTCGGTTCCCCCTTTACGATATGATAGGGGAAGTTTTGAAGAGATTTGAAATATATCTTGATCAACTGACCTCGAACGCTATTGTTAGGCTTAGCGTTTACATATGGGCTCTCCGAAGCCAAGGAAAAAGTGCCAATGCCAAAGGGTTCTGTCGCGTGCATGAACTTCATTATCAGACAAAGGCTAGAGCCGATGGTCTGCACAAGAACTTCGGGTGCTATAATTTTGCATACCGGAAGGATACCAAGGCCCCTGTGATCGGATATCGCACTAAATGGCCGACCGGGTGGATTAATGAATGGTTTTGCATGATGAGAAGAAGAGGGAGAAGCTCATGACCATGGTAATGAGTCCCTTAAAGCTGAGCTTCAGCATGACCCGACCTTTGTGCAATATGTAGCTAGGGTCCCCCTGCCAACTAGCCGAAGTGGAATTTAGGGTGGTGGCTGAGCACATTAGCACTAGGGACTTGGTGCAAGAATACTTAGCAAACAGAACTTTCCTAACCTCTAGTGGATAGGGAATGCCGAAGAAAAAGGAAGAGGGAAAAAGTATGAACTAGTACACCTTCCTTATCGATTCAAATTCCAAAAAAGATTTAGCAAACCATGCACTGAATGGTTGGAGCTGATAGAAACAATGTGCAATGAGATTCTCGGGAATTACACGAAGAAAGAAGACCAACTGATGACTGCTGCCTTTGGCACCCGGCCAAAACGAAGGTTAAAACGTGTAATGGATGCTCTTAACTTTGAGTATCCTGACTATGAGAGGCTTTATGAAGGGGCTGGAGGAGTTAAAAGAAAAAGGGTTGTCAGTATTCTGAGTAGGCAAGCTATCCAGTCTGTCAAGGAAGACCAAGAGACTTTGAAGAAGATAAAAACAGTGCCGGAGCCGAAGGTATCGACTCCTAAAAATGGAAGCTTGCCGAAAAATCCTCTAAGAAGATGAAGACGTGACGAAACAAACTACAAGCCCTTCGTCTTCTGCTGTGGGGGTCTCAGAAATATTGAAGGTAATGACCGAGTCCTTCCCATTCACACCACTAAATCCTCTGGGATTGGAGCTGATGAGCCTCTTACAGAAAAAGGAAACCTCTTCGGCTGCTGATGGGAGAGACGGGGGCCAGAAGAAACGACACATGATGTATATACTACAAGCGATTGAGCAGACCCCGCCCCCAGCTTCAGCGAACAAAGCTGCTAAACTGACTGATGCCGAAGCTATCGTTGCAGCCGAAGACAAAAACCTCACAACCACTCTGTCCGAAATTGACAGACTTACATCAGATGTGGTTGCGGAGAAGGAGGTGGCCGCAGCAGTTTCAGACAAGGGAAAAAAGATTGAAGAAACCTCTTCAGAAGGAGTGAATTTCGACCTTCGTCACTTGGGTGACCAACAAGTTTCTGAAGAGGACATATCAGAGCTGAAAGAATTTGTAATCTCCTGCGGCTACTAGCCGGGATCAATGCTCTTTGGCGGCATCGACGAAGAAACCGTGGGATGCATCCGCGATCATGCTGGTGCTAAAATTATAGGCACCCTGTCTAAGAGTGTTGGATTCCCGAAGCTCGAAAAGGACATCAGCTGTTATAGGCGTCAACACATCATAGGCAGCTTGTTTTATTCTAACTTCAAAGTAAGAATTTTTTTTACAAGTTACCACTGTTATGTCTGTATTAGCTTAAATATTCTAATTTTGAGTTTGTTTTTTTTCCAGAGTTTGTTACTAAGCAAAGCTCTAAAAATGCAACAAGATGATGAGGATAGGAAGAATGAAGTAATTGTCAAGGGTTTAGAGGATAAAATCAAAAAACTTGAGGATTCTTTAAAAGAAAAAAGATGAGTTGCTGTGCTCAGCCGAATGGTCCCTTGCCGAAGCGCAAGCTCAGAATAAGAAATTGGGCAAAGAGCTAGTGGATGCTTAGACACTTTTAGAAGAAACCTCCAGCTGATTCAACCGTGAATCTGAAGCTTTGAAAATGACACTTAAGGTTGAGGCTGAGAAGAACATGAAAATCAGTAAAGCATTGAGAGCTCTTAAGGAAGGATGCATTAACTTTGCAAGCCGATGCACCGCTCGATTGAAAAGCATATTCCATTCAGTTCGAGCTGCATCTGAGGAAACTAGCTTCTCTATCGAAGATATCCCTATGGCACTCGAATGCGTTGAGAAAGAGGTTGACGTCCTCGATGAAGTCATAACCGACCATGGAGACTTCTATGCGCTGGTGGCTTCTCGTGGTATGGCAGTCGCTTTCATAAAAACTGGGTGTAATCACGCAAGGGCTGTCAACAGGCCAAACTTCATCCTTTCATCATTGGACCTGGTTGATGTTCCAGCCGAAGCCCAAAGCATAGGGAACAGGTTCATCACTCAAATTTGGGCCAAGGGTGGACGCGAGTTGGCTGGAAACGAAGCCCGGAACCTGCTTAACAAAGTATAGCTCTTAACCTTTTTTTACCTTAAATTTTTCCTTACTAGATTTCTGATTACCCTATTCCTCGCCATTCTACGGGGTAATGACGCCGAAGGTCAATGAACCGAAGCTAGATATGAAGCTTTGATGTAGTCTTTGTAGGATTCCCCTTGATTTCTGTAGAAACACTTTGGAAATTCTTTTGCGCCAGAAATGTAATATTTTGACGAAGGATTGTAATTGAAGTGCAAACAGAATTGTAAATATTTGTAAATACTTTGTAATGCTTTTTTACCTTGCATTCGTGTGCTTACTGCTTTGTTATGGACGAAACCAATGCTCGTAGCTTTTGAGCCGAAGGCGACAAAACACCTTCGCTTCTTTTCGTTCACGACAAAGCGCCTCTTGAGTAAAATCAGCGATCGGGATCTTATGACAACGAAATTTCATTTGGGACAAAGCATCTTCGTGTATACGAAGCTTTATCTTATTGAAGGCAGAAGTCCTTGTTTTTCCTGTTAATCCTTTGTGCTTTATGTCATGACGAATCTATGGATGTATAATGCATGTTTGTATGAATGCAAAAGATGATGGGATGAAGTATGCAGATGTATGATGAAGGTAAAAATCACGCAAATACACACCTAGACTCTGCATCCCCTTAGGAATGGCTTTGGAGTCTCTTCACCTTTTACTTAGGTAGTATTTAAGCTCTATATCCCCTTAGGAACGACTTTAGAGCTAAGCTCTGCATCCCCTAAGGAATGACTTTGGTGCTTCTTTACCTTTTACTTAGGTGGCATTTAAGCCCTGCATCCCCTTAGGAACGACCTTAGGAGCTTCTTTACCTTTCACTTAGGTGGTATTTTAGCTCTGCATCCCCTTAGGGACGACTTTGGAGCTTCTTCGTACTTTTTTACACTCAATGGTGTAATCCCAGATCTTTACATTTTACATGTGGTGGATTTGGCCCTTGTATTGCAAGGGCTACTCAAAAATAAGAAAATTACAAGATTTACACATAATATCTTCAGAGTTCATCTGCATTCAATGACCTTGGAATGTCATTTCCATCGATATTTTTCAGCCTGTACAATCTAGGTCTTGACGAAGACACCACCAAGAAAGGATCCTCCCATTTGAGTTGAATATTCCCCACTATATCTGGGTTGGCCACCCTCCGAAGCACCAAGTGCCCTCGTTTGATGTTTTTAATCTTACCTTCCGATCACGCCACTTAATTGTTTTAGCTTGATACTTATTGATGTGATCTACCACTTGGAGCCTGGTCCCTTCTATTGTGTCTTTTGTTATTTTGCAACCCTCTTCATCTTCTACCGATGCTAAGGTCCTTATTGAATCTATTCTTGCTTCTTTCGGTGTTATTGCTTCGTCACCAAACAGAAGCTTGAACGGAGTAAATCCTGTTGACCTTGAGACAATAGTGTTGTGGTTCCATACCACCTTTATCGACTCGTTTGGCCACTTTCCTCTGGGCTGATTGAAGATTGACTTCATTATCCCTGTTATTATGATTCCATTGGCTCGTTCTACCAGTCTGTTTGATTCCGGATGTCTCACAGATGCAAAATGTAATTTTGTACCGATTTGGTCACAAAAAGCCTTGAATGTTTCAGCATCAAACTGAGTTCCGTTATCAACTGTGATGACCTTCGGCACACCAAAGCGACAAACAATATTTTGCCAGAAGTACTTTTGAACTATGACTTAAGTGATTGTAGCTGGAGGTTTAGCTTCAATCCACTTTGAGAAATATTCCACCGCTACTACAACATATTTCAAATTTCCTTGCGCTAGTGGAAGTGGCCCCATCAAATCTAGACCCCACCTTTGCAATGGCCAAGTAGGCTGAATTAGTTGGGTTAGAGACGAAGGTTGCTTTTGATCTCTGGCACACTTCTGGCAGTTTTCGCACTTTTAAACTAGATCTGCTGCATCCGAAGCTGCCTTTGGCCAATAAAATCCTTGTCTAAAAACCTTTCCTAGTAAAGGCCTAGACCCAATATGAGCTCCACACAGTCCTGTATGTATCTCCTTCATCAGCTCTTGACCTTCGGTTCTAGACAAACACTTTAGTTATGGAGAGCAGAATCCTTGTTTATACAACTCTCCCTCTATGATTACATAGGGTCTTGTTCTAGCTTCCATTCTTTTGATGTAAGCTTTGTCATCCAAAAGACAATTTTTTTTCAAGAAAGATACAATCTTAGTCCTCCAATCTTCGCTATGTACTGGCAAGATTGTAAGCACTGCTCTCTCCATGAGTTCGACTGAAGGTACTTTTATTGTTTCAAAAATATTTCCGAAGGTAACGGAAGCCACTGTGCCGCTGACTTAGCTAATAAGTCTGCATGTTCATTTTCTCCTCTTGGGATATTCTTTACAGAGAAACCTTCGAAAAAGGCTTCCATCCTTCGGACTGTGTCCAGATACTTCTCGAGCTTTAGGTCTCTTGCTTTACTGCTTTTGTCAACGTGACCCGAAATAACTTGTGAGTCGGTTTTAAGGATTGCCCTTCTTATCCCCATGCCTTAAGCTTTCAAAGCCCCAAGAGAAGGGCTTCGTATTCCACAATGTTATTTGTGCAGTTGAATTCTAGCCTTGCTGCATAGCAGGTTCTGATTCTAGATGGTGAAATGAGAATGGCAGCTGCTCCTGCGCTGAAAGTTCCCCATGACCCATCACAAAACACTGTCCAAGCTTCATCATCTTTTATTCTTTCTTCGTCCTGAGCCCCTGGCATCCGGTCAGTGATGAAACCTGCTAATGCCTGAGACTGAAGCATTCCTGGTACTCCAAGTCAAGAGTGCAAGCTGTATGAAGTAGAGATGACAACAATTGACAAAATAAAGAGGGAATGGAGGTAACCCATGGACTTAAAAAGAGGACATGTGGTCACAGGCAATGGAAGATTACTAGTCTACAATGCATCCATGTCTTGTTCCTCATTACTTCTCTTAATTGATAGAGGACAAAGCCTGATCTTTTGTGAGGTAGGATAACTTGATTGGGTGGAGATCTCGATGTTGATAATCCAAGGCTTCGAGTGAACGGATCCTTGCAATAACTACACCACTGATCCAATTCTTATCACCAGTGAAACACGAGTGACCTCGCCAAGAACGCTTATCCCTGCAAGCACAATCAAGAACACAAGCAAGAATAGGAAGAACAGAACCAAAAATGTGTTTATTACGAGTTGGGGTCTCACAAATCGAAGAACGGTGACACTATTGGATGACAAAATGAATCTAAGCAAAACATAAACCCTAATGTGGTGGCTGGTGCTGATAAAATAGAGATTAGGGGTGTGCAAAACCCTGGAGGTACCCCCAATGGGCTCCAACACGATACACGGGCCAATAGCCCAAAATACGGTGTCGAGCACTGAAACAAAATCAGGACGCTAACTTGTTTCATGATTCTCGTCTACTCCGAAGAAATTTTAAGTCAGTTCCAGTTGGGTTGGAAGCTTATCTCCTTAGATTTTCGTCCATATAAAGCCCGACCTAAATGGAGTTCGGATGCATCCTGGGCATCTATTTATTGCAGATTGGTCTTGGACACCAAAGTGGAGACGAAGTTGAGTCGGATTTGACTTCCTCTTGTTGTGAACATCCTAGCTTCTTCTTAACACATTGACCTTTCCCAAGTCCTCATTGGTCCTCTCCAAGGTCCTAATCATCAAAACATCCATGACACTAACCGCAAGCTCTAAAGCACAATTGACTAGGTTAGAACGAAACTAGAGATTTAACTGTCATGCATGTGCTCGTGTTCTCGGCCCATGTATTGTATTTATGGGAGTGATGTCCTCATCATTCATGTTCTGGAGTTTGAGTAGGAAAAGATCAAAATTTCTTGAAGAAAATCCAAATCTCAGTTTTAAACGGGATTTTGTTGGAGTTTTGATATTTCGGTCAAAACTGCTAGAATCAACACAAGGATGTGATTGATTCACACTAGAGACTAGCAGTAACCTTAGGGAAGATTCTAGGACATAGAGAAACCCTAAAAAACACACAACTACAAAGAAACCAAAGATTATCACAAAATCCACTAGAGGGGAAGAGAAGTGAGAAGACGAATCAAAAACTCAACGAGACCAGATTTGACACATATTTTGAAAGCACGCTGGCTATGTGTGGTTACAGCCACACTTCCTCAAAATCTCAAGTGCATAGATGCGGGAGTTCAAAACATATATGGATCTTCAGACTAGAGAATAGGAAACTAGAAAACAACTAAAATGAGAAAACTAAATGAACTAAAGCCCAAGAGATAGCTACAACAAACATCCCCTCTCCTATTTATATAGAGTTATTCTACTTCCCTAAACTACCCCTAGATACATATAGCCTATCCACCTTGCTAGGGGCAAAATGGAACAAATACTAGGATATTGTTCTAACGGCCACATGCTCGTCACGAAGTTGCTTTGCCTCGATGCACCCTTCGCGATGATGCCACATTCTGCCTCTGGTTCCTGCTAGAACTGCACCACTATGTTTTGAAGCCCAAACTTAGCCAAACCGACAACCTATAGTGTGGGTTGTTTTGAGGCTCAACCACCGTGGATATCAGACCTCGTGCGCATCCCCCACAACCTAGACACATGTCCCACCAGTTAGCGACTACGTCAGTGACACGATCTGCTCCTGTCAGTGCCCCTAGGTGTGTGTCCGCCACCACGACTAGTCCGCCCAGCTTCTCCAGTCCCTCAGTCACAACCCGACGCTCATCCTTTGCTGCTCCCGGTCTATCGGCATGAACCTGCAAAACCTTCATCTTCACTACTGACCACCATCTCCAGACTACAAACCTACACACCACAAGCCAAGAAACATGGTTGCAAAAGCACACACTCACCCCTAATTAGTCCACATGACTCAACCCAAGATGCTACTCATTGACAATCACTCATCACAACCCGAACACAAGGGCACATGTCAACCTTGTGTCCACAATCTTCGAGTGCATTGTCAACACCCCCACACACATAAAATTAATAGAAGAGAGGAAAGAGAAACTCACTCTGTTGGGAACTTGCTCTCCTGAGCAAGATGATCCGACGGGGGAGTGAAAGGAATGCAAACAAGGTTTCAACTCGAGATGGTGTTTTTCTCTGTTAATCCAGCCTCTCAAGGGCACTGTACGGGGGTATTTATAGGTGGCTGAGCGCCCAATGTCCTTGATGTAAGGACGCATGTGCCCTCAGGCACCTGGACTATCCTCGGTATATTCCCATAAGGGAGGGTTACAGACCGTCATTACAGAAAAGCCATTAGAAATCGGGCCCGTAACACACTTCTCCGTGCGGGGCCAGTTAAAATGGGCCGAATCCCATGTGGGCCTCCAGGTTGAGTGAGGGCGAAGGAAGGGGCGACTCCATCATAGGCCTTCGTCTTGCAGTGTAGAGGACGAAGGGTTGACCTCGCCGGTGGACCTCGCCGGTCGTTTTGCCTCCGTTGGTACAACGAGGTTGACGAAGCCTTGGAGCGAAGGGTAGCGTCTTCGCCTTCGCCCCAACATTTGCCCTCCGAGGGACCAGTTCAACTAAGTCATCTGGTGCCGAAGACGTCGCTAGATGGTGGAGACGCTGCCCTCGCTCGAAGTGGTTCCGCGGGGGTTTTTGATATGACCGTTGACGGACGCAGTACTGTTGGACTGCGGGTTTCCCGAAGCATCGCATCCTATGTATAAAAAGGGGGGCGGCGCGGGTCAGGTTCTCTACCTTTCTGTGTGCCGCAAAACCCTAGTCTCCTTTTTGAAACCGTTTGCCTGCTTGCCTGCCCTCCTTGTTCCTGTTCGTTGGAGATCTGGCTCGCGTCAAGCAGACCGCTCGCCACCACCGACGGTACGTAGCCATGCCGTCTTCTTCCTCGTCTGCTGCAAACACGCCACCGACCGACGCATCATCTGAGGATACCTTGAGCAACATGGCGGTGATGGAACTACATTCGGGTGATACAGTGGAGTTCGGCGTTTCCACGAATTTCCTCGGTTCGCGTGCAGGATATGCAGCAGCTGGGGTATTTTGGCAGCGGAGTTGGGCGTGTCCCGGGGGCGGAGGAGGTTCCCGAGCCCGAGGGCGAGTTGATCGTATTTGAGGCGTTTTTCACCGCTGGCCTTCGTCTGCCTGCACATCGCTTTGTGGCGGAGGTCCTGCAGAGATTTGAGGTCCAGGTCTACCAGGTGACACCTAACGCCATGGTGGCCTTGGCGAAGTATGTCTGGGGCGGTGACTTCGTATGGCGGTCTAGCCTTCTGTGGAGGTCTTCGCCAAACATTACTGTCTGCATTGGCAAAAAAGAAAAATTGGACACAAGATTGCACAGTTTGGGTCGTGCACGTTTACACCGTGGACCGGAAAGACTTCGATGGAAGTCGTGGAGTTAGTTCCTTGTGCCCGCAATAAGTGGGGCAACTGGTGGGATTTCTGGTTTTATGTTTCCAAGGGCGAAGTCGAGGACCACCCAGGGCTCCCCATGGCCGTGATATGCTCCCATTATTATGTGGCGTTCCCGCAATTGAGGTGGCGGAAGATGATGAAAATGAAGGAGCCCTTCGGTGCGCTGCCCGCATGAGTAGCGGGCGCGATTTAGTTGAGGAATTCATCGGTTATGGGCTATGGCCCTTAGCACATGGCTGGGCGTTGGGCGAAGTATGCCCTCACGAGATGCCCTCCCTGGGTGGGCAGCGAGTGCGAAGTCCAGCCTTCGTGTTAGGATCTGCATGGCCGGGATCCCGCCGCGTTCGTGCATGAAAGCGTAAGATGGGGCTGCGCGTATTGTGGGTCGTTATGTGCCTAGGATGGAGGCCTTGCGGAGTTGGGACATCCATGGATCCAACGTTTGCCTGAATAGGGTCTTTGAGCTCAATCGCTTGCCATACGGCGGCTATCCCGGGGATGACGCTGTCGACCCGCCGTGGGAAGAGGCCAGTGGCCGTGACTGAGGAAGGCCCTTCGCAGGAGGCTGCCCTAGGCCACTAAGAAGAGAAAACTAGGTACTGTAGCGGGGGGACTGGGGGTCTCCGATAGTTTTGCTGTGGAGTTGATGGGGACGTGCGCAGCCCCCGGGGGAAGGATGTCTTCGCCCGAGCTCCGGGAGTCTTCGGCGCGAATGCTGGAGGTTACAGGGGTCGATGGCCCAAGAATGTTCGATCCCCCGCGCAACTGGCGAAGACTTCTTTACGTCTCACATGGTTTGTGAACTTGAAGGTTTTTCCTTACGGACGGAATATTGCTGCTGTTGTATCGGCAGTGATGGAGAGGGACCATCAAGACGCTGCGTAGAAACGCCGGGCGTTCGTCAGGATCGTGGACCCTATGCGCGAGGCGAAGAAGGCGCGGGGGAGCGCAAAGGCTGCTGCCTCTGGCAGTAGCAAACTGGTGCTGGCTGCGAAAACCGTCCGCCGCCGGGCACAGCACCGCCGGGCACAGCAAGGCACCGGCGAGTGCGAAGGCTGCCGCCTCCGGCGGGAGTAAGCCGCCCCCATGCGGGCCCATGAAAAGAGCGAAGGCCGCCTTCGCCTGCGCGTCATGTTGCCGACTTCGGCATGGACATCAGTGTCGATGATTATTTTGTTGGTAAGTGAAGAAGTTTTTTTGCTCGACTAGGCCTTTAACCAGTATCATGGTGCAGGGTAGGATGAGGGGCAACTGGGCTGTTGTCCCGCCTCCGGTGGCAACCACTTCGCCAACGGCGGTGGTTGGGGCGAAGGGTGCCACGTGGGACCCGTGGGCCCTTTCTGCGCGAGTGGCGAGATTCTGTCGGCCGCTGCCGCTAAGGACGTGGCGGGCTCCATGTCTCAGCGACTAAGGGAAGCGTCGCAGCAGCTGTCATAGCAGCTAAAGCGAGTAAGTTTTGTTGGACTTCGATGTTTGTTGTTTTGATGAGGATTCAGGTCTCATGGGTTTATGTTAGGCAGCTGACTTCGCCGACCATGTCACGTCGGGTGCCTTGACTGCAGACGTTGCTACCGAGGTCGAGAGTCTCCGGGCACAGCATGCGGATGCTGTGCGGGAGAAGTCGGCTGCGGAGAGCAAAAACCGCAGGCTGTCGAAGAAGGTGGCCGCCTTGGAGGCCGAAAAGACGGATCTCCGGCGCCAGCTGGCGGAGGAGAGGCGGGAGACAAACAAGGCCATCGCTGATGCGTAGGCTATGTAGGCCGAGGCCAAAGTGGCGCACGCAGAGGGCAGTCTCGCCCGCCAACGCGCCGAGGAGATGGAGGCGAAGTTCAATGCCCTACGCAGCCGCGTGGACAAGGCCGAGGCCTCGACGCGCGCGGAGGTTGAGCAGACGCACGCGCAGTTCGTGGACGCGTACCAGGAGCTGGGTGCACGGACTGCTGACTTCGAAGTGCCCGTCCAAGAAGCGGGCCTTCGCTTCCTTGAATGGTTGCAGGAGGAGCTGGTGGTGCTCCCGACCATTGTGACGGGTTTCATGTCCTTCGCCTCCCTCATCACCTGTGAGGGGGCTGTTAATGCTTTGTCCCGCGAGGGGTGCAGGCATTACGAGGTCTTCGACCAAGCGGACGAAAACTTTGAACGTGAAATCTTCAAGGTCGAAGACCCTGTGCTGAAGCAGTCGGCAGGGGCGCTCTTCGATAGGATGTGGGGTCCGCATGGTCGAGAGGCGGTTAGGGAGCGGTCCGACCATGCAATAGAAAAGGTAAAGGCTGTTTTTTGTGTGGTTATATGTGCGGGTATGTGTGGTTTTGCTGAATGAGTGTGCTGTTGCTGCAGATGGTGCATGCCGAAGACGTCAAGGACCTTGGTGGTCTGGACTGCGCGCTGCCTGAGGCCGCGGAGGTCGATCCGGTGCCGCCATCTGTTGCCGGAGAAGGCCCCTCGGTGACCCCCATGCCGACTGCGGCCGGCGAAGACCCCGCACCAGCCCCTGCGCCGATGGGCAAAGATGCCTTGAAGGTGGTGGCCGAGCCGCCAGCCGAGCCGGTGGCCGAAGACCCACAGCCACGGCCGGGTCTTCGCAGGTGGCTGAATAGGTGTTGAGGAGTTTGTAAATTTTGTTTGTGTGATACTAAACCTTGGTTGCTGCGCAGGTTCTGAGGTTTGGGCCTGCGCACGCAACCACTACTAACAATACTAATTTTGTGGCGGCTTCGATCGTGGCTGCTGATGACGATTCATTTGGCTCTGTGTCTAAGTGTTTTGAGTCTGATGTTTCTGGGAGTTCGATTGTGTGGACGGAGGAGTCTTCAGACGAGGACTTGGATTATTTTGCAGCGTTAGATGTGGCTGCAGCGGAGCCTTCGCCACGCGCGGAGGGTTTCGAGGAGCTCCCAGGCGCGAGTACTAGGCGTAGGCGGCAAAGGGCGGTGGCGAAGCGGAGAGTGGATTGTCGCGAAGCGGTAGGTGTCATCGTAGTGAGATGGAGAGTGGTTGTCTTCACGTGGACGGGACTGGTAAGCGAGAATTGTTGTCCTCGCCGATTAGGGTGAGTGTAGGTGAGGGGGAGCTGCGAAATCTTTTTGAGGGTGAGGAATTAAGGATAATGCTGTTCAACTATAGGGAGATGGGTATCATCCCGAAGGTTGAGCCAATGTGATGTATGATGCCCTCGCTGTGTGTATGTAACCGTAATTTATGTGATAAGGCTGCGCGCCTTCGTTGACCCGGCCGCGCCCGTAGGCGACTTGTGCACAGAGTCTTTTGGGAACGACCTCGATCTTCGCGTGCTTGTTGTGTTGTTCAGGCTGCGCCCGTAAGCGACTTTTGCACGAAGTCTTTTTGGAAGGACTTCGATTTTGCGCGCCTATTATTCCTGCTGCACCCTTAGGCGACTTTTGCACGGAGAGTCTTTTGGTAAAGACATTGATTTTGCGCAATTGTTGTGCTATTCCGGCTGCACCCTAAGGCGACTTTTGCACGGAGAGTTCGGCTGCACCCTTAGGCGACTTTTGCACGGAGAGTCTTTTGTAAAAGACTTCGATTTTGCGCACTTATTGTGCTAGTCCAGCTGCACCCTTAGGCGACTTTTGCATGGAGAGTCTTTTGGAAAAGGCTTCGATTTTGCGCACTTATTGTGCTAGTCTGGCTGCACCCTTAGGCGACTTTTGCGTGGAGTGTCGCACGCGAGGGTAGTCAGCACTGCCCCTCGCGGTGACTTCGGTGTGGTCGAATGCCGAAGACCGTTGATGCGGTCTTTTTCAACATATTGTCTTAGTTTTTGCGGGGGATTTTTGCGGGTATATTACATGGCTCCGCCTCATTAAAAACCTCACCCCCCGGGAGGAAAAGAGTGCAGGCCAGAATGATACTGTTTGGTGAATTACAAGGGCGTGTTGGCCCTGAGGATTCAAACAAAAAATTTGCGGAGATTATCGATATTCCAGGAATGCTCTAGGTCCTCGCCGGATGGCGTTGTTAGCCTATATGCGCTAGGGGACGCCTTTGTCTTGACGATGAAAGACCCTCCCACTTTGGCTCCAGCTTGCCTCGTGACTCTATCCGAGCTGTCCGGACGAGTACGAGGTCCCCTTCGTCGTATTCTCTTGGGACAACTGCGTGGTCGTGCTAGGCCTTCGTTTGAGCTTGGTATTTGTTGAGAGCCTGCAGGGGGAAGACACGGTCTCCGTCGATGAGGTCCTTGGAAGTTGGTTCGTCCATGTCAGGGACGGCTGAAGCGCTTGTCCGTGGTGATCCATGTTTGATTTCCTACAGGGTCATGGCTTCCGATCCGTATAGCAGGCGAAAGGGAGTGAATCCAGTTGCCCGGCATTCGGTCGTGTTCAGCGCCCGGACTGCTTCAGGTAGCAGGTCGGCCCATTTGCCCTTCTTGTTGTCAAGAAGCATTTTCTTGATGGCAGTGAAAATCTTGCCGTTGGTGCGCTCCACGACACCGTTAGATTGTGGGTGATATACTGAGGCGAAGGCAAGCTTGGTGCCAATGGAGAAACAAAAATCCCTGAAGTCCTGGCTATCAAACTGTTTGCCATTGTCGACTGTGAGCTCAGACGGGACTCCGAATCGGCAGATAATGTTTTGCCAGAAAAATTTCTGGGCAGTCTTCGACGTTATTGTGGATACTGCCCTTGCCTCGATCCACTTGGCAAAATAATCGACGGCAATGAAGGTGAACTTGAGGTTCCCTTGGGCCGTGGGTCGTGGCCCGACAATGTCTAGCCCCCAGCGTTGAAGTGGCCATGTGTGGGATCAGCTTCGTGAATTGCGAGGGGTTGCCCGAACGGGGAGAGAACTTCTGGCAGGCTTTGCACGACCTCGTGACTCGATTTGCGGCGCAGATTATAGCGGGCCAGTAGAAACCTTGATGGATCACCTTGGTAGCGAGGGCCCTGGGCCCCGAGTGAGAGCCGCCAGTGCCGCTGTGGACTTCGCGCAGGATCTAGAGGCCTTCGGTCTCTATGACACATTTGAGCATGGGTTGACTGATCCCTTTCTTGTATAGCTAGCCCTCAATGAGTGTGAAGTCTCGGCTTCGGTGTTTGAGGCGCTTGGCCTCGTTGACATCGCCTGGATGGTAATAGCCTTGCAAGAACAGGGTAATTGGGGCCCGCCAGTCTTCGGCCATGATGAGGTTGACAATGCGATGGCCCTTAGCGTTGATGGTTATTTGCAGACCCTCTGGGTTGCAGACGGCTGGTGTGCCAATGACGTTATAGAACACGTCGGAGGGCAGGGCTTCGCCTCTAGCTGCTGCTTTGGCCAACGCATTGGCTTCTTCGTTCTTAGCGCGGTCCACGTGCTGCAGGTTGAAACCCTTGAATTGTTTCTCAAGGCTGCGGACGGTCGTAAGATACTGCAGAAGTTCAGGGTCTTTTGCTGAATAGTCTTTTTCGATCTGGCCAGCAATGACTTTGGAGTCTGTCTTGATTATGCAGGTGGCCACGCCGAGTGCTTTCAGCTTGCGAAGACCCAGGATAACGGCTTCGTATTCTGCTATGTTATTTGTGCACCTATCGGATTCCAGAGCAAAGCTGAGGCGTGCTACGTATCTGTGCTTGATGCCGGTGGGTGATGTGATAATAGCAGCCACGCCTGCCCCCGCATGGCACCATGCGCCATCACAGTGGATGATCCACACCTTCTCTGAGGGCTCTTCTTGCTGCCGTGCCGGTCCTGTCCAGTCGATGATGAAATCTGCGAGGACTTGTGACTTGATTGCTATCCTGGGCTCGAAGGTGATGTGGTATTCAGAGAGTTCGACTGCCCATTTGGCGATACGGACGGACGCCTTCGGATTTCTGAATAATTCGCCGAGTCCCCTGTCCGTGGTGACCTGCACCTTGAACGCTTCGAAGTAGTGGCGCAACTTGCGCGATGCCATGACGACTGCGTAAGCAATTTTTTCTAGTTCTGTCATGTTGCATTTGGAAGTTGTGAGGACTTCGGAGACGTAATAAACTGGACACTTCTGAATTGTGCCCTCTCTGTCCGGCTCTTGGACCAACGCTGCGCTGACTGCGTGTGGCGAGCGACGTAGAGCAACAGAGGTAGCGAGGGGTCGGGGCTTGTAAGGGTTGCCAATTCTGACAGGTGCTATTTGAGTGATGCGAAGGCTGCCGCTTGCTCTGGTCCCCATGCAAAGTCTTTTGCGCCGCGTAGCGTCTTGAGGAAGGGTAGGCTTCGCTCTGCGGACTTGTAAATGAATCTGTTGAGGGTGGCCAATCTGCCTGTCAGGCGTTGGACGTCTCTGGTTGACTGCGGAGGCATCATGTTGATGATAGCCTGGATCTTGGTTGGGTTGGCCTCGATCCCACGGTGCGACACCAGGTAGCCCAGTATCTTCCCCTGCCGAACTCTGAAGACACACTTTTTGGGGTTTAGGCGAAGTTGTGCTTCCCGCATGTTTGCGAATGTTTCTGCGAGGTCGGCTAGATGATCCTCTTTGTTTTTGCTGGCGACGACGATGTCGTCCACATACGTGAAAATGTTCCGGCCTACTTGGCTCTCGAGCACCATCTTGGTGAGGCAAGAGAAGGTGGACCCAGCGTTCTTTAGGCCCTCCGGCATTCTGACGAAGCAATACGTGCCGAAGGGCGTGATGAAACTGGTACTAGCCTTGTCTTCCTCCTTCATATATATTTGGTGATAGCCAGAGAAGCAATCAAGGAGTGACATGACTTCGCATCCGGCCACACTATCGACGATCTTGTCGATCCGAGGTAGCGGGAAATTATCCTTGGGGCAGGCCTTGTTGAGGCTGGTGAAGTCGATGCACATCTGCCATTTGCCACTCTTCTTTTGCACCATGACTACATTAGCGAGCCACGTAGGGTAGGTGACTGGTTCGATGAAATTGGCCTCAAGCAGGCGGTGTACCTCAGCTTTGGCGGCTTCTGTTTTTTCATCAGACATTTTGCGCAGCCTCTGCTTCTTCGGCTACACCGAAGGGTCAATGCCCAGGCTGTGCTTGATGATAGTGCGACTGACTCCGACCAGGTTGAGGGCAGACTAGGCGAAGACGTCCTTATTTCTGGAAAGACAGGAGATGAGTCTCTCCTTGTCTTGCGAAGTCAGGTCTTTGCTTATGATGACCGTTTTCTTTGGTGTTGCCTGGTCAAGGGGAACTGTCTTCGTTCCATCGTTGCTATGCAGCTGTGCCTTTTCATGCTCGTTGGCGGTTGGGCGGGTAGCCTCAGGGGCTTCGCGCTACGTCGTAAGACAGTGTACATTCCGTTGGCCTAGAATGAAGTATCTTTCAATGTTGCGCGCGGTCTGCTGGTTGCCATAGACTATGATCACGCCTTGCGGACCCAGGATTTTCATGCACAGGTAAAGTCTGTGAATGGCCACTTCAAACTTGTTGATGGAGCCCCGACCCATTATGGCGTTGTATGGGTATACCATGTCGATGATGTCGAAGGTGATCTGCTCACTTCGTGCATTGGGTGCTACACCGAAGGACAAGGGTAGCTCTATTTTGCCCACGGGAATGGTGCCCTTGCCGCTGAAGCCATAG
The DNA here is from genome assembly GCA_029449295.1 of Zea luxurians. Classification (NCBI taxonomy): domain Eukaryota; kingdom Viridiplantae; phylum Streptophyta; class Magnoliopsida; order Poales; family Poaceae; genus Zea; species Zea luxurians. The sequence goes on along the minus strand of JAOPSE010000033.1, from coordinate 16,552 downwards.
AGGGGGTTGTCCGAAGGCTTAAGCAAACTGTGGCTGATGCCCATGCGATCGAAGGCATGGAGGAAAATGATGTCCGCCTGGCTGCCATTGTCAACTAAGACTTTGTGTAGGTCCCAGCCTGCCACGCTGCAGTTGATTACCATGGCATCAATGTGGGGTGCGCTGCGCAGGTCAACATCTCTGGCGTCGAAGGTCAACGGCACGTGGGACCACTTCGTTTGCATGACTGGGCCGGTGATGGCAACGTGGTTGATGCTTCAGTAGTGGTCCCTCTTCTGTCGCTTCATGTTGAAGTCGACGCTGGACCCCCCCAGTGATCATGTGAATGACTCCGCGATAAAAGCAGCAAGGCAAGGTATAGTTAAGATAGCTTGTAGAATCAGTGCACTTTAAGAACTGCAAGGCCTATACTTTTATGTTGTAGCAAATGTAGTGGTCCCTCTTCTATCGGGATCTCCTCTAGCCCGGGTGCATTTGCTACAACATTGAACCTTGGTATAGCTCAGGTGGAGGCTACCGGCCTCAACGAAGATGAGATGGCACTTATCATCAAGCGCTTCAAGACCACGCTCAAAGGACGCAAAGCATACCCCTCCAAGAACAAAACAAAGGGAAAGCGCTCCTGCTTTAAATGCGGTAAGACTGGTCACTTTATAGCTCAATGTCCCGATAATGAGAATGACCAGGCACAAGAAAGACATGGGAAGAAGGAGAAGAAGAAAAGCTACAGGAAGGCGAAAGGCGAGGCTCATCTTGGAAAAGAATGGGACTCTGACTGCTCCTCATCCGACTCCGACGATGAGGGATTGGTCACCTCAGCCTTCGACAAGTCTTTGCTCTTCCCCAATGAACGCCATACGTGTCTCATGGCCAAGAAGAAGAAAGTAAGTATTAGAGATACCCCTAAGTATACGTCTTCTAGTGATGAAGAGTCATCTATGATGAAGTAGATTATACTGATTTATTTAAGGGTTTAGATAGAGTTAAAGTAGATAAAATCAATGATTTAATTGATGCTCTAAATGAAAAAGATAGATTGCTAGAAAGGCAAGAGGACATTTTGTATGAGGAACATGACAAATTTGTTAGTGTCCAAAAGTCTCTTAGCTTAGAACTTAAAAGAAATGAAATGATGTCTTCTGAGTTGTCTACTTGCCATGAATCTGTTTCTAGCTTAAGAAGTTTAAATGAGGAATTAAATGCTAAGCTAGAGGAAGTTAATAAATCTAGTTCATGTGTAGAGCATGTCGTTATTTTTAATAGATGCAAGGACTTTGATGTTAATTCTTGTGATGAACACCTTAATTCTATTGCTAAACTAAATGATGAGGTGGCGAGTCTTAATTCTCAACTTAAGACTTGTAAAAATGATTTTGATAAATTAAAATTTGCTAGGGATGCCTACACCGTTGGTAGACACCCCTCAATTAAGGATGGGCTTGGTTTTTGAAAGGAAGCCAAGAGCTTAACAAGCCAAAGGGCTTCCATTCCCAATGAGGAGAAAGGGAAGGCCCCTATGGCTAGTAGTACTCAAAGGAATCATGCTTTCATTTATAATAGGAAAATCGCTAGTCATTCCAATTATAATAGGAGTTATGATCATGATGCTTTTGGTTCACATGCTATGTTTGCCTCTAGTTCTACTTTTGTTCATGGTAGAAGTATGCCTAGGAGAAATTGCATTGTGCATCATGTACCTAAGAAAATGTGTAATAAACCTACTGCCATTTTTCATGCTTGCAACACTGCTTTTGTTCTTTCATGTAAGAATGCAAAGGTAGTTGCTAGGAAGTTGGGATCCAAATGCAAGGGAGACAAAACTTGCATTTGGGTTCCAAAAGTTATTGTGACTAACCATATAGGACCCAACAAGAGTTAGGTACCTAAAACCCAAGCTTAAATTCCTTGTAGGTTTATGCATCCGGGGGCTCAAGCTAGATTATCGACAGCGGATGCACAAACCACATGATGGGGGAGAAGAAAATGTTCACCTCCTACGTCAAGAACAAGGATTCCCAGGATACGATTATCTTTGGAGATGGGAATCAAGGCAAGGTCAAAGGTTTGGGAAAAATAGCCATCTCAAGCGAGCACTCTATTTCAAATGTATTTTTAGTAGAGTCATTAGGGTACAACCTCCTGTCTGTAAGTCAATTGTGCCACATGGGCTACAATTGTTTGTTTACCAATGTTGATGTATCTGTCTTTAGAAGGAGTGATGGTTCATTAGCTTTTAATGGTGTATTAGACGACAAACTCTACTTAGTTGATTTTTTGAAAGAGGAGGCCGATCTAGATGCATGCTTAATAGCTAAGACTAGTATGGGCTGGCTGTGGCATCGCCGTCTAGCACATGTTGGGATGAAGAACCTTCATAAACTTCTAAAGGGGGAACATGTGTTAGGACTAACCAATGTTTGTTTCGAGAAAGATAGATCTTGTGCAGCTTGTCAGGCAGGGAAACAAGTGGGAAGCACTCATCACAACAAGAATGTGATGACAACATCAAGACCACTGGAGCTTCTTCACATGGACCTCTTCGGACCCATTGCCTACCTTGGCATTGGAGGAAGTAAGTATGGTCTTGTAATTGTTGATGATTTTTCCCGCTTCACTTGGGTGTTCTTTTTGCAGGATAAATCATATACCCAAGGGACCCTAAAGCGCTTTCTAAAGAGGGCTCAAAACGAGTTTGAGATCAAGGTGAAAAAGATAAGAAGCGACAACGGGTCCAAGTTCAAGAATCTGTAAGTAGAGGAGTATCTTGAGGAAGAAGGTGTCAAGCACGAGTTCTCCGCTCCCTACAGGCCACAGCAAAACGGTGTGGTAGAGAGGAAGAACAGGACGCTTATCGACATGGTGAGAACGATGCTTGGAGAATTCAAGACACCCGAGAGGTTTTGGTCAGAAGCTGTGAACACAGCCTGCCACACAGTAAACCAGCTCTACCTACACCGCCTTCTCAAGAAGACCTCGTATGAACTCCTTATCGGTAACAAACCCAACATTTCTTACTTTCGTGTATTTGGGAGCAAATGTTACTTTCTAGTGAAGAAAGGTAGACACTCTAAATTTGCTCCCAAGGCAGTAGAAGGGTTTTTACTAGGGCATGACTCAAATACAAAGGCGTATAGAGTCTTCAACAAATCATTGGGTTTAGTTGAAGTCTCTAGCGACGTTGTATTTGATGAGACTAATGGCTCTCCAAGAGAGCAAGTTGATCTTGATGATATAGATGAAGATGATGTTCCGACGGCCGCAATGCGCACGATGGCGATAGGTGATGTGCGACCACAGGAACAACAAGAGAAAGATCAGCCATCTTCCTCCACAATGGTGAATCCTCCAACTCAAGACGGTGAACACGCACCTCAAGAAGAGGCACAGGATCAAGGGGGAGCACAGGAAGAACAAGTGATAGAGGAAGAAGCGCCACAAGCACCTCCAACCCAAATCCGAGCAACGATCCAACGACATCACCCCATTGACCAGATTCTGGGTGACATAAGCAAGGGAGTAACTACTCGCTCAAGATTAGCTAACTTTTGTGAGCATTACTCATTTGTCTCTTCTATTGAGCCTTTCAGGGTAGAAGAAGCCTTGCAGGATCCAGATTGGGTGTTGGCCATGCAGGAAGAGCTCAACAACTTCAAGAGAAATGAAGTTTGGAGCCTGGTGCCACGTCCAAAGCAAAATGTTGTGGGAACCAAGTGGGTGTTCCGCAATAAGCAAGATGAGCACGGGGTGGTGACACGAAACAAGGCTCGACTTGTGGCAAAAGGTTATGCCCAAGTCGCAGGTTTGGATTTCGAGGAGACTTTTCTCCTGTGGCTATGCTAGAGTCTATTCGCATTCTATTAGCCTATGCCGCTCACCATTCTTTTAGGTTGTTTCAAATGGACGTGAAGAGCGCTTTCCTCAACGGGCCAATAAAGGAGGAGGTACACATGGAACAACCCTGGCTTTGAGGATGACAGGTACCCCAACCATGTATTTAAGCTCTCTAAGGCGCTCTATGGACTTAAGCAAGCCCAAGAGCATGGTATGAATGCCTTAGAGATTTCTTAATTGCTAATGCTTTCAAGGTTGGGAAAGCCGATCCCACTCTTTTCACTAAGACTTGTGATGGTGATCTTTTTGTGTGCCAAATTTATGTCGATGACATAATATTTGGTTCTACTAATCAAAAGTCTTGTGAGGAGTTTAGCAGGGCGATGACACAATATTTTGAGATGTCGATGATGGGCGAGTTGACCTACTTCCTTGGGTTCCAAGTGAAGCAACTCAAGGACGGAACCTTCCTCTCCCAAACGAAGTACACTCAAGATCTTCTCAAGTGGTTTGGGATGAAGGACGCCAAGCCCGTGAAGACACTGATGGGAACCGACGGCATGTCGACCTCAACAAAGGAGGTAAGTCCGTTGATCAAAAGGCATACCTGTCCATGATAGGTTCACTGCTTTATTTATGTGCTAGTAGATCAGACATTATGCTAAGTGTATGCATGTGTGCTAGATATCAATCCGACTCCAGGGAATGTCACCTTGTGCCCATTAAGCGAATTCTTAGATATTTAGTTGCTACGCCTTGCTTCGGGATCTAGTATCGAAAGGGGTCTACCTTTGACTTAATTGGATACGCAGACTCCGATTATGCCGGGTGCAAGGTAGATAGGAAGAGTACATCAGGGACATGCCAATTCCTAGTAAGGTCCCTGGTGTCCTAGAGTTCTAAGAAACAAACATCTGTTGCCCTATCCACAGCTGAGGCCGAGTATGTTGCCGCAGGACAGTGTTGCGCGCAACTACTTTGGATGAGGCAAACCCTCCGGGACTTTGGCTACAATCTGAGCAAAGTCCCACTCCTATGTGACAATTAGAGTGCAATCAGCATGGCGGATAATCCTGTTGAACACAGTCGCACTAAGCACATAGACATCCGGCATCACTTCTGAGGGATCACCAGCAAAAGGGAGATATCGAGATTTTTCATATTAGCACCGAGAACCAGCTAGCCGATATCTTCACCAAGCCATTGGATGAGAAAACTTTTTGCATGTTGCGTAGTGAGCTAAATGTCTTAGATTCGCGTAACTTGGATTGATCTATAGCATACATGTGTTCTATGCCTTTGATCATGTTACTTTATGCATTTATGTGATTTATTGCTTCTTTATGGTGCTCAAGTTGTGCAAGGGATCCCCAGACCTCACAAGTCCATGTGTGAATGATGCACATATTTAGGGGGAGATGTGCTACAACTTGACCCTTTGAGACTAATCTATTTGCTTGAGTATACTTGATGTAGTCTCAAAGGTGCATTGAAAGGGAAATGTGGACTTGGACATTGCAAAGACTTCCACTTCACTCTGGTATTGGTGTATTTACTTCCAAGTTCATACTTATGCTCTTATTGCCTTTTTGCTCTTAATTGACATTTTTGGTGAGGCAATGGGGTTAAAAGGCCAATAATGATCCCGTTTTGGTGCTTAATGCCAAAGGGGGAGAAATTAAGGCCAAAGCAAATGGATCAGTGAAACACCTCTGGTGTTACTGTTACTAAAACTTGAGCATAACATCATCAACATTGGCATTTCATGTGTATTGACACACCTAGAATGCATTCACTAGGTAAAAATCTCAAACAAGTTGTATTGTTATGGCATTTTGCAAATAAGACCCTAGTATAGGGTACTTAACCTTAAATAGGGTTCTGAAGGGTAAAACAAGAGCCAAATAGAGAAAACCCTAAAGTTTAAATGAAATAGTCATAAAATGTTCCTAAGAATGGACCTACATTACATTCACACCCCTGAGATATCAAAAACCCTAATTGGAACCCTAGAAAACCCTAAACCTAAACCCTAGGGGGTTAAGTGCAAAATTAGTCCATTTTGGACTAAAGTGCAAAAACTAGTAAAATAAGGTGTCCTAAGTTATATGGTTTACAAATATGTGAATTTGCAAGTTAAACCCTAAGTTTTGGGATTATTTGCAAAAAGCACTACTTAAACCCTATAAAGACTAAGTCTGAAAATCAGTGTTTTGGCTCAACTTTGGAGCTTTGTAACTTCCCAATTTTAAGGTTTTTGCCCTAGGTCACTACACCAAATTTGTAGATCTATTAAAGGAGAATAACTTTGCTTAAGAGAGTAAGCAAGGTTGTTATGAAGAATTTGGAGATAATTAAACCTAAAGTCAGGCTGTTGAAGTCTGAATTTCAGACTGACAGTGCATCTGCAGTGACTTTGGGCATGAATTCGGGCATGATCGAGTAAGAATTTGCTTAGGATTGCTATAACAACATTGTAGCTGGATCTTAGGACTATAACTTTGCTAAAGAGTGTCGATCATGTTATTACACAAAATTGGGTGTAAATAGCTCTACAAATCGGGCTGTCAGTTCATCTGAATGGGATTTGCCATGGTACAGTGCTCTGAAATGGATTAGGCTGCCAGCTCAGTTCAGTTCACCGCCGATGATCGCCGCCACGATTCATGCCGCCGCCGTCTCAATTCGTACTCGGGATGACCAGATAAACGCTCGGAGCACGCCGCCGTGGATAAGCCCGGCCAGTAAAGTATTCCGGCCACCGTACAAAGCTCGCCGCGGTGGAACCCGATAAGCACGCCGGTGACCGCTGCCTTCTAGCCTTGTGCCACGTGTCTAGGCATTTCCACCGCATCGCCGTGACCTGCTCTCGCTCTCCGTTGATCACCGGAGTGACTGCCATGACATAGGACACGAATTCGTTGTGCCAGTAACTCTCCCCCTCTCCGGCCACCAGCACTTCTCGGCCAAATTGAGCGCCACCGTTGTTACGCTCTATAAATTGAGGGTCGGGTTAGCTGCGCTATGTCATCACGAAACCAAAGCACCTGTTCCCACCCTCAATCGTTCGCCAGAACTCACGAATTTCTAGCTTCCCCCAAATCGGTTCAAACATACCGCGAAGAACACCTCGCCGTGGTCAGCCATTTCCAGGTTTATTCATGCCCTCTGCTACTTTGTTTCAGCATTAGTGTGCTCCCCTGATGCTCCTCAACCGACCCAGTTGAACTAAGTCCTCCTTAATCACCGGGAATGCATTCATCCATTCGCAAAATCCTCGGTCACTGCGGCGAGAGCAAACCAAGTAGTCACTAGTGAAATTAGGTTGGGGAAAATGCTCGGGAAGGGTCCGATTCGGTGTTCGCCACTTGGGAGCACCGGTCTTGGCTCCCTCCGGCCAGTCCAGCTCGTCGGAGCTCGGCTCCCTATGCGGTGCGCCGTCGAGGATGTCGGTGTGTAAAGAAAAGGAAGGTGGAGGGCTTAAGTGAAAAAGTAAGCGACACTGAAAACAGTAGCCAGGATTCTTAATGGAATAATGAATCGTTGAGGGCTTTTTTGCAAAATCACCAACGCGGGCATGGGCGCGCGCGCTTTCCTATGCAAGCTAGGTCGCTCGGGCTGCTTTCGGCCCAGTACTGTTTTAGCTTTTCCTTTTTTCTTTTTCAGTGAAACTTTGGAAATCTGTAGAAAATTGTAGAAAAATCCTAAAAATGTCAAACCAATTTTCTTAGATTCCTAATTTTCCATAGTATTTAATAAAAATAGATTCATGATTTTTAGATCAAATGGGGAATTTTGGAGCATTTAAAATAACCTAAAACATTGTTCCTGGATTTTTAGAAAATCAATAATAATTCCAAAAATCCCCAAATTTTTTATATGAGCTCAAAACATTATTTAGAAGCCTTGGGTAGAGTTTGATTTGATTTGGATCTTGTTTGATGCTTAGAGCCCAAAACCCTACCCCTTGCCCTTTGAATTCCTTTACTGACTCCGGAAACCCTAGTTTCTCGGAGAACCATGAAGGAAAATTGTATTCAAGACCTTAGATAATAAACTCTTATTATCTTTGCATTCTCATGAGCACTACTTGGGAATTCATTATTATGTATGGTTATCTTTAGAAAACGAAGAAGAAGTTGAAGTAGAAGGAGAGAAGACTTCACCACCACCACCTCAGGAACATCAGATAGACAGCTATTTTTATTTTGACATCTGTGGAACTGAGCCTGAATCACCTGTAAACCAAGGCAAGCTCCAGTGCATTTGCCACCACCTTTACTCTTTTAAAATCTTTTTCACTTGCTTGATGCATTAGGTGATAGGAGTTGATTGCCAAGACAATTCCTGCATTACCTTCCTTGAATTTGACTACCTTCCTTTGAATCCCTGTTTTATAAAAGGTTTTTACAATGCTTAGTCTTGCTTTAGCAAAGAAAAAGGTTTTGTTTTACAAAAGATGATGTGGCAAAATGGGAGGGATGTTCTTGAAAATAAAACTTGATGGTGATCCATCAAGGCCATGATGGGTTCAACATCGGAAAAGATGTACCTCTGTCAGGTACCAAACTTTGCGTTTGAAATGATTATGCTGAGACCGGGCGGGTAACTTGCACGAGAAGAGAGTCTTGGTGTAGTGTCTCCGTCTGAGTCAATTAAGGACGTGTCGATGTAGGCTTGCTGACCGAGGACCCTTTAACTGGTCACATGCCTCGTCATGGGTAAGCTTTGCCTCGGGCAGACTAAGGCCAGAATAAGAAACCACGCAATGGGAGTGGAGAGATGGCGAGAGTAGCGTGTACCCTCCGTGGCAAGAGGCTGGACGGTGGTGTATCTGTGCTCTCGGTTGGCGTGAACCTCATCTGGTCTTAAGAACCACGGTGGCGGGTTGACATATGCAAGGGTTAAGTGCTACATATGTCATGTGATTGGAGATCCTCAGCTGAGTATAATCGATTCAGATCACCGTACCTTCGCGGTTATGAAGACTTGGTCACTGCCCTATACGTAGAACCCTAGTAAAGATGAAAGGTTGTTAAGAAATTGGCTAGTGCAGGTCAAGTGATTGAACTAGGGTAGAAAGAAATCTAGTTGCAGGAAATTTTACTTAACTTGATAAATAAAACTGGATTTTTAAGGATCCACTTTTAGTAAGCAATTCTGCAAATAGAGTCATTGTATATTGAGAAACCTTACCTTGACTCCCTAATAACCAGCATACCCTTAAGAGTCTTTTCTTTAGTCGGGTAAGACTTGCTGAGTAATTCCATACTCAGGGTTTTATTCCCTGTTGTTTTTAGGTGAAGAAGCAACAAACTTTTGTTGTTTTTGTTCTAAGGTGGTTCCAAAGGAAGAGCACCAGGAGTGAAGCTGCGGGAGGAAAGGATCCTCCTTAAAAACTTTTTTTTGAAACTTATCGGGAGGGGTTTTTACCTCCCTTGGCTTGTAATAATAATACTCGGCACTCGTATATTATATCCTGGTCTGTAATATTTAACTCTGTCTTACTTTTGAATAAAGGTAAGTTTATGTAATCGCTTCCGCATTTTCGTATCTCCGATGATTTGTAATGTCTGCGTGACAGGTAAAACGCTCTTGGGAAGGTAAGGAAAGCAGATACCGAACTTGTCAAGTGATTCAGGAACACCTGCAGGGTTGTCTGAGGTCCATTGGACAAGGACAACTGTGGGTGGGCCTAATAATTTGGGAGGTTCCGTCACAACTGGTATCGGAGTGAAGCCCATCTTTGCAGATATTATGAGTCATCTTCAAAAGAATTTTCTAAGACTCATATAGAAAATTTCTTCCTGCCTTACCTAAGTATCTCTGAAGAGTTTATGTGAAAGACCAGATAGGAGGAGTGCAATGTATAGAAGGTTGAGTCAACTAAGGTTGATTCCGTAATTACACATGCATCATGCTAAGAACTATGCTATTAAGATTTCCCCTTTAGAAAGATGCCACCACGCACAAGGAAGACTGCACGCAAGTCGACCGGGCCGATTGGCGTACCGCGTCACCAACTTGCCCCGAGACATGACGACATCAATAGCAGTAGTAACGATCCAATCGGGGACTTAGAAGCTCAAGTTAATCAGCTTCAAACAGAACTCCGTCGCATGAATAACATATGGGTCGCGGATGGCGAGAGCATCAATGAATTGAGAAGCGACATCCGCCGCCTGCAAGATCAGCTCGTGGACCAAGATCTAGCTCGACTGGGTGGTTCACTCTCGTTCGCTTGCCTGGGCTAAGGAGGCGAAAGCTCAAGCCCGAGTAGAAGAGCTTAGCTCAGCTATTGATAACTTGCAGGCTTATTGTAATACTCTACATGAAGAAGTTCATGTATTGTACTCATAACTACACCTAGTGTACCTGCGGATCCTGTCGGGGTAGAAGCCAGACCTTCTCAAGTAGCGGGAGAAGCTTTTGGTGGCGAATTAGACCTTTTCAGGCCCCCTCCCTCTATGAAGTTGGTCGATGAGTGGTCTCCTACGCCCGACAATGAGGCTACCAAGAGTGACAGGAAGCAGGAATAGTATAATATAGAAGTAGTACTATTGTGTAATAGGTGGTGTAATCCTATTGTAAAGTACGAGTCTATAACATTACCTTTTTAAGTAATGTGAAATGGATGGTTGTATGGCATATCATATTGCTCCAAATGTTCTTTGCCTCAGATGCCTTCCAGGACTCGCGCTCAGGATGGGGCTGGTACCTCCCATGGGAGGGAGGCGACCCCGAATCCACCTCCAGTACCTCCGACACTTGCCGAGGCCATCGCTGCCTTGGTAAACGCCACAGCAGATAATACCGCTTCCCGTGGGAGATAGCAGGTCAACAACTCCAACAACAAGGCGGGCAGGCCTATCTGCAAGGCCCCCGGGAGACATCTTATTTGGACTTCTACAAGACGCGCCAATCGTTGTTCGTCAAGGCAAAAGATCCTTTAGAGGCGGATGAATGGATCCGCGTCATTGAGCAAAAATTTGGGCTTCTTCGATGTTAAGAAACTCAAAAGCCCCTGTTCGCAGCCCAACAACTGCGAGGCCCTACCAGTACGTGGTGGGGAAACTTTGTGGCCGTTCAGCCGGCCGATCATCAGATTACATGGGATGAATTCAAGCTGGCCTTCAGAGAGCATTACATCCCTGAAGGAGTCCTCCACATGAAGCAAGAGGAGTTCATGAAATTGAAGCAAGGCAGAGATACTGTCACCCAGTATCTCAATAAATTTAATCACCTATCTCAGTATGCAATTGACCAAGTCAACACCGACATAAAGAAGAATAACTGCTTCATGAGGGGTTTAAATGATCGGATGCAAAGAAAAATGGCTACCTGCATCGACCTCACATACGGAAGGGCTGTCAGCACAATGCTGGCAGTTGAAGCTAAATATACAAGTTTCGGAAAGTCCAAGGGGAATGGAGGCAACAGGCCTAATCAGGGCCCGAGAAAAGGCAACGGTTAGTTATCCGACCTTTTAATCAGGGTCGTTCTTCATCACGCCCACCTTCCTTCCCATTCAAGCAACCAGTGTTTATCCGTCCTACCCCTGCTTCCACTACTACAAATCAGGTGGGTGCCCTAGCACTCGTTTTCCTGCTTCCAAGCTCATCTACCGGCTGCTTTAACTGCGGGAAGTCCGGACATTTCATTAAGGATTGTCCGTACCCAAGGCAAAATCAAGCAAATAATCAATAGAGTTCTGGAAGCTCCAAGGGAAATGCAGGCAACAATAATACGGGCCAGAATACAAAGAAAACAGGACGAGTTTATTACACTCAAGTGGCTACCACACCGGAAGGCGAACTGGTGATGATGGGTACGTTCCTCGTAGCCAACTACCCTGCACTTATTCTCTTTGATTCGGGTGCATCACATACTTTCATAAGCAAAAAAAGTTCGTGGAGAAACACTGCATTCCATATACTGAATCAAGGGAAGGGTTTAAAAAATACATTCGCCTGGGGGACAAATATTTACCAAAGAAGTGGCTTATCAAGTGCCTGTAACATTGGCTGGAAGGGACTTTCCTACTAATATGATTGTTCTGAAAGGCCAAAACATAGATGTAATCTTGGGCATGAATTGGTTAGCACAACATAAAGCAATCCTCAACACTGAACAGAGAATAGTCAGGTTGAGTTATGGCCAAGAAGAAATTCTTTTGTCTATCCCCATAGCTATTCCAGCTAGACCAATTGGTAGAATTATTGAAGCCATATACCAGAGATCAAGGGTATTCCGGTAGTATGTGAGTTCCCAGATGTCTTTCCAGAAGATTTGCCTGGATTGTCACCTGAAAGGGATGTAGAATTTGTAATTGAATTGAAGCCCGGTACGGCTCCCATTTCTAGAAGATCGTACCGAATGCCTCCAAATGAGCTGGCAGAACTCAAGATTCAATTGCAAGATCTACTTGAAAAAGGATTCATCCGGCCAAGCTCGTCACCATGGGGGTTGTCCAGCCATCTTCGTTAAGAAGAAAGATCAAACATTGCGGATGTGCGTGGACTATCGACCCTTAATGAGGTCACTATCAAGAATAAGTATCCTCTTCCTCGGATTGATATTTTGTTTGATCAACTGACTGGAGCGAGGGTATTCTCTAAAATTGATCTCAGGTCGGGCTATCATCAGATCCGTATCAGGCCCGAGGATATACCCAAAACCGCATTCACTATGCGGTATGGTTTATTTGAATACTTGGTAATGTCTTTCGGACTGACGAATGCTCCTGCCCACTTCACTTATCTGATGAACTTGGTATTCATGCCCGAGTTGGACAAATTTGTGGTGGTCTTCATAGATGACATCTTAATATATTCCAAGAATGAAGAGGAGCATGCTCAAAATTTACAGATCGTATTGACGCGCTTAAGGGAACATCAATTGTATGCCAAGTTCAGTAAGTGCACATTTTGGCTAGAAGAAATCCAATTCTTGGGACATGTGTTATCTGCCAAGGGGATTGCGGTAGATCCTAGCAAAGTCAAGGATATTTTGGAGTAGAAACCCCCAACCACTATTCATCAAGTCCAAAGTTTCCTAGGACTAGCTAGCTATTACCACCGATTTATACCGGATTTTTCTAAGCTTGTGAAACCAATCACATGCCTATTGAAGAATGATACTAAATTTAATTGGTCTTCAAAGTGTAATGAAGCCTTTGAAAAATTAAAGGTATTATTAACCACTGCTCCGGTATTGGCTCAACCAGATATTAATAAGCTCTTTGATGTGTACTGTGACGCATCAGGGAGTGGTCTCGGCTGTGTATTAATGCAAGAAGGCCGAGTAATAGCGTATGCTTCAAGGCAGTTACGCCGGCATGAGGAGCATTATCCCACTCATTACCTGGAGCTAGCTGCAGTGGTTCATGCTCTGAAGATATGGCGTCATTATCTACTAGGAAATGTCTGTCACATTTATACAGACCATAAAATTTTGAAGTACATCTTTACCCAGTCTGAGCTCAATATGAGACAAAGACGATGGCTCGAGCTTATTAAAGATTATGAACTGGAGATCCATTATCACCCAGGCAAAGCAAATGTAGTGGCAGATGCACTCAGTCGCAAGGCCTCCTGCCATTGTTTAACTATGAAGACTTCTAACATTACATTGTGCCAGGAGATGGAGAATCTAAATCTGGGAATGACTCAGCATGAAACTTCAAATCATTTGAAGCTGGAGTCAATCATCTTGCAAAGGATAATTGACGCACAAAAGGATGATGAGGGTATGAAGCACATCCATGAGAAGATAGAAGCCGGAAAAGCCAAGTGCTTTAGGAAAGATGATCAAGGTGTTGTATGGTTCAAAAACCGCATAGTTGTGCCAAAGAATGAAGAAGTCCGCCAGCAAATTCTAGATGAAGCCCATCTTAGTCGCATTCTATTCATCCTGGAAGCACTAAGATGTATCATGATTTAAAACAACATTATTGGTGGACAAAGATGAAGATTGAAATCGCACGCTATGTGGCTAGATGTGACACTTGTAAGCGTGTCAAGGCCATACACATGAAGACTGCCGGTCCATTACAATCTTTACCTATCCCAACATGGAAATGTGACGATATGAGTATGGACTTTATTGTAGGATTACCCAAAACCTCAAAAGGCTTTGATTCTATCTTGGTTATTGTTGATCGACTTACCAAGATTGCCCACTTCCTTCCAGTCAGGGTAAAGTACACAGTGGCCACATTTGCAGAATTATACATTACCCGTATTCTCAGTTTGCATGGTGTTCCGAAGACTATAGTGTCGGATCGTGGATCGCAATTCATGTCCAAATTTTGGGAAGAGCTTCATAAAGCCTTGGATACTAAGTTGCTCCATAGTTTGGCCTATCATCCTCAAACCAGTGGGCAAACTTAAAGGGTGAATCAAATACATCAAGACATGTTACGGGCTTGTGCTATGGAATTCCCACAAAAATGGGATGAATGTTTATCATTAGCGGAGTTCTCATATAATAACAGCTATCAAGAAAGCATTAAGATGGCACCATTTGAAGCTTTGTTGGGTCGACGGTGTCGCACTCCGTTAAACTGGTCTGAACCAGGGGAAAGGAGTTTCTTCAGACCAGATATGGTAAAGGAAACCGAAGAGAAAGTTCAACGAATAATTCATCATTTGAAGAAAGCCCAAGCTCGTCAGAAAAGTTATGCAGAGAAGCGACGACAACCCTTATATTTTCTAGTAGGGGATTATGTCTACCTGAAGGTTTCACCAATGAAGGGTGTAACATGTTTCGGGATAAAAGGAAAGCTTGCCCCTCGATACATTGGTCCTTTCCTTGTCCTTGAACAATACGGGCCAGTGGCATACCGACTTCGACTACCCGAAACCTTGTCTGCTATACATAATGTATTCCACGTGTCTCAGTTGAAGAAGTGTCTTCGGGTTCTAGATCAAACCATTGAAGTAACAGATGTTGTCCTAGAGCCAGACTTGACATATCCAGAACACCCTATTCGAGTCTTGGATCAAAAGGACAGGATTACCCAAAGAAAAACTCTCAAGTTTTACAAGATACAGTGGAACCAACATTCTGAAGATGAGGCTACATGGGAAACTCAAGACTTTCTGGACAATAATTTCCTAGGCTTTTTAGCCTCATGTAATTTGTAAAGTTTATATACTTGTTGTAATAAAGGAGTGAGCCCCAAACCACCCCTGCCTTGTACCAAAACTTAGGAAATAAAAATGTGAAGCATTTCCTTTTCCACTACTTACCCTAGGACTCTTAATCTCGGGAGAGATTCTTTTATGGGGGGAAGGATGTAACACCCTAGTGTTACTATTACTAAAACTTGAGCATAACATCATCAGCATTGGCATTTCATGTGTATTGACACACCTAAAATACATTCACTAGGTAAAAATCTCAAACAAGTTGTATTGTTATGGCATTTTCCAAATAAGACCCTAGTATAGGGTACTTAACCTTAAATAGGGTTCTGAAGGGTAAAACAAGAGCCAAATAGAGAAAACCCTAAAGTTTAAGTGAAATAGTCAGAAAATGTTCCTAAGAATGGACCTACGTTACATTCACACCCCTGAGATATCAAAAACCCTAATTGGAACCCTAGAAAACCCTAAACCTAAACCCTAGGGGGTTAAGTGCAAAATTAGTCCATTTTGGACTAAAGTGCAAAAACTAGTAAAATAAGGTGTCCTAAGTCATATGGTTTACAAATATGTGAATTTGCAAGTTAAACCGTATGTTTTGGGCTTATTTGCAAAAAGCACTACTTAAACCCTATAAAGACTAAGTCTGAAAATCAGTGTTTTGGCTCAACTTTGGAGCTTTGTAACTTCCCAATTTTAAGGTTTTTGCCCTAGGTCACCACACCAAATTTGTAGATCTATCAAAGGAGAATAACTTTGCTTAAGAGAGTAAGCAAGGTTGTTATGAAGAATTTGGAGATAATTAAACCTAAAGTCCGGCTGTCAGGCTGTTGAAGTCTGAATTTCAGACTGACAGTGCAACTGTCGTGACTTTGGGCATGAATTCGGGCATGATCGAGTAAGAATTTGCTTAGGATTGCTATAACAACATTGTAGCACGATCTTAGGACTATAACTTTGCTAAAGAGTGTCGATCATGTTATTACAAAAAATTGGGAGTAAATAGCTCTGCAAATCGGGCTGTTAGTTCATCTGAATGGGATTTGCTATGGTACAGTGCTCTGAAATGGATTAGGCTGCCAGCGCAGTTCAGTTCACCGCCGATGATTCGTGCCGCCGCCATCTCAATTCGTACTCAGGATGACCAGATAAACGCTCGGAGCACGCCGCCGTGGATAACCCGGCCAGTAAAGTATTCCGGCCACCGTACAAAGCTCGTCGCGGTGGAACCCGATAAGCACGCCGGTGACCGCCGCCTTCCGGCCTTGTGCCACGTGTCTAGGTATTTCCACCACATCACCGTGACCTCCTCTCGCTCTCTGTTGATCACCGGAGTGACTGCCACGGCGTAGGACACGATCGTTGCGCCAGTAACTCTCCCCTCTCCGGCCGCCAGCACTTCTCGGCCAAATTGAGCGCCACCGTTGTTACACTCTATAAATTGAGGGCCGGGTTAGCTGCGCTATGTCATCATGAAACCAAAGCACCTGTTGCCACCCTCAATTGTTTGCCAGAACTCACGAATTTCTAACTTCCCCCAAATCGGTTCAAACATACCGCGAAGAACACCTCGC